>OZ030016.1:64940555-65540555 GCA_964023405.1 Apodemus agrarius
TCCACACTCTTGTGCTTTGACAAGAACACAGTCACGGAGAGGCATCTGGATGGCACAACACATGTTTATCACATGGGGCCTTAGCGGAATATCTACAGGAAAATCCTAGACAGAGTAGAAGGAGAAGGGAAAAGAACTAGTATCAAAAGTCTCACTGCAGAATTTTGCAAGAGTCTAGCAATACAACAGCAGTATAGGATTAGAAGCAAGGGAAAGCTCAGTAGTGGATCCATCAACACACACACACACACACACACACACACACACACACAAATAAATCTTTGTGTAATACTTGGGAGCAGTGAGATGGCCAGAAGCTGACCCTTCAAATGTCAAGTCTTTATTGGAAAGTCCTCCCCGGGAGAGTTCCCATCAGGAGCATAGAACATAATTTTTTTCTTTTCAGATAAGCTGTTTTAGATAAGCTGTTGGGTGGCTTTGTATAATCACAGGGCAACACAAGTTTAATTGTGATTTTGGCTCCCACTTGTTTTGTTTATTTGTTTCTTCTTCTTCTTCTTCTTCTTCTTCTTCTTCTTCTTCTTCTTCTTCTTCTTCTTCTCCTCCTCCTCCTCCTCCTCCTCCTCCTCCTCTCTCCTTCTCCTTCTTCTTTTTCTTCCTCCTCCCCTTCTTCTTCATCTTCCTCCCCCTCCTTCTAGAAACATTATATGTCACACAGCTAGGTTGAGGTAACCACTTAAAAACCTTCCCAATCACAAACTATACATCTCAATGAACATCTACATGGTTAGAATAGTCAATAAATATTGTAATTGTTAATACTGGATACTGGTCAAGAATTTAAGTTTTAAAACTTGATTTATGTGTATGACTGTTTTGTTTTATGTGTATTCCTGCATACCACATGCATGCCGGTTGTCCAGAGAGATCATAAGAGGAACTCAGATGCCTGGAAACTAGAATTATTGACAATTTTGAATTTTATCTTGGTGCCATCAATTAAACCTAAGAAAAGTAAATGTTCTTAACTACTGAGCTATCTTTTAGCCCTATAGTTAAATTTTAAGACCTATTATGAATCCAAGTTTCCTCATCTATAAAATGTATGCAATGCTATCCACTGTTCTGACAATTTTATTAAGCATGTCACAAGGTTAAAGACAGCTGACTGTGTATGAAGAACACTTAGTACAGTACTTAAGCAAGTTAGACTTTGTTTAATGAAGCCAGTTTCCATCTGATGGAAGAGGAAAACTAGATCAAACATTCTAGACTGTTCTATTGAATCCAAGTTTGAATTAGATTCTTGGAAGAAAATAGTATTGGTAGCTTTCATGTACAAAACAGAGGTTTAAAAAATGCTCCTGGTTTTAAGTAAAGAAAATGCCTGAAATGTTCACCTTTCTGATTAGACTCAGTGTGCTGAAATCAGCATGGAGTGAAATTCCATGCCTGAGAGCTCCAGAAAATAACCCCATAAGCTAGGAGTTCTGCACTGGTTGTCACAGTCCAGCCCTACTTAAAAGAGCAACTCAAGTCTACCATGAAGTGACATTAAGACTGATAACAGTTTCTGAAGGAGAGAAGAATGCAAGTAGAAGATTCAAACCCTTTTACATAGCATCCCACTTGGTGACACTAGAGGTGGGATGAGGACCCAGCCTGTGGAAGTCCACAGAAACACAGTAGCAACACCTGGAGTCTTGTCTATAGAGAGGACTTCAAGACACACCTCTATGAAGTATAGCAAACAAAAGAGCAGGAGTTCTGTCTGTTTATTTCCTCAGATGCTGACCCTGGAAGCTCTGCCTGTACAGAAAACTCCAAGAGACACCTCTGTGAAACCCATGGAGTAGAATGCCTATGGTCTGACCATTTTATTCCATAGGCATCAGAAGCAGAGAGCCTAACCAGAGGTTGTATATATGGGCTTAAATCTAGATCTGAAAACATTGCAGTCCCTAAAGGGGAACAAGATGACAACCCAAAAAAAAAATGGCAAGTGAAATATTCACAAAATTTTACAGAGTTAGCCTATCCATTGAAAAACACACTGGCACACACACCAGCACATACAATAATATGTATATATAACATGTATATATACAAATGTATACATGTAGTAAATTTATGGTATAAAGTTCAACATGAAGAAAGTCAATAATTCATACTTAAGTGAGCTCAAAATTATTTGGATAATCCATGCTGTTTTGGTATATGGAACAACTACAACTAATTGAATATAAATATCTTTTATATAATAAAGTATGTCTGGGTGCCTCTGTTGATATCAATGCCTAGGTCCTCCAGAGGTGAAAAATGGCCTTTGTGGTGGGGACCCTGAGGAGAATGTCCTGACTAGACTATAATTACTAAGGATTGTAATGTAGATTGCATACTGACTAGAGACCAAGCTAGGAGCTAGAGGCTACCTTTCACATGGAGGAGAGTCCTGGAACCAGAGGTCAATGTTGTCTACTTATTTGACAGTAGGTTGAGCACTTTTGATTTTATAAGATGTAACTCAAGGTCCCCTGCCAGCAACAAGCCATGTCAGCTCTTGAATTCATAAGGAACAGAACTGTGCTAGTGTGGGGTCACTCAATCGCCTTCAAAGCATTTTGACTCTCTTTTGCAAAGGGGCTATTTTTTTTCAGACTACGTGGAGTGCCAAAGGAGCAAAGAGCAGTCACTGAGTCGAAAGCACGTAACACAAAATAAACAACGAGTTCACCCAAGCACATGACCAACTCTGGCCTCCCAGCAGAGCACAGGGCATTTGAGCTACATGCTGGGAGCTGCCCCAGGGCAGTACTTGTTGCTCGTTACTCTCTGCCTTTTCCCTCAGGTAGGAAGCCAAAGTAGACTTTGGAGCCGTGTGATGGTACTGCCTCACTTGGTCCTGTCCTTTAGAGGCAAAGAAATCTTGACGTGCTTAGTGTGCCTGGCCAGAGTTTTAGAAAGTTTGTCTGTAATCAGAAGGCTTAGAGGGACTATCACTGTTCTGTGCATACAATGGCCATTTTATTCCCCTATGTATGTTGCTGCCAATCTTCCACAGGCATGTACCTCAGTCCAACTAGAACTGGATCTCTGTGCTGAGGAACACGACTAGCATTGACTGCATGGGTGCGTGCACCAATTATGATGCTTCTTTAATGACAAAGTTCAACATCTGACTGTTTGTAAGCGATACTGAAATGAATACACAGACATGCAATTCCACACCAATGCATAGATTGTCTACAAGCCAATTTGTTCACAGACAAACTCTATGGTTTAAAATCTTTATCTAGTAATTATCTCGATAAATGCTACTAACTGTTCTAGCCCTCCCACTAGCACTGTTTAAGAGGACCCGTTTTCTCCTGCTCCTGTCTCTTAAGTTTAATCAACACTCGGTGACACATTGCTTCGCTATCTGAAGGTCTGTGTGAACCAGAACTCCGTTTCCCTGGCTTGCTGATAGTCTTTGGCTGGGAATATTTTTTTTTTTTTTTGGTTTTTCGAGACAGGGTTTCTCTGTGTAGTCCTGGCTGTCCTGGAACTCACTCTGTAGACCAGGCTGGCCTCGAACTCAGAAATCCGCCTGCCTCTGCCTCCCAAGTGCTGGGATTAAAGGCGTGCGCCACCACCGCCCGGCCGGCTGGGAATATTTTAAGGGTTAATGGTCAGAAAAGAAGAAGAGCCTTGGATCATCAAAAGAATTTGACCACAGCCTTGATCCTGGCAAATAGGCCACCCAGGAATCATGAAACAAGGCTAAATCTTGAAGCATTATGATTGATTTTTCCCCCAATATGGCTAGCGCCTAGGCAGCAAATAATATTATGGGTAATGAAGTTTATCTGAGGCTTAATGATTGCACCACTTATTGTTTTAGCAACTACAAGGTTACCCTTGGTGAACTGAAATCAGTGAAATAGAACAGAGGTCCTTTTTTTGGACCACAAATCTTACTGCAAAAGAAACATGCAATCCTGATTGTACAGAGATACACATCATCTTGACTCTGTTGCACAAAGTCAGTCACAGGACTTTATAGAGATGTATTTTTTTTTTCACTTGCTCAATTAGAATACTTATCCTGATCCCACCATTCTTAGCAGTCATGTTATAACGTAATGTATGCAAGACACCTGGCACATAGTATGTTCCCTGTCAAAGTTCAATGGTAATGTTAAAGGGACTTTTAAAATCTTACAATGTAACAGGTAAACGCATCCCACTGGATCTGTCCAGAAGATTGTTTTGAACAAAGTTTGGTATTGATGAGAGTTTCAAGAAGTACAGTCCATGTCTAAGGTGAGTGGGCTGTTTAGGGGTATTTCCAGAATGAGTGTATATGTATATAGAACAGACTTTAGGTGTGACCCCCCCCCCCAAGCATGTAGCACCTAAAAGGAGCAGTGCTGTTAGACAAGCCACCTCTTATCAGCTTATCATCACTGTTATTCTGAGATGTGGGCATAATTACAGTTTGTTTAAATACATGAATAGAAAAGAGAGATCTTTCTCTCGGTTACCTTGTCTCTCAATGGGCTGGATTTGAAAAGAGTTTATACTAAACAGACATGTCTCCCTCACCCTCAGTTCCTAAGTTTACAAGTTTGTGAGTCTTTAAAAAAACAAAATCTTATTTTTTTGATCATGTTCACAGTTATCATGCACTAGATCCTAAGGAAATGATGCATATAGGTGTTGCCTTAAATCACATGCTTTAGAGTACAGTAATGGAGCCAGGCTGGTTCTATCTATACACAGAACAGTCTTTGAGTATGACCCCAAGTATTCAGACCCTAAAATGAGAGAATTAGGGATCTCCTCTCTAAGTCTTTGAGGTATGGCTTTCAGCATGTTATAGAAACACTGTACTTCATTCCCAAAAGACTGGCTATTATGTGTCAGGCATTGTATCAAGAAATCCATGGGTGTTGTTTGATCTATAGTTTGGTCTCTGCTTCCATGTCAGAGTTTTGAAGCAACTGGGATATAAGAAAACAAGTTAGCAGATGAGCAGTCTTGTCACTGACAAACAATACTTCTTAGAGAGAGATTACAAAAGCGCTCGTTACTTTTCTTCTTGTGTGTAGGATAGCCTGCCCTGCTGAAGCCTGGGTCTCCCGCCCCGATTCCTCTCATATCTCACTCCTTACTGATGGAGAAAGGAAGAGACAGACCCAAGCCTTCAGACTAGACATCTTTGTGGATGAGTGCCATCCAACTGATCAGAGGTGACTAGCACTTATCTGATAATCACAAACTCCTAGACAGAACCAAAACGTGCAGCAAGAGACAGAGGATGGGGAGGAGGCCTTTTTGTTTAAGAATGAGGAAGCAACCTATGTTTAAATTATATGAAAAGAAAAAGCAAAGGAAGCCTGATATGTTCTAAGAAACTATAAATACTAAATTTTTCAGTTCTCCATGAAGGATTTTTATGGCTACTTTCATGCTCTCTCTGCAACAATCTCAAAGACTAAATGGAAGGGGGAGGGGCTACTAGTGAGAACACACAGTTTTTAGAAGCTTTGGTGTACTACCTTGGTTTGTGTCACCTGTTCAAGGTCAATGTCAGTGGCTAGTGGTTGGTCACATTCCATGTAACTACAGGTTGGAGAGAACAGGGAGGGGCGCTCCTGGGAAAACAACTCTCAGCTCCTGCCTGTCTATACTTAGTCTCTCAACATAAGCATTGTAAACTCAGTTTTTGTGTTGTAATTGGTTTTACTCTATTATTTTAATGTGCTATTTTTGTTAAGTTGTTGAAGATTTCATAAATCCATAACAGTGTATTTTGGTCATACCCACCTCCTACACCTTCCTCCCCTAACTCCTTCCCTCCCACGGCATCCCAACTTCCTGTCTCCATTTATTTTTATGGCCCATTGATTCCAGTTTTTGCTATTCATAAACTCCTGGGTTTGGAACCATCCATTGGAGTGTGATCAACAAACCAGTGGCCATGTAATTAAATAAAATGAGCTTTTAAGCCACATTAGAACCAACCAATTTTCTATAGTCCCTTACAGAGGGCTAGGGTTCACAAGTACCTCTTTACTTCATTCTGGAATGTTGAGTGCCTTGGTCTCTTGTAGTAATCAAATCTTCTGTGAGTGTATGGATACAGTTGTCCTGTCATATACAGAAAACATCATTTTGATCTAGCTCTTATAATATTTTCATCTGTTCTTCTAGGATGGTCATCGAGCTTTAGGGAAAGGGGTATAATATAGATATTCCATTTGTGATTTAGCATTACATATACACACACACACACACACACACACACACACACACACACACACACTTATTCTTTATGTTTTTGACCAGTTCTGCATTAACCACCACTACCACCTGCACCATAAATATAAATAAACAAATAAACAAATAAATAAATAAATAATAAAACTCTGATGAGTCTGAGAGCTGTATTAATGTGTGGATAGAGAGGGGATATGAATAGGAAGTAGTGAGTAGCTTGACTAGCAGGCCATTTAGCAAAGGAATAGTAGTAGGTTCACACATTGAGGCAATGAGCTCTGCACATAAAGATTCATGGGTGGATTTACAGAACCAGGCTCAAGTTTAAGCCTGTGGAGCAGGCTTAAAATACAATCAGAAAGCAATTTATTACCTGCATAATAGTTATGCCCACGATGGGCATAGCTTGTTAGGCCTGTTATTATTGTTGTTCACAAGAGTCCACAGCTGAGTGAAAACCTTGATGGCTTTCCCTATCAACAGTCTGCATAGTGCATTTTGGTAGTGTGAGAACTAACCACTAGGTGAAAAGCTTCCAGGTTAATACCAACTTGAATTGGTATTTTCAGAAAGAGGGTTTTCCAATTAAGTTCTGGTGGGTAACCAAGAGCAATGGCGAGGATTTTGGTAGTCTCTGGGGGATCTCTTGATAAACTGCTTGAGTGGAGGTGCCCCATACTCAGCAAACTCTGGCTTCTAGGAGGAATATTATCTCTGTAGCTCAATTAAACAAAAACCCTTTTATATGAATATGACTATACACACACACACACACATACACACACACACACACACACACACACACACACAAGCTCATAAAATAGTTTGGTTTTTTTATGGACATTTTAGTATTAGTTATCTCTCTTCCCCTTTACCCTCCTCTCCTATCTCTCTCCCCAACTTAAACCTCAGTGCCCAATCCCCTCTCTTCCCACCTTTATCATCCCTGTTCTACTATTCCTCCTTATGGTCCCTTCCCACCAATGCATAAGATTGAGTCTCTTAAAATTTTCAGAGGGCAATATTTAGCATTATAACATTATATTCTATGGGTGTATTAGACAGGAGATTTTAGAACTTACTTATCTTATTATTCTAAGATTTGATGCTTGATTACTAGGTCTTTGTCCCTCCCTTTGAAGTCACTGACCAGCACCATTCTACTTAATTCAATGGAATTAAGTAACTACTTTAGAATACAAATGAAATAATTGTGTATTTCTGTGACAGACTTTGTCTGAGTACAATGTCTTCAGTGTTCATCTTTATTGTCACACACGGTGTAATTTTCTTTTAAAAAGGGGTAGAAGAGCACTTCCTTATAAGTATGTATTTGCCATGATTTTCTTATGTCTTCACTTGGCCTTGGACATTGAGGTTGTTTCTAAACTACCATGAGCACCAGACTGCTAACAACTCTTAGAGAAATTGGCTTCAATGATTTTTGGGAAAATACTCAAAAATGACATAGCTAGATTCCATGGTGGTTCTATTTTTTAATGTTTTGATGAATCTTTATTCTGTTTTCCATACCAGATGTACCGTTTTACCTCCCCGCCAACAGTATGAAGGCTTTTTCTTTCTTCAGCTCCCCGCCAACATTTTTAATAGCCTTTTAGGTACATTCAACTCTTTGATCCTCCAGATCTTTGAAGGATAGTCAATAGCTCTCCAAATAGGTTTTATGTACTTGTGAAGTAAAATGCATGCTGCTTGGTCTCAAACTGCAGTGGCAAGCCAAACCACTCTCTTTCACCTAAGAAAGCATGTGACTTTATCAAGTTGCCACAGTGTCATATTGTCACCTGCCAGGGCAGTTAGGACAAATCTATAAAGGCCAGAAGAAAGTGTCTAGCAGACTATACATCAAAGGATATGTGGTATGTGGTAGTTAATTTTAATTGTCAATTGTTGCTAATCTAGAATAATTTGAGAAGGAAATTGCAGGGAAAGATTGGATTAGGTTGGCCTCTACACATGTCTGTGGGAAAGTATGTTGATTATATCGATAGAGATATTTATTTTAAGTAGCAGTTTGTTGGGGATAGGGGATTGTCTGTGAGTGGAGAAAGTGAGTTGAGCACTAACATTCAAGCATTAATACGTCATTCTCTGCTCTCAGCTCTAGATGTAATATGAACACTTCTCTCCAGCTTCTGCCACAGCGAATTCTCTACTGTAAGAATCTGTTACCTGAAATTTGAGCCAAATAAACATTTGCTCCCCTAAGTTCTTCTCATGTAGATATTTTATCCCAGCCACGAGGAAATACAACTGTAACAAAAGGTGGTAGGAAGATGATTGGCAGCTGAGGGATGGTGTGGGCCCACATCTCGTAGATAACAGGGGAGGACCTGCTTGACGTCACCATGCTGAAGGTGACGTCACCATGCTGAAGGTGACGTCACCATGCTGAAGGGCAAAAGGAAGAATGTGGTTATCGTCTCGTTTTACAGTTAGAATAACAATGTCAGAGCAAGGCATGATTTCCTAGTCCTACTGCCACATCCAGAAAGAATAGCACCTAGAAGCACATAAAGGACAACAACAGTGTCACAGCGATATCCTCTCTATGAGATAAACCTGTCAGAAGAGGAAGGCAAAGGGAAATGGGATGTTAGCTTTGGCTTGCACAGAAAGGCAGATGGCAGGTCTATTATCAACAAGGGTACCAAGCATATATAGTGAAGCCACTACATGCCCCTCAGCCATAATAAGCTGTCTACATCACTCACAGCTACTATAAGACAGTAGCATCGGAGTCCCCAGGGCATTCACGTTTCTACTTGTAATTCTTTTGTGTAAGTTCTCCAATATTTTTCTCTGATAACTTACCAATACTTTTCAAGAATTAAAAGGAAAACTCAACCTCCTAGACAAACACACACAGGCTGATGGATGTATGTACTTAAGAGTCAGGAACATGCACACACACACACATGCACACACAGTAAGCATACAAACACACATTATATACAACATACAATAGCCACAGACATACATAATGTACAGTAATATACACATATAGGACACACACATATTCACTTCACACACATACATATACCATGCTCAATGCTTAACACACACACACACACACACACACACACACACATTGGGCATGCACTTTCATTTACATCTTTATCCTATGACTTAGAACGATTCCTTGCTTTTTTGCTCTCCCAATACCTCTCTCTCTCTCTCTCTCTCTCTCTCTCTCTCTCTCTCTCTCTCTCTCTCTCTATTGGTTTTTCGAGACAGGGTTTCTCTGTGTAGCTCTGGCTGCCCTGGAACTCACTCTGTAGACCAGGCTGGCCTCGAACTCAGAGATCCATCTGCCTCCCAAGTGCTGGGATTAAAGGCGTGCGCCACCACGCCCGGCCTTTCCAATCTCTTAATCTTAGGAAGCCAGTGGCAGTCCTCAGTGTTTACATGTCTCTGGGAGAATCCCATCAAGCTATGGTGCCCCGCCCTTGCTTCTCCAGTCACACAAGCTGACTCAATTTGTGTGCATCCTTCAGGAGCAAAACAAGTCCTGCAAGCCTACTTTCTCTACTTTTACAACTCTTTTGGACTCTTGACTCTTTTCTCCTCATCCCTTGATTTTTGTTGCTGAATATGTCTCTCTTTGGACATGCACAAATCGTAACTGGGAAGAGCAAGGTCTTGGGGCTCATGCAGAACTTGCCTGCCCACAGGGTTCTCCTCATCCCCATCCTTGCTCTGGGAACTAGGCATGTCTCCCTCCCTTTCTTTCTAATTTCCTCCCCTCCCTCTCTGTTTTCTTTCTCCCTCTAATCTACCTTTCTTAGTCAACTGTCTTCCTTCTCTCCTTCCTTTTCAGATAGACTTATTCTTTCTGATTATTTGCTGTTTTCCTCTGGGGTATTTAAGAAGTTTTTGTAGGACAAAGTGAGTTTCATCATACCAGTGCCTAGAGTGGAGGATGGTGGTTCTGGTGATTAGTGGACATTCTGAGCGTCACATTCCCACCCACTGTCTGTAACTGAAGGTGTTCTAGCACTGGACTTGGAGGCTCTCCAGCTCACATGCCTTATTCTTGATAACTTTCCAATTATTGAATCTCTAGTGTCTTATCCTCCACTGACTGTTTTTGCCCTTCCTGAGTACAAGGGCTAAGGTTGGGGGCACTTCAAGGATACCCAGAAGGGTACTCACTACGTTTTTCCAGCAGCAGGACTTAAGAGAGTCCTGGTTAAGAAGGATGGGGATTCTGAAGTGTGCCTGTGCACTCATCCCTGGAGTGAGAGCACACCCTTGTTCACACAAAGCTGGGGAAAGAGGTGACCTTTCCAGGTGGAAGCTGAGCACAATGGCCCTTAGGGACATCAGCCCATACTCAATACTCTGTCTGCTTGCAATTTCCCTTTGTGGCCTGCAGAACTATTTTCAGCCAAGGAGTCAGGTTTCATTAGTATCACTGAGGATTCCTTTGGGTTTTATTTTTATGCTGCTATTCAAAGAAATGAGCACTGCACAGGAAGGCAGGGCCCTGGGGTGGCTTATGACTCAGTCTTGGAGGTAGCAAACCAGGCTCCTCCCAACCCAACTCTCGCACTTACCTGTTCTGTTTGTCTAGTAGGTGACTCAGCCTTTGCAATTCTCTGGCAAACTATCCATAGTTGGTAATAATAGCATATATGACTTAAAACTACATTCAAGATGATGTGACGGATTCACACTATCATGCATTCAAAGTAGCCAGGCAAGTTAGTAAGATAGGTTGGTATAACTTGGAATGATTTGGGCTGCATCCAAAATTAAATGCTTACCTACTGTAGAAAGCAATAGGATGTGATGGTCACATGTTTTACATGACTATTCTCTCTCTCTCTCTCTCTCTCTCTCTCTCTCTCTCTCTCAATGTATTGTCTGTCAGCTTGGCTGAAATTCTGTGTCTCATTATTTTGACATGTGAGATGATATAATTGTATCTATAATGGTGAAACTTTAGTGGATAAATTTATGTAGAGTAGTACACAGTGGTTGAAGGCATTGTATGTAATACCCACTTTTCTGTGTGTCTCATTGCAGCATTTCAATCTGCTTGAAATTTCATGGCTCTCCTCCCTTCAAGGTTAGAATAGCTGATACTGCAGCTTCAAGAATACGATCTCACAGAAAGAACAGCCATAGCTGGGAGGCCTAGTCAGCTGCTTCGTTAACTTCCAGTATGTCTGTACTTACCCCTTTTTCTCATTGGGCAGAAACATGTCACAGGCAAATGTAAATGTGGTTCTAAGATCTTACCCAGTTCTCAGACTCTCTGAGACTTGGCATCTGCCTCAGAAAGCATATAAAAGTACTGTTAGGAAAGAAGAGGAGGAAAGCTTGTTAGGTAGGCATGTCATAGTATTGGAAACACCTTTGTTTTGGAAATGATGACACAGGACTCAGGGAGCTCTTGTGACTTAGCTATGACCACACAGCCTATAGAGTCATGTCTGGGAAATGCTCTGAGTCTCAGTTGTTTTGTTACTTGCCACATATTGTTTAGTCTAAAGCATCCGGGGTGTGTGTGTGTGTGTGTGTGTGTGTGTGTGTGTGTGTGTGAATTTAAAGCATTACAAGCCTTTATCTTAAACATGTTAATTCACAAAAGGAAAATAGAACCTTGGGACTAGGCTGAAATGGTCTGATAGCCCTTTCCAATAGCCATGTTTGGTTAGGTGCTATTTTGACTTGTCCATCCGTCTGGTCACCCACTAATCTACCCATGTACTCAGACATCCATCTGGTCATCAATCTCTTGTTTTCAACATTCGTTACTCATTCATATATCCTATGTAAATCAACCCACTAATTCTAGTATCCAGCTATATATGGGATGATCTACCCATTCATAAATTGATATTTCAGTTTATAATCGAATCTATTTTAGCCTCCTATCTAAATAAATGTCAACATTTTTTTAATTCAAGCACTCCTTTGCTTCTTTTTCTGCTATACACTGCTCTGTTCATTTTCTTTCTGTTCTATCTTACCTTTTGCAACTTTTCTTCATTTATTCCATCTTAGTCACTTAACTATAGTGTTCACTGCCTCATTGTATTTAGTGTTGGGTATTTTAATTGTGGAAAAGTCTTACATTTTCATTTGAAAACCTTAAATTTTCTTTGACGAGCAGGAAGCTTCATTGTTACCTGGGGTTCTAAGTCCATATGCCCAATATCCAGGTGACTTCAGTGCCTGGGAAGACAAGGGGCTGTAAGTATGGCTCTGTTCCAAGATTCACAGCCCTGTGTATGTTCCTTTGTGTATAGGCTTTGGGACCAGAGGAGCTGCCTGTGATGACACAGGCATTCCACCATCCAACACAAAGTCTTTGAAATGAGTAAAAGCTTGCAGTTTTTCAGAGGTTTTAGAACACTGAGTACATCTGGCAAATGTTCTCCCTTGAATATTTAAAATCATGTTTTATTTAAGGGAAATGACTTTCATAAATTTCTGACCCATTTGAGATTTATATCATTGTAATATTCTTTAAGAGCCAATTCGTGTCCAATAAGGCTTTTCACCTTGTTTAATGACTTTTTAAAATTCTCTTTTCTTGCAATCAAAACCGCATAAGCTGATCGGAATGCCAGAGGGTTCAAGTTCGGTTCAGAGTGCTCAAGTCATGAATTCTGAGAGAATTTGAAGTTGCTGAAATGAGTTCTTCTCATCTATATTCAACCGTGTCTCTAAGGATTAGCCCTATGCAGATTCACCATGGGCATCATCCGAGGCCTGAAGGACCAAGTTTTTCAATGAACATTTAATGGACAATTTAGGGAGATCTTGCCTTATGCATATGTAGCTGGAAGTGTGGAAAATCAATCATGTTAGTTCTGGGCAGTAGAAATGGTGTGTCCCTGCGTGGTAGAAGAAGATACAAGCTCAGAGAGATAAAGTTAGGCAAAACACACCAATAGGATATGGCAGGTATGTGTCAGGACTTCTGGACTCGTTTCTATCTCTACATACTATGCTCTAATGTTGGCCATGGAAAAAAATGGTTCACCTCATTATCCTTTGTTGAGCATCAAAAGAAAGAGAGAGGAAGAGCTCGATGTCCCACAGTTCCCTCCAAAGGAAAGGCTCAGTTACCCAAGACCTCCCATTCTTTCCAGTTCTAGAACACAGCGAATCATTTCTAGGCATTTACTACTTGAGTTTCTGTTACCAGTCTACTTTCATCTTCCAGATGTTTCTCCTTTCACTATGTTTCACTTAATACTTTCTCCTTCCTGCCTACTGTAGATGGCAACTTAGCTGCAAAGCTAAGCTAAAGCTTGCTAAGAGACACAAAATCTCTAATGGCATCTTCTAAAGATTTGTGAATTAATTTAGGAGAAGAGGGATAGAAAAATAAAAATCTTTGAGTATGGACCTGTGTCAAAGTTTCTGTTGGATAATCATGACCTTTGCCTTTGGAAATTGAGAAGGCGGTCCACTTCTATTGTTTCTCCTGGTATCTTTCACTGAATCATATTTCATGTTGCTTCCTGCAGCTCAGCTATAATTTCCCTTGAACAATATCTTAACTCCCCACCATTTATCTCGTTTCTTCTTCAGCTAGACTGATGGAGCCAGATAATGGTGGCCAGAAGTGGCTAGAGCCATGACTTATACCCTAAACAAAAGATGACCTTGAAGAATGAAGGATTTGTAGAGTAGCCATGCATGCACAATAACTACCCTTCATCAAAGATTCATAGAGTTTGGTCTTTTATTCTTTAACCTTCCTCAGATATCATGTCCTGTCCTTACGCAATGGCTGACCACTGTCTAGAGTATTTTCCTCTCTAATCTCTCTTTGTCAACTAAATATAAGTATCATGGTTTTTGTAAAACCTTTAAAGAGTGGCCTGAGCAGAAATAAATGCCCTCCATGTGGATACTCTTATATAAAAAATACAACCAATGTCTTGCATCGAAACACTATGTGCTGCCTCTCTTTATTGTATTCCTCTGTCTGAGTATTGCTACTTTATACACTAACTTTTCTGATCTTAATCTTGGTAGCTATTATTATATTCACTTTTAAAGATGAGAAAGCAAAGAAATACTTTTTTGTGTTTTTTCTTTTTTTGTTGTTGTTCCCAAAGCATCAAGTTTCTGAAAATAGAATGATATCTTTTAACCTTAATCTTATAGTTTACCTAGACAGTGTTGTTAAATAGCCTCACTTATGGTAATGGGTTTACTCCCATATGGGGGATACAGTCATTGAGTGGAGATTGGATCATAAGAATTCTAACCTAATCAATAGATTAATCCATTAAAGGATGCACAACAGAATTGATTGCTGGGAAGGTGAGAGTGGAAGCTATGACTGGTAGGACCTGTTTTGAGGGCCTTCGTCTGAAAGGTCTACTTTATCTCTTGACTCTTTGTCTCCTTGTATCTATCCTGGAAATTAAGAGATAGAAGTAGCTGACCTGTGCATATGCTGAATCCATCGTCCCAAACAAACCATGTGTCTTGATGGGAATTGTTCTGGGGTATATGATTACCAGGTTGAAAAATGACATCTATGATTTTGCTACAGGGAAGTGGGGAAGGACAGGTGCAGAGTCTTGGACCAGACATTTCTTGAACTAGACTGCATGATCCCATGTATTGATAGCATAGTTATGTTTCCCACACAGAGAACAGAGTAAGGATAAGCAAAACTCACAATCCAGGCTCAGATTTGGGAGAGCTAAAAGGCACCTCAATTCTCCCAGAGTTATTCCATGGAATGGTTTAGAAACAATGGCACAGACAATTAGCTTTCCTTACTCTCTATTTTCTTCTTCTTCCTTAGAAATTGGGACTTATTACACAGAGCACAAAAAGACATTTTACAACTAATTTTGTAGCTATTAACAAGTATCAAATGATAATGTGCATAAGAATCTGTCACTGGCTCCTGTACAAATATTTTTGAAAAAGCCCATGGATTTTACCTGTTGTCCTTTATTTTTTCTTACTGGTTGGAGTTGTCACTTTGTACCATGAAGAGATCTTGTAAGTGAAGTCACACAGAGTGGCTGCATTATTACAAACACAAGTCTTTCTGCAGGGTTTTATGAGTGTTCATTCTACAGGAGTAGGGACCTTAAAAGATTTTTGGAACAAAGACAGTCCATAAGCCCATATCCTGTCTTGCAACTTAGAGTAGAATAATATTTTTTTTTGCTTTAAGTAAAATCTTTTGCTTTAAGTAAGTCTCTGTTTTATCCATATAACTCATTTTAATTGTACAATTATACAATTTTAGTGTCATAATGACTATTAAACACATTTTGTTCCACATTCCTGAAACAATATGTGGTGTTTCCATATACAGGGCATTCTCTTTCCTTGTACATGATACATGGACAGTAAGTTTCTAAGAATTATAATAAATAAAATTTATAATCCAAAAGGAATCTCAACCAAAAAAATGATTTCTCATCATAGAGATATAGACAAGTAGTCCAGAAACTTTACAAAGTGAAGGTCCTATCTGGAATTAGGCTATACCTCTGAAGGAGGGAATATAAATTTCATTATTAAAACACATCCCTGTAAACTTTCAGTAGTTATGCTTACAGAATGATGATGTGTATCAAACACTTATTCATCATCCTTCTGTGGCAAGAGTGCCTTCCTCACTGCCCAGTTGAAGGGGTGGGGAAATGAAAGCCAATACTGGTAAGCAAGGTCACAGAAAGCAATATCACAATCAGAACTCATGCAAGCTTTCATTCCACACCCTTGACTATTAAACCTCTCCTCTGTGCATGTGTCTATGAGTATGTACAAGGGTACCTATATAGAAAAAGGCTAGAGATCACTTTTGGGTATCATGTTTCAGGAACAATACACCTTATTTTTTATTTTTAATTAACTAATTAATTAATTTTAATTAAGCAAATGATTTAATTAATTAATTTGAGGCAGGATCTTATTGAGACCTGAAACTCACTGGCTAGGCTTGGTTGACTTGTCAGCAACCTGAAGGCAGCATCCCTGCCAGTGTATAGGTTTTAAGCACACGTTGGCATGCTCAGATTTTCATGTAGCTGCTAGGCATTGAGCTTAGGTTCTCAGTCTCAGCTAGCAAGGATTTTACACAGTAAATATATTCTCATCTTCTTTAAAGTCTCCTTTACAGCCTTAGAAAGGAGGCCACAGTTTTAGTAAAAACAAAATAAATCTCTTCTTCCCCAAGCCAGCTTAATTTGATCTCATCTATGTCTAAAATGGAAAGGACTGGAGTCCTCTGATCTTCTGCCATCCATGAAGACGTTGGCTTTCCCCATCGTGAGAGCCACAACATGTTCTGAACACTTAGTAAAGTACCTATCCTGAGCTCATTAGTTTGATAGGTTGTAATAAGGTGGTGTTAGGAACTGCATTCTGTCCTCTGTTCATCCAGTACCTTGCAGGGACATAGATAGCACTGTTACCTAACACCTGCCCTGACAAATCAATTAGTATATGTCACCGAGTAAAGCAATGTTGGCTGACTTCTTCCAATAACACACTGGAGAAATTATCTCCTCAGTAGCTCAAAGCTGCTGAGTTCTTAAAGCTAAAAGACTGTTGCTGAACCTGGGCATGAATATGACACATCTGAATTGTCAGGATAAAGTCATTTAAATGACACATTAGATAAGAAACGAGAAGAAAGGAATATTGAGGGTGAAAAGATAAGTGGGCATGGGGATGGGGCTGGGGGATAGGGACTTGAGAGGGTGTGAATGATGGGTTAACTAAAACTGAAGAGTTAAAAAAAAGGCATAGGAAAGTTTAAAAGCTAAATTATAAAACAAACAAACAAAAACGATAATTAAAAAGAGTGTGAGGGAGACAGAGACAACACAGCCTTCAGAAGTCGGAGGTTGTTAAATAAAACTTCCAGTGCCAGGTAGTGTGGGCTACTTCCTTAGGTTGTTGGTCAAAGAGTACCCAGAGGCTCCTGAAATGTAACTATTGTCATTGTTCTTGGTTGTCCTCTAGGAAAAGATGGTTTAGACCATATTGCTGAAGACCCCACATGACTTGGTTGCAGGACATAGAAATACTAAATTAGAACTGAGGTGGAAGCTTACTCCCCGCTGGATAGCTTTCCCAGTTCCAGAAGATGCTACCCAGGCTGCTGTGGGAAGAAAGGCCATCAGTAGTCTAACAAGGCTTCAAACCATTCAAGTTGTAATACCAGCCTGACAAGCTAGATGCAACCACCACTGAAATGTGGGTAGCCAACACTCTGGTTAAGCTTCAGATCTATTCCATGGGGAAAATTCATTCCTGTCACTGTAAACCTGTCAAAAACTTATTGCTTGAGAAGTCATAGATCCTAAGGGGGAACTGAGTGATATTGTTTTTGGTGTATAGATGTGATGTCAAATTGCCTTCTAAATATTCATGTCTATTGCTATAAATAGAACTGCTCTCAGCCTGGGTCAGAGAAGTTTCATCGAGTGACAGTCAATGCAGAGACATATAACCAAGGTATGGGAATAAACAAATGTAAACGCTCCGTCCTAAATGGGACATTTATACCATACCCCCACCATACCAATGCTCAGAGTTAGCCATGGAAGGTTTATCCCACAGTCTCCTTCATCATTCTAAGACTCAGGGAATGTCATGGAAGAGTAGGCAGAAAGAACATAAGAGCTGGAGGATTGGGCATCGTGCTTTGAAATGCTGTTTTCTGGATCCAACACGGCTGTTGCTGGACTCCTAGCATCCGCACAAGACTTTCCCTAGCCACATTCCACTGTAGATGCGAGAAGGGCTCATAGGCCCTGCTCTTCTCTGAGGAGAGATAGGTGGTTAACGATCTTGGGGAAGGGCAGTCATAGTCCTCAGTGATGTAGCCATTGGTAAGTTGTCTTTGTTCAAGTAAATAACCCTTCACCCAGGCTTGTGCTGACAACCCTAATTAAGTGCAGTCAGCTATAAAAATAAGCAAAAAAAAAGTGTTAAAATGAGAGGGGGGATTTGGTAAAAGAAGGGGTTTCTTGGCATAGGGAAGAAGATTAGAGAGGATAATAGGGGTGGAAATATATATATATATATATATATATATATATGTATATATACATATATATATATTTAAAGAATATATCAATTTAGAAAAGTATCAACTACAATTCATTTTAGGGGCAATGTTGTGCTGTGATAATGAATGTGTTTCTTTTCTGCCTACGCTGTGACTATGCCATTTTGGCTCTACCTTTTACTGATGAACGCAGGCTTTCTCTACTTTATAGACCTGAACTGGTGGTATCATTTGGCTAATGAATGTAGCAGAGGTTGTGAAGTGCCAGCTCCAGGTTATTTTTTCACTCTCTTTTGAGACTTTGCCTGTCTCAGCTCAAACAAGCTGGAGCTTGTTCCCTAAGGATGGGAAACTTTCGAGTCCAGCTGTACTGAAGCTACTCTTGGTCTTAACTCCCAGGCCACAGCTGAACCGTGGGTTTTATAGGACAGGCTTAACTGTTACTGTTTTAAGGATAGGGTTAAACATTTGTAGACTGTTAACAGTGATAAAATCACTGCAATACTGTAGACTATGAAGCAGCAGCTGACACACACACGTTCATGAGCACCATTCTGCCGTAGCTGGTGCTTGCTTACAGTCCCTGTTAAAATCAGCCATTGAATCGTGCTCTGATTTTCATTTTCATTTCTCCCCACCTACCACTGTCTCTTTCACTTGGTTCCACATGCCAGACTTCAGATATCTTATAAGCTATAATCCCCATTCCTACCATCCCATGAGATATGTTTCATCATTTTCACTTCCAGGAAAATAAACTAACTCTCTGGAG
The DNA here is from genome assembly GCA_964023405.1 of Apodemus agrarius. Classification (NCBI taxonomy): domain Eukaryota; kingdom Metazoa; phylum Chordata; class Mammalia; order Rodentia; family Muridae; genus Apodemus; species Apodemus agrarius. Next base: position 64,959,596 of record OZ030016.1, read on the forward strand.
ATTTGGTGAATGGAATGAGTCTGCAGTCATTAATTCAAAAGTTGGAGAGGCGAGCCTTGACCTCAGGTGTGATCAAAAGTCAAACTTGAGGCTTTTTCCCATGTACTTCCTTACAGCTATCAAAGAGAGTGCTTTAATCTTACTTGTAGAGAAAGACAAAGAATTTTCCTAAGATCATTCACTACATAGAAGATTTAAACTTTGATCCCGAGATTCATTGGCTCCCCAGGTCCAATTTGCCAATGTTCAATAGTAATAAATATGTCTGAGACAGGGAACATGTTTATACCTATGTGCTTTCTTTGTTTTAGAAACATGTTCTCTTCTGTTTGAGTGTTTTAGAAGCCTGTGTTTTGCAAACTTCAAGCTGTAAGAGAAAGCAGGTTGGGAAGGCACTGGTGAGGCTGGTTGCCCAGAAAAACCAGCTGGGAAGCATTTCTGTGTCAATCTTATTCTAGCTTTTAAATTAGCAATGACTTCTAAACCTTTTGAAGTAGCTGGCATGGGATGCCTAGATTGGGAAAGCAATCATTACAGGGTAGTAGCAGCAGGCATGAGCTTCCAAATGTTCCCCCTTTGGCCTTGGCACCGAATAGGGATGGAAAGGAGGTAGAAGGATCCTAGCAGGAATTTTCTAGCTAAGGTAGGTTGCCAGGAAGACCCAATTAACCTTCCGTTCTTGCTAGCAAAAGCCCAAGCAGAAGGAATGAATTATTTGCAACAAATCCCCCAAACCACTGACAACTTCAGAGACCACCCTTGTGGCCTTTGCCGACTGAACGGACAAGAAAACCTTGAGAGGCTTTGATGCAAGAGATCTCACAGTTTCCAACCTCAGAGCAGAAATTAGTTAAATCATACTGTGCTTCCTTACCTGAGATAGTCAAGACAAGCATCTCCTTTTCTGAAACTTTAAGAACCACCCCCGGCCAACATCTATGAGTAGCTTTGGTGTATAACTTTCTTCTTGAAGCTATTGACATGTCTTGGAATTTCTCTCTATTTAAATGGAACTTATCTATCCATCGTCTACCCATCTGACATCCACCCAGGAAAATAACATCCTATAGTTTCTGACTTTGTGGCTGATTTTGTCAGAAATTGTTGGTACCATTGATCCTCAAGTAAACAAGGTCTCCCTTCCCCTCATGAAGCTCAAGTCTTATGAAGAGTACACAGATACCCAGTGTAAATTAATCAGTTAATCTGATACACACACACACACACACACACACACACACACACACACTTTACTTAATGAGAAAAATCACCACCTCTCTCTCTCTCTCTCTCTCTCTCTCTCTCTCTCTCTCTCTCTCCCTCTCTCTGCTGTTGGAGAATCTTTTTTGCTAAAGTATATATCTGAAGAGGAATCATAGTCTTCAAAATGCTTGTGGTTCCACAAGACTCTACTTTGTCCCTTTAAAGAGGAGCCAGGCTATATGAAGTTATTTAAATTCTCTGATAAGGCTCATGTCATGACAGGAGAGACAGCTCAGTGGTCAAGGGCACTAGCAGGGTATCTAGGTTTGATTCTAGCACCCACATGGAGACTCACAACTGTAACTCCAGTTCTGAAGGATCTGACCTCCTCTTCTGGCCTCTGAGGGCACTGTACTCACACAGTATACAGACAGGAACATACACACAGGCAAAGGACCCATGCACATAAAATATATCTTATAGAAGGACTGTGAGCAATAAAATAACAAGTCTGTGTATGTATATATGTATGTGTCTATGTTTCTAGGCATGCATGCATGTGTATGTGTGTGTGTGTGTGTGTGTGTGTGTGTATGTGTGTGTGTGTATGTGTGTATAGTCATGGAGTAGAGAGAAAAAGATACCCTTTCTTTCCTATCTGCTCTCCTAACATCTAGGGCACACTTTGACTCTCTAGTTTAGCATCTGCATTGGTTTACCATTTGTATGTCTACTGCAGATGTTGTGGGTCTTCCATTAGGACTTAATCCTGTAGCACAATTTTCTGTCTCAGATTTCTTTTCTGTATCAGGAACAACAGATGTGCCAAGGCAGTAGTGTCTCCAGGAAGATATTTTTCTTTAACTAATATGGTGGGAGAAAGGCTACCCCAGCCCATGAACCTATGGGCAGGTTCTGTTAAAAGCATGGTTTTCAGGACACCCCAGAGATGCCTATAGACTACTGAGCATTGCAGTAGTCAGCACAACGCATATACTTTGAGACCTCTATCCTCATCCAGATCATCTGCCAGTATTTACTATGTGTCCTCAAACACTTCTAAAAAACAAAACAAAACAAAACAAAACAAAACAAAACAAAAAACCAAAACCCAAAACAAACAACAAACCTCAAATAGTAGTCTCCTATAACTACCCATTTGGGTTCAAGCCTTTCTCCTAGGATAATCAAACCAAAGCCAGTGATTCTCTTAAATAAATTGTGTGAGACAGCAGCATTAGGCTTAATAAATATTGAACAAATTAGTAAGTAAATAACAGAATGAGCAGGTGAGGATAATTGATAGTCTTCCCCACCCTTTCTAATTTTTGAAATTAAACCATAGAGTATCATCAAATAACATCATATTCAGAGAAAAGGACACACTGTTTGGGACATAATTATCACAGAATTATCACAGCCAATACACAGTGGAAAGCACCAAGACAAGTCTTGGAGGAAAAGGAGAAGCTGTGGTCATGATTTTGTTTCTTTATCATTCCCGCTGGATCTTCCTCACTGGCCATGCCTACACAGATAGAAATGACAGCCAGCCTTCCTTTCATAGACATTATGATCAGATTTAAAGACTTCTTGGAGAATATGGTCTTGAATAAGGTGAGGGATAGAAACAAAAAATGAACAAACAATGAACAAAAAAAACCCACATACAATTCTCAGAAAAGTGGTGATATGTTTATTAACTTGTGTTTATTAATGTATATTTGCTGTTTAATTATTCACAGGCTTGCACATTCCTTAGCTCTTCTTCCTTCCACCTCTAGCTCACTCAAACTCTTTTGTCAAAAGGAGCTTGTCCTTAAGGACATAGTCCCAGGAGAGAAGACGCCTGGGTTGGCACCCTGGCTGTTACTTTGAGTTATTTTGGGTTCTTTACTTCTGCCTCATTCTCCTCCTATATGAAGCAGAGATAAATAATGGCTTCATGGTGGGGTGGCCGCATGTTTAGTAGTATGGACACGGAGTTTACTTAGAACAATGCCTACTCATAATCACTATCGACAGTGATCATCTTTATCTTGTTTTACTTTGTATGTGAGAGCTTTTTCTACACTACGTTCTTCCCTGTTCTTATGTTTTGAGATTTTCTGTCTATAAGAGAAAGAACACATTGGTCTAAAAGATTACTTCATGTTCAGATTCCAAGTTAGTTCTGAAATTTTTATTTTACATATCTCTATATTAACTATTACCTAAAACAAGGGTGGTCTCTATGCAGGCAGTGTGTACCCTTTATAATCTCTTTTACTTCCTTTGGAAAATGTTTGTCCAGGACTTTGAAGCTACTTGTTAGCTGCCTACTCTCCTACAGACTCATTGATTTTTTTCCAGTAGTCTCACATCTGTCTTCCTGTGTGACTCATCTCTTTCTAAAGAGATTAACCCAAATCACTCCAAAGCTAGTAGCTTAATGGAATAGATATTTATTAACCCATGGAAGTTTTAAACATCAGGCTTCTTAGTTTTAATTGCAGGTCCCTGTGAGCTGTCTATTTCTATCCACCGGTTTTATTGCTTTCTGAAACTAGAGGCTATGTCTAAGATGCAGAACCATCATTCCAACTTTAGCAGGTACTTTATCTGCTGCTAACACTGCAGCTCATGGTGATGGGTTTAGCTTAGCTTATGATTTGTAAAGACTTTTAATTATGGACATGTAGATGACAGGGTTAAAACAAAACTGTACTTTTGATATTTTTAAATATATGGTTCGATATTATTTGACCTTATTATTCCTAGTGGAACTTTGCTAAAAGAGGCAGATGATGTCAAATTTACTCTCATTACCTTCAAAAGTTTGATGAAATCCATCTTAGTGATTATTTTATGTATAAGAACCAAATAATGAGCTGATTTTGTATATTCATATAGCATATGTACTACCACTGTGTAATTGTGTTTTAACTCATTACTTTAAAAGCTTAAACTATATCTAAGATAAAATGTTTTTACCTTCTACTAGGAAGTCATGTTTGGTATGAAAGTTGTACAAAGCAGAAAGTGAAGTGAAATTACTATTTTATATTCCACACTTGCATAAGATCATACAATCTGTACTTTTCTATGCCTGGCACATTTTAGTTAACATGATAGTCTCCAGATGGATGAAGGTTATTATAATTTTATTCTCTTGTATAGACAAAGGGTATATAGCATTGTGTACAGGCACGGCATTCACTATATTTATCCTTTTAATACTTAGCTTGTTTATTTCCTGGATACACTGACTAGTGCTGCAATAAATCAATAAATAAAGGGCTGAATGTTATTTTTGAAACAAAGTTACTTGTGTTTTTTTCATAATAAACTGCACTATAATAATAGGTGAACAACAATGTCTCTAAGTGGGAACTGACAAAAAAGTAATTCAGTGCCATTGCCTTGAATGGTGACAGTAGTAATTCCAGCTGCTGATGACTGAATATTTTCTGTGCAGTCGATACACTCGTGACAGTGACATTTTCTCAGACGTGACATACAGTCACTATTCCAAATTTTCATAGGAAACGGGTGCCCAGAGAAATGACAGCCAGGCAGTGTTGGTGACTGTGTATTTCTTTTGGTCATGTGAGCCACATCTAGCTCATGTTTCAGGTGTTCCTATAACAACCAGCTCAGCATTAGTCTTACTAACTCAAGGCAGGTGTCAGCTGATAGCACCTGATTCTGAGTGCTCCCATAATGTGCCCTACACTATCCCTTTCCCAAGGCTTCCTTGTGATTTCAACTCCACACTACCCCTAGTTACCTAGGTACTGCCAGTCCAGAGGACTAGTACCCTATGAGGAAAAACTGATGAGAGGGAGTTGGAACTAGGTAAAGCTATTCTTCTCTATTTGTTCCCTGGACGAGTTGTGAAGAGAGACATTTTATATAGTTTCTTGAAGAACAAGACCAACTTAAGTTTCCAGTACTATGGACTGAACTCAGAGTGTTATACATGCTAGGCAACCAACCTGAGCCACAACTTCAGCCTTATTTATTTTTTAAATTGATATAAAAAATAGTTGTGCATTGTTATGGAACAGAGTGATCCACTCATACATAATGTGTAATAATAAAAAGTGGCAATTAGTACCAATGAAATACAGTCATCGTATCTTATGTGTTGAGGACATTCAAGGTTTATGCAGCTCTTTGGAAATATCTAGTACGTTATTGTTGCTATAGTCACACTACTGTGTTACTGAGCAAGAGAACATTTCCCTTTTCAATTGTACATTTCTATCTTTCTGCCAAGCTCTATTCCTGCCTTCACTCCTTCCAACATTTGGTACCATTGGATATTGTCTACTCCAATGAGATCAATGTTTTTATCTCATTATTTGGCTCTTATATATAAAATAATCACTAAGATGGATTTCATCAAACTTTTTTATTGAAAAGGGAAGTAAAAACACTTTATGATAAAATTAAAGATTTACATGAAAAAATATTTCAGATAAACATGTTAAAATTGACAGTTTTCATGGAAAATTAAAGAGTAAGGTGGTAGACATGTAAACATTGTTAAATTAATTGAAATATGGGATAAAATATTTTATGATAAAATCAAAGATTTACATGGAGAATATTTCTGATAAAATTGCAGAAAAATGTAGAAAAACCTGTTAGAATCGAAGATCATCATGGAAAATTTTATATAGATATAATAATGGTAGGCATAAAAGTATTCCTAAGTTGATTGAAAGTGGAATTATAAACATTTTCTGATAAACTTGAAGATGTACATGGAAAATATTTCTGATAAAATGAAGAAATATATAGAAAAACATGTTAAAATGAACGATTATCATGGAAATTATATAGATAAAATGATAGGCATAAAGATAATTCTAAGTTGATTGAAAGTGGAATTATAAACATTTTCAGATAACATTGAAGATTTATATAGAAAATATTTCTGGTAAAATTCAAGAAATATATTGACAAACACATTAAAATTGAATATTTCATGGAAAATTTTACACATAAAATGGTAGATATAAAAACTTTCTAAACTAATTGAAGGTGGAATTATAAACATTTGTGATAAAATCAAAGATTTACATTGAAAACATTTCTGATAAAATAGAGGAAGTATATAGAAAGACATATTAGAATTGAGGATTATCATGAAAAATAATATAGATAAAATGATAGACATAAAAACATTACTAAATTAATTAAAAGGGAAATTACAAACATTTTCTGATAAAATTGAAGATTGTCATGAGAAATATTTCATTAGTCTATGTCTTTTTATTGGGGAGTTGAGTCCATTGTTGTTAAGAGATATTAAGGAATAGTGATCGTTGCTTCCTGTTAGTTTTGATGTTATTTTTATGTTTGTGTGGGTATCTTCTTTTTGGTTTGTTGGAAGAAGATTAGTTTCTTCCTTTTTCTAGGGTGTAGTTTCCCTCATTGTGTTGGCATTTTCCATCAATTATCATTTGTAGGGCTGGATTTGTGGACAGATATTGTGCAAATTTGGTTTTTTTCATGGAATATCTTGTTTTCTTCATCTATGATGATTGAGAGTTTTGCTGGGTATAGTAGCGTGGGCTGGCATTTGTGTTCTCTTAGGGTCTGTATGAGGTCTGCCCAGGATATTCTAGCTTTCATGGTCTCTGGTGAGAAGTCTTGTGTGATTCTGATAGGTCTGCCTTTATAAGTTACTTACCCTTTTCCCCTTATTGCTTTTAATATTCTCTCTTTGTTTAGTGAATTTGGTGTTTTGATTATTATGTGCCGGGAGGACTTTGTGTTCTGGTCTAATCTGTTTGGAGTTCTGAAGGCTTCTTGTATGTTCATGGGCATCTCTTTCTCTGGGTCAGGGAAGTTTTCTTCTACAATTTTGTTGAAGATATTTACTTGGCCTTTAAGATGTAAATCCTGCTCTCATCCATACCTATAATCTTTAGGTTTGGTCTTCTCATTGTGTCCTGGAGTTCCTGGATGTTTTGGTTTACCAGCTTTATGCATTTTGCATTTTCTTTGACTGTTGAGTCAATGTTTTCTATGATATATTCAGCACCTGAGGGTTTTCTATCTCTTGTATTCTGTTGTTGATGCTTTCATCTATGACTCCTGAATTCTTTCCAAGGTTTTCTTTCTCCAGAGATGTCTCACTTTCTGATTTCTTTATTGTTTCTACTTTCATTTTAAGTCCTGGTTTTGTTCAGTTCCTTCACTTGATTGTTTTTGTTTTCCTGTAATTCTTTAAGGGATTTTTGTGTTTCGTCTTTAAGGGCTTCTGCCTGTTGACCCATGATCTCCTGTATTTCTTTAAGGGAGTTATTTAAGTCTTTCTTGAAGCCCTCTATCAGCATCATGAGACACTATTTTAAATCAAACTTGCTTTTCCTGTGTGTTGGGGTATCCAGGACTTCTTGTGGTGGGAGAACTGGGTTCTGATATTACCATGTGGCCTTGGTTTCTGTTGGTTGGGTTCTTGTGCTTGCCTTTTGCCATCTGGTGCTAGTTGGTATTGTTGTCTCTGGCTGGAGTTTATTCCTCCTGTGGGCCTGTAAGCCTATGTCCTTACTCCTCTGAGCTCAAAAGTGAAAGCACTGCTGGGAGATCTCTCTATCTCTCTCCCTTGGAGGGCTATGCACAGAAGGCTGTGGAGTTTCCCAGCTCCCTGGTGCAAATGGAGGTGGGAAGACTTCAGTTCCAGCTGCTCCACTGATCACAGAAGGCTCTCATCAAACTTTTAAAGGTGGAATGAGAGTAAATTTGATATTATCTGTCTCTTATAGCAAAGTTCCACAAGAAATAATAAGGTCAAATAATATAGTCATATATTTAAAAAATCACAAGAAGTCCATATATGAGTAGGAAGATAAGATATTTATCCATGTATGCCTAGGATAGTTCCCTTAACATAATGTCATCCACTCCCATCCAATTTTGCTGTGACAGGATTTCTTTTTAGTTTTGGTTTCAGGGTTTTTTTTTGTTTTTTTTTTTTTGTTTTTTTTTTTTGGTTTTTCGAGACAGGGTTTCTCTGTATAGCCCTGGCTGTCCTGGAACTAACTCTGTAGACCAGGCTGGCCTCTAACTCAGAAATCCGCCTGCCTCTGCCTCCCAAGTGCTGGGATTAAAGGTGTGTGCCACCACCACCCGGCAGTTTTGTGACAGGATTTCATCGTTTTGTATATGTGTCACATTTTATTTATTCATTGACAATCATCTAGAAAGATTTCATGTCGTGACTGTTTTGATAGTGCTAAAATAAATGTGTGATAATATCTTTTTAATATGCTAATTTCCTTTAGATGTATACCTAGTAGTTGGATTATTAGATTAAATCATAGTTTTATATTTCAGAACATATCAGGAGATCAAACATTAGTATAAAATAAAATAACAGTCTAGTTAAAATGGGAAAACACTCTGAATGACATTTCTCCAAATAAGTCATACGAAAGGCCAATAGTTGTATGAAAATATGAAGCTTTACTCATCATCAGGGAATGCAAATATTTTGGCTAGTTTTATATAAACTTGACACAGTTGGAGTCCTGTGGGAAGAGGGAACCTTAATTGAGAAGATATTCCCCCACAAGATTGTCCCATGGGTAAGCTTGGGGGTATATTTCCTTGACTAATGATTCATGTGGGAAGTCCCACTTCACTGCATGTAACACCGCCCTTGGTAGTATACGTGTATAAGAAAGCAAGTTGAGCAACCCATGAGCAGCAAGCTAGTAAGTTCTCTTCCATTCATTCTGCTCTAATTCTTGCCTATAGGTTCTTGCCTTGAGTTCCTAACTTCCCTCATTGATGGGCTGTGATAAGGAACTCTAAGCTGAAATAAATAACACAATTTTTCCCTCCTGGTTGTTTTTTTTTTTTTCCTGTTGTTTTATCACAGTTATAGAAACCTTAACTAAGACACAAAATGAAAATGGCAAGCGCTAACAAAAATACAGAGATCAAGTAATGCTTTTATATACAGTTGGTGTATATAAGAATTCATTCAGTCTCTATGTAAATCACACACTGCATCTCCTATTGACCATCCTTCTTTAATACTTACCTTTGTCCTTTCTCTCTCTCAGACTCTCCGGAATTTGTCATGAAACATGTCCACAGGTGTTTTTACCTTTGGATCGTTCCCAAGGAACCCAAACTATGATAGATTAAGCTTATTCGATTCCAAAGCTCATGTCCAGGTCATTGTGCTATATTGATTTAATGCATTGTAGGTTAAAGTTAAATGAGCCAAACATAGGTAATCAAATATCCCTTATTCTCATTCATGCATGCAAGCACAACAATGGTGATTGCAGAGAAGTAGAGGGTAGGATAGTTGCTTGCTGGAGGCTAGCAGGGGTGAGAAGAGAAAGGTAGAGGGGCTGTAAGTAATAGGTACGTAATCCAATTAGGTAGGCGGAATGCTCTACAGCACAGTGGAATGACTGCCTTTTACAAATTCCATGTGTTATGAAGATTGGAAGGAGAAATTTATATATTCTCAATAAAAAAGAAATGATTGAAGGGGGTGGAAATGTTAGTTACTTTAATCTGATCACTGAACATTTGATTCATTTATTATATTATCACAATATAGTCTGTAAATATATGCAATTTTTAACTTCTCACATACCTATCACACACACATATATATATATATGTACATTGCAAATATATATGGTGAGTGTGTGTGTGTGTGTGTGTGTGTGTGTGTGTGTGTTCAGGATGGTTTGCCATCCTAGTGGGATAACCATAACCTGTAGCCTTTTGGCATTTTGGAGATCATTTTTCTTCCATTCCCACTTCTATAGTGTAAATCATATTTTTCCAGCTCTGTTTTGTTAACGAGATAACTAGACTCTGTTCTCTGTCCTTTAAGGGCACCCCAACTCTTGTATTCTATTCTCTCCTTCCTGCTTTTTTTTCTGGCCAACTACCATTATTTCCCGTTGGTATTATGAGATTCCTCCTTTTCTCTTTGATGGAACTAGGTCTGTCTTCTACATAGCACCCTGCTGTGTTTCCCTTGCACGGCAAATTCCCCTCTGTGGCCTCTCAGCCCTCAGAGGGACTGTCATTCTGTGAGCCCTGGAACAACCTCAGTGTCTCCTCTAGGAGGACATAGGTGGACAGAGGAAGTCCCAGGAAGAGACACGACCTGATATGTCAAGGTGTAAAAAGATTACAGTAAGACACCACAGTGCTCTAGAGTCTACTGTCAGGGTGACTGACACCACATAGTGTAGGGAGGGAAATGGACCTGACTGAGCAGACAAGGTGGGCAGGATGTCAAGGGTTGTCCTGCTGATGAGGATTCTCTCCCATCACAGAAATCCAACTGGAGATGTTTTAGCTGAAATGTGGGCCAACGTTTTAGCTGAAATGTGGGCCAACGTGTGTGTGTGGCAGGGAAAAGAGATGGTCCCAGAGCATCTGGGTTCAAGGTGCTACTTATGCTTTTGTGTCTGCTTCTGGCTTTTTGTTTCACTCTCAGCACCTTTCAGACAGTTACCATTTTTCTTTCTGGTTGCAAAGATGGAAAGAATTCCAGATGAATAAGGGAGCCCTACATAATGGGGAACACAGTCATAAAGAAGTCTGGAATTATTTCTTTACAATGTGATGACATGAAATAAAAATAGATTTTCTATTATTACATCAATACATTTACAATGCTGATTGGCTTTTTTATTTTTTTATTTTTATTTATTTATTTTTAGGTTGAAGTCATTGTCATCAAACATGGTGACTGGGGAGTGAGAAAATCTTACCGACTCAACCTATGTCATTTATCCACCTGCATCCGAGGTGTTTACAATCTGAGGATCTGTTCACAGAACTGTTCCTACTCAGACCAATACCACATAACATGTCTAGAGCCTTGATTGCTGTACAAAAGAGTCAGAAGTCTCAGGTCCTAGGTAGGGAGATGGAAGGCCAGATGTATGTTTTTAGAAGGCAAACCAGGTGCTGGATGGAAATGGGGTTGTGTCTGGGGACTGTAAGGAGGAGAGAGGGAGTATAAGATCCAGCAAAATAACTGCCAGGGTCCATGTCAGGATTAGCATTTGGATTGCACACAGGTGTGAGAATGTGGGTGGATGAAGGAAAGAACACACTCATGTCTTTGCGGCTGCCACGCCTTTCCCATGAGGCTGCATGGGAAATTTGCATATTTTCTAGGAGACATGAGCTTCCTGTGTCTGTAAGATCAGGGGGAGTCCTTTCCAGTTCTGCTCATGTAAGGCTCTGAAAACCCACAAGTCTTAAATCTGTTTTCTCCCACATGAGTAGTCCCTGGGAAATGTTGCAGAACAGGTTCTTCGAGATTTCTGTGGTATAGATACTTACAGCATCACCCACTTCAGACTGTTAGCCTGACAGGGTTGGAGAGAAATGTGGACACTTCAGGATTATGAACTGAGTGCAGTGATATCACCAGGCGGACCATAGCTTGGGACTTGGAGGCAAAGAAAATCTGTCTTATAGTGTCCATGTGTCTCTTCACAAAAGCCATGTTGAAGTCCTAACGCCCATTACTTTAGAATGCTGATTTACTTGAAGATAGAGTCATAGAGGCAGTTGCTTAACATGAAGTCATAAAGGAGCAAAATGAAATATTTCTCCACTGTGGCAGGAGATAGTAATGTAGAGATGGAGAGAGACACAGTGAAGACCATATGAAGATGGAGGAGTAATCCATTTGCACATGAGGGACTCTTGGTAGCTACCTGAGTCCAGAAGATACAAGGAAGTCTTAATCCTCACTTAGGTTTTAGAAGGAACATGACCCTACCAGCATTTTGGCCTGACTTCTAACCTTCAAACATGATTGTCAATAGGTTTCTTATAGGTAACATATTTTATTTACTTATCTTTTTTATATATATGTGTGTATGTGCTTATATGAGTTTATATGTATCAGATGTGTGCATGGAGCCTTTGCAGGCCAGAAGAGGGTGTCAGAGCTCTGGAACCAGAGTCCAAGGTGATTATGAGCCAACATATGGATTTTGGGAAATGAACCAAGGTCCTGTGTTAGAGCAGGAAGTTCTTTCAATTACTGAACCACTTCTTCTGCCCCGGACCTAATATTTTTTAATAAATATTTCCTTTTACTACAACTTTATCTATACGTGCTTATGTATGTGTGAATGTGTATGCCACAGTACTTGTGTGGTGGTGAGAAGACAACTCGTAGGAGTTATTTCTTCTCTCATGTAGGGATTGAGGATTAGACTCAAGCCATCAGGCTCGGGTAGGCATCTTTAACCACTGAGGCATCTCACAGGCTCAGTAACCTAGTTTTTGACAATCTGTCATGAGCACTTTCTAGTTTATTCTGCCTAGTTTAAAATATGATAGCCCTTAGGCACAATCCCAATGTGGTTGTGTTCTGGTTCCAGTGTATTCTTATGTCACATATTCCTCCATTGGGGTCAGATTATAGGAACCTACTGCAATCAGCTAAACTGAGCGTGGTGGTGTAGTCTTGTAATTCCAGTACTTGGAGGCAAAGCCAGGGAAATTGTTGCTCATTCAACCAGTTTGAGAATTCTAACAAGTTGAGAATGAATCTTTAAAAAAAAAAATCATACGAACAAGTAACTCTGTGAGAAAAGAGCCCATTTCCTTGGAAACTTCTGGGAGTCTTTCTACCAGCTGCTGAATGTGATGGAGTATCAGGTGTTGGGCTGATGCTCTCCACACGTTGCCACATATATTTTTATCTTCACCACGATCTATTAACTGTGCATAATTATCTTCATCTACAAATGGTGAAACAGAAGCTCAGTGAGGTTAGGTAACTTGCCTGAAGTCATGGAGCCAGTTCAGGACAGCAGTATGACAGGTTAGGTGTGGTGAGTCTCAGGCACCACGCCACGCTTAGCACGCCACCCTGTGGCCAGTTTGTGGGAGTCCCAGTGATCAACCCTGCATAAACCCTTGATGATCCCATCTACTGTCTAAAATAAAATGGGAACTGTAGACAGAGAGAGATTGAGGATAATTAGAATAATCTAACAGTTCAGAAACTATGTATTCCCTCAGTGAGCTCCTCTCATCTGGTAGTTATCCTTTCCACCAAGCATGAGATAAAGGATCTCCATAACATAATCACATTGTGACTTTGCTTCCTAATGCTTGTGCAACCCTGAGCACTAAGATGAACTTCTCCTTTAGGGCTCATGTTTTTTCCTAGATTTAGGCTCCAGAAAGCTCTGGGTTAAAATTCCATCCCTAAGCCTTACCAGTAGGAACTGGCTTAATCATTTATGAGCATTACTTTACTTCCTCCATCTATAACATAAAGGCATTGAGAAGATTCAATCAACTGTAGTGAAACAGGTCCATGATTAGATGTCATGGACAAATGAGTGCACAAACTATCTATCTGTCCTCTTCCCAGCAAGACATTTCATCTCTGGGAAACAGCAGAGATTTCAGAAACTCATACAGGTGCCTCAGACAAATCTTATAAACTGGGATATTAAATCTGGGTAGTTGAGCTAAACACACCCTTGAGGAAGATCAAGAATAAATTGAATAAGATTGTTTTGGAATATTTCCATATGCTTTAAACATTTCTAGGTTCTAGTGACTATTTCTCAAGGACCAAAATGGCCTGCCATCACCTGACCAGACCACTCTCAAAATGCTTGGCAGTAACGCCAAATGAGGAGAGACTTGAATTTAGAGGACTTACTTCACTATATGAAGGAGGGGTTGCAGAGGAGATTGATTTAGCCCATGAAGATGCAGCAAGGAGGAAAAAAAGGGTGTCAATGATCTGCTGGCTTTCTCTTTTATCCCTTTTTATTCCAATTGGGCCTACCCATAGCCTTCTGGGTTAGTGACACTCACATTCAGGATAGGTCATTTCCATTCTCTTAATCATATCTAGAAATGCCCTCACAGACATATACCCAGAAATGTATCCTGTCAGTCCCGTAGACAATTCTAAATCCAGTCAAGTAGGCCATTAAGGTTAGCCATCATGTTAATCATATTTCTTTAATCTCCTGAAATATACTTATTAGAAAGAATAGCCCCAGCAGATAGAACAAGTCAGACCTTAGGGATTTTGTTTATCAAATCATGCTTATAGGAAGTAAAGATTAGAACTCTCTTTTCTCAAAGGAATGGTTTCCTTTCTAGTCCTGATAGAAAGACCCATCTTTCTCTTTATTAGGACTGCCAGGTCTTGGGTTCACTAATCCTAAGCACAGAATTCACTTATTTAAATGCTTAAATAAAAATATTATGAACTTCCTGATTTGGCAAAGACAAAGAAGTTTCTCGGTTGAATATGCAGAATGTGTATGTGTGCTTCTCCTCCTCCTCCTCCTCCTCCTCCTCCTCCTCCTCCTCCTCTTCCTTCTTCTTCTTCTTCTTCTTCTTCTTCTTCTTCTTCTTCTTCTTCTTCTTCTTCTTCTTCTTCTTCTTCTTCCTCTTCTTCCTTCTCTTCCTCTTCCTATTCTTGTTTTTCTTCTTGTTTATGTGGTTCTTGTTCCTTTTCTTCTTTTCTTCACTTCTCTCCTCCTCCTCCTCCTCCTCCTCCTCCTCCTCCTCCTCCTCCTCCTCCTCCTCCTCTTTCAGATAGGGTCCCACAAAGCCCAGGCTGAACTTGAACCATCTATACCTGAGGATAACCTTTAAGTCCTCATTCTCTAGTCTTCCAATTTCTGAGATTATAGGACTGCATCCCCATGCTGGGCAATGGATATGCACGATGCTTGAGAGCCTATTGGGATATAATTTTTAAAAAGGAATAAAAAATGTATTAGTTAATGTTATGTAGAAAAATAACTAATAAACTACATATATTTATTATTAATAATAGGCTTATGGTACTGGAGAGATGCCTCACGAGTTAAACTAGGTACATGTTGGTTACTTTTGCAGAGGAATGGAAATAAGTTCTCAGCACCCATACCAGATTTCCCAAAATTTCCTGTAATCTCATCTCCAGGGTATCTGATGATGCCTTCCCTTCTCCTACATGGTGAGTACCCATATACACATGCATGAACACACACACACACACACACACACACACACACACATACACACATCCCACATTTTCATTAATAAAATGTAAAATATTTAAAATAATAGTAATAATCAGCTCATGAAACTAGGCAGGTTGAAAGTCTCAAGTTCTGTCATCTGCACACTAGAAATCTAAGACTCTATAGAGCCAAGATTTAATCTCACCCACAGTCCTGGGAAGCAGGGTTCTGATGGTGTAAATCTCAGTGTCAGAGAAGAAAGGCAGAGAGATAATGGTCATTTCATCCTTATCTTATGTTTTGTGCTCTTTAGGCCTTCAACAGAATGGATGGCTCTCATTCACATGGGAAGAGCTAGCTACTTAGGGATAGTCCATCAACTGAATGCTATAGATATGTTCAAATTGTATTTAATTTGGATATCTATGGACCAATCAGGTAGACACTCAAAAGTAAATTATCACAAAAATGATAGTTCTGAAAAAAGCAAAATAATCCACATGAACGTAATGCTTCACAAACAAATGAGTTGTAAATATCTATGGATTATAGACTGGTGAGATGGCTCAGTGGGTGCAGCCCTTGTTATATAATAATAATGTACTGTGCTCTAATGGGCAGAATTAGAATATAGAATTTTCACATAAAGATATGTCTGGTAGAATATGTTGTTTGTAATGCCACTTAGCCTATGCTAAGTTGGGAGGTGGGAACAGGAGAATTCCTAGAAGCTCCTGGGATTGATGCTCGGGCATATGAGCAGTGAAACAACAAAGAGAGCCTAACTCAACATAAGATGAAGGGAAGGACTGCTGTCTGATCTCTCTGTATATACTGACATTAATAGAAATGCTCATAGGAATACTCATACATATACATATGCACATGCCACATGATAAATGATTACAAATAAAAAATCCATGAATTTATAATCAATCAATAGATGAAATAAATTCCATACTGTTACAAATATTATCAGGACAAGCAAAAGTATCAAGCATAGTGAAATCATTTTAAAAACAATGTTATGTGTCTTTTTTGGTTTTGTTTCTTTTAATTTAATATACTTTGTGGATAATTTTATATCAGTACATATGACCCCATTATATTATTCGAGGACATTCTTTATAATGTATCATTATATTTAATTATACAGATATACCATAATGTTTGTATAACCTATTATTAAACATAGATTATTTGCAATTTGGAAAATTTTATAAAAACTTTTATTTATTTTTATTTTATGTATACAAGTATTTGTTGCATGCATGTATGTGCCCTAGATGCATTGTCTTTAGGTCTCCTGGAATTGAAGTTATAGATGGTTGTAAGCTACCCTGCATTGCAAGATGCTTCTCTGCAAGAGAAGTATGCACTTTTAACTGTTAAGCTATCTCTCTAGCATTCTTATTTGTAACATTTTATTTTTTCTTTCCCAATCCACAATTAGTAGCCTTGACTTTGTGTTATTGGGCACACGTGTGGGTAAATCAACTGAAGAAAAATCTTTGGAGTGGAAATTTTGAGTTAAAAGTATTTTCATGGATACTGACCTTTTGCCAAATTGACCTTCAGAAAAGTTATGCCAATTTGTAGCCTTATGACTAGTGTGCGGATATTTATTTCCCACAAGTCTTGCCAAAGCCATATTTTGTAATTCCTTTTAATCATTGCCAATCTGATAGGCAAAAATAAAAATTTCCTGCTGTTTTAATTTGCACTTATTAAAGCAATAAGCAAAGTTAGACTTTTTTATATAGTCCTTAGCAAGTTATATTTTTTCTTTTTCTGAACAAATACTTAATAGGTACACAATAAATATTTTTGGACAATTATATACACGACCTGTGCTATTTTTCCTTTTATTAATCTGAATGAATTCATTATCAAGTAACAAATTAACGTTCTTGCTACAATTGTTGCTTTTATTTTTATGTTTGTTATATGTCTTTTAATTTTGTGTGTGAAATTTGGGGAAGTAGTCATGTAGAAATTTGTTCTTCATCATTTAAAATAGTAACATTTATGATTAATTTGAAAATAATTTCTACCTTTCATGTTTTGGAACATTTTCCTTCATTTCCCTATGTAAATACAACATTCTTAATAAGCCTCCTTTGCCTCTGGAACATTCCTTGTATGATACCTAATTTACCAGAGAGCTCATAGATCTCCCTGTGGCTATCAGACTCATATTCTACCCTCTCAGTTCACATTATTGGCAGCACTTGTGAAAATAATGTGTTTATTTACCTGTTTCAGAAATCCTGCTCTTTGTTGACTGTTTGTGGCCATACAAACCCATCCAAGTCTCACACGGCAAGGGATCCTAGGTTTGTCTTTTTTTTCCAGGAATTCATGGAGAGACAATTTTTCTCATTAGACTGCTTCTCCATCTGGCTTCCGTTGTCCATGGGTTGACACAGAAGTCAGATCTAGAGCATTTATGAATGTATAAAGTCCTCTAGGTCCTATCCTTGGTAAATGGGCTGGACTACCTGCCTTTGAACAATATTGAATGAGTCTCAAGTTCTTGGCTCCATCGGGTCCAGCCCAGTTGTGGGGACTGGTGCTCTAGGTTGTTCAGCATACTAGCTCATCTCTCTACTTTTGGGAACAGATTTCTTGAATCTAAAATGCTGTCTCTTATTAAAAATTTGCTTTATCTTGGATGGAGATGACTTCTCCAAGCATGAGGTTTGGAATTTTGACTGTAGACACATGAATCCTGCTATGTCCACCATGAGATTATAATCATAAACGTGCCATTTTGTGAGTACTTTAGGTTCTCATTCCTCCTTTCTATGGGCCTCATCTTATTCTGTCCTCCTCATTTTCCTTTTTATTTGAGTCAAGGTCAGATTCTGCTATAAACCATAAAATCATAATAGATGTGAGAACTCTCCAGGTCTTCCCTGGGACACAGGGAAGGAATGGCCCAAAGTTATACCTTGGTTCAGAGCATTGCTCTCTTTACAAGACTTTCTAGTGGCCACCTGAGACCATTGTAAGACTTTCATGGTTTCAAGACCACAAGTTTGGGAAGATTGGGTCCCCTTACCATATCAACAATTCTAGGCCAAAGGATAGTCAAGGGCTTGGCAGAACTGGAAGAGTCTAGTACAAGTTTCATCAGATGGTGATTTGCCCAAGCTAATTGTCAACTGGTGTTTGGGACCTTTGCTGGCTGTTAGAGTGAGAACCAGGAATCCCTGCAATCTGTTTGTGATTACAAGGCTCAGCTCACTCCACCAAAGGCCCTCTGGCACCTTTCCTCTTTAAAAACACATTCAGCACATTTTTCAAAACCACAATGAGAAGCCCTCCCTGAGAAAGTGACTAAACACTGCTTAATATTCTGAAAGCATCAACAGCCACTAAAAAGCCAGCCATAAAAAGTTGAAGAAAGCTGACTTGGCACTGGGAGGAAGCCAGCTGTTGCTGGCCTTTGATTGGTGAAGGTTGTAAAACCTTTTGTTGTGTTTCACTGTCAATGAATCCATATTAAATTTCCTTCCCAGCTTGCATGCTGGACCATTCTGGATGCATCTGTCTTTCTGGATACTTTAGATAAACCAAGGTATTCCTTTCTCTTGCTAATTCTCCCAATACCATGTACAATGATTTGGATTATGACACTCCCAAAAGGAAGTCTCAACTGTCAGTACCTCGGAATTTAACTTTAATTAAACATATTGGTGCTATAAGTGTAATTATGATGAAGTCAAATTGGGCTATGATGCTTTCTTAATTCAGTAGGACTTACATCATCAAAAGAGGAGAAAGGAACAGTGTGATATTAGTGACCGTCACCAGCATCACCAAAATCCACAATGCAATTCGACAACTATTACCTATGATGTCACTGCTAGTTACTTTCTCATTGCTGTGATCCATAGTTAGCAAAGGCAACATAAGGAAGGGAAAGTTTATTGTGGCTCAGTTTAAATGTACACTCTATTATGAAGAAGGGTTAATGATGACAACAGCTCCACCTGTGCTACATAAGTATGAGGCTGTTGATAACATTACAGCGATAGTCAGGAAGCACAGGAAGATTGGATCATGGTACGAGATGCAAAGTGTATTCTGAGATCACAGGGAAGCTATTGAGGAAATTCATTTTTTCATTTTCTTCTTGTTACTATGTGTTTAAGTGTAGATACAGGTTTGAGAAATACTCTTATATCAAATATACACATTGTGCAAGATTCTAACTTATGGACATGTTCTATTTATGGATATTTTACATGGTCTGATTTAAAACTATATCATGAATTATTAAATCATACATAAGACAGGAATAGGAGTGAGAGCTAAAGTTTTGTGTTGGGGAACTATTACAATGATGTGTTCTCTCTCTCTCTGAAGTCACATACTAAAATTCTGACAGTAGTAACTCAGGATTTGGGAGAAACTCTTCAACTAATAGGTGTTCAAGTTAAAGTTGAAGTATTTTTTCAGAAGGTCTGAAAAGATATCATTTGGATATGTATACCAGTGCTACTGCTTGTGCACAAGTGTGATAATGTAAAGACACAGAAAGAAAGATGGCACCCATCTGAAGGCCTTTATGGATGCCCCAAAAGGAACTAACTGGCCAACATCTTGATCTTAGATATCTAGGCTCAAGAATCACGAGAAAATAAATATATTTTATTTAATCTTTCCAGTTGGTGTATTTTGTTTTACCTTCACCAGCAAACTAACAGAGGGATTTTGTAGGGTTGAGAGCACTGAAGGGTGGGAATAGTAGTGACTGACTCTCAGGAGTTTTGTAGCACCATGTGCAGAATGAGATGTTTATTAGCTATCATCAGGTCTCCTGGTGCTCTGTGATTCTGTGCATGGATGCTATTTGTTATGGGGGCAGAGTACAGTTTCCCAGGAGAGTGGGGAGGGGATGCTCTGAAATCCTGCCCTTGGCTGCTTCTGAGTAGATGCTGAGGAAGAGACTGAGAAAGCAGCCCTGTGGTGCTGGAGGAGTTCAGAAAAGGTAGTGTCCAAGAAACTTCAAGAAAGAAGTGATTAGCTGGGTGTGGTGGCACATGCCTTTAATTATCAGGCTTGGGTGGCAACATAATGAGCCCAGGCCAGGTGAAATTATGTAGTAAGACCTGTTGAAAACAACAACAAATCTTCAAATAAAAGGAAAAATGCCTTCAAATGCCATGGGGATTTTGTATACTTAATACTGTGGGAAAGAGAATTGGTCACTAAAGTTGATGAGAGAGATTTTTTAATAACCTTGAAGTGATATTTTCAGTTGCAAGATGAAGAAAGTTTTTGTTGCTGTTTTGTTTTTATTTTGATTTTCTAAAATGGGTAAAGGGAAAAGAAAAATTCGAATCCAGAATTGTGCTTTTAAGGAAACATGTCTTTAAGGGAAATAGGAATTTAGGAAGTAGATAGCTGGCTATGTGGGATGAGTGGGGACATTTTAGGACACATATGAGTGCTGTTGGGTTAAGTCTAAGAGATGGGGATGTATAAAGATTTAAATAGTGAGAGAAAATGATATTTCAGAAGACATATTCTCCAGCAGGTGAGAACAGATAGAATTCAGGTCAGTACTCTAGTTCCAGAGTCTTCTACAAGACTCACTGTAAAACTGAATTTCCATAGTAATAGTATTGAGATGTCAGACCTTCAAAAGACAGGTCACAAGGCTCTGCTCTTATGAATGAAATATCCTGCTATCACAGGAGTATGTGAGCTATAGTGAGACAGTCTCTAATGGAAGTGCTAAGTTCACCCACACACTTCCTCTTTGTCTCCTGTGCCCATATGCCCTCCTACCACACAGGACACTGTCACATGTGAGGGCTATGCTTGTTGCTCTTGGGTTTATGCAAAATGTCTACAATGAGATTTTATGTATTCTATTAGAGCAGAGAAAAAAGTAGACTAAGGCAGTAGGGAACAGGGATTCTCTTCCACTTAAGAAGAGGCAAGTTGGTGGCGCACAACTTTAATCTCAGCAATTAGGAGGGAGAGGCAGACAGATCTCTATTTGCCCATATCCAGCCAGGTCCACATAGCAGATTCTAAGACAGTCAGGGCTACACAGAGATATCCTATCTCAAAAAAACCAATTAATTAATTAAAGAATGGAAAGACCAAAATTTAGACAGGTGCATACAGTATAGATGACTAGCTTTTAGAAAGGTTGGGGGCATGAAAGGATGCTTGCACAAAAGAAGAAGATCATTCAGTGAGATGAGAGCTGAAGAAAAATGTTCAGTTTCTGGCCACTCAGGCCAGTTTAGGTTTTGTGAAAACATCTAGGAAGACATAAAACTGGTATCTCCCACAGTGAGAAAGTACGCCAACTGAGTAGGCAAGCCAAGGTTGGTAGGCAGAGTTGAGGGGTAAGTGAAAGTTTGTAATCATAAGTTTAAAATGGGACCAGTACCTTTCTTACACTGGCTGTATCTTGCTACTTATGGGTAGCAACAAAGCATCTATAGGACTGAGTTATTCTGTGCTATGGAGCTTTGGAATAGGGCAGGAGGAGGAGAGACTAGGCTGAGGGAGTGATTGAGAGTATCCTATACCTGTGAGTATGGCTTCAGAAAGTGACATGGCTTGGAAATGGAATGTTGGAAAGGCTTGTGTTCTCATATCATGGTTCCTCAGTGTAACAATGTTCAGAAATGGGTCAGGAAGTGGTTTGAGTTCTTACAATAAAAATGACACAATCTGTTTGTAGATTCATTAGATAACAGACAACTGGGTGGTGATTGATGCTAGCTCCTTCCCCATTTCTCTCATTTGTGTGTGTGTGTGTGTGTGTGTGTGTGTGTGTATGTGTGTGAAGAATTCTCACATATGTATAGAAGAGCCTGTGTCCTCCCCACCATGATGTTCTGGTTTACTATAGACTCATAGGGCTGGAGCTAAGTGGCCAGAAACTAAACTTCTAGAATTATGAGCCACAACATTGGTTTCTTCTTTTTATTTCTTTCAGGCATTTTGTCACAGTGACACTAAGTGACCAACAGTGTGAGAAAGGGAAGGAACAAAGACTTAATTGTAGCACAATTTTGATGTGGGGGTCAATAGATTGATCTCCCAGTGGAGCTAAAGAAGGGATTCTGTGCACTGAAAAGTGAGGTACTGATAAAAAGGTGAGGAAATGACATCTTTGAATTAGAGGTAGGACAGTTGTTGATGACTATAATAAGATCTAGGAACAGGCCTTGTGGACCATAAGATTAGGCATCCTAAGCAGCCTAAGAATGCTATAGAACCAGGAAATCAGAGTATAATATGTATATCTTAAAGTCAGCAAGAAAAAGCACCTAGAACTGACTTTTGGACATTATCCCTTAAATTAATTCCTCTTGGCATTTTCTCTTAGTTAATATTGACATAACCTGGAAACAGAAATGAATCATATGAACATAATTCACCAATAAGTCCTGGTAGGTATACCTTTAAAGATACATACATAACCTAAGCACTATCACTTGAAATATATATCTCCCAAATTATCATAAGAACATATCTATTACACAGATCCTCCAAACCAAACCATGACTTCACACTCATGTGAACAAATTTCCATGTTCTAGCTCCTGTATTCTTTTCTCATCTCTGACTCCATCATCTCTCTAATCTCACTCTGTTCTGGCCTTATGAGCATTCTTGCCTTCCTGGATAGTTGCTAATATTCAACTATATAATGATTGTGCCTTTAATCCTTTTTCTGAACACACATGAATAACCTGCTTTAACTGCTGTCGCTTTGGTCAATAATCACCATCTTAGTACATTTCTTTTCCACTTGTCTACTGCTATAAGCCATAACCTATAACTGTCAGTGACAAAACGAGCTTCTATACATCTGTAAAAAGAAAAAAAAGGAGGAAGACTGACAGAGAGAGGCAAGGATAAAGACGCTAGTGTGTCCCGTAAAGAAAGGGCTACACTCAGGTGAGCGCTGGGAAAGAGGACCACACATACATTAGCCAAAGGGTTATTTGATGGCCTGACTCTTCAAAGGAGCTGCAGCATTAGGGTGAGACAAGATGAGACTTCGTCTGAAAAAGATACTGGAAGCAAATTGTACTTCTTATCTTTGGTCCTGCAGTGCTTGCTAAAAGAAAGAAGTGACTGGAACATAGAATGGGTTGAGGATCTGAGGAAAGACTTAGCTGATGGATCCTTGAGAAGAACGGAGGTTAGAATGTTGTGGGAAACTCCGAATAGTCACTTTGGAAAATAATGTAGGATTTTTCAGTAAAATATATACATTTCAAGCGACAACAAGGAATTTACCCAAGATAAATGAAAATATATGCCCATTCTACAATTTATTTATTTCTAGCAGCTTTGTTCAAAATAACTGGAAGCTGGACATCACCCAACTGTGTATCAGCTGAGGATGGAGACACAAATCGTGGTATATTTTTATTTAGTGCTCATAAATGATATGTTATGGTCTATGCAACACCATGGACAGCTTCAGGAACTACTGTGCTAAAACGAAACAACCTACAACACATTGTACAACACACACATACAAACACACACACACACATACATATGCTTCTCAGTTGGCACGGCTATGAGGAGCAGATTTCTGTACAGTGGAAATAGGAGTGAAGTAGGGGGTAACTGAATTCAAGGCTCTGAGAAGTTGCTTTGAGGTGTATACTAAGGGTAGTGATGTAGACATATCTGTTTGTCAAAACATCGAATTTCTCTGGGCAGTGGTGGTGCACGCCTTTAATCCCAGCATTTGGGAGGCAAAGGCAGGCAGATTTCTGAGTTTGAGGCCAACCTGGTCTACAGAGTGAGTTCCAGAGCAGCCAGGGCTATACAGAGAAACCCTGTCTCATTGAGAGACCCTAACTCAATGTTTTTAGACCCCTAGCAACCAAGCTTAGCACAGAGTAAATTTTTTCTGCTTTCAGTTCAGCACAAAGTAACTCGTCTTTCCGATTTTGGCTTGAGAAAAGTAACACACCCTGTTCCAGGAACCCATCCTTGACCCACCCAGTACTCTGCTTAATGTTCAACTATACATTGTCCCCAGGGTAACTGTTCGAGATAAAATCTAAACCTTCCTTGAGGCATAAACTGTTGCCCGACTTCCTCTTCTCCACCCCTTGCCTTGTGACCCACCCATCGCGCCTTGTGACTTTCTTTACCCTCCACCCCTTACCTCATGATTTTTTTGTCCTCCGCCCCCTGCCTTATGATTTTCCCCTTTAAAAAACCTCTGACTTCAGTTGTTCGGGGTCGAGCTCCTCTGCCCCTGCGTGGGTTATGAGCTTGGCCCCAGTGCACTGGTCTCCCCTGAGTAAACCTCATGTGATTGCAGCAAGATGGTCTCTCGTGAATTTCTGGGGTGTTGCCTTATCCCGGAGACTAGAGCAAGGGTCTCCCCAATTCGGGGATCTTTCAGAATAACAAAAGCCAAAACAAAACAAAACAAAAAACACAAAAGAACTATTTAATGTCACATGTGATTTGTAAAAACTATACCTAAGATTGATCAAAATAATTGTGTATTTATGTTTTATTTTTCTGTCCTTCACTGGGATAGAAAATATAAGCTTCTAAAAGGCAACATGTATAATAAATGTTCGTACTTTCTGGTATAAATAGATTGTGGATATTTATGAAATTAATATGTTCCATTTTTATGACAATAGCTTTGAACTAAAATATTTGTATAATTAAATTTAATCTTCACCTTTTAACATTTGTCATGACGTAGACAATATATTTTATGTCCCTCAAACTTGGTATACTAATGTATCAGGTTAAAAATAAAAATGAAAATAATTTTATGTAGTTATTATGAAAATAATATGGCCTAATACACACTACATGCCACATGGTCTTTTGTGAGAACATTATAAATTATACCAGATGATTATTATTGCTATCATAATCATCATTATTTTATATGAATATTTTCTTTTATTAATAAATTTCATGTACTGACATTTTATATTTGTATATAATGCATTCTGGTTGAGTAGTTCACTTCTTCATCCTGTTTTTCTTTTTTTCTCCAATCCTGTAACTGCCCGCAGTTACATCGAATGGGTTACCTGGAAGGGAAGCTGGGAATGTATGGGAAGGTGGCAAAAAAGAGACAAAGACCAAGACAACATTGCTGTTCAAGGTCTCAAAGTTTAATGAAGAACTCCCAATATATATAGGCAGGGGAAAAGGTCTGGAAGCTACTCAGTAGAATCAGTTCAGTTGATCTACAGGTGGCTAGTGTTTTTCAGGAAACTGCAGGTCCTTTAAGAACAATAGGCTTCACCTTAGTCTGAGCACTCCACCCCAGGTAGAAGGGATTATGGCTAACACAGGAGTTCCCATTCAAAGGCTGGGATAGGAACTTCACATTTGTTGATGTCAAGTTCCTGACAGGTGGTATGGCACCTCAATAAGGCTCTCTACACAATCTTTGCCAGTCCCCTCTCTTTCAAATCTCTCTCATATTCATTACTTTTTATCTTATTTTGTGTTCAGAGTTTAACCAGGGCTATCTGAATAAATCTGGGTTTGGAAATGTCCACTGGAACCCAGTGGACTTACATAACTGTATTCCAAGGCTCTTCTAGGATCTGTTGGTTACAGGAAGTGGCAAACCCCAATGATGCTTTTCTACATTGATATCTGAGCAGTAAGAAGACTTGATTTGCACAGGCCTAGAGACTACTATACAAAGCTACCATGAGTTCATGGTTGCCAAGGTAGTGGTTGGAAGATGACATTACTAAGCCCCTTTCCCCATCTTCTGACCCTCCCCCCCCTTTTTTTTTTAACAATGACTAAAGAGGGATGATATAATGCTATTATTCAGGAATAAGTCCTTAGCTATCCTCTTTTACTCTGCATCTTGTAAAGCGTTTTATTTTATTCACCTTTATTCACAGCAAGGAGAAGGTTCTCTGATTCAGGGTCAGAGTGGCTATTGCCTATTATAACACAGATGTGTACAAGGTGACTTGATGCCGTAACAACTTAGCTAAGCAACACTATTAAGTCCCCCATAGGGCCAAAGTCCTCTTCTCACTCATAGATTTTGGATTAGTTTTACTGTACTAAAAACACTTGTTTTAAAATGAGTTTGATGCTTAGAAACTGGATATATGGAAAATGTGAATGTAGACAGTAGAGAAAAGTTGAAGTCCTTACTGAGCCAAAGCAAGAATGTTAGACAATAAAGTAGGAAACATTCATGACCAAATGACAAAGGTTTTGATCATCAATATAAGTATCTGGTTTACAATACATGCTAAGGAGAAGGAAGTGTTTAGTTTTTGTGCAGAAGAATATTGTGGTTGTCAAAATTCCTTGCCAGTCAACTATTTCAAGCAATATTAGTGCCTGAGATCAATCAGTTCTTTGACATCAAAGTGGGTCATTTTATAGGATGCCTTTCCTGGATTTAATGAGTAGGGTAACCAAAATCCTCTTCCTATCTTCTAGTTACACCTGAACCACACAGCATTCAAGCTTTGGAAACCAAGATAAAATAGACATTGTAAGCAAACAAAATGTGCAGCAAAATGAACTATTGCCCCCTAAAAGGATGTTCCCAGCCTGAGAGGAACATTTTAACTGGATGCCTTTTCTCCACCTTCTTCTTTTTCAGAGAAAAATAGATCACTCTTCAAGGAAAATTTCCCTTCTAAATAATCTGCAGGTTCATCAGTTCAAGTTTTCATTCTAGTGCACATAAGGAAAATAGCGAGTTCTAAGAAAACACACATGAGATTACTTTACTTTGTGACATTCCATGAAGATGACTTCTTTGTTCCTGTGGAAAACATCAGTAAAGCTTTTACCGGAGGTGTAGGGCAATGTACTCTGGGAAAAGAGAAGCACACACTATGTACTGTTCTTTGAGACAGAGAATGCAATTATGGCCATTATGCCTGTGGGAAAATAGAGGTCAAAGGAAATCAATGAAGTTGCTTGCGATGGCTTCCACTTAAGTGTTCTTTTCTACTAGGGTGATGTACATATGTCCCTTACCTTTCGAGTGTTGGCAACTTACTTCCTATTATAGCTTTGTCACGTGGTAGGCTTGACTTGATGGTCAGCATAGATGTCCTGAGAACTTGAGCAACCTGAATGGGTTTTCGACATCTTAAGTGGCGTGTTGAAATGGGCTTGCTAAGTTTTCACTCTTGCCAGAGCGGCATTCCTTTACTTATATGCACCAGTCAAGGTGTTATCCTGGAAGCAGAGACAAGTCTTTTAACTGATACAATAACTGCCAGTTATTTTGATCTTTGACTTCCCAACTTCCTGAACCATGTCTAGTAAATTTCTACATGTTATAGATTATCCAGACTCTGGTTATAGAAACACAGAATTGATCAAGAAACCAACTAAAGACAAAGTGGAACAAACCCAACTCCCCAGTTACCATAACATAAATGTCATGAATATAGGACTCTGTCAATCATCCTTAATTTGAAAAAAAAATTAGAGGAAGAATATAGAAATAAGAGATTATACTAATTTCAAATTGGGTTGTCTGGTTCTCCATTGACCCTAGTCTTTAAGTCCACATGATTTCAGAGAACTTTCTTCAATGTTATGCTACCAGTCAGAAGCAGAAGGGTTTATAAATGGAGCAGGGTGACACATGGTTTAAGCTTCTTCTATGTGGAAGTCTGTCTCAAATTTAGTAATTAATACTATATTTTTTAAACTTTTAAAATTTTTGTGTATGTGTCTGAGCCTATGTGGGTTTTCATGAACCATGTGCTCGTGGTGTCCATGGAGATCAGAAGAGGATGCTATCTGGGAACTGGAGATACAGGACATTGTTAATTTCTATACTGGGAGGTTCTGGAGACCAAAACTGGGTGTTCTATAAGAGAACTAGCTGCATTCAACTGGTGATCTGTCTATTCAGACCCTAATAGAGCATGTGTGTGTGTGCACGTGCGCGTGCGTGTGGACACACACACACACACAAATACACTTGCAACTTTCATTGTTCTTTCACAGAAAATTAATTTCTTTCCTCATGCAATATATCCTGATTGTATTTCTCCTTCCTCTACACCTCCCACCTCCTTCCAACTCTCTCCTTCACCTAAATCTACCCCTTTGCTGTCTCTTTTTAGAAAACAACCAGGCTTCTAAGCGCTAATAATAAAATAAAATATAATAAGATCAAATGAAAACTAACACATCAGAATTGAGCAAAACAAACAAAAGGATCCCAAGAGGAGGCACAAGAATCAGAGACCTACTCATTCATTCACACACTCAGGAATACCATAAAAACAAAACAAAACAAAACAAAACAGACAAACAAACATGCAAACCAACTCTCAACTTGAAATCATAGTATATTTGCAGAAGACTTATAGAAATAAATATATATTTATAAATTAAAACTAACTTCTTTTTGCAGTTCTGTAACTTTACTTGTCATTCAGCAGGTTAGTTCCATCCACATTGACCATCTGTAGATTTTGGAATGTGCCAACAGGCACACAAGTTACCAGTGTGTAGAGCTTGTTTGGTGAATCCTCATCCTCATTACGTTTTCCGGACAAACATACTCGGGTGCGATATGGAACATTCCTTATTCCCTTGGCCCAGACAGCTTTATTGATGTTAATGTGCACATCTTGCATCCCCATTTCCTTCTGAATTTCTTCGAGTGCCGGGGGAGCATGTTTCTTGAAGACCACTCCATGGATGTGTTTAGGAATGTCGATTCTTGGGTCACCACCTTGTTAATGGCAAAACGGCCCTTCCTTGTCTTGCCATTCTTCCAGGCCCAAGTTGGAAAGGAAGGGCACGAGGTATTGAAAAACTTTTTTTTCTTTTAAAGGAGGAGCCCTCACAGGACATTATAAGTCAAGGAACTTCTAAATATTATATTGAGTTCATTTTCTGTTGGCCATCTACTGTTGGGCATGCAGCCTGTCCTTAAGAGTAGTTTGTATTCCCAATGAGACTCTCTTGGAGGAAACTAAAATTTCATTTGCCAATGGTTATGAGCAGGAGATTGCTTCTGGGTTAGTAATGGGGGCCTATGTCCACTTCTCCTTTCAGCTCCAGGGCCCTGTCTAGTGCAGATCCAGGCAGGACCTGAGCACGCTGACTCAGCCTCTGTGAGCTCATGTGGCATCAGTCTTGTTAATGTCTTAAGTGTTCTTCATCCCCTTGGCTCCTGTACTCTTTCTGCATCTTCTTCTGCAGGGTTGTCTGAGGGGAGGGATTTGCTGATGCTTTCCCGTTTAGGGCTGAGTGTTCCCAGGTCTCTCACTCTGTAATGTTTGACTGTGGGTCTCTGTATTTGTTCCTATTTGCTGCAGGAGGAAGCTTTGCTGAAGATAGCTGGCATTGAGTTCTCCATAGTTTTATTTTTGAAAATCTATATTATACATCTGTGCAAGAACAGTGAGATAAGTAAACAGTTATACTCATTTACTAAGAGTATTATTGGTGCTAGTTCAATACACAGTTTTAGATGATGATGATCTATAAGGACTACTTTTGCAAAGATGAACTGGCATACAGAAAATAGTTAATAGCCTAAAAATGAAAATATCAGGCCTATCATCCATATATTAGCCAGTGGACTTTAATTTATTTTGGCTAAGGAATGACAATCATACGTGAGGTAGAGGAAGGGCACCTTCGACACTACAGATCCCCTCTAAATATCAAGATCTCCTTAAAGGAGCCATTCCAACAACAGTATAGGAGTGTTCCTCTTTCTCCACATCCTCACCAGCACCTGGACTGCAAGATGGTACAACGGCTCTGGAAATCAGTCTGGTGGTTCCTCAGAAAATTAGGCATGACACTTCCAGAGGATCCTGTTGTACCACTCCTGGGCATATACCCAGAGGATTCCCCTGCATACAATAAAGACACATGCTCCACTATGTTTATAGCAACCTTATTTATAATAGCCAGAAGTTGAAAGGAACCCAGATGTCCCTCAAAGGAAGAATGGATACAGAAAATGTGGTATATTTATACAATGGAATACTACTCAGCAATTAAAAATAATGAATTCATGCAATTTGTAGGCAAATGGTTGGATCTAGAAAAATATCATCCTAAGTGAGTTAACCCAATCACAAAAAAATACACATGAAATGCAATCATTGATAAGTGGATATTAATGAGCCCAGAAACTCTGAATACTCAAGGCACAATTAGCAAGTCAAAAGATTCCCAAGAAGAAGGAAGGAGAGGACCCTGGGCCTGAAAGGACTGGATCCAGTTTTGTAGGAGAGTACCAGAACAGAACAGAGAAATGGTGGGGTGGTGATTGGGGAATAGGCAGGGGGGTGGGGAAGAGGACATATGTGACATATGGTGAGGGGGGAACTGGGAAAGGGGAAAGCCTTCAGAATGTAAACAAAGAATATAGAAAATTTAAAAAAAGTTAAAAAAAAAAAAAGAATTTGTCCAGCACAAGAAGCTCAAGAAGAAGGAGGACTTATGTGAGGGTGCTTTGGTTCCTCTAAGAAAGGGAACAAAATACTCACAGGAGCAATAAGGGAGAAAATGTGTGGAGCAGAGACTGAAGTAAAGGCCACTCAGAGACTTCCATACCTGGGGATTTACCCTATAAACAGTCAACAAACCCCGACACTACTATGGATGACAAGAAGTGTATACCAAAAGGAACATGTCATGCTTGTCTCCGGAGGGGCCCTGCCAGAACCTTACAAATACAGAGGCAGATGCTAGCAACCAACTATTGGACTGGGCATGGGGTCCCCGATGGAGGAGCTGGAGGATGGTCCAGAGGAGCTGAAGGGGTTTAAAGCCCCCTACCTTAGTGGGAGGAATGGTCCTTGGTCAGGTAAAGGCTCAACAGAGGCCCCAACAAAGGGAAACTGTAGGGCTGGAGGTAGGAGTGTGTCCGGTGGAGGGGGACATGGAGGCAGGGGGAGGGAGGAGGGGGAGGGGTTGGGAGTCTTAGGAGAGGGGGATATCGGGAAAGTTTTTACCATTGACAATGTAAATGAAGATGATATTCAATAAAAAAGAATTAAAAAAAAAAGAAGCCATTCCAAGCACAGGCAGGCTAATTAATAACCCATTAGACAGGGAGTATTTGCTGGTTTCAATTACTGGAAACTTCAATTAAGTCTCTTCCAGGGTGAAACAAAATCACTGCAAGACACCAAAGGCTGTTTCTCAGGTGATGGTTTGTGGTTGCTATTCTTAGAAATCCTGGTACCTGGTGCTGACTCAGTGCTCAAGGGAAAAAGCCAAACCTAGCCAGCTACTCCCCTGGCAGGAGACAGGCAAGCATTGTCTAAGCAGGTTTGACTGGTAAAATCCAGACTGAATTCCTTTCTCTATAAAACTATCCGTTTGTTGATGTTTGCTTTTTTTGAGTAGGGTTCAGACTGATTGTTACTGCTCATCAAGTTCTATCCACAAGAACTCCTCTTGAATCTTTGTAAGCCTCTCTTCCCCTTCCCGGAGGTCTGCTTTCCTTGCAGCTATATGAAGTCTCCCGGGTTCTCAGGAAGATATGCGCTGTTTGCTTTCTGGCTTTATGGACATGTTGCTCTGTCTGAAATTTTCCTTAACTTTCCTTTCCTGGAAACCCAAATCAGTATTTAGGGGTGGCTTCAGTATTGTATACTAGGACAGTCTCCTCAAACCTCCAGCTCCCATGTCTGCCACGCCCAGGTGTCACTCTGGGATTGTCAGTGGCTTCTGTTCTAGAAAGCACAGACACTTGCTTGACCAGTTACCTACATCTGGAAGAACGCCTTCCTGGAAAAACAGGCCCTCATCCTAACTTGGAAAAGACGACCTCTATGTCTAAAGATCTCAGGAGAATAAAGAAGGAAGTAGCAGAAACCAAAGAGTAAAATAAATGAAGGGAAGGAAAATACATTTCAAGTGCACCTTACTAGTATTTAAGGGCTAGTTGGTGAACAGATGGTTTTATAGTGACCTTTCTTGCTCATAAATCATTGAAGATGCAGAGATATCAGTCTGGAGGGAAGTGGACATTGCCCTTCTAATTTTAGAACCGCCTGTGGCCAGTGTGAGAAATAACAACTGTGAACACACCATTGTTGTCAAAAGAATGTCTTTCCTTGCTTAGAGCAGCTTTAAGATGACCTTGTTTTTTGAGAAAGCAAAGTTTTCCCTGGAAGTGTGAACATTTTTTTTTCTTCCTCTAGTATTTCCTCATATTAATAGTACAAGGATTGAAGGGAGTATCTTCATCTGTTTGGATTGTGCAATGATATTCTGTATTAGTTGTATTTCTGTGATAAAGCGCCACGACCAAGGTAACTTATAGAAGGAAGAGTTTATTTTTGACTTAGAGTTCCAGATGGTTAGAGTTCATAATGGCAGAGCAGATGTATGGACCCGAAAGCTGAGAGCTCACATCGTTTATCTCAAGCATGAAGCAGAGAGAGTGAGCTGTAAGGAGGCCTGAAGCTCTCAAAGCCTTTCCTGGTGACATAATCCTCCTCCAGAAAAGTCACAAGTCCTGAACCTTCATAGACAGTTACAAACTGGAAACCAACTGTTCAAATGCTAAGAGTGTGGGAGAATAACTCATTCAAACCATCATAATACCTACCACATGCAATACTGGTTTTAAATTCAAGACTTGTCAATACTTGGCTACGTTGGGAAATCCAGGATCATGTATCAGGAGTTGTAGCTTTTCCTGGTTTGCTTATCCTATATAAATCTCTCTCTCAGGTCTCCTTGCATTTTAGTTTTCTGAAGTTTCTGGCCTTCTTAGGACATTGCACACCTTGCTTGCCTTCAGGCTTTTGTCTGCTCTAACTGTCTGGAAATCAGTCACTTTTTGCTGAGTCCTCATATGGGCTCCTATGGAAGTTGCATCTTTTATAAAGATACTAAATCCAATTTATGGGGACTCCACTTTCTTAATCTCATCATCCCAAAGGCTATACTTTCTAGATTTACACCTTGGGACTAGGCTTTCAACATATAAATATTAATAAGAAACAAAGTCATATCTCAGTAGGGGATATTTCTGCATTTCTGCATTCAACTTAGGAGAAAATAATTTGAAGAGACTGAGCTATTAGAATAAATGTCAAGAGCCACAGCCTACCTTAGGGTATCTTATTGAAATATCAGACAGAAAGACAGAGTTTAGAATCATGCTGCACATTGCTGAGTGTGCTGGGCGCTTCGGGGAGAGTGTGTGATATGAATTCTAGGCTTAGGTCTTCCCTGTAGGTGAAGGCTGTAAGTCAGTTCTGGGTATTCTTTGTTTACATTCCAAAGGCTTTCTCCTTTCCCAGTTCCCCTCTCACTATATGTCCCATAAGTCCTCTTCCCTCCGCCCAATCACACCCCCCCATTTTCTCTGTTCTGATATTCTCCTACAAAACTGGATCCAGTTTTTTCGAGACCAGGGTCCTCTCCTTCCTTCTTCTTGGGAATCTTTTGATTTGCTGATTGTACCTTGAGTATTCAGAGCTTCCCGGCTCGTTAATATCCACTTATCAGTGATTGCATTTCATGTGTATTCTTTTGTGATTGGGTTAGCTCACTTAGTATATTTTCCAGATCCAACCATTTGCCTACAAATTGCATGAATTCATTATTTTTAATTGCTGAGTAGTATTTCATTGTGTAGATATACCACATTTTCTGTATCCATTCCTCCTTTATGGGACATCTGGGCTCCTTCCAACTTCTGACTATTATAAATAAGGTTGCTATGAACACAGTGGAACATGTATCCTTATTACATGCTGGGGAATCTTCTGGATATATGCCCAGGAGTGGTATGACAGGGTCCTCTGGAATTGTCATGCCCAATAAAATTCTTGACAGTAGGCATGGGATTAGTTCAGTGTTCTTGTATTTGTTGACATCTGTCTTGTGACCAATTTTATGATCGATTTTGGAGAAGGTACCATTTGGTGCTGAGAAAAAGGTATACTCTTTTACTTTAGGATGAAATGCTCTACAAATATCTGTTAAATCCAATTGTTCCAAAACTTCAATTAGTTTCTCTGTGTCCCTGTTTAGTTTCTGGTTTCCTGATATGTCCATTGAGGAGAGTGGAGTGTTAAAGTCACCCACAATTATTGTGTTAGGTGCAATGTATGCTTTAAGCTTTAGTAAAGTTTCTTTTATAAATGAGGTTGTCCTGGCATTTGGAGCATAGATATTCAGGATTGAGAGTTCTTCTTGTTGGATTTTTCCTTTGACCAGCAAGAAGTTTCCTTCTGCATCTCTTTTGATGACTTTAGGTTGAAAGTTAATTTTATCTGATATTTGCGTGACTACTTTTACTTGTTTCCTGAGACCATTTGCTTGTAGAATTATCTTCCCGCCTTTTATTCTAATGTAATGTTTGTCTTTGACACTGAGGTGTGTTTCCTGTATGCAGCACAATGTAGGGTCCTGTTTTCATATCCAGTCTGTTAGTCTGTGTCTTTTTATTGGGGAATTGAGTCCATTGATATTAAGAGGTATTAAGGAGTAGTGATTATTGCTTTTTGTAATTTTTGATGTTATTTTTTTATTTGATAGATTTTCTTCTTTATGGTTTGATGATCGAAGTTTACTATCTTGCTTTTTTCATGGTGTAGGTTCCCTCCTTGTATTGGTGATTTCCCCCTATTATCCTTTGTTGGGCTGGGTTCGTGGAAAGATTTTGGTTAAATTTGGTTTTGTCATGGAATATCTTGGTTTCTCCCTCTATGGTGATTCAGAGTTTTGCTGGGGGTAGTAGTTCTGGCTGGCATTTGTGTTTTCTTAGAGTCTGCATTAGATCTGCCCAGGATCTTCTAGCTTTCATGGTCTCGGGTGAGAAGTCTGGTGTAATTCTGATAGGTCTTCCTTTATATGTTACTTGGCCTTTTTCTCTTACTGCCTTTAATATTCTTTCTTTGTTTAGTAAATTTGATGTTTTGATTATTATGTGATGGGAGGTATTTCTGTTCTGGTCCAGTCTGTTTGGAGTTCTGTAGGTTTCTTGTATATTCATGGGCATCTCCCTCTTTAGGTTAGGGAAGTTTTCTTCCATAATTTTGTTGAAGATATTTGCTGACTCTTTAGGTAGTAGATCTTCACTCTGTTCTATACCTATAATCCTTAGGTTTGGTCTTCTCATTGTGTCCTGAATTTCCTGAACGTTTTGGGTTACAAGCTTTTTGCATTTTGCATTTTCTTTAATTGTTGAATTCATGGTTCCTATGGTATCTTCAGCATCTGAGATTCTTTCTTCTATCTCTTGTATTCTGTTGTTGATATTTGCATCTATGGCCCCTGATTTTTTCCCAAGGTTTTCTATCTCCAAAGTTGTTTCCCTTTGTGATTTCTTAGTTGTTTTTACTTCTGTTTTTAGGTCCTGGATGGTTTTGCTCATATCCTTCACTTGCTTGTTCATGTTTTCATGTAGATCTTTGAGAAATTTTTGTGTTTCCTCTTTCATGGCTTCTGCCTGTTGACCTAAGTTCTCCTGTATTCTTTTAAGTGATTTTTGCATTTCCTCCCTATTGGCTTCTATCTTTTGACCCGTATTCTCCAGAGTTTCTTTAATTGATTTTTGTGTTTCTCTTATAAGGGCTTCTAACTTTTGATCCATTTTCTCCTGTATTTCTTTAAGAGATTTATTTGCATCCTTCATGTGTTCCTCTAACAGCATACTGATCAGTGATTTTAGATCCAAATCTTGTTTTTCTGGTGTGTTTGGGTATCCAGGACTTCCTGTTGTTGGTGAACTGGGTTTGGATGCTGCCATGTTGGCTCGATTTCTGTTAGTAACATTCTTACGTTTTCTTCTTGCCATCTGGTTTTCTCTGGCGTTAGTTGACCTTGTTGTCCCTGGCTGGTGTTTGAACCTCCTGTGAGCCTGGGCCCGCCCTATGGATCTGTACTGGTGACCTGGCCGCAAGTTGGAGACCGCCTCTGCTAATGCTGGCAGTACTGCAGGGCAGGTGGCTCCCAGTGGAGTTGGTGCACGGCCTGGTGGGCATAGAGAGATGGTCCGCCAAGCCTCCGGGGCCCTGGCTACTGGCGAAAATGAAAGCCTGGCAGGTTTCCACCCGAGTGATGGTGGGCTCAGATTAAGTCTGTGTACCTGGGCCCACCCGATGGATCTCTACCAGTGACCTGGCTGCAAGATGGATCCCGCCGCTGCTAGTAGAACATAGAATTCTTAATGGAATGGGAAGCTATGAATTAACAGCTAATTAGTCAAATTTCTTACATTTGTTTTAAAATAAAAGCAGCTATTTATTTACAGAATTTCTGTCCTTGGGAATGCAATAGGAGTTGAGATAGAGAAAATAGTGAAAAAAAAAGATGCTCTTCTTACTGGGGACTCAGAAACTTGATGGGGTATGAGATACAAATCCAAACAAAAAGAGATATATAGTTATTTTGGATCACAATAACAACTAGTCAAGAAGTTAAGATGTGTATTTTGCTGGTGTGGTGTGAGATAACTTGTATAGTTACCACAGTGGAGGTATTTGAGCTAAAAATATTACACAGAGTGCCAGTAATGTGAACACCTGCACTCTATTGCAGATTGTAGACATTAAAGGCAGCGGGTCCATATAGAGGGCCACACAGTTTCCATTAGGAAACTAAGACAGGAGGGGGAGGAGAGATACTTAAAACCTCCATGAAGAGGTTGTGTTTAAATGTTAATAGAAGTATTAGAAAGTTCATGTAATGCAGTATATGACCTAAAATAATATTTTCCTTGGGGACTGGAAAGAAAAACTCTCTGTATTAGTCAAATTACAACTATAGTGAGTTTGGGTGAAAGGGTTATCTCACTAGCAGTGAAGGGATTGGATTGAGACTGTTTAAGAGGTAGACTGGGAAGGATTTATTTCTTTCAGCACCCTTTTGCACCTCACCCAAGTCATCCCATCTGATGATGATGAACATGTCCATATTTAGTTTTATGTGGTCATGCAGCAGTTCTTTGTAGTGCTTCATGAAGGCGTTAGAACATGCCCTGTCCCCCTTTCAGCCAGGCTCATCCAGTAAAACAGCAATCGGGTCTCTGAGAATCATGGCCCCGGAGTTTGAATTGTACCCAGCAGCTGAGTGGAAATTTGGGAACAGAATCAAAGCAACTTTCATATAAGGAAGAGTGGAGACAAACTACATCTTCTCCAGTATCTGTAGAGGAATAGTCAGAAGAACAGAATAAGCCACATGTTATACACTTACCACTGAATTACCATAGTTCTTTTTTCCAGTCATTCAGGAATGTAGAATGATTATGAAGACAAGAGCCAACTCATATTTACATGTTCATCCTCATACATGGTATGGTCCCTCGTACTTTGTTCCAGTAAATGACCACTGAGGCAATAAATAGATGATAGAAACTGTTTATTGAAAGGCACCGTCATGAATACTTAGAGTGATTTTTTGACTTATTAAACCAAGTATGGAAGAGACATATTTTGACTTAGGAATTTTTTTTCTATTTTATGTCTTAATAAATATGCCTGTTGTCTATATGTATCACTGGATTTTCTCCCACAGTGACCTCTTGAGCCCCTGGCCAATTGCAACAATGCAATTCACATTGGCTCGAGGGAAGGCGTATGCATTGGCACAAAATGTGAATATGCCTATTAACATTCTCAAAAAGAATGTGGTGCGCCTTAGAAATCAGCTTAGAAGTTCAGCAGGGGCCCTGTCAGCACATTCTTAAAACTCTCAGAAAGGGCAAGCAGAGACTATCCACAGCCAGGAAGAAAATGGGCTCATATAAATGCATAAGAGTGTGTGTGCACGAGAGTGAAGGCTTGGAATGAAAAGAGCAGTGTTTACATACTGTTACATGGAAAATATTCCCACCTCATCAAATCATCAGTCTTGTTTGCTGGCAACAGTGGGAGTTTCCCCTGTAAGGCAGTAATAGCTCTCAGCAGAGCATGGTGCATAACATCTATTAATCCTTCCCAGCGCTGAACGAGGTGGGTGGTGAGAGTGCACATTCCTGCCATTTCAGAGGAGAACTGAATCACATTTGCATTTCCCCCGTTCTCTGCTTCTTAGGGTGATAGAGGATAGTTGCCACATCCCATTCAAATCTTTTGGCTCTGCCCTTCCTAATGTTATCTGAGATCCCCTACTGAGATTCCTACTGCCCTTGAGATCCCCAGGAAATGGAGCCCTAAATGGGGAGACCCAGTTTGCCAAGGCCTTTCAGCTATTTAGTGGAAGACTCAAGCTGACTCACTACTCTCTTACCTAGAGAAAGGGAAGGTGAGCAGCAAGAGTGCATTCCTTGTGTCCTTATCATCCAGAGAGCAAGTGTGGTACTGTTATGGTCATGGTCATGCAGTTGCTGCACTTGAGGCTGGTCCTGCTATGATCATCCCTTCATTTGTCCAGATGAAAATCACAAAGGTGGAAGATGAGCTTTCTAAATATTAAATGTGAGTTTATTTGATGCTAAAACAGATGAGGCAAATACAGTACTCTCTGCAATGTGTCGACTGGGAAAATGAGTACATCGCAGTGTGGATGCTTTCTTCTTTTTGAATTATATTTCTTGAAAATGTTATACATATAATCACATGAATTTTGGTTGTATCCATTCCTCATATCCTCTCTCCAACTCTCTCAGGGTTTTCTCCTTTCTGATCTCCAATATATCTCTATCTTAACTTCATGTGCTTTTTATTGTAACTCTATTGTTTCTTATCAACACATTTAACATTTGTGACCTTTATTAACCCTACCAATTGCCACAAGGAGCCTCTCTGACCAAGGTTGAGAACAGAACAGATCTACAGACACAAACATGAATATTTATAAGGCAGTTTCACAACAATACCACTAAGCAAAGCAACATCAGTATGTTCTTCCCTTGGGCCCATGACTTTCCTAGTCATGAGTTTTGACAGTGTTTCATGAGCCAGGTATAATTTCCCTTCTGTCAGGCAGTCCTCCAGTCCAATTGAGACAGCAGAATAACTGGAATAAGATGGAAGTTAGTTAAGAATAAACATGCTTTCTACCATTACATCAGTGGGAAAATCTTGCCTGGCAGATCCAGTACTGGCTAAGGTCTTTCCTCCTTGATAGAATCCATTGGATTAAAAATGGCTTTGAACATAGACAAACCTGGATTCCAATGCATATAAGTATCCTCAGTGTGTTAGAAAGCATGCCTGAACCTTAGTTCTCTCATTTATTACAGAAGTAAACAAAATATGTCAGAGCAGGATATGTGTATGTGAACCCACAGTGGTAGAGAACAGAGAACAAGACAGTGTCACAGAGGGACTGCTCCATCTTCTTGCCTTCCGTTCCTTCTTTCCTCACAGCTGACTATAAAAACTCACAGGGTTTTTAAAATTCATGTGAGAAAATAGCCTGGTAATTTCACTAAACTCTTGGCTTCCTTGTCCTGAGTTGGTATATTTATAGTATTCTCAATAATTAACATCTTATCTGTTGATTGTCATTAATTAGCAGAGCCAAGTAGCATCATCATTGAAGGTCATCAAATGGATTGTTGGAATTTCTTGGCCACAGGAATCATTTGATCAGTCCATGGGCTACTAAGTGCATTTTTAAAAATATTCCTTTTGAGTTCTTTGTATACATTGGATATTAGCCTATCAAAAAATGGGGTACAGAGCTAAACAAAGACTTTTCACCTGAAGAAATTTGGATTGCTGAGAAACACCTTAAAAATGTTCAACATCATTAGTCATTGGAGAAATGCAAATCAAATCAACCGTGAGATTTCACCTCACACCAGTCAGAATGACTATGATTAAAAACTCAGGAAACAGCAGGTGTTGGTGAGGATGTAGAGAAAGAGGAACACTCCTCCACTGCTGGTGGGACTGCAAGCTGGTACAACCACTCTGGAAATCCATCTGGCTGTTCCTCAGAAAACTGGACATGATACTTCCGAGGACCCAGCCATACCACTCCTAGGCATATACCCAGAAGATTCCCCAGCATGCAATAAGGATACATGCTCCACTATGTTCATAGCAGCCTTATTTATAATAGCCCGAAGCTGAAAAGAACCCAGATGTCCCGCAACAGAAGAATAGATACAAAAAAATGTGGTATATATACACAATGGAGTACTATTCAGCCATTAGAAACAATGAATTCATGAAATTCTTAGAGAAATGAATGGAGCTGGAGAACATCATACTAAGTGAGGTAACCCAGTCTCAAAAGAATACCCATGGTATGCACTCACTGATAAGTGGATATCAGCCTAGACACTTGGGACACCAGAGACACAATACACATACCAAATGATGTCCATGTCTGATAAGAAGGAAGGAGTGGACCCTGGTTCTGGAAAGGCTCAAAGCATCAGTGTAGGGGAATACCAGAACAGGGAAGTGGGAAAGGGTGGATGGAGGAACACGGGGAGGGAAAAGGGCATGTGGGACCTTTGGGGGGCAGTGAACCAGAAAAAGGGAAATGAAATGTAAATACAGAATATATCCAATTAAAAAAAGAATAAAAAAAGATTACTTAATTTTGTGAGCATAACAATTAAAATATAAAAGTTGTGCAATAAATTTTGGGGCATTAAAAATATTCCTTTTAATTTTTAAAATTATACTGTGATTATATTATTTTCTCTTCTACCTTTCTTCCTCTGAACACATCCATATACTCTCAAATTCATGATCTCTGTTTTTCATTATTTGCTGTTATGTGCATGAATGTATATGTACACACACATACACAGACACACAATCAGACACAGACACACACACACACACATACACATTTCGAAATACATAAATGCAATCTTCTCAGTCTATCTAGTATGGCGTTAGTTGTATATATGGTTTCAGGACTGAACATTTGTGATTGGATAGCCAGTCTTCCCTAGGGAAGACTATTTCTCCCACTCCCAGCATTCTTTATTTGCTTGAATTTCTTTGTGTGCCTTTTGAACATCTAGCTATTGCATGGGATGCTGATTTACAGGGGTTGGCAAGCTGGGAGAGCAGAAGTAAACCACATTAATACCTGTGAAACCTAATGAAGTGTTCTCTGTGCCTTGTCTTTACCTCCAATTGGGTGGAAATAAGACAGCAAGGTTTGAGAAGACTAATACCAGCTGTTCATTGATTAGTAAGGGAAACTCATGAATTATTGATTTCAATATAAGGAGGTGTGTAATCAATTCATTCACAGTTTATACTTACTTTATATTAAATATTATATTAATTATGCCTGTGTACTATATACATATGGTATCAGATACAGAATATGAGCACACTCTATGGAACAATGGTAAGATGAACACTCAAATGCAAATAATGGTTTGATGCCTCCATACTCATACCCTTATCATACTTCCTTCCTTGTCTTTTCAGAAGGCCCTACAGCCTGAATTTTGTGCTGAACCCCCCCTTTTCTCTTAGACATTCTATTTCCAGTTCTTTCTGAAGTGAATAAGGACAGAGGATACCTGGCATTCTTGCCAACAGTTGATATTTTTAGTCTTTAGTTTTGGCCAGTCTATTATTGAAAAAGCAGTACCCCAGTGTCGCACTAAGTTTGGTGCTTGTTTTTTCTACTATGATGAATAACTTTCAATGCTTACTTTTTCTACATTCTATTTCATGTTTTGAACTCCTTGCCTACCCAAAAATTAAAAAAAAAGATTCTGGGATTTCCTCAATTGTATTCTGAACCCTTTATAGTTTTATCAATTCCCACCTGGAATTGTTCTGTATATGATATTTATTGGAGTCAAATATCATTTTTTGCATGAGTAATCAATTACTCTAAGATTACTTATAAAGTGCTTTAACTTTTGACACTGATCTTCAATGTTATAAATCAAGTTCCTATATAGGTATGAGTCCATTTTTCTCACCTCCCTTTTCTTCTCATGACATCAGTATCAAGTCTTATCAATAATCATTGACATTGTGCTATTAAGTTTTGTTTTCTGTAATTCTTTTAATAAAGTTTTAAAAGACTGCTCTAAAGCATTTCTGATATGTGCTAGGTTTTTGTCTAAGTACTT
Source organism: Apodemus agrarius (assembly GCA_964023405.1). Classification (NCBI taxonomy): domain Eukaryota; kingdom Metazoa; phylum Chordata; class Mammalia; order Rodentia; family Muridae; genus Apodemus; species Apodemus agrarius. The sequence goes on from OZ030016.1 coordinate 65,001,803, forward strand.
GATATTTCATACCATTATACATTTCTTTTATGTTTAATTCAACTTTGTTTTGTGTTCATTTTAATATTAATTAATATGAAGAATCTCTGACACCATGTTAAGTCTAATGAACATGTTGCAGATTTGGTTTTGCTGTATTCAAAGTCATATAATGTGTGAATAGAAAGTTTGACTTTCATCATTTTAGAAATCTGTGACTTACATTTCTTCTTGTGACAGTATTCTACTGGGATCTTCAATAACAAACAATGAAAGGAGTAATATGCTCCAGTATCATATTTCTGACAGGAATAGTCATTAGAAGCCTGATCTAAAACTGTGTTCCTTTAAACAAGATTCTTTTTCTGCCAATCTGTGATACTTTTAATTCCAAAAGTTCATCTGTGAGTTTTCAGACCACCTAGCTACTGAGATTTGAAATAAAACTAAAGCCTAATTATGGTTAAAAGAGTTTTGGAAAATTTCCTCCTTTCCATACACTGTTGGGTTTAGAGCCACGATACCTGTAGTCATTTGAGGGGTGGGTTCTTTTATGTTTACTATTAAACTGAGAATGTAATACTTTGAAGTTTCAAGATTAGATGTGTGGGGAATTTCCTAACAGATTAAACCTGTCTCCTTGTTTAGTGGCTTGAGACCATCAGAATTCAGGGAGCATTCTTGGGTAAGAGCAGCTCTACTCTCGGTTTCATTTTCTGGCGTTTCCTTCTGCACTTAGATTTTATATATTGAGACTCTGTCCTTGTCCTTTTGGAGTTCATGGTAGAAGCTGGAAGGGATATGTGACCTCTTATGTAGTTAGTCTTGGGAAGGGACCCTGGGTGGTGCAGCATACCCATGATCAACATCTTGTGGTGAAAGAGAAGGCTGGGGGTCTTAGGCAACCTCTGTTTCTTTTTCTTTCTTTCTTTCTTTCTTTCTTTCTTTCTTTCTTTCTTTCTTTCTTTCTTCCCTCCCTCCCTCCCTCCCTCCCTCCCTCCCTCCCTCCCTCCCTCCCTCCCTTCTTTCTTTCTTTCTTTCTTTCTTTCTTTCTTTCTTTCTTTCTTTCTTTCCTTCTTTCTTTCTTTTGAGACAGGGTTTCTCTATGTAGCCCTGGCTGTCCTGGAACTCACTCTGTAGACCAGGCTGGCCTCGAACTCAGAAATCTGCCTGGCTCTGCCTCCCAAGTGCTGGGATTACAGGCGTGCACCACCACCGCCCGGCCACGACCTCTGTTTCTTATGTACTGCATTGATTGGTCTTCATCATGCTTTCAGCTCAGAATATGTGACTTCATTATTAATATATAGGAAAGTAAATCTCACTGACATTAACTGACTTGTTTGTAATGTCAGCCATAAGCAGCAAACAAAAATTATGGTCTTTGTTCTGAGGGTTCACTTTTTTTTTTTTTTTTTAGCTATGTCTGTTGGGTAGCAAAGTATATGATATGGAATGTCCTATGATATATTCCCAGAGAGTCTAGTCCTATGAACTGATAACAGATGGTACCTGATCGATGCTTATTCACCACGACAAAGATGTTATATTGTGAAAAAACACCTATAAATTCTCCAAAAATATCTTCTTGCTTTCTGCTGTAGGAACACTAGCCAGAGAAGGGGAGATGTTTTCAGACATTATCATAGCTAAGATAAAACCTCAGCAAGGCTGCTAATAATATGTAATGGGGGGGGGGAAGGAGACTGCTAGAATTCTGTCACAGACTTCCTACCCTTACAGAGTGCTAAGCTCTCCTATTTTACAAGTCTGACAAGGTACTGTTAACATTTAATTTTTGACTCTTCTTTTTTTTTATTTTCTTTAAGAGTCAGACTAACTTTGAGCAACTTTAACGTCTTATATTTACCCAAAGCTCAGTGTCTGCTTCTCTGGACATGATGAATTTTTTTTTCTGATTTATTGATAGTCGGTGTGAAAATTTGTCCATGCCTAATTCCTACTGTACATGATGTATATAAGCACAGTCTGGGGTGCATATATAAAGAACCTGGAAACGCAATCTCACAAGAAAAGCGAAAGTGGAGAATATTTCTTCAGCTCTATTTGTCGATGCAGCTCACAGTGTGAAGCAATAGCACTTGGCTCTGTTCCTCATTTCTCACATAAATAACAGCATAGTACTGATTAATCCACGGAGCTCCTGTAAGGATTAAATGAAACAAACTATGCACAAGATTTTTAAGTGCATATGATATACAATAACCAATAGATGCAAACTAACACTAGTAATTTTGTTATTAGGTTTCTTTTTTGGAATAATTATCTGTTCTGTATGGCATTCCTGAAGAAGGGGTCTTTTCTGCCTTTTCTAGACCTGTCTGTATATACTTCTAGAACTGAGGTATATATCTGAGTGACACTAGAGAACAATTTAAAGTGTAAAGATGATTTTCACTTGTTCTATATTCATTTTATGTGTGTTTGGTTTCTAAATGTTTATGAATTGGTTTAAATATTTTGGATACAGCCATGGCTTCCTACTATTTAAAAACAGCTGCCCACTGGGCAGTGGTGGCACATGCCTTTAATCCCAGCACTTGGGAGGCAGAGGCAGGTGGATTTCTGAGTTCGAGGCCAGCCTGGTCTACAGAGTGAGTTCCAGGACAGCCAGGATTACACAGAGAAACTGTCTCAAAAAACCACAAACAAACAAACAAACAAACAAACAAATAAAAACAGTTGCCCCTTAACACAGTCGACAAAGCCATAAAGTAAAACATGGAATCAACACACTTCAATAAGACCTTTGCTACTACTCAGTCTTCTCCTTGGATGGCTTTGAGTTAGTTGTGGTCTTCTCTCTTTATAGCAACCACAGTTGTGAGCAGACCTATGTGATTCTCCCTTGTGCATGGAAATGACCATTGTTCTCAGTGTGAGCTCTTCAACTACTATTTTGCTAAAATTAGTACTGAGGTCACACAATAAGATGGCAGATTCTAAAGGGTAGATGTAATAAGCACACTATGATGAAAACCTGGACAAACCTATTTGTGTCCATAAAGTCAGAATGTATGGAAAAGAAAGAAGTTCAGAAGGATTAGTCATTTCAACGAGGGTAGTTGTCATCTAATGTCTGCTTTGGTAGTCTTGCTGTGGTAAATGCCGGATTTTTTTTTTTTTATTTCAATCAAAATTACTAGTACTAACTCTCATGTCACAAAGCACACTGTAAACATATCTATATATCTACTCACCTCTATGTGAGTTCCAGAATAAAGGTGCTGTAATGAGACCACAGCAGATTCAAGAGCTTTCATAAGTGGGCTGAGAAAGAGTCTTTATTGATAAGAAAACAGTGCCAGGAGGGAGCTGCTAGAGTCAGATTTGAGAATGAAGCTTCTGAGTTCAGTTGCAAGGTGAAAAGCCAAACCCGGATCTGAGAGTGAGAGATGGGCTGGAAGCAGGAAGTGATTGGTCCATGTTCCTGTGAGTGGACAGTTGAAGGGTAGTCGAGTAGTCTGGGTAAATGCAGAACTGAAGCTCCAGTGTCGTCTGCTTATCAGTTCCCGTTGCACAAACCAGGTAAGTAGATGATAGGTCATCGTGAGGTCACAGTCCTGCAGTGTTAGGGTCTGTTACTTTATGTCATCTAGGTGAGAGTGTTAAGCCTTTTCATTGGTCTTTCTCTTTGCACATCTGATAGGTTCTTGGGCCTGTTTTCCCTGATGAGATCATAACATGTCTCTGTGTTCCTGAAGTCTTAACTCATCACAATAAACTTAAAAGATGGTTTCCTTTCAATTCCCAGGAACAAGTCATTTATTAAGCTGGTACCTGACATGTTGCAGTCTCTGGGTCCATCTATGGGCCTGTAGTAATCCTTCTTCCTCAAAATGGAGTCAAAGTAGCTTTTTAAAATGGAGTTTAGTAGGACAAGGCACAACCTAGAAAATGTTGGTTTTACAGATTATGGCATAACTAGAATAGAGCATGACCTAATCCAAACAGTAGCTGATCGGTTTGGAGTGTCAAGTTATCATGTGGAGGAAGACTATCTGGAGAGCTCTCTGGAACCAGATGGGAAAGAAAAACAACTACAATAACCCAAACTCCAGCCTTTGGTGCTTTTAGCTACTGAGGTTGAAGGGTTTATTAGTTTGTAATAATGGGTCACCTTTGGTTGATACTGTACAATACAGTACAGTAATGTGGGGTTTCTTGTTCTTTCAAACAAATTAAACAACATTATATATATGTATATATGTATATATATACATATATATATATATATATATATATATATATTCCAAATTATTTGGGTATGAAGTAGTTGCCTCATATGTATGTACATACATATTATGCAAAGGACAGTTTCTGCTGCTGTGATTAAAATGCAATGCATGGGGTCTGGGGATATGGCTCAAGGGTTAAGACTACTGCCTGTAGCTAGACACCACACCCCGGAGTTCCAGGGGACTGGACCACCAACCAAAAATTACACAAGGAGGGACCCATGGAGCTGCTGCATGTGTGGCAGAGGATGGCCCTGTTGGACATCAAAGGGAGGAGAGACCCTTGGGCCTGATGGTGTTCGATGCCCCAGTTTAGGGGAATGCCAGGGCAGGAAGACAGGAGTGGGTGGGTATGTGGGGGAGCACCCTCATAGAGGGCAAAGGATAAGGGGATGGGATAAGGGGTTTCCAAAGGGGAGACCTGGAAAGGGGAAAACATTTGAAATGTAAATAAATTATCCAATTTAAAAACAAACAAAACAAACCAGGGGGAAAAAAAAGCACTATTGCCTGTAATTCCAGAGGACCTGGGTTTGCCTCCTGGTACTTACTGAGCGATTCACAACTCCATTTCCAGAGGATTTAGAGCCTTTTCCTGACCTCTGTGAGCATTACACAAAAACCTGGGGCAAAATACCTATACACACAAAACAAACAAAAATAAATGAACTGCAAGCTTAAAAGCATAGATAGTGGGTGAAGCCTGAAGCTCTCAAAATCACTCTTGGGGAAGCAGTTATTCAAATGTTCTAGGCTGCAAAGAACCTATTTTTTTTTCAGGCAAACTACCATATCAGTCAAGTTCAGTTTGTTGTTTAAATTTTCGTGGATGTGTGGCCTTTTACTGGAGTGTGGTTGGCTTACCAGGGGCCATACTCTTATAGAAAATTGACTCTTCCTCTCCTAGCTAACAATTGCCAATAGTTTCAAATTTAAGGTCTCTCTTTTTCTCTCTGCCTCTACCTCTCTTTCTCTGTCTCCCTCTGTCTCTCTCTGTTTCTCTCTGTGTGTCTATCTCTTTCTCTGTCTCTGTATGTCTCTGTCTCTCTCTCTCTCACTATCTCTTCACATAAAGAAACATTTTTGCTGCCGTGATTAAAATGTAATCATTGAGTCTGGGAAGATGGCTCAAGGGTTAAGACTATGATCTGCAGTTCCAGTGCCAGCCCAATTCACTTTTATTGCTAGGACTCTGTCTTGCTTTGGATTACACAGTTCTTGCCTATACTGTCAAAACCAATGTAAGTTCCCGTGTACTGCTGTACTGATGTGTCAAGAATTCAATTTCCCTATAGACCTATGCCACCTCTGACCCTTCCATTCCTTCAGTTCCTTCTTCCACAGTGATCCCTTGGAAGGAGGGGGTGATGTGTGTGTGTGTGTGTGTGTGTGTGTGTGTATGTGTCTGTGTGTCTGTGTGTGTATAGTCTCTTTATTTTCTGAACCTTGGGCTGGCTTTTCTTTTAAACTTGTATTTCAGGGCTCAAACCCTTGTATGTGCAAAGCAAGCTCCTTTGCCACTGAGCCTCACCCCTTCCACACAGCCCATCCCATGAACTTTTGTTGTTTTTCCCTTAAGAACCATAGATGTGATCTCTGTCCTTAAAGTAGCTGCTTCATGTTGAACTTCATATAACTTCTTCAATCCCCACCCTGCAGATTTTTTCGAATCTTGCTGTAAGGTTTAAATAAATACATGCATCCTACACATCCATTTGAGTTTTCAAAAAGAACATTTGAGCCAACAGTAAGATATTTTAAAAACTCTGGACTTAAAATGATCTCACATATTCCTGTTTCTCAAGCAAAGTCAGCACAGCTTAGAATGCTTATATCTAGGGATAGAAAATAGATTATTCTCCTTTAGCTAGATGAAAGAAGGAGCCAGTATTTATTAAACACAAACTAAGCTATTTATGTCTGCCATATGTTAATATCTTGGGCTCTGACTAATTTGAAGTTAGTAATATATGGTTCAAAAACATCATTAATGTGAAAATAGTCCTACACTGAAGATTTTTATCATTTTTTCCTCTCCTAATTTCTTTTGGTTTGCTTATTCAACAATTTTAACTTTTAAAAACCTTGACTGTGGAAGATATAGATAACTCATGAAAATAGTGAAAAAGCTGTGGTAAGCACCAATCCAAATCGGGACTGATTTCTCTGTTTAATGAGATAGTAGGCATGTGAGTTGTGATTGTATCGTGACGGCTAAAGTGTGCCCTCTCCTTATGCTCTTGGTGATATTCAAATTAGCCAAAATCTTTTCTAATGCAGTCTTCATGAACTCTGGGGGCACACGGACTCTCAGGAGGCTAGCCACACACAAACTCTAATCAAACCAACAAACACACTCACCAATTGCTAGGAGACCAGTCAGGTTTTTTTGAACTGAGTTCTATTGTGGGCAGGGGATGTGAAGTAGCTTTTATATGAAGCCTGTATTCTACTAGGAAGGAACACTGGTAAAATGAATAAATAATTTATTTAGTGCTAAGGGGAACATGCAGTGGCAGGGATGATAGGGAGGGCTGAAGTGTGTGAGGGTTTGTCAATTTCAACAGGCTGAAGGTAGGGGCCAGGGAGAGGACTCAGCATGTGAAGGTGCTTGCGGCCAACCCCAACTCCCTGAGTTTGATTCCTAGGAACTACACAATAGACTAAGAAAATCAAGTCATTTTTAATTGTCTTCTGACCCCCATACACATGCTTTGGTGTAAGTGTGAATCCACACATGCATAGATACATGCACACATATATTCAAGTGTATTAAAAAATTAAACAGGGTCAATGTACTGGTAAGGAAAGGTGGAATAACTTTCCAACTACATTATTAACACACACACACATATTCTTATTAATAGAATATATTATATTATATTACATATAATATAATATATTCTATTAATAAGATGCGAGTAGAGAAGCCTATTTTCAATACTTTTAACCCAATTGCTTAAAGTCCTCTGAATCTTTTATGAAAATCAGTCCCAGAGCAAATCTGCAGAATTGCTCACTGATACATTCTACATGATTCTTTGGTTTCAAAAAAGAGCCACTTGCCTTGAATTTTTTTTTGAAAAAGTGAATCCTAGATCTTATGGAAACCAGGGAGCAGGGAAGATCTGGTCCCTGGTGACTTGAATCTCACTGAGGTCAGTTATATGCAGTTTTTGGTAGCTTCTGTCTCATCAAACCTATCATCTGGTTAGGATCTGAGAGTCAACAATACTGTGCCCAATGCAGGGAAAAGCAGCCATACTTTGGTCTTCCCTGACTATCAGCACTGTGAGCTCTCAATATTCCTGCTTTGGTGTCTTCTGTGCTTTCAGGATGCTTTCAGTATTTGTTATGCTCTTTGGTTTGGAGGAACCTTGTGATGCTTCCTTATTTATGAGTCTTTTGAGAAGCTGTAAGACCCATGCCTGTGTGACCCTGGACTTTTCAGGAGGATGTTACAACAAATAAGTAATCCTTATTGGTTGTCTCAGCTACTTTTCAGTTTCTATGATAGAACACTCTAACAATTAGCAGCTTAAAGGAACAAGCTTACAGTTCCAGAGAGCTACTGTCCATCATTGCAAAGTCATGGGGGGAGCACATAAGGTCATTCTACCATGTTTTATTTCAGTTAAACAAGGAACAGAAAGCAGAGAACAGAAAGTGGTGCCGACCACCAAACCCTCAAATCCTTATCTCTTTAACATACTTTCTGGCAAGTCTCTATCTCCTAAAGGTTTCACAACCTCCCAAAATAGCTGGAGACCATGAAGTGTTCATCATATAATCCTATGGGGGACACTTAAAATCAGGCCAAAACACTGGTGAATTTATTTTGCTGGATTAGGTGGGTTTGGGGGACTAGAAAGGTGCTGAGCTGCTGCCACTGAGGGATAATTCTCCCTGAGTTTTCAAAGGATATGCTTAGGGCTCTGAACTGCATTGAGCTTGATCAGGAGCACGGAACCCGCATCAAGTGTGCCAACCTGTTACGTCAAGAAAATCAACTCCAATTTCCAGTATTCTGTAAGGCGAGCTCAAATCAGTGGACTGGGACTCTCTTCAGTGCTCCGGAATCCACATTTTAACGCAACATTTTATTTGGCATTTTAACTCTCATTTTCTTTATGTTTAAAACAGAGGAGAGGGATTTTAGTAAGTATTAAGTGAGATTAGGTTTGGAACCTACTTAAGTTAGGTTCAATTTTAATCACTGTGACTATAACTACTATGCTATTGTAGAGAGGTTAAAGAATTTGACAGAAGCAAAACAAACAACTTTGTTGACTACTCTTTATAATAAACAAAAATTCACATGACCTTAATTGACACTTTTATTTGCAAAACATTGATACTCAAGTAAATTCAGCTCAGAAGACAAGGAAATTATATCAAATTTCAAAATGTTTGGGGTGGTGGTGTGAATCAGTCTTTATACTACATACAATAAGTAAATTAAACTTAAATATTTACTCCTAGAACATTAAAGCCCTGATTTTAATTATCCTCAGATCTGATGATGCTGAGTCAGAGTTTGCATAGTGGCTGTAATTTTAGTCCTACTAGTTGTCTAAAAGAATCAGTTTCGTGTGACAGATACTTCGATTTAGAAATGACTGCTGAGTTGAGGCTACAGTGAGATCTCGAGTTACTAAGAGACCTTAGGTACTGAAATATTTGTTCAGTGTTGAGCTTTTAAAGGGCTTTTGTTTTTGAGCAGTTGTGTTTATTACTGGAACTTGTCTAGCATAACAGTGAACCAAGATGTATTTCTTGGGTTCTTATGATTTATCAGTCTCAATGTTAAATGTTCTGATGAAAGAAAGGAAGCATAGGAGAAGAGACAATGGAAAAGTGTAAGAACTCATTGTTGGGGGTAACCTTTTCTTCACTTTGTGGGAAGGTGTGTCTCTACATTTTCAATTGTTAATTCCATACTCATGGAGAACTACATGCCAGTAGGATATTGTATTGTCATTTCTCTGGCCCATCACTGGCCTTATATTTGAAAATACCTGCTCAGATGCTTGAAAGTCAGACACCCCCTCTCTGCCTACAGAAAACCTAAAACTCTATGGGAGATTCTCTCATTGCTGATTGGTTGCAATAAAGAGTTGATGACCAATAGTTAGGCGGGAAAGAGGGGCTGGCAAGAAGTAGCGGCTGAACTTCTGGGCAGAGAGAATAAAGTGGGGGAAGAAATACAAGTGAAAGACACAGAGGGAACAGATGGATCTCAGTGGAGTGGAGACAGGTGGGTTGTAGATTTATTAGTCCACTAAAGTTTAGAGTAACCAGGAGCCTGCCCAAGCAAAAGACCTAAGCTTTAAACTACATTAAAATTTTCTATGTCTTATTTATACCACAGGATCAGAGAGTCAGAGAAAGTCCCACTATAACTCATTAGTTTCAAAATGTGTGTGTGTGTGTGTGTGTGTGTGTGTGTGCCTGAGTTCACTTGTGTGTGCATACTAAGAAGTCATATTTTATTTTAAGAATCTGCTGTGATGAGGAAATGATAATAAATGAGAAAATTTGAATTTATCACTAAACAAATTATGCCAGTGGTGGGATAAATCTGTCATGTCTAGTTTTAGATGTCAGTGAATTACCTTCACGAGTTTAACTACATACAGGTAGAAACACAAAATAGACTCAAATTTCAACTGACATATGTATATGAAAAGAATGTAGCACCCAATCAAGTTCAGAGTCTTCTGATTTAGTAAAAAAAAATTACTTTCTTCTTTATGAATCTCTAAGTACCAAACACAATCATGAGAGTGTCCCAGGAAAACAGATGTGTAGAATAGAGTTTATTATGCTGAGGACACTAGTGTAAGTAAGACAAGTCCTTTCTCAAGTCATAGAGCCTCTGCGCTATGCAGTGCATGGCCCAGAAGGCTTAAAACTATAGATGTAATCATAATAATAAAATTTTGTAGAAAACAGTAGTCCTAAATCAAACTCATTTTGTGTCTATCCATGTACTTTTATCATTTTTATATACATGCAGTGTTTAAAAGAATCAAACTTGTAACTGTATCATCACATGTGTTATTAGAAAGAACCCCTTCACTGAGGCACTAAGAAATATGTTTGAAAACAGGCTCCAAAAAGCTAAGTAGTATCCATCCTTTGTGTGCCAGTATGGACATGGGAGATCTTCTCATGGATGCTATCTCTCTAACATCAAATAATATGAGTGGTATCTGGAATAGCAATGAACAGTAGCATCTAACTCTCAGAGCCAGATGCATGTAATTAGAATACTGCAATTCAGCCAGAGTGTCAATAAGAACACCTTGAACCACCAGGCAATGGGGTGGTGGCTAATAGGTGGCCTTGCTGCAAATGGACAGATAACAAGAATGCTATCCTCCCTCCACTACTCCTTCCCTTTCTTTCCTACCCCCTTATTTCTTCTCTCTCTCCCTTTCTTTCTCTTCTTTCCTTTTATTCTCTGGTTAATAGAAGCTGAGCATTAACCATACTGAAGAAAATCACAATCTCTCACTTATATTTTAAGAAACAAGTTAATGAATAGACAAATTTCAACTTCCCAGGACAGTTAGAATGGATTATGGATGAATCTTAATGTAATATATTCACTCTGGTATTATTTTTCAGTGTTTGAGAGGGTTCTTCAGCAGGTCCAACTCCTTGAAGATCTCAAGCGTTTCTATGTAGTAACAGATCACGCCATATACATTTTGTATACCTCCTTTATGGACCTTTGACCACCCTTTTGCCTTTTCTTTTTACTGCAGAAGAGGCTTCCCTTTGTTCAGGCAAGTTGAGTGGAGTCTTGTCTCCTTTGAAGGTCAACTGTGACATGGCAAATTAAGCAAAATAAACTTGTTCATTTCCAAGTTGTTTCTGGTTATGGTGTTTTATCACAGCAATAGAACACTTAACTAATAAAGTGCTCACCAGGGACTTCGGTCTATGTGTTTTTCATTTGCTTCTCTGTATTTATCTGGTTTTCATATTAGAGTAATACCGGCCGCATAAAAGAAGTTTCTTGTATCTATTATGGAATAATTTATGAAGCTTTGGTTGTAGGTTTTCTTTAGATGTTTTATAGAATTCTGCCATGGATCTATCTGGACCTGGAACTGTTTTTAGTAAGGAGACACTTATTTGACCTTCAGTCTCCTTATTTGTTACAGGTCTGTTTAAGTTACAGATATCATCTTAATGTAACTTTTGAGTTCATATGCAGCTAGAAACCTATACATTGCTCTTAGGACTTTTCTACCTTTGTGGACTATAGGCTTTGAAAGTCTGCCCTTCTAATGTCCTGAGTTCCTTTGATATCTTCCTCTGGCCTCTAATGTTATTGTGTTATTTCTTCTGTATCTTTTTTTTTTTTTAGGTGAGGATTTGCCAAGCTTGTTTATCCTTTTCAAAGATCCAACTCTTCATTTCATTGATTCTTTGTACGTTTTGTTGTTTTAATCTTAGGAGTTTATGATCTTGTTTTAATTATTTCTTCTCATGCTTTTGGGTTTCTTATATTTCTGTTTTATTTTTCTGTTCTCCAAAGATGTGGTATTAAGTTATTTATGTGAGTTTTCCCTGGGTTTTTAATTTATGCTGTTAGATCTCTAAACTCTCTTAGGACTACTCCCCCGCCCCCAGAGATTTTGGTATGTTTTCACTTTTATTTGGTTCTATAAACCTTTAAACTTTTGCTCTTGGTTTGTTCAATGATTCATTAATCTTTCAAGAACATATTGTTTATTCTGTATGAGTTTGTGTATTTTCTGGAGAGTTCATTTTATTTTCTTCTTCCTATTGATTTCAAGCTTTATTTGATTGTAGTTAGGTAGAATACAAGGCATTATTTCTATTTTCTTTCATTACTGTGATTTGTTTTATTTTCCAATATGTTATCTAGTTTTATAGAAACTTCCATGGGTTTCTGAGAATAATGTGTACTCTGTAGTGTTTGAGTGGAAAATTCTGCTATTATCTGTTAGGTCTGTTTGCTCTACAGTGCCATTTAACCCTGCTTTTCTGTTTATATTTTGTTTGGGTGATCTGTCCATTAGATGATATTTGAAGTCACTCACAATTACAGTGTTGAGGTTAATCTTTGAGCTCAAACTTTAGCCATGGGTGTTCTGGAGGAGTTACCAGCAGGTAGTGTATGGCATGGAGTGGTAGACTGTTGCCTCTGAACTAGGGAGCCTATGGGTGCTACATAGCAGGCTTGAAATGCCAGGGGTTTAAATGTTCACCATATGGCAGTGAACTCTGACCTGTGGAAGTCTAATTAGGTAGGGATAAGGTAAGGAGGGATAGAGTGACCATGTTTGCCAAAGTCTGGAGTCCAGTTGGGAGGGTTTGTGAAGGCTCTATCAGCACTCTGACTTGTAGATAGTTGAGTAACAGTGGGCAGGGTGATGGGTGCTCTCTGACTTAGAAGATTCAGTACATGGTATCCTGCTACAGTGGGTTGGGGTGCTAGGATGGGAGTAGTTGAAGCAGATTCCTATCAAGTGAACAGATGTTTCACACTGGCTTTCAGATGACAAGAGTATTAGAGGTACATAGAAGTGAGGTTTCCTCTATCCGTTTAGTGATCAGGGTTTTGGTGCAGGTCCTCAGACAGTAGAATGGAGTGCTAAAGAGCAGGGTAGGTGAGCATTCTACCCGGGAAACGGGAGTGCTAGGATGGCTAGGGTACTCTATCTACAGAGTGAACAGGCAGTTGATGTAGGTCCTCATGAGATGGGTTGGAGCTGTCAAGGAAGAGAAAGGGGACCCCAAACTGCAGGGTTAAGGGCAGAGTCCTCCAAAGATAGCAGTCCAAAGTTCTAAGATGGTAGAACTAGAATATCAGAGAGGAGAGAGTAAGGATTCTATCTATAAAATTAGCTTTGTGAGCCCTTTATAAGTGAGAGGACTCTCAGAAGTCAGAAGCCTTTTCTTTTTCTTTCCTTTTTTGGTTTTTATATCTCTTCCTTCCTTCCTTCCTTCCTTCCTTCCTTCCTTCCTTCCTTCCTTCCTTTCCTTCCTTCCTTCCTTCCTTTCCTTCCTTCCTTCCTTTCTTCCTTCCTTCCTTCTTTCTCTCTCTTTTCTTTCCTTCTCTCTCCTTTCTTCCTTCCTTCCTCCCTTCCTTTCTTTTTTTCTTTTTCTTTTTCCTTTTTTGAGACATAATTTCTCTATGTAGTCCTGGCTGTTCAGGAACTTACTTTGTAGGCCAGGCTAGCCTCAAATTCAGAGATCTGCCTGCTTCTACTTCTCTAGTAATTGGGTTAAACACCGTACTCAGCTCACAAATAATTATTTTGCTTAATTTTCATATTTTATTTTTAGGTGGGAGGTCCAGACATGGAAGGACTGAGAAATAAGATGATAGAGAAGCATGATGTAAAATTCCAAAAGAATCAACTAAAAGATAATGTTAAGAAATGAAAGCAAAGATCACCTCTTAAAAACATTCAAGATTGTGTATATCTGGCAGTATCAAATATTTGTTTAAGATTTAGTTCTTTATGTAAGTGTAAACAAGCAAAACAGTGCTGTCAGTATACAAAGTTGCTTTCCTCTTTAATAAATGAAAATGTATATAAAAAAAAGAAAGAGGAAAAGGGAAGGGGTTGGCATGTCCAAAGAAGAAAAGAGCACTGGCCACATGCTGCCATGCCTCCAGGTTTCCTGGAAGAATTTGAGGTGCCTGAGAGGGGACAGCATAATATGGGCAGGCAAACTAGAAGGAGCAGAGACTTACTAGCTGGGTACATTGGAAACAGGCAGATTCATAATAGGAGCAAGGAATTAAAGGAACTAGCATTTTATTGACAGTATGCTAAAGAAAATAGGTTTGAAATCACAAAGCAATGTACTTCTCTCTTTTAAAATTGCATTTATACATGGAAACAATAGGTTTCAATATTCCAAGAGTAGAGGCAGGCAGCTGCTTAAAATATAAAATTATTCCTATGAGTGTCAAGCTAGGTTTTATTGTTATTACGCAGGCCACAGAAAGATGATATGTTTAAAAGCCAAGCATGTGAAGGATCTTTAGGCATTAAAATATAAACAAAGGAGTGAAAGGTAAATGAATGTAACTGTCAGCCATAAATTGGGTTAAAAGAGACAGGCAGTAGGTGCTCTTAGTGGTACACAAGGGGAGAGGAGGAAACTCAATTTCCTCTAGTGCAGCAAAACTAGATGAAGAAATGGAGAACCAAAACACATGACTCCTTTGAGTGTCAAATTCTGCCCATGGCAGGATCTCCATCAGGGCCAAATATTGGAACAAGATAGGAGGAAACTTTGTCTAAAGAAATGAATTTATTTTCACTTCTCTAGCAAAGCTTCAAAGCAAAAATGACTTATCTTTTCTGGTTTCATGGAACAAATCCTTCCATTTCCAATTTGCAATATGGAAGGTACTGTTGGAAGGCAGCTTGCTAGTCAAAAGACATGTGTCATTTCAGAAGCTGGAGTATCAGACCTGACACTGGGAAGTGAGAGAGCTCAACTCAAGGGTGGGCTATTGGTTCAGAATTTTCTTGGTAACGTCAAGGTATGATAGAGTCTTAGAGGATCATCAATAGTCAATGTGCACTGAGAATAAACCCTCCCCAACGGGGAGAGAAAGTAAGTTGCTTGTGCCATTGTTGACCTCACACAGGTAGAAACATCATGCTACAGGTGACAGTAGCTACCACAGGGCCAGTGGAGGATGGGAGGTAGCAAGGATGCAAAAGACCCAGCAAGTGGCATTTTGTATACTCTAGGTCCACATAACTTCACCTATAACAATATCATCTCCTGAACAGATGAATCCTTACCTATAAAGATCCAAAGAACTCACCCAAAGTCTCAGTGTATAGAAAACAAAAAACTGTTACATGTCTGTTTTAGTTAGGGTTACTATTGCTATGGTGAAACACCATGACCAAAAGCAAGTTGGGAGAAAGGGTTTTATTTGCCTTAAACTTCTATATCTTAGTCTATCACTATCACTGAAGGAATCCAAGGACAGGAATTTAAACAACAGGAACCTGAAGGCAGGAACTGATGCAAAGGCCATGGAGGAATGCTTCTTACTGGTTTGTTATTAATGTCTTGCCTTACCTTCTTTCTTATAGAATCCAGTACCACAAGTCAAGGGATAGCACCATACACAATAGGCTGGGCCCTCTCATATCAATTACTCACTAAGAAAATGCTGTATGGGCTTGCCTGCAGCCTTATCTCATGGAGACATCTTGGCAATTAAGGCTCCCTCCATCCTCCCTGATGACTCTAGCTTGTGTCAAGTTAATATAAAACTAGCCAGTACGTTGTCTAATAACATATAGTATTTAGATAGCAAACTGGCATGGAGGATGTTATATGAAAAAATTGTATAAATATGAAAGAGATCTTGCTATCCCATATGAAATCATATTCCTCATTTCTTTGGCTCTTCATAGGCTTGTAGACAGTTTAATCATTTGACAAATCCAGGTAAAATTCTCAAGGTCACTGTATGTGTAATCTGTTTTCTGTTTCTGTAACAAAACTCTTGATGCTGGATGACTTAAAAAGAAGAGTGCATTTAATACACAGTTTTAGAGATTCAAGGCCATGGTACTGACACCAGCTGGTGATAGATAGGACCTTCAGGTAACATCACATTGTGGAAGATGTCTTCATAGTAGCAGTGTGAGCGATAGGAAGAGACTGTGTGGTGAGACACAATGCAAGGTAATGTAGAAAAGATATTCTTGCTCTTTCATTACAGTGCCATCTACTCTCTACTTGAATTATTTCCAGAGAGATCTCTCCTAATGACATAATCTACTAGGCTTTGTCTCATAAATGTTTCGTGACTTCTATAATCACCAAGCTGAGGAGAAAACTTCAAACATTCAAACTTTTTATGAACATACTTAAGCTTTATCTGAATGATTGTGTTCATATCCATAGCATGATCATTCTGGAGTCATCTGTTCCAAGCATGGAACCTTCTAGAACAATACATTAAAACCTTATATGCATTAGAAAGCTTAAGATAGTCCTAAGATGTTCCAATTTGAAAAGAGCCCTAAATCTCAATGACTTTCTGCAAATAATTGAATGTAAAATATTATTATTTTATATCGATATATTTTCAACAATTTGGATATATTAGGCTAAATAAGATACTTCCTATTTGATCTGAATTTGCCTTCCTTACTTTATATTTCAAAATATGGTAGTAGAAACTGATGACTCCTTCAGGAGCTTGAAGCTTGGATTTGCAGTCTGAACCTTTTCTGGGGTATGGATTATGACAAAGGACCAGGGAGCAGAATAAATACATCAGAGCTCGACCCAGCTAGGGTACCGCATCATTTTCCCTTTGAGACATGCATTTGCAAAGTCACAGGGAGGGTGGTAGATAATGATGCTGGAATAAGCAATATCCATTGGGACTGGTCTTGGCCAGTGGAGATACCCTTCCAGTAATTAAAATGTGTGTGTATGCCTCCAAGGCCAGGTGAGGACCATGAAATAAGAATTTGTTTGGGGAGGGAATCTTTTTCCATTTTGTCAAACATAGATGGATGTTTTCCCATCCATTTCATTTTCTTTCTAGTCTGGAACAAAGTTACAAATTCTTATTTATTCAAGAGAAAGAGGAAGAAAAGAAATTGCAGGTTCCAGAGAAAGTTCTTGAGTGACAGAAATTATTACATATCATTTTGAATATATTAAATGCAAGCGTATTGGAAACATATGGGCTGTGTTTCCTTTTGAAAGACATACATGTTTTAAACTTAATGGGAAAAGTACTTGGCACAGGGCTGCTTTTGTCTTTCCAGATTCCTAGTGTTTTCACACATGCACATCTACAAACCATTTAGAGAAGTTTCTTCCCAGAGAAAACCAACTGCCTGTCTTCTATACTGCTGTGGGCATCTCACATGTGTTTTGTTCACTATCTTATATTAAAAAATCTAGAAGAAGTAAGAATTTTCTTTTTTTAAAAAAAGGAGGAGAGTTCAAAGGATGGTAGATGAGTCTGAAATCTGAAGGGAGGGGCAGTCTTTTCAGAAAGTCCTTAAAATGGAGACATGGACGGGGCTGTGGGGAGTACATAACACAAAATCTCTATCTCCATGCTCTGCTTTTTTTTTTTTCAGGATGATATGGAGCCTTGGGGAAGGCCTCCCTAGTGCTGAAATGCGCTTGAGTGCTGTGCTTTGACTTAAGGTTCCCAGAGGCAGCACAGTGAAGTCCTTCTTTCCACAGTGTCCAGTGGCTGGCTGTCATCACACCTTTCATTTGTCAACTTCACCTTGCCAGCTGCTCTCTTCTGCAAGCCTAGAAGATTCCTCCCACAGGATTCTTTCCCCAGGATGCTTTTCCCAGTGGTTTCATAACGGATAGGTACTTTCCCAGCAGATGTTATCAGCATCCTTGATCCCAATAACTGTCCTTAGTTCTTCGGCCATTCCCTCCCTGCACACAAATCCCTCCAGGGAGTGAAGAATTTGAACGTCTTCATCACAACATCTCTAAGTCTGCCGGATATGATATCAGTCATTGGCCACCCACACTTATATAGTCCTTCCTATGCTGGACAATCACTGTGATATAAAAACAAACAGCAACAACAAAACCACACACCATGCCAAAAATCTTACAGAAGGTGGCAGGCGACAAGGAAATTTTAAAAGTGTCTTACTATCACTCAGTTCAGATTCCGGGGCCAGAGAGTAGAGTCTAATATTTGTACTAGTGACTAGGATTTTTTTCATCATCAAGTATGCCTGCTTAGATGAGTTTAATAAACACCGACGCTCAGGCCACAGGCAGATAACTGAATTTTAGATCTGAAATTATCTTGAGAAATGTCTTCATTCTAGTGAAGTCTGATGGTAAGACATAAAAAGTAGTGAGAGTTTTAGCAAGAAGCAATTCCATGTGTTATAAGGAAGAGGCTAGAGGTTGTAGATGAGATGCCCCAGCTCAGTGAACACTACTGAACCTGGAGGAAAATCATGCATCCGCTTCACTATTTACTTTGAAAAGGTTGCAAGACTTTTTTTTTTTTCTGTTTTCAAAGGGTGACCTCAGATGTTAGCGCTATCCAAGGCTTCCTTCTGTCTGATGCCAAAGGGTGTCTTTTATCTCGTTGGAGATCAATCTTTTGTTCAAGTGCTAGGTTTTTCCTCTTAGAACCCCTCCCAGGAAGTGGGTGGCAGTGCCTCTGAGGAGAGTCCCTGTGTCCTGCCTGCATCCTGGGTATTAACATGCACTCATCTCAGGCAAGCCAATCCCTCTCATCACTTTCTCAGCTTAGCTTGTTTGTGAGATCTGTTAGTAAGGTTTAACCTTTTCTTTTTACCCTCTTGGCACATACTCCATGGAACCCAAAGAATCATAAAGGATCGCAAGGACTTGGAAGGGACTTTCCATCACTAAGCACCTTTATTTAAATTTTCAACCTTTCTCTATCTTTCTTTTCCATTCCCCTTTTCCCCTTCAACACCATTTGAGGCTCCTGGCTGGCATAAATGCCTCTGGGGACATGTGGAGAGCGGGAACATGGGTGGGATTTTCCAAATTAAGGTGGTCTATTGGCTTTTTTTTTTTTTTTTTTTTTTTGCCAAGAAAACTGTAGAGACAGGAGTGCGCTGACATCGGGAAGAGGGCTTGGCTTTCAAGGGGAGAGAGTTATATATTTCAGTCTCCTTGAACACTGTGCACCTTGCATTCCACACGACATCCACCTGTTCCCAACTGCTAGCTTCTGTTGTCGGCAGAATATACATTTAACAGACTTTAACTAAAAAACTATGGAAAGAGATATTGTTCTGTAATTTTAGAGTAATAACTGGAGAATTCATGGGGAGCTTCCCTGTATCAAATGTTAGACCAGTCCAGCAACATACTGGGGTGGAGCCAAGGTTTCTCTACACTAGTAAGCTAAGGATACTGAAAGACATTGAAACATGCATCTATAACCAAGCAGACAGAAGAAATAGAATGAAAACCAGGCAGTCTGGACTAAGATACTGACAAGAGTAACTGGAGTGGAGAGAAAATATCACAAGGCCTATTATATAGATTTAAAGGAACAAACAAATTTTACCTGTGGTAGCTTTGTGAAGGAGCAGAATAAGAAAAATCAATGTGTAGTATATAACCTAGTCTTAAAAATATTTGATACTTAATCCCTTAAATATATATAATATAATAATATAAGATATAAATAATATAACAATATACT
Organism: Apodemus agrarius; assembly: GCA_964023405.1. Classification (NCBI taxonomy): domain Eukaryota; kingdom Metazoa; phylum Chordata; class Mammalia; order Rodentia; family Muridae; genus Apodemus; species Apodemus agrarius. The sequence goes on from OZ030016.1 coordinate 65,021,270, forward strand.
TATTTAAGTTTATTATCAACATGACAAGGTGTACATCACGTAGGAGTCAAGCCTCTGGCACATCTGTGTTGCAGTGTCTACACTGGGGTATTGATATGGGAAAACCTACCCCAAATGTTGGTCTCATCATTCTAGAACCTAAAGTTTTGACAAGAATGCTAGCTAAACACCAACATTCATCTCCCTCTGCTTCCTGATAGTAGAATAAAATTTTCCCTAAGTGGCTTCTTGTCAGGCCCTTGACCATAACAATGAGAAAAGTAATTAAAACAATTATGAGAATGTTCAATTGACTCTTCAAGTCACTCAAGATATGAGGGATTTTACTAGACAGTTCTTTAAAATACACAAGAAAAGTTAATGTGTATGGTATGCAAAGAGATATTGAATCAGGATGGAAATGTTTAGTGCCCTTTGAAATAAAGAGGGCTAACATTTACTGAATGCTCACCAAATGTCAGTTACATTGTAAGCTCTTTGCCTGTGTCACTCTCTCAATAGTCCTGTGACCTAGCTGCTACTATTATTTTACTATAATGGGTGATAAGAAGTAACTTGCATGGGGTGATAAGCAGAGCCTGGGAGGCAGAACAAGGCTTCAAATCCATGAAGACTGCATCCAGAACCCGTTCTCAGTGACATCATTAGCCAAGCCACTTTGCCCTCCCACGGTGGCAAGAGTCCCCAGATCTGTGGTCATCCTTCTCCATGTCTGTCTTTTTGGCTGTATAGCCATGTACTCTGGAACTAGCATGATAGTTTTATTTTATTTGTTAATTTGTCATTTTTTTCTTGCAGGCTACCATGGAAGCTAAAAGAAATTTATAGGACAGACACAGAGAGCGAGAGAGGAAAGATGTGTACAGCATGAAGGTGAATACGTCATACACATTCTAATTGCCTAATAATAAACTGTCTCATCCTGACTGGGCCTCTATGTGTGAAAAATTCTGTTGACAGTTTTTCATAAACGAATGAAAACAAATATATGCATATAGCTATAAGTACTGAAGACTAGCATTTAGAAAGGCCTTGAAATAAATTGTGGAGTTATCTATTGTTCCATCTCAGTAGCTTTCCGAGAAGGCAGGTTTCTGAGAGTATTCTCTGATGCAGTAGCCATGTGTTGATAGTAACTTAACAAATTAAAAAATATCAGCATGAGCAGAACGTCAGTCTGAAAACTGTTGGGTGGTCATTAGGTAATTAGTCAGGTACCTCTCTGTTGCACCATCTGGGGTGTCAAGTGTTGTCTGTTATGGTCGAAGCACATTTCTTCACTTCTGTGCCATTTCCAAAGCCCTTCAGAACCAGGCACCATTAATCTCTTGGAGCTGATGCCCACTGAACATAGCCCCCATAATGTTGATGCCTACATTACTATAACACAACAAAGTCAAAGCTGTTAGCCACAGCACACAGGCTATGAGTCTCAGATCTGCTCTCCAAGTGTACACAGTGTCTAAGTCACTCAACTGTTAGGTTTCTTTGCATTCATTCTTACTGGAATTCAACAGGCCCTCAATGATTTCCTTATGGAATAAATAGGTGTGATAATTTAAGGTGACATTTCCTCTCTTTATGGTTGATTCAACTAAGCAAGCAAAGCACACCACACGGCTGTGTTTTGAAAGGCAAAAGTGACCAGGTGGGACCTCTGCTCTATGGTCTAGTCAAGGAGAACTCCGTAGCAGGACACAGGCCTCCATTCGGTTTGTCATTCAATCCTTCTGCTGACATGCTTATGGTCTTGCTGTCCAGTTCTCTAGTCTGGAATTGGAAGGGACAACCCATGCACCTACATCAGTGGAGTACATCGAGGAGCCATCTGCATTCTGAAGGCATATTCTTTCCATTCCTGGAATGACTGATAGATTAAAGCCAGGCTCCTTCCTAGCTTAATAACCCACTAAGCAGGTTATAAAAATTCATGTTTATGAATTCATCTCAGGCTGAATTCCGACCAGCTGTTAGAAAGTTTTTTAAGCTTAGGCATATTTGTATCATGGCTGTTAAATGAAATGTTTGCTTCTGTTATTCACTCAGCTAAAAATTGTCATTTAATTTAGCAATATGAGGAAAGTCTACAAAATGACAGAGCTTCCTGTCCTATGTCCTATGTCCAATGTCCTATGTCCTATGTCCTATGTACTTCACTGAATCCATTCTTATTTGGCTTTAAATAGTCTAGGTCTTTGGCTGAATGTTAGGTACCCACAACTCCTGTGAAACCCATAGAATACAGCTATTTGTGTCTGTAACTTTACCTCACCAGGAAATGTTAACCACTAATACTTGAAAAAGATCTTCCGAGCTGTGTAAAATACATATATCTAGTAACTGCATCAGTCATTTGCTTAAGACTGTTATGTAAATATCTTTAAATGTTTATTTGTGTGTGTGTGTGTGTGTGTGTGTGTGTGTGTTTATAATACATCAAATATCTTTGAAGGCCCTTACAAGAAAAAACTGGGTCAAATGCCTTCTTGCATATGTTGGTCACCTTCTGCTACATATTTAATTACCACAACTTGTCAGCTTAAAATAGGAACACTGTTACCTGTCAGTTCCTGGGGAAGGGGCCAGGGGGAGGTCTGTGCTGAGTCCTTGGTTCAAGGACTCACAAGGCTGAAATCAGCTTGCTAGCTGGACTGTATTCTCTCTTGGAGAATTGACCAGAGAAATATTTTCTTCCAGGCCTATTTGCATTACATCCAGTGGCTGTGTAACTGAGGGTCTTGGCTTACTACTGGATATACAAATGGAGGCAACCCTTCCCTTGTCCTAGGTCTGCCTGTCATGGCCCTTTTCACGTGCAGTTGATAGCATGGCTAATCACTTCATTGGGATCAGCAGGAGTCTCTCTCTCTTTCTCTTTCTCTCTCTTTACTAAAACAAAGTTTTCTTTAATGAAAATTACTGGAGCTTTTGACACATATAGATTAGAAGCAAAACAGGTATCTATCACACTGAGGAGGAAGGAGTTAAATTAGTTATGATATAAGAAGGCAGATGTCATGAGGTCATAGTAATATTCTACATATTAAAATATATAACTTCATTTATAACTTGCAACAGCCCTATAAGTTAGAGTCTTTTATTCTTATTCTTATCTCCGCTTTTAGTGACAGCAGAGTCACCCACCTAGAAGATGATATAATAAGTATATTTGTGTACAAAACCTGAGATCTAAACCCAGGACCTACAATCCCACTCATGCCTTTGCTTTAAGGCCCAATGGAGATCTGCTATTTGCTGCATGTTGGACTCTTCTCTGATAGACGATTTTCCCCCTCTCATTTCATCTTTACGAATGAGACAAGCTATAATGAGAAAGGTTATTGCATTGCAACCTTAGACATGCTATTTTACCTCTCTGAGCTTAATACTGCTCACCTGCAAAAGGGTGTTGTGCCGAGTAGAGAAGGAAAGAGAGGAATGAGGTTTTGAAAAGGATCTAACCCAAATTAATAATTCAATACATGTGAGGCAGTATTGATTCAAAGACCAGGGGAATATGCCCGGATATCTGTTTAAAGTTGTTCAATGTAGCAGAATAGATGGGTCAGGTCACTGTTAGAGGACTTCTGCTACCTCTGCCTCTGGCAGGAAATTGGACTACTATGTACACACTATTCTGCAGCTTATGGCTTCTCGTTTCACATTGTGCTTTTCACTTATTATCATAAGGATCTTTTGCAGATCACTCAAATCCGACTGGGTATCACAGACATTGAATGTCATGAGTATTCTTTGTGCGACTCTTGGTTCTTTCTACCCATTCACCTTTTCCTTTTTCCTTTGTTCCTGTGGTGTTTCTACTTGGGGACCAGAACTTCAACGGTAGATATTATTTTTGCACCCCACCCTCCTTTTCAGTAGGATTTAACAGTATAAGCTAACTCGAGCACCCCCTTTCCCATTTATAAGAGAGAGCTCAGGTCCTCCACCAACGGTGTTCCCATAGGTAGATGCTGGATTGTAGCTTAGCCTTAGGAGCTTCCAATGTAGAGAAGACTCAGAAGGAGTATCTGTGGTCCATGTCTGTGGAAGATTAACCGAAGACATCTTGGCTAAGCATGGCAGATTTTCCAGGAGATTTTCTGAAGCTGACAAGGAGATGAAAATGAAGACCTGGTGATAATAGGAATTTCTGAAAAAAGGTCTGAGTTTTGGCATTGGACCAGGCTGGGCTCCATTCCCAGCTATCCCTCTTGCCAGCTGCATGACCTTGTTCAAAAAAATCGCTCAGTACCTCTGTCAGTTTCCTCATCATCAAGAGAGGGGAAATAGTAATTCCTTCTTTAGACATTAACATGATACCCAACTGATGAAATCACTGTAAAGTGAGTCATGAGCTGAAGATGTCACTGCTGATGGGGGATTACAATAAAGGATTGAAGTGAATTACAAAGAAAAAAAAGAGTGAAAATGAAAAAAAAAAGTCAAAGAATTAACCTAACCTTGAATGAACATGGAATTTAAATTTAATCTCAAGGCTATTACTGCTTTATCATCTTTTCTTTCTCAGAGAAGATCCTTTAGAAATTACGATATTACCCACCAAGTATGATTTGGAAGAAGGAAAAATTTGCTTTGACACATGGATCCTCTATTACTATTTTAATAGCTGTTCAGATCAGGATGTAGGAGCATACTGTGATGTAAAGCCCCATCTACCTCTGAAGGTATATCTCTGTGGTTATAAAATCTGAGTGTGCATTGAAAGCATCAGTGGTACTCTGAAAAAACATAAAACATTTTAAACATAGGCCATTTATAACATTTGCAACAGCTATAGTAAAAAGAAAAAAAAAATCATACCTCCAAAGGAGGAATGTGTGGATAAAAACATCAAACTAAAATAGTAACAACTTGTGGGAAGAGTTCAGAGTACTGAAGTATAACTTGATTTTGAAGATGTGATTGAATCAGTGATGCTGATTTCCCATTGTGCCAACAAATGGATTTACTCATATTCGAAACTAATTTCTATGTTCTAGTGATAGGCAGCCCAAATTTATGTATTGTTTTCTGTCAATATTGTTTTAAATTTTAAGCTTTTTAAATAAAAACATAATTTGTAAGACTCATGAAATAGTCATTTCCATGTGTTTAAGTAATATTCTTCATATTAGTTATTTTTTTCCAAATTTTTTTTTGCCCTACCATCACATTCTCTTCTCCATGTAAACCTCTCTATCAGAAGTCTAAATCTTCAGTGAGTTTGGCTTCATATGATTTTTCATATTAACTTACTGTTTGGCTTATCAATAGGAGATAATTTTCTTCTAGCTTTTGTATGAAGAAATAATTTATCTAAGTTGATTCTTTCTGTAACCTGGCCTGGGCTTTTACCAGAACAGTTTTGGAAATGTCATCAAAAGAGCTTGGCTCAGGCCTTAAGTAGAAAAGATCATTTTGTGTTAGTCAGAGGACACTAACCTATTCTCTATCCTCTGGAGAAAGGTTGTGTGACAGACAGAACTGACAGAAAACAGGGATGAACTTCTTTCATCTGAGAAATTCCAATGACACATGGCCTTCCATGAATATGTCTTGGACTATGTCTTAGATTCTTGTTACAAGATCAAACCCTCTCACAGAAGTTAAAAGAGGAAAAGGTTTATCAGGTCTTACAGTTCCTCAGGGGCATAGTCCATGATGGCAGTGAAGAAATGACAGCATGTGAGAAAGATGTGCCTGAAGGGATAGGAGGCAGAGTGTCCGCCTTGCATCCATCCTCAGGAACAGATGACGGGCAGCACGTGGATATAAAGCCTTAAGTCCCACTCTCTGTGCCCCACTTTCTCCAGTGAGGGTCAATTTCCTAAAGATTCCATAATCTTCCCAAACAGTGCCACCATCTGGAGACCAAATGTTAGAACACATGAGCCTACAGAGGACATTCCACATTCATTCATTGCATCCAGCCAATGTCTTCATTGTTCGAGAACATGTAACAAAGGCTGCTGGATTGTAGAACAGAGTAAAACTGGTCCCTAGCAGAGGTAACCACAAATACTATGTGATTAGGAGCATCCCAACAACTTACTGCATCCATCTCTTCCTTAAAATAATCCCATTTGACAAGCAGTGGGAGGGGCGTAGTTTTGTGTCTTCCTTGTCCTAATTAAGAAATACAGACCATGGAGGATTCAGCAGAAGGCCTCCTCAGTCTGTTGACCCACTTTCAACCATTATTCTGCGTGTTCTGCTACGGAGTATAAATTGGCTCAATTTCACTAGGAAAAGGACAACCCCTACCCCAGTCTCTTCTTGCAGGTTTTTTTTTTTTTTTTTTTTTTTTTTTTTTTTTATGTAGACACTTAGTCTTTGTCATAGGAACATTTTAATTTTCTGAAATCTGGGATCTTCCATTTGGGTCTCTTTCCACTAGCTCTGAAAGCCATTGTAAAGAGAGGAAAATTAACTTTCTTCCTGCTTTCTCATTTGCATTTTGCTTACTTGGCTGTTCTTCTGCCAGATCTCTGTGTTATTAAAGAATATTTTGCTATTCTACTGCAAGTGCCTGAAGTTTTAGGAAACAACATTCCTATATTTCTCTCTCTATAAGCTACCGACTCAGTCTCTCAGCACTGACTCCACCATCTGTATCTCTCTCTTGGCGCTGGGACTGGATCTGCACATGTTTCTACTTTGACAGCATCAGTGAAAAGTGCTAAAGAAAAACTTGAAGGGTCATAGGACAGAAGGGGTCCTTCTTCTTGTTTGCAATAGTCCGGACCCATAGCAATGCACCCCACAACCCATAGCTGCCTTTTGTTTGCAGTTGTCCTCTTGATCACTTTATTATTATTATTATTATTATTATTATTATTATTATTATTATTAGTTGTTGTTGCTGCTGCTGCTGTTGTTGTTTTGGTGTGAGTTTCCAAATGCTCTAGCTTGAATTTTACTGACTTCTAATGCTAACTCCTAATTCCACTCCCAGTGTGCCTTAGTCGGGGTTTCTATTCCTGCACAAACATCATGACCAAGAAGCAAATTGGGAAGGAAAGGGTTTATTGAGCTTACACTTCCACACAGCTGTTCATCACCAAAGGAAGTCAGGACTGGAACTCAAGCAGGTCAGAAGCAGGAGCTGATGCAGAGGCCATGGAGGGATGTTTCTTACTGGCTTGCTTCCCCTGGCTTGCTCAGCCTGCTCTCTTATAGAACCCAAGAATACCAGCCCAGAGATGGTACCACCCACAAGGGGCTCTCCCACACTTGATCACTAATTGAGAAAATGCCCCACAGCTGGATCTCATGGAGGCACTTCCCCAAGTGAAGCACCTTTTCCTATGATAACTCCAGCCTGTGTCAAGTTGACACACAAAACTAGCCAGTACAATTGACCCCTTGTCAACTTGACACACCAACATATCACTATTAAGCCTCAACCCTTACTTTCTTATTCATCCCCAAGATCTAAATAACGTTAAAAGTCCCACAGTCTTTACATATTAAAAGTTCAAACCCTTTAAAATGTCCAATATCTTAAAATTCAAAGTCTTTTAAAAATTCAAAGTCTCTTAACTGTGGGCTCCACTAAAATACCTTCTTCTTTCAAGAGGGAAAAATATCAGGGCATAGTCACAATCAAAAGCAAAACTCAAACTCCAATGGTTCAAAGTCTGGGATCCAACTCACGATCTTCTGGGCTCCTCCAAGGGCTTGTGTCACTTCTCCAGCTCTTCCCGTTGTAGCACACACCTTGTCTTCTAGGCTCCAGCTGCCTGTACTCCACTGCTGCTGCTGTCCTTGGTGGTCATCGCATAGTACTGGCATCTCCAAGCCTCAAGTCTTTTGCATGACCCCTTCATTCCTGGGCCATCAATTACAACTGAGGGTACACTTTCACCAATGGCCTTCCATGGCCTTTCAGCGTACCAAGCCTCAGCTGTTCTTCATGATGCCTTCATGCCTTCAAAAGCAGTACCACCTGGGTGACTCTTACACAGTACCAAGTCCTGCTACAGCACGAGGCACAACCTTGGCTGTCTGGAACACACTCTCTGTGCTCTCAGAAAACACATCCCAGAAGATTTCACCTCAGTGATGCTGGTCTCTTCTTACTCACCGCTAATTTCTTAGCTCCAGCTAACCAGCATCAATAGTCCCAGTAACACAACGGCTCACTTTAGTGGTTCTGGTATCTTGTTAATCACAGCTGATTCTTCAGCCCCAGCTAACCAGAACCACAGAATCTTCATGGCCCTGATAAGAGTCTTTAATCTTCTCTCTGAAATTTCACAAGCCAGGCCTCCATGTTCTGCACTGTTCTCAACATAATCTTCCAAGCTCCTCCACAACATCTCACAGAGGTCTCATCACTGAATGGACCATCTAGCCCAAAGTTCCAAAGTCCTTCCACAGTCCTCCCCAAAACATGGTCAGGTTGTCACAGGAATACCCCACTACGCTGGTACCAATTTGCCTTAGTCGGGGTTTCTATTCCTGCACAAACATCATGACCAAGAAGCAAATTGGGGAGGAAAGGGTTTATTGAGCTTACACTTCCACACAGCTGTTCATCACCAAAGGAAGTCAGGACTGGAACTCAAGCAGGTCAGAAGCAGGAGCTGATGCAGAGGCCATGGAGGGATGTTCCTTACTGGCTTGCTTCCCCTGGCTTGCTCAGCCTGCTCTCTTATAGAACCCAAGAATACCAGCCCAGAGATGGTACCACCCACAAGGGGCTCTCCCACACTTGATCACTAATTGAGAAAATGCCCCACAGCTGGATCTCATGGAGGCACTTCCCCAAGTGAAGCACCTTTTCCTATGATAACTCCAGCCTGTGTCAAGTTGACACACAAAACTAGCCAGTACACAGTGGAAGCAGCATTTAAGAAACAAGAGAAACATAAAGAAGATTCATTCTCAACTGAAATGCCTTTAAGGCTCGCTTCTCCCATTTTCCTCTCCAAAGCAGTAACAGAATCTGCAAAGTTAAAATTATTTTAGAATTTGACAAGCCCGAATGTTGACATTTTAGAGATGCGATCTGTCTGCTGGTGAGATATTTGCCTGTGGACAATTTTAATCACAGGAATCTTCCAAGCACTGAATTTTAGACAAGATTTTATTATATGGGATTTTTATTTAAAAGAAAGTTGCGTTCACCCAATAGTATCTGCTGTTATCTTGCCACATAGACACTCTACATCCAGTGTGTATCACATCCTCCTGTTTGGACCTAAGAGAATGAGTCACTGCCCATTGTGATTCTTACTTCTGGGTGACTTATAATGGTAATAACATATCTGAGATTTAGTTGAGATGAGGTTGGTTGTACACCCTCATCTCCCGGGGCAAATACATTTACTTCTCTTCTTTATTCATTTTATTCATGAGTTATTTCACCTAGCCACACATATTTCCATGCATGCATTTATTCTCTTATTGAATTTGTTTTGCCCACGTTTCATTAGATTTGTGTTTGTCCTGGATACAATACTAAAGTGGGAGATATGATGGAAAAATTAACAGGATACCAAATTCAAGGGGCTCAGCAGAGACATGGGCAAGTCCTATTTGAATTAAGTCTGGACTCTCAGAGAAATAAATCTGATTACACATAGCCCAAAGTAGGTCTTGTAGTGAGATAAAAATCCTCGTGGAAAGATGCAAAGGTGCATGTAGATGAGAGGTTATAAAATGATTAGGAAACTGCCTGGCTTAAAGCTAAGGCACGCTGGGAAATGAGAATGGTAAAATAGAATAGAAAACCGTGAGTCCTTTCAAAAGGAAGATAAATGTACCCTGTTTATGATTCTAAGTGGGTATATATTTCTTATAAAATCTGTTGCAGACACTATGATGAAAACTTAGACTAGTAAAATTCAATGATAGCTGCTAATAAGATCCTCTGATCTTCATCTACTCTCACCAGCCACGGAAAACAATGCATTTTGTACACAACTGGTGAAATATCCTTCTATCCATTAATTCCATAAATTCTTTTCCTAATCACATTAGTTTGAATCTCTAATCAACTCATAATTATAGCAATAAATAAGACTGACTTCAGTCTCATTCCACAGCATCACTGCAGAAACAAATGATTTGATATGAAATTTCAGCCACTTGCTGTTAGTATTATTTCTGAGTGAACATTGACCGCTTTGGGAAGGTATGAGCAGAATTGTTAAAAGTTGAGAACAGAGTTCTAGAAAAGGCAGCTGGCATCAATCAGAGATGTAGTAGGGGTGCCACCAGGCAAGTATAAGAAAGTGGTAAGAGAACAGTCCATGGGAAAATTCAACACTTGCCGTTTTGGGAATCTGCTGACAGTTTAGGATTTTGACAAATGGAGAAGGTTTTCATGATTGGATTATGGGCATGGCCAAAGGGCTGCAGAGAAACACAAGGGGCAAAATTCACAGGGCTGTTTATGCCAGGTGAAGTCCTGAGAAAGTAGAAATGGACAGAGGCAAGTCAGAGTTGCCATCTCGTGTCGCGATATAAATGTCATCTGGCAAGCACCATGGAAGCAGGTATATTTGTGTGAAGCGTGACAATCAGTAGTCTGGATGTGCTTATTTGGATGTAGACAGATTTGGGATTATCTCAATGATGTTCTTGCACTGAAGATGAAGAGGCACATAGGTCTGTGGTTGCTGATGGTAAGCAAGACATGGCTGGAAGCTCTGTTGATCTCAGGGTGTGCTTGCATGAATCAGCATCAGGTTTAGCAAGAGAGACAAAGCTCTGGAAGAAGACAATGAAGACAGCTAATTAAGCAAGTGAGGAGCGAGAGAAGCTTTTTTTGTTTTCTTTTGTTTTGTTTTTTTTGAATACCTTTTTTATTTTCTATATTTTTTGTTTACATTCCAAAGGCTTTCTCCTTTCTCAGTTCTCCCCTCACGATATGTCCCATAAGTCCTCTTCCCACCGCCCATTCCCCAATCACCCCTCCCATTTCTTTGTTCTGATACACTCCTACAAAACTGGATCCAGTCTTTTCAGGACCAGGGTTCTTTCCTTCCTTCTTCTTGGGAAACTTTTGATTTGCTAATTGTGCCATGAGTATTCAGAGCATTTGGGCTCATTAATATCCACTTATCAGTGATTGCATTTCATGTGTATTCTTTTGTGATTGGGTTAACTCACTTAGGATGATATTTTCCAGATCCAACCATTTGCCTACAAATTTCATGAATTCATTATTTTTTTTATGGTTTGCTTTATATATATATATATATATATATATATATATATATATATATATGATATATTCTATATTTACAATTCATTTCCCTTTTTCTGGCTCCCCATTCCCAAAGGTCCCACATGCCCTTTTCCCTCCCCCTGCTCCCTCATCCACCCCCTCTCACCTCCCTGTTCTTGTACTCCCCCACAATGATGTTTTGGTCCATTCTAGCACCAGTGTCCACTCCTTTCTTCTTGTCAGACATCACTTGGTATGTGATTTGTGTCTTTGGTGTTCCAAGATTCAAGGCTAGTATCCACTTATCAGTGACTGCATACCATGGGTATTCTTTTGAGACTGGGTCACCTCACTTAGTATGACGTTCTCCAGCTCCATCCATTTCTCTAAGAATTTCATGAATTCATTGTTTCTAATAGCTGAATAGTACTCCATTGTGTATATATACCACATTTTTTGTATCCATTCCTCTGTTGAGGAACATCTGGGTTCTTTCCAGCTTCTGGCTATTATATATAAAGCTGATATGAACATAGTGGAGCATGTATCTTTATTGCATGCTGGGAAATCTTCTGGGTATATTCCCAGGAGTGGTATGGCTGGGTCCTCCGGAAGTATCATGTCCAGATTTCTGAGGAACCGCCATACTGATTTCCAGAGTGGTTGTACCAGCTTGCATTCCCACCAGCAGTGGAGGAGTGTTCCTCTTTCTCCACATCCTCGCCAACACCTGATGCTTTCTGAGTTTTTAATCTTAGCCATTCTGACTGGTGTGAGGTGAAATCTCAGGGTTGTTTTGATTTGCATTTCCCTAATGACTAATGATGTTGAACATTTTTTAAGGTGTTTCTCAGCCATCTGAATTTCTTCAGGTGAAAAGTCTCTGTTTAGTTCTGTACCCCATTTTTGGATAGGGTTATTTGGTTTTCTGGGGTCTAACCTCTTGAGTTCTGTCGCACACTATTGTCTCACCAGCCAGAACCACGCAGACAACCGGATCCTTCTGCAGCAAGCTTTATTGCATCAGCTTCAGTATCAAGAGAAAGACCCTGAGCAAGGAAAGAGGTGCTGCTTATATACACCCTAGTGTGGCATGTTTCTATCTGATTGGTTGCCTGCTCCTTATCTCATTACCACGCCCCGGGCTGGGCTGTGACTTGGCACGAACCTGCTCTTGCACATGCGCACACCACTAGTTTACTGATCTGGCATGCTGGAAACAAGCGCCATCCTGTAATGGTGATTACCCTCGGCTCTCCACAGAGTTCTTTGTATACATTGGATATTAGCCCTCTGTCGGATGTGGGGTTGGTGAAGATCTTTTCCCAATTTGTTGTTTGCCGATTTATCCCTTTGACAATGTCTTTTGCCTTACAGAAACTTTGTAATTTTATGAGGTCCCATTTGTCTATTCTTGCTCTTAGAGCATAAGCAATTGGTGTTCTGTTCAGGAATTTTTCCCCTGAGCCAATGTCCTCAAGGGTCTTCCCCAGTTTCTTTTCTATTAGTTTTAGTGTGTCTGGTTTTATGTGGAGGTCCTTGATCCACTTGGAGTTGAGCTTAGTGCAAGGAGATAAGAGTGGATCAATTCTCATTCTTCTGCATGTTGACCTCCAGTTGAGCCAGCACCATCTGTTGAAAAGGCTATCTTTTTTCCACTGGATGTTTTCAGCTCCTTTGTCGAAGATCAATTGGCCATAGATGTGTGGGTTCAATTCTGGGTCTTCAATCCTATTCCATTGATCCACTTCCCTGTCACTGTACCAATACCATGCAGTTTTTAACACTACTGCTCTGTAGTATTGCTGGGGTATATTGATTCCCCCAGAAGTTCTTTTCCTGTTTATGATAGTTTTAGCTATCCTGGGTTTTTTGTTATTCCAGATGAATTTGAGAATTGCTCTTTCTAACACTATGAAGAACTCAGTTGGGATTTTGATGGGGATTGCATTGAATCTGTACATTGCTTCTGGCAAGATTGCCATTTTTCTATATTAATCCTGCCAACCCATGAACATGGAAGATTTTTCCATTTTCTGAGGTCGTCCTCAATTTCCTTCTTCAGAGACCTGAAGTTTTTGTCATATAAATCTTTCACATGTTTGATTAGCTGAGCTGTAGGTGCCCAGATCTCCTGCAGAGCTAAGCTAAGCTATTTCTCTGTCCACGCACCTGACTCCAGCCGCCCACTGTGCCCGCTGTTCACGCGCGGTGTCCGAATTCATTATTTTTGATTGCTGAGTAGTATTCCATTGTATAAACATACCACATTTTCTGTATCCATTCCTCCTTTGAGGAACCTCTGGGCTCCTTCCAACTTTTGGCTATTATAAATAAGGCTGCTATGAACATAGTGGAGCATGTGTCTTTATTGTATGCAGGGGAATCTGCTGGGTATATGCTCAGGAATGGTATGACAAGGTCCTCTGGAAGTGTCATGCCCAATTTTCTGAGGAACCGCCAGACTGATTCCCAGAGTGGTTGTACCATCTTGCAATCCCACCAACAGTGTAGGAGTGTTCCTTTTTCTCCACATCCTCGCCAGCACCTGTTGTTCCTTGAGTTTTTAATCTTAGCCATTCTGACTGGTGTGAGGTGGAATGTCAGGGTTGTTTTGATTTGCATTTTCCTGATGACTAATGATGTTGAACATCTCTTAAGGTGCTTCTCAGCCATCCGAATTTTTTCTGGTGAAAATTCTTTGTTTAGCTCTGTACACCATTTTTTGATAGGGTTATTTGGTTCTTTGGAGTCTAACTTCTTGAGTTCTTTGTATATATTGGATATTAGCCCACTGTCAGATGTGGGGTTGGTTAAGATCTTTTCCCAATTTGTTGGTTGCCATTTTGTCCTTTTGACAGTGTCCTTTGCCTTACAGAAACTGTAATTTTATGAGGTCCCATTTGTCAATTCTTTTTTTTTTATTTTTTTTTATTGTATATATTCTATATTTACAATTCATTTCCCTTTTTCTGGTTCCCCACCCCCAAAGGTCCCACATGTCCTTTTCCCTCCCCCTGCTCCCGCATCCACCCCCTCCCACTTTACTGTTCTTGTACTCTCCCACAATGATGTTTTGGTCCATTCTAGCACCAGTGTCCACTCCTTTCTTCTTGTGAGACATCACTTGATATGTGATTTGTGTCTTTGGTGTTCCAAGCTTCTAGGCTAATATCCACTTATCAGTGACTGTATACCATGGGTATTCTTTTGAGACTGGGTCACCTCACTTAGTATGACATTCTCCAGCTCCATCCATTTCTCTAAGAATTTCATGAATTCATTGTTTCTAATGGCTGAATAGTACTCCATTGTGTATATATACCACATTTTTTGTATCCATTCCTCTGTTGAGGGACATCTGGGTTCTTTCCAGCTTCTGGCTATTATATATAAGGCTGCTATGAACATAGTGGAGCATGTATCCTTATTGCATGCTGGTGAATCTTCTGGGTATATTCCCAGGAGTGGTATGGCTGGGTCCTCCGGAAGTATCACGCCCAGTTTTCTGAGGAACCGCCATACTGATTTCCAGAGTGGTTGTACCAGCTTGCATTCCCACCAGCAGTGGAGGAGTGTTCCTCTTTCTCCACATCCTTGCCAACACCTGATGTCTTCTGAGTTTTTAATCTTAGCCATTCTGACTGGTGTGAGGTGAAATCTCAGGGTTGTTTTCATTTGCATTTCCCTAATGACTAGTGATGTTGAACATTTTTTAAGGTGTTTCTCAGCCATCTGAATTTCTTCAGGTGAAAAGACTCTGTTTAGCTCTGTACCCCATTTTTGGATAGGGTTATTTGGTTTTCTGGGGTCTAACCTCTTGAGTTCTTTGTATACATTGGATATTAGCCCTCTGTCGGATGTGGGGTTGGTGAAGATTTTTTCCCAATTTGTTGGTTGCCGATTTATCCTTTTGACAGTGTCTTTTGCCTTACAGAAACTTTGTAGTTTTATGAGGTCCCATTTGTCAATTCTTGATCTTAGAGCATAAGCTATTGGTGTTCTGTTCAGAAACTTTCCCCCTGTGCCCATGTCCTCCAGGGTCTTCCCCAGTTTCTTTTCTATTAGTTTCAGTGTGTCTGGTTTTATGTGGAGGTCCTTGATCCACTTGAGTTGATCTTGGTACAAGGAGATAAGAGTGGGTCAATTTGCATTCTTCTGCATGTTGACCTCCAGTGGAACCAGCACCATTTGTTGAAAAGGCTATCTTTTTTCCACTGGATGGTTGTAGCTCCTTTATCAAAGATCAAGTGACCATAAGTCTTTGGGTTCATTTCTGGGTCTTCAATTCTAATCCATTGATCTACTTGCCTGTTGCTGTACCAATACCATGCAGTTTTTTTTTTTTTTTTTTTTTTTTTTTTTTTTTTTTTTTTTTAGCACAATTGCTCTGTAGTACTGTTTGAGGTCAGGGATATTGATTCCTCCAGAAGTCCTTCTGAGAGAAGTTTTTTGTTTGCTTTGGATAACAATAAAGTGTCTTACTCCTGCATTCTGAGAAATAAGAAAAAAGGAGTCGAGAAGTATATTAAAGAATGTGAACTCAGGTGGACTGTGTAGCTCTCTAAGGATAGAATCGAGCTTGAGATTGGAATGTAAAATTAAGTTTCACTGTTAGAGAAATGAAGACTATGTGGGGATAGAGTTCGTGTCCAGATTTTTGATCATCTGTTTTGAAATTTTATTGTAATTGTTTTTCTATCTTTTTCACAGCTTTTCTTTTTTATATTTCTCTCATATATTGCATTCTGAGTTCATTTTTTTCTTTGTCCCCTCTCCCCAGTGTCTTGTCTCTACCACTCCTCTTCCCCAGATTCACCACCACCATCTCCTCTTCTCCTCCCCTCAGACAAGTGCAGGTCTCCTAGAGACATCAACCAAATATGATAGGGTGGTTTGACTAGGTTTGGTTCACATAGATTTATGTGTTTGAAGTCTTGGCCCATAGGGAGTGGCACTATTAGGAGGTGGTAGCTTTGTTGGAGTAGGTGTGGCCTTGTTGAAGGAAGTGTGTCATTATTGGGGAGTGCTTTGAGTTCTCCAATGCTCAATCTCCACCCATTATAGAACAGTCTCCTTCTGTAGCCTTAGCATTGAGATGTAGAACTTTTAGCTCCTCCAGCACCATGTCTGCCTTACACTGCCATGTTTTTCACCATGTTGATAATGAACTTAACCTCTGAAGCAGAGAACTAAAAAAATGCAGAATTCATATGATTCATTCAGAGAAAGACACACATCTATCTATCTATCTATCTATCTATCTATCTATCTATCTATCTATCTATCTTTACACCCAACCATAGATTCTCCTCCCAGGCCTTGCTCCCTGACTGTCCTTGCCCCTCCTCTTCCTCTGTTTTACTTTAGAAAGGGGGAGCTTTGCCTCATATATTAACCAACCATGGTATATCAAGTTTCAGTGAGACTAAGCAAACACCTTATTTCCTATTTGGGCTGTTAGTAGAGACAACCCAGTAGGAGAAAATGGTCCTAAAATCAGGTAACATAATCAGAGACATCCCTGCTCTCACTCTTAGGAGTCTACAGGAAGACCAAGCTATACAACTGTAACATATGAGCAGGGGGCCTAGGTCAGTCTTATACAGGCTCCCTGGCTGGTGGTTGAGTCTCTCTACAAGGCAATATTAGTTGATTCTGTGGGTTTTTTTGTGGTGGCAATGCCCTCTTTTGCCTCCTACAATCCTTCTTACTCCTCTTCTGTAGGATTCCCCAAGTACTGCCTAATGTTTCCTTGTGGGTGTTTGCATCTGTGTCTGTGTTTATCAGTTGCTTTGGTAAAGCCTCTCTGGTGACAATTGGGCTAGGCTCCAATCTATTAGTATAGTAGAATATCATTAGGAATCATTTCATTAACATTTATTCTTTTGCTACTCATGTTTGGTTCTATCCTAGGTCTCTGGGTTATCCAGACTCTGGGTCCTAGCCCTCCAGGTCGTGTTGGGGGTGGGCTCCCTCTTATGGCCTGGATTCAAGCTGGAACAGTCATTGTACGGTCACTCCCACAAAAAAGCACAATTTTAAAAAGCAATGATTATAAGATGGCTTAGTCACCAATTCTGTTTCATAAAAACTGAACATTGTGGATATTTTAGACTGATTTGTTTAATTATTTATTTTCTTATTTACTTACTGTGTATGAGTGTTTGCCTGCATGTGTTTATGTGCACCATTACATACCTGCTGTCTTCAGAGGCCAGAAAAGCGCATTGAATTTCCTGGAAATGGTGTTACAGATGGCTGTGAACTGCCATGTGTGTGTGCCTGTTTGCATGTTTGTGAGTGTACATGTGTAGGAGTACATATGTAGATCCAAACTTGATACTGGAATCTTCGTCCACAATTTGCATTTAAATGGAGCATAGTCTGTCACTGACCCATGGTGGAACAATTTAACTTGCCAGCTTGCCCTGGAGATTTCCTGTCTCTGCTTCCTGAATATTGGGATTATTGACTCTAGGATTGCATGGTTCTGGGAATCAGAATTCTGGTCTTCAGTTTTGTCTAATAAGGCTTTATCTATGTTCCCTCCTCTAAAGTGACTGTAACAGAAGTCATGGACCATCTTTTAGGGAAGATGAAGGCTGGGTACACGGTCCTTCATGTTTCCAAGCATGCAGATATTGTTAACAAGGATACTTTCATTTGTAATTCAAGGCTGCTGTCTTTTTGGTGCATCAGCAAATCTTTGCTGTGTCATGGTCATGATCTCAGAAACTGCTGCTTCTTAGTATAGTTGTGAATATTCCAGTTCACGTCACTGCCATCATTCACAGTGGGTCTCCTCTCTTCTATCCTTACCCAGTATAGGTTACTCCTCACATTAGACCAGTGTGATCCTGTTAAATTCTAAGTCAGATAATCCACTTTACTTAGACATCCTTCCCTTTCACTCAGACTGCAAAATATTCATTGGCCCTGAACCCAACAGGGCCTACTCTTGACCCCGTTCTTTATATGCCTTTGTTATCTTCTCCTGTCCCATTGGATCCTGTTTCTTCCTCACTCAGACTCATTCTTGCCTCAAATCCTCCACATTTGACTGAACACATCTGAAAAGGACAAAAGCATGTATAATAACATGACTGGTCCAACATAGCTTGGGATTCTGCTTTGATCTCACCACTTGGATGAGAGATGTTCCTGAACACTCTAGTTATTTTTATTGTCTGCCTCATGTTGTTAAACATTTCATGTCTCTTCTTAGCATGTACTAACTTCTTTTATGATGGATTTATGATTTACAGGTGGGGTTCCCACACACAGAATATCAGTTTTGTATGGACAAGAACTATCATTGTTTGCTACATGAGTAAATCCCTCATACATAAGACATGGCAGTTTACGGTTTCTTTTAATCATATTTTTTATTGGATATATTTTTTTTTACCTTTCAAATGTTATCCCCTTTCCCAGATTCCCCCCTCCTGGATAGCCCCTATTCCATCCTCCCTCTCTCTACTTCTAAGAGGGTGTTCCTCCACTCACCCCTTCTCCCACCTCTCCAACCTTGATTCCCCTACACTGGGGCTATTGAGCCTTCATAGGACCAAGGACCTCTCCTCCCATTGATACCTGACAAGGCCATCCTCTGCTACATATGCAACTGGAGCCATGTGTACTCCTTGGTTGATGTCTTAGTCCCTGGAAGCACAGTCCAACACTATTGTGGGTGTCAAGAAATGCTTGTTGAAAGGAACCTGATATGGCTGTCTCCTGGGAGGCCCTGCTAGAGCCTTACAAATACAGAGGCAGATGCTCACAGCCAACCATTGGTCTGAGCACAGGGTCCCATGGAGGAATTAGAGAAAGGACTAAAGGAGTTGAAGGGGTTTGCAACCTCATAGGAAGAACAAAAATATCAACCAACCAGACCCCACAGAGTTCATTTTTTTAAGAGTAGCTTCCTTCTTATTTCCATCTATAGCAGGGCCTTTCTGCTGTTACAATGTGCCTTACTATCTTTGCTGGGCCAACAGGATGGGAATGCAGAGACATGTACAGATTTTCAGGGCCCAGTGAGAAAAATACCCTATGAAGATTTTTAACTACTGAGCCTTCCCTGAGGAATAAATATGTTTCTCATGCAAACCCAAGTGTCATCTTAGCAGCTGTGTTCCATTTCCAGTAATCTCTTCATTATTTGTGTCCCTCACCAAAGAAACAAATGAATTACATACTTTCAGAGGATAAAATGCTGCCATTAAAAACATATACAAATGTCACTGAGGTGCGTTTCCTGTATGCAGCAAAATGTTGGGTCTTGTTTACATATCAACATCCTTAGTCATCGGTGAAATGCAAATCAAAACAACCCTGAGATTTCCCCTCACACCAGTCAGAATGGAAAAGATAAAAAACTCAGGAAAAAGCAGGTGTTGGTGAAGATGTGGAGAAAGAGGAACACTCCTCCACTGCTGGTGGGGTTGCAAGCTGGTACAACCACTCTGGAAATCAGTCAGGCGGTTCCTCAGAAAACTGGGCATAATACTACTGGAGGACCCACTATACCACTCCTGGGCATATACCCAGAGGATTCCCCAGCATGTAATAAGGATACATGCTCCACTATGTTCATAGCAGCCCTATTTATAATAACCAGAAGCTGGAAAGAACCCAGATGTCCCTCAAGAGAGGAATGGATACAAAAAATGTAGTGTATTTACACTATAGAATACTACTAAGCTATTAAAAACAATGAATTCATGAAATTCTTAGGCAAGTGGGTGGAACTGGAAAATGTCATCCTGAGTGAGGTGACCCAATCACAAAAGAACACTCATGGTATGCACTCACTGATAAACAGATATTAGTCCAGAAGCTTGGAATACCCAGTAAACAATTCACATATTAAATGATGCCCAAGAAGAAGGAAGGAGAGGCACCTGGTCCTAGAAAGGCTCAGTGCAACAGTGTAGGGGAATACCAGGATAGAGAAGTGGGAAGGGGGTTGATTGGGGAACAGGGGGAAGGAAGAGGTCTTATGGGACTTTCGGGAAGGGGGGAGCCAGGAAAGGGGAAACTAATTGAAATGTAAATAAAACTATATCAAATAAAAAATATATAACCCAAAGAAATAGAGTTTAAAAAGTGATATTGAAGTTCATTTTTTCTTGATCATGTAGTTAGGTTTCAGTCATTATTAGCTGTTTGAACTTAAGCATGTTACTCACTGACCTAGGTTTGAGAATGTTTATTTTAGCAGCCTTTACCTAAGAAAGGGATGGGGTGAAAAATTGAGAAAATCTGTAACACTTAACATTCCTCGCTTGAAGCTGAACTAGTTAAGGTGTCTTCACTTTAGGGAAACCGTGAGCACCTCATCATGTCTAACATGCAGTAATGGACCGAGACAGCAAAGAATTTCCAAAGCCTTTGTAGGGACAAGATCTGTAGTTGTCACTGGGGCTGGGCTATGAGTGACTGGTCCCAAGCTGTCTCAAAATTTGCAAATCTACTGAAAAGAGTTGACTTTGAGCTCATTCAGGGAGAACCATCCAAATCATTGGTGCTCTCAGGATTTCATTACTCTGTTCTTCCCTCCTTCTGTCCTTTCCTTTCTCCTTCCTTCCAACCTTCCCTCTCTCAATCACTCCCTCACTCCTTCCCATTTCCCCTCTCCCATTTTTCTACATTTTTCCCTTCTTCCTCCCTTTATCCACCATCTTGTCTCTTTCTCTGTCTCCATGTATCCAAACTTTAATTGCCTTGGCTTGGAATTACTTTCAAATCAGATTTTCCTCCCATGAAACCAAGAGTCAAGACCAGTATATTATAGAGATTTCATGTTTTAGAAGGGAGTCCTTCTCAGAGATTCTTATAAAAGATGCAGAAAGGTTGGCTGTTGGCCGTCGTTGGCTAGCATGTCTATTCCTAAACAAATTCCCATGGCTCAGAATTGGAGTAGAGCAGTTGGACACTTTTAACAAGTAAGAGAAGCAATTGAGCCCCAATTTTAGACTTTATTATTATTTTTTATTGTTGCATAATGGGTGAGATTATTTTCTTCCAAAAGCTGACCAAATAAAAAGGAGTCATTCTGATAGTAACAATAATGATAATTAGATTTCACTGTATATGATTTATTTTTGTTTTTTTCAAAAGTTTGCAAATGATACTTAGCCATTTTCCAGTGAAACTGACTCCCAAATGCTAAGTAATCTAGCCATCTCCACAAATTGGTGTGGATGGGGACCTGGGACAAGAAACTCATCAGATGCACAAAGCTTTAGGTCTGGTCTTCCCAGTCCTCACCTGGGGCCACGGCCGCCAGGCATATTCTCCAGCTCCTCATTTTATTCTCTATGCTCCAGTTCTTAGGGAAAAGGCTACCCAAATTTCTAGGGGCTGGTGGTCCTGGAAGTCATCCCAGACCAGCATGTGGGAGACCTGCTGTGCATCCCACTCTGACTGTAACAGCTGTGCCAATTGGTTCAGACGCTGCCTGGCTGCAGGTCCCTCATCTATAATCAGGAAGTTTATTTTCAGCTTTAACAATCTGTGATTATTATTTCCGTTTACTGATGGAGTAACTAATTACTTCATTATAGAATTTTTCAAGACCAGTTACCTCCTGTTTGGTTCAATTAGCAAAACGCCAACATGATCGTCATTGATTTTGATGGTTGGGCTGCCAGGGAAGAGCCCAATAGGGACTATTTCAGGATCTGAGGCAGGGCTTGTCTTTATTATTCTGAGGTGGTAGATAAAGAACTAGAGCTTGTTCTGTTCTTTTTTTAAAAAAAAAAATCTTGTTTACAAATTACCTACTCCTACCACTGCCTTGCATCCTGTCAGGGTCCTGGGACTTCTTTACATAAGAGCCAGAGAAGATGAACCAACAACAATCAGAACTGTGCCTTTACTCTTGTCCCTGAGCACAGACTCTCAGAACATCAGAATGAACATGCATTTCAAAGTTCCTTTAGGCCAAGCTTTCAGATTTATACACAGAGCGTCCTGAGCATCTTAGCTTGTTTTCTTAGAAAACATACATGATGCAGAGCCAACCTTTGCCTTGTCTTTCATCTTTCGCCTCATATATACGACCCTTGGGGAGTAAATTTTCATTTGTTTTTATAATTATTCATTTTTACTTATTTTATTATTATTTTAATCTTTATAATGGAATGATGATACTATCAACTTTGAGTCTGTGTGGGTTTGGTGGCATGAAAAGTGACTCATTCCTACCAAACGCCATGATTTAATCCTCACCACCTGGATGTCTGCTATCTTCTATGATAAAAGACACTTTGAAGATGTGAGTAAAGATTTTGGTTGCTAGAGAGATGGCTCAGTGGTGAAAGCACTTGTTGCTCTTCCAGATAACTACTGGGTTTTAGTTCTTAGTGTCCATAACAGGTGGCTCCCTACTATCTGCAATTCCAAATCCAAGAGATCTGGCCTCTATGGCCACCTTCACGTATACATACATACATATATACACATACATATATACATATATACATATATGTATGTGTATATCTATATGTATGTATATATATGTGAGTAGTAAAATAAACCTCCAAAAAGAAAAGAACTTATTGTGTATGTACATTGTGTCTGCCTGACACTGTCCCAGGGTATTTTATTTCATGACCTGACTTAATCTTCACAACTCTTTTAATAAGATTCTTGCACATTCATTTTACTGACAAGTAAACAGAAGACTATTGAAATTGGTTACTGGCTTCCAGTCACACTGAATGTTAATGATTCTTGAGACGATATGCCTCCTTCATCACTAGTGCTAACTTCCCTTCTACAAAATTAGCTGTTGACCTGAGTTCATGTGTGATGGCTACCCAGAGCTTGGTCTTGTAGAACTCTATTATCACGACAATGTTATTACCAGGTTGGACTCCAATGCTATAATTCTGTGGTATAGATGTTGTTGTCCATATTTCTATGGAGTTGGAGACTTGCCTTGCCTATTCACACATGAGATCACAGAACAGAAGGAAGCTAAGGACCATGGCCAGGCTTTCCCAGCTGCTATATTATTCTCACACCAAGTTGCAAAGATGGTTACAGTAATGAGCTCTGTGATAATATAATCATTCTTTTTCCTCCCCTGCCCCATCCCTACTTTTTCTCATCCTCAGCCTATATATCTCTCATATAGACAACAGTACTGGTACCTGCAGTGGTGAATTTAGAAATTCAATTAAAATGGAAAGAACAATGCATAGAGATGCGTTGAAGTGAAGCGATGACCCCTGGGGTAAAGAATAGTTCTCATATCTACCACCAATGTGTTTTGGGACTGGGAATTTCCCTGCTTACACTGTCAGCAAAGCATAGGTAAGAATTTCTTCTCTGAGAACATGCATGAAAGATTGTGTATCCAGGTGAGAAACATCTTGGTTTAGAATGGACTGGAACTTTAATTTCTTATGTTACTCAGGAGGTGTGGCACCTTGGGGAAGTTATATCCCAACTCCAAGGCTCAATTTTCACTTTTGTAAAAAGTATATGCCATTATAACCTTGACTGAAAACATATACAAGAGGCTCATGGGGCTCTTCCTGCCTCCATCTACTTCCCCATCCCCCTGCCTCCTTCCTCCTCTCCCACATCTCCCTGCCTCTCTCCTCCTTAGCCAACATCAGTCACTCTTCTCTCATTTCCCATGTGTTTACTCTCCTTCCACTACTTTTTTCTCTTTTTCAGAAATTATTTTCAAGAGTAGAGGGAGGGTGTCTCCGCCATCTTGGCTCCCAGATGGACTGGACAGGTACACAGAGATATCCCAAGTCTAACATCGCTTGGGATGCAGCACGTCAGACTTCTGTCTGCACCCAGGGCCTGGGCATCTCTGTGGGCCATCTCTGTGCCAGCTCAGTCCTGGGCTTTGCCCTGCAAAGTAATTGGCGCTTGGAGGGGATCTCCAAGGTGTCCACCTTCTTAGCTCTCGGGAGGACGAGACAGGCAACACCAGGCACACAGAGACAACCCCAAGTATAACATTGCTTGGGGCAAGGCACACCAGGGCTCCAACAGCACCCAAGAGTAGGGCAGCACATCAACAATCTGTGCCATAGGAAACCCAGTCATCAAGTGGTGTGGAAATAGCCTTCACAGGAGGTTCAAGCACCAGCCAGTGACCACAGGACAAACTATCACCAGAGATAACCAGATGGCAAAAGGCAAATGTAGAAACATTACTAACAGAAATCAAGGTAATATGACAGCATCTGAACCCAATTCCCCAACAACAGCAAGTCCTGGATACCCCACCACACTAGAGAAACAACATTTGGATTTCAAATCTCTGGTCATGATGCTGTTAGAGGAACACAAGAAGGATGTAAATAAATCTCTTAAAGAAATACAGGATTGATCTTGCCTCGGGGCACCACAGACAGCTAACAGCTAACACTTAGTCCGAGGCTAACATCGCTCTGGTCCTAACTGGTCAGGCTTTTGCCTACACCCAGAGCCTCAGCAGCTCAGCGGACTATCTGTACACCAACCTGGACGTGCAGCAACTCGCTTGGGGGTCTTTGCCTGGCTTACAGTGGAGGCCGCCATCTTGCCTCTGGGCACCACAGACAGCTAACAGCTAACGCCACGTACGCTGACAGAGTCCGAGGCTAACGTCACTCAGGTCCTATCCTGTCAGGTGTTTGCCTGCACCTAGAGTCTGAGCAGCTTGGTGGGCTATCTGTACACCAACCTGGTTGTGCAGCAACTCACTCGGGGGTCTTTGCTCGGCTTACAGTGGAGGCTGCCATCTTGCATCTGGGCACCACAGACAGCTAACAGCTAACACCAGGTATACTGAGTTAGTCCGAGGCTAACATCACTCCAGTCCTAACCTGTCAGGCTTTTGCCTGCACCCAGAGCCTGAAGAGCTCAGCGGGCCATCTGTACGCCAACCTGGTCATGCACCAACCCAGTCTGGGGGTCATCTTTCCTACAGAGTGATCAGCACTTGGATAAGGTCCCTGCAGCATCCACCATCTGTGCTCCCTGAAGGAGCAGACAGGCAACACCAGGCTCACAGAGACAACCCGAGTAAAGCATTCATTGGGGCAGGACACAGTAGGGCTCCAAGGGCACCCAAGAGGAGGGTAGCACATCAACAACCTGAGTCAGGGGGAACTCAGACATCCAGAGGTGCAGAACTAGCCTTCCATGCTTGTGGGAGCTTCAAACATCAGCCAGAGACAACAAGACCAACTAACACCAGAAATAGCCAGATTGCAAAAGGCAAATGTAGGAACATTACTAACAGAAATCAAAGCAACATGGCAGCATCTGAACCCAATTCTCTGACAAGAGGAAGTCCTGGATACCCAAACACACCAGAAAAAAACAAGACTTGGATTTAAAATCATCACTGGTCATGATGCTGTTAGAGGAACACAAGAAGGACATAAATAAATCTCTAAAAGAAATACAGGAGAAAATAGATCAAAAGGTAGAAGCCCTTATAAGGGAAACACAGAAATCATTTAAAGAAATTCAGGAGAAAATGGGTCAAAAGATAGAAGCCAATAGGGAGGAAATGCAAAAATCACTTAAAAAAATACAGGAGAATGTGGGTCAACAAGCAGAAGTCATGAAAGAAGAAACACAAAAATCTCTCAGAGAGGTACATGAAAACACAAACAAGCAAGTGAAGGAACTAAAAAAAACCATCCAGGATCTAAAAGCAGAAGTAGAAACAACTAAGAAATCACAAAGGGAGACAACTTTGGAGATAGAAAACCTTGGGAAGAAATCAGGGGCCCTAGATGCAAACAAATATCAACAGCAGAATATAAGAGATAGAAGAAAGAATCTCAGATACCGAAGATACCATAGGAACCATGAACTCAAAAGTCAAAGAAAATGCAAAATGCAAAAAGCTTGTAACCCAAAACATCCAGGAAATCCAGGACACAATGAGAAGACCAAACCTAAGGATTATAGGTATAAAAGAGAGTGAAGATTTACAACTTAAAGGGTCAGCAAATATCTTCAACAAAATTATGGAAGAAAACTTCCCTAACCTAAATAGAGAGATGCCCATGAACATACAAGAACCCTACAGAAGTCCAAACAGACTGGACCAGAACAGAAATACCTCCCGTCACATAATAATCAAAACCCAAAATGTACTAAACAAAGAAAGAATATTAAAGGCAGTAAGAGAAAAAGGCCAATAACATATAAAGGAAGACCTATAAGAATTACCCCGAACTTCTCACCTGAGACCATGAAAGCCAGAAGATCCTGGGCAGACCTCATGCAAACTTTAAGAGAACACAAATACCAGCTGAAACTACTATACCCAGCAAAACTCTCAATCACCATAGAGGGAGAAAACAAGATATTCCAAGACAATACCAAATTTACACAAAACCAGCCCTACAAAGGATAATAGGGGGAAAACACCAACACAAAGAGGGAAACTACACCCTGGAAAAAGCAAGATAGCAACCTTCTTTCATCAAATCCAAAAGAAGAAAACCTATCAAATATAAAAAATAACATCAAAAATGACAGGAAGCAATAATCACTATTCCTTAATATCACTTAACATCAATGGACTTAATTCCCCAATAAAAAGACATAGACTAACAGACTGGATATGTAAACAGTACCCTACATTTTGCTGTATACAGGAAACACAACTCAGTGTCAAAGACAAACACTACCTCAGAGTAAAAGGCTGGAAGACAATTTTACAAGCAAATAGTCTTAGGAAACAAGCCAGAATAGTCATCTTAATATCAGATAAAATTGACTTTCAACCTAAAGTCATCAAAAGAGACACAGAAGGACACTTCTTGCTGCTCAATAGAAAAGTCCACCAAGAAGAACTCTGTTCTGAACATCTATGCTCCAATTACAAGGGCACCCACATTCGTGAAAGAAACTTTACTAAAGTTCAAAGCACACATTGCACCTAACACAATAATTGTGGGTGACTTCAACACTCCACTATCCTCAATGGACCGATCAGGAAAACAGAAACTAAACAGGGACACAGTGAAACTAATTGAAGCTTTAGACCAATTGGATTTAACAGATATATATAGAGCATTTCATACTAAAGCAAAAGAATATACGTTTTTCTCAGCACCTCATGGTACCTTCTCCAAAATCAACCATACAATTCGTCACAAGACAGACCTCAACAAATATAAGATCGAACTAATCCCATGCCTCCTATCAGATCACCTTAGAATAAAAGTGGTCTTCAATAGCAACAAAAACAACAGAAAGTCCACATACACATGGAAACTGAACAATACTCGATGATACCTTGGTCATGGAAGAAATGAAGACAGAAATCAAAGACTTTTTATAATTCAATGAAAATGAAGGTACAACTTACCCAAATCTATGGGACACAATGAAAGCAGTTATATATATATATATGTATATATATATATATACATATATATATTAATATTATATATAATATATATAATATATATATATAATTTTCTATATTTTTTGTTTACATTCCAAAAGCTTTCCCCTTTCCCAGTTCCCCCCTCACCATATGTCCCATAAGTCCTCTTCCCTCAGCCCATTCTCCAACCTCCCCTCCATTTCTCTGTTCTGATACTCTCTTACAATACTGGATTCAGTCTTTTCAGGACTAGGGTCCTTTCCTTCCTTCTTCTTGGTAATCTTTTGATTTGCTAATTGTGCCTTGAGTATTCAGAACTTTTGGGCTCATTAATATCCACTTATCAGTGATTGCATTTCATGTGTATTCTTTTGTGATTGGGTTAACTCACTTAGGATGATATTTTCCAGATCCAGCCATTTGCCTACAAATTGCATGAATTCATTATTTTTAATTGCTGAGTAGTATTCCATTGTATAAATATACCACATTTTCTGTATCCATTCCTCCTTTGAGGGACATCTGGGCTCCATCCAACTTCTGGCTACCCAACTCATTCTACGAAGCCACAATTATGCTGACACCAAAACCACACAAAGATCCAACAAAGAAAGAGAACTTCAGGCCAATTTCCCTTATGAATATTGATGTGAAAATACTAAATAAAATTCTTGCCAACCGAATCCAAGAACACATCAAAATGATCATCCACCATGATCAAGTAGTCTTTATCCCAGGTATGCAGGGATAGTTCAATATACATAAATCCATCAATGCAATCCACTACATAAACAAACAACTTCAGCAAAGTGGCTAGTTATAAAATCAACTCAAGCAAATCAGTAGCCTTTTTATACTCAAAGGATAAGCAGGCTGAGAAAGAAATTAGGGAAATGACAACTTTCACAATAGCCACAAACAAACGTATCTTGGTGTGACTCTAACCAAACAAGGGAAAGATTTGTATGATAAGAACTTCAGATCACTGAACAAGGAAATTGAAGACCTCAGAAAATGGAAAAATCTTCCATGCTCATGGATTGGCAGGATTAATATAGTTAAAATGTTCATCTTGCTAAAAGCAATATACAGATTCAATGCAACCCCCATCAAATCCCAACTCAGTTCTTCATAGATTTAGAAAGAGCAATTCTCAAATTCATCTGGAATAACAAAAAACCCAGGATAGCTAAAACAATTCTCAACAATAAAAGAACTTCTGGGGAAACCAATATCCCAGACCTCAAGCAGTTGTACAGAGCAATAGTATTAAAAACTGCATGGTATTGGTACAGTGACAGACAGGTAGGTCAATGGAATAGGATTGAAGACCCAGAAATGGATCCACACACCTATTGTCACTTGATCTTTGACAAAGGAGCTGAAACCATTCAGTGGAAAAAAGATAGCCTTTTCAACAAATGGTGCTGGTTCAACTAGAAGTCAGCATGCAGAAGAATGCAAATGGATCCATTCTTATAACCTTGTACTTAGCTCAACTCCAAGTGGATCAAGGACATAAAACCAGACACACTGAAACTAATAGAAAAGTAACTGGGGAAGACCTGGAGAACATGGGCACAGGGGGAAAGTTCCTGAACAGAACACCAATAGCTTATGCTCTAAGATCAAGAATTGACAAATCAGACCTCAAAAAATTACAAAGTTTCTGTAATGCAAAGTACAAATCCAAAGGACAAAACAGCCACCAACAAATTGGGAAAAGTCTTCACCAACCCTATATCCCACAGAGGGTTAATATCCATTATATACAAAGAACTCAAGAAGTTAGACTCCAGAGAGCCAAATAATCCTATTTAAAAATGGAGTACAGAGCTAAACAAAGAATTTCCACCTGAAGAGCTCCCAATGGCTGAGAAGCACCTTAAAGATGTTCAACATCATTAGTCATTAGGGAAATGCAAATCAAAACAACCCTGAGATTTCACCTCACACCAGTCAGAATGGCTAAGATTAAAAACTCAGGAGACAGCAGATTTTGGCGAGGATGTGGAGAAAGAGGAACACTCCTCCACTGCTGGTGGGATTGCAAGCTGGTACAACCACTCTGGAAATCAGTCTGGTGTTTCCTCAAAAACTGGGCATGAGACTTCTAGAGGACCCTGTTATACCACTCCTGGGCATATACCCAGAGAATTCCCCAGCATGCAATAAGGACACATGCTCCACTATGTTCACAGCAGCCTTATTTATAATAGGCAGAAGCTGGAAAGAACCCAGATGTCCCTCAGTGGAGGAATGGATACAGAAAAGTGGTATATTTACACAGTGGAGTACTACTCAGCAATTAAAAACAATGAATTCATGAAACTCTTGGGCAAATCGTTGGAACTGGAAAATATCATCCTAAGTGAGTTAACTCATTCACAAAATAACACACATGGAATGTAGTCACTGATAAGTGGATATTAGTCCAGAAGCTCTGAATACCCAAGACACAACTCACATATCAAATCATTCCCAAGAAGGAAGGAAGGAGAGGGCCCTGGTTCTTGAAAGGCTTGATCCAGCAATGTAGGGGAGTACCAGTACAGAGAAGTGGGTGGGGGAGATTGGGGAATGGGTGGAGAGAATAGGGCTTATGGGACTTATGGTACTTATGGGGATAGTGGAACCGGGAAAGGGAAAATCATTTGGAATGTAAACAAAGAATATAGAAAATAAAAAAAAATAAAGAAAAAATGTCAAAAAAGAGGGTCATGGGTCCTTTTCTTCTTCCATATTCTTTCTAACGTTTATGTGTGGGTTCCAAGCATGGCCCAAGACCCGTGATGAAATCTTCATTTTCAACTTTTGTGTCTCCTAGTTATTGGAAGATAATATTGTGTTTGAGAGATATCAAATTAAATAAAAGCTGCAAACTCCCTGGTATTTAGGGAGTCTATGTTCCAGAACAGAGAGATTGACAATTCTAAATGTATTTACATTAAATTATATAACAACAAGCATTGCAAAATACTGAGCCGAGCATGCAAAGACGGTCATATTACAGCAATGTTGGGAGTGCTGCCATTCTGAAGCCCCATAAAAGCCCTAGTGGTTCAAGTAGCGTGCCATACTTTGCAGAGCTTCACTGATTGGTCTGACAGGTATGATTTGAGAATGAAGAAAGAACAGACACAGGAACAGAAAAGCTAGGGTTAGGTGGGTTGTCCTAGCTCTGATGGAGGGTGGTCACTGCAGTCTCGAGCCTCTCTATGTGTGCTGTGTTCAGCTGAAAGAGGAGGCAGGTTTTGCTAGTTACAGTAGTAAGTGTCCAAATGGGAGGACTCTCAGGTTGCAATCATCCTGGAAGTGGCAACTGTGGCTGATAGTTTCTACACACACCAGCCAATGGTTCCTGAACATTCATACTCAAACAAAAGAAAGCTTTGCCATTTCTCTGAGCCTCATCTGTGGGACGCTTTGCCTCATTATGGGTCTGAGACATTGGTGTCCTTGACATGGCTGTGTCCATGTATACATGCACACTCACTCAGGGATCCCTATGCTTGACATGGTAGTAGAAAGCTGCTTTTCAGGACATTGTCAGTGAAGGCCTCATAGACAACATATTTAAGTGGAGAACCGAATCCTGGAGCTAGCCTTGCAAAATTCTAAGAGACTCTATTAAAGGGAAGGAAATACACAATCCAAAGTCACAGGCCTTGTTGACCTTTCCTCCCATTCTGGATGCTCCATGTAGTGATTCATACGGTTGCTGTTTTACCTTGGCAGCCAGAGCCAAGGTTGACCTTTGAGAAAATCTACCCCTGAACCACTTCTGAATAAGTGGCTACAGTATGTACCCTCCCATACATACTATGGGGTCTAGCTCTGTGATCCTCAATCTAAGACAGAGAATGTAAATATCTCTTTAAGGAGTTTTTCCTCTAAAGAATGGAAATTGAGGTCAAGATTATTAAAGTCCCATAGGCAAATCAAAGTCAACATTTCCCTAACTGAGCTCATTAACATTTTCTGCTCAAATTAGCTTCTCTTCCAGGGTTGCCCTTCAGAGAGAAATCCTACAATATTAATTCAGGCAAAGGCAGAGTCCAGGGTTACCTTCTCCTCCTTTCCAGTCAACACTCAAACCTTGTGGTCTCTGTGTCCTTCATAGGGAATATGGGCAGGCTAGTGAGAGCTCCTCTAGGAAGGAATTTTGTAGACTCAGCAACAGGGTGAAGTGCTGAGGCATGTTCAATCTTGTTTACTCAAATAGAACCTCAACTGAACACACAGCCTTTTCCTTTGGGATTCATTCCCCCTCCCCCAGTCCTTTCCACATGTTGTGCATGCACAATAGTGTCAAATGCATGCAGATTTAAAGCACAACTGCAAAGAAAGAAGGACTCTGCGTCAAGACCTTGAAGAATGTTCCTAAGGGAATTGTATGCTTATTTCCCTTCCTCCAGGCTCGGAAGAAACAAATATAATCTGTTGGGAAATGCATTAGTAAGCTTAACAGAGAGCAAAGGCAATAGGTGAGATTTCAGAAGGGAAATTAATTAAGCCAAACTAAAATTGATGGTTTGGGCTTTGGGATCTTGGAGGAGACTTGGCTATGGAGAAATGGAACAGATAAAGGAGGCATGCTAGCAGGGAACTGATTCAAGGGCCAAGATTAACTATCAGTCACCATCTAATTATACAGCCGGTGCCTTCAACACAGGGATGGAAAAAGAGCTGTTTTTGGAAGCTGGTGTGTGTGTGTGTGTGTGTGTGTGTGTGTGTGTGTGTGTGTGTTAGTTTTAATTTTCACTTAAAACAAAAAAATGAAAATCTCTTTTAGTCTTTTTATAATCATTACTTATCGTTTTAATCTTTCTCAAGGTCTGTTACCTTCCACATTGCTTCCTATTTCCTTGCCAATAAGTTGTTTACTTCCAGGTACTCTATATTCTCACTAGTTTCATGGTTTAGACCAGGTGGAATAAAGTATGACAATTATTAATTCAGTTCTTTTATTTAGATGACCTATGTGGAGGACATATCTTAAGGTTCTTTATTTTTTTGATGGCGTCAATCAAGGACAATGTGCTGTAGCTTCAAGGCATTTACTTCTCCAGGAGCCCACATAACAGGGAATTATTTTTAATTTGCACTCAAGTCAGAAGTTTTAAGCAAACTTTTACAGAGTTTTGCAAATAGTGAGTGAATGGAACCTAAGATTCAATGTGGATTCTCTAATAGCAAACCCTCTCCTATGATGCTCAAGTGTGAATGTGCTAATCCCACACAAAGAAGTTCTCCTACATGTCTAGGGTTTGTCCAGGGCAAATATGCCAATGCCATTTTCATCAAGGGTTACAACCTTTGGAAAAATTATAAGCTTTCCTTCATGATTCCTGTGCTTCAACTCACAAATGTTTATACTTCCCTGAGATGTTTCTCAGAATATTTCCAACTGTGACACTTGAAGTTCCTCAAAGTGCATGGAGTATATGGATCTCTGACTTGATCATATCATGTAAAGTGAAATAACACACACACACACACACACACACACACACACACCCTGAATCATCTCTGGTACAAACTAATTAACAGATAGATGTTAGCTTTTATTTTTAATTGTAATAACACTGATCTAGCTTATATTCCTCTTTCCTCTCTTTTTTTATGGGAGAGGAGAGATAGATGGCTTCATAATTTATAGTGTGGATTGCTCTAAACCATTGCTAGCACCTATGATGGAAACCTTATGCCTACCTGTAACAATATTCCCAAGGCAATCCAATTCCTCTGGCCTCTGTGGGTACTTGTCATCTTGTATAAAAACTCTCTCTCTCTCTCTCTCTCTCTCTCTCTCTCTCTCTCTCTCTCTCTCTCTCAGAAAAACTCTTTAAGTACCTGCATCCTGAGTAATAAGAAAACTTTGATACTTCTTGTAAATACAAAGCGTAGTATTTGGTGCACGGTGATGTGTGAATGACGAGCTGTTGGTCCTCTGATCAAGATCTCTGTTCTGAACTCTCCCTTCCCCACGGCCCCAGAGATTTCTCAAACCTGCTGGCATCTTATCTCTTCCAGGGCGTTGCCGGTGATCTTATTCGGTTCACTCTGTCCTCAGCCTTGTGCTCCTTTCATTGTCATTTCATGGCCCTTTCATAGTCTATTGGCCATTGTCCTGTTAAGGTTAATATGTACATATGGTAACGTGGGTGGAAAAGGCTCAGTCATTCTCAGATGTCATGAAATATTCAGAAAACCACAAATCTTTGTCCTCAGAGGAACTGTGACAACTGGGCACACTTTGAGCTTATGGAAAGTAGCTAGAGGTTGCTGGAATGTTGTTAATATTACTCGGATCTATGCCAATGTAAGGTCTAAGGGACATGACACATGGACAAATGAGGGAAAGCTGAGCTGAGACCACTATGTTTCTTTTTACTTTAACTATTGAGGTGGTCAACCCCAGGGAGAGATGTATTTAAAATATTACTGTATATTATTTATATAGAGGGGTTCATTATGACATTTGCATACCTTCTCTGTTACTGTCTTTTCTTTGACTTTTTCCCTAGTCCCACTCTTTTTCACCATCCCCATGATTCTCCTTTTTAGTTTCAGGTCCCTAATTTTATTCTTGAGCTTCCACATACGAAGGAAAATATGTCATACTTTTCTTTGTAGCATGACAGTCTCATCATGTACCATCCCTCTAGTAACATAATATCATTCTTCTTTATGACTCAGGGGATCTCTGACACACCTATAGTTTTTTTTATTCATTGATCTATTGATTGAAATCTAGATTGATTGCATAGTATGTCTCTAGTGAATAATGCTGTAATAAATATGAATATATAGGTGTGTTTATAGTAAGGTGACTTTGAACCCCTCAGTAAAACTTTTAATTATGTACCTAGAAGTAGTATAGCTGGATCATATGCCAATTTTAGTTATAAATTTTTGAGGAACCTCCATATTTATTTCAACAGTGTTTTTAATAATTAATACAACTAACAATTTCAGGGTGTCATCTCCATACATTACACACCCAACATTGCTTCATGATAGCTGTTATGAGCAGGTGCATTTCCCTGATGCTGACAGATGTTGAACAAATTTTTATGCACTTATTGACCATTTGCATTTTGTTAAGGGAGTCACAAATTTCCATGCCAAAAAAATGTATCTACTCGGATTCCATTGTACTGCAGGATCACAGAGATAACACATCAAGCTATGGCACTCAGGTAGTGGGTTTATTCAGCATTAGCATTATTTGTGAACATGTGTGATATTTGAGATGATTGTATCTCCCAGCCTTACATCTAATTAGGTCTGAAACTCAACATGTTCAGGGACTTGCTGAGGTTCTAACTTTACCTACAGGGGCAAAGTGAATGCTTTTTGTTTGCTTTCTTTTTACAATTTGACTGCAAACTAACACAATGTTCACAATGTTTCTAAGTTCTTTTCATAACATATAACTTCTTTAGTAATGCCAAGAGATATCATACATATATCCCTATTTTACAGGAATTTAAAACCTGTCTCGAGGAGAAGAGTTCATGATATTGAAGTTAAAATCCTAACAAATAATCATTTTATTAGGATGATAATCACACAGATGTTCTCAAGTTCAGTTTACTTAACTTGCTTCTAGGTCTTCCTTTGTTGTTGTTTTTTTGTTTGTTTTTATTTTGTTTTTTGGTGGTTTCTTTTGCTAAAGTGTAATTTGTGTCTTCTTTTTATCTTCTTTTTTATTTTAATTTAATGTTCATCATTTCTTTCTTTCTTTTTTTTCTGCACTTATTTTTTTTATTTTCTATATTCTTTGTTTACATTCCAAAGGCTTTCCCCTTTCCCAGTTACCCCCCACCATATGTCCCATAATTCCTCTCCCCCCATGCTATTCCCCACTCTTTCCCCCCCCCCCACTATTTCTCTGTTCTGGGTCTACAATACTGGATCCAATCTTTACAGGCCCAGGGTCCTCTCCTTTTTTCCTTCTTGAGAGTCATTTGACTTGCTAATTGTGCCTTGAGTATTTAGGGCTTCTGGGCTCATTAATATCCACTTATCAGTGATTGCATTTCGTGTGTATTCTTTGTGATTGGGTTAGCTCACTTAGGATGATAGTTTCCAGATCTAACCATTTACCTACAAATTGCATGAATTCATTATTTTTAATTGCTGAGTAGTACTCCATTGTATAAATATACCACATTTTCTGTATCCATTCCTCTTTTGAGGGATATTTGGGCTCCTTCCAATTTCTGGCTATTATAAACAAGGCTGCTATAAACATAGTGGAGCATGTGTCTTTGTTGTATGCAGAGGAATCCTCTGGGTATATGCCCAGGAGTGGAATGCCAGGGTCCTCTGGGAGTGGCATGCCCAATTTTCTGAGGAACCGCCAAACTGATTTCCAGAGTGGTTTTACCATTTTGCAATTCCACCAACAGTGGAGGAGTGTTCCTCTTTCTCCACATCCTCGCCAGCACTTGTTGTCTCTCAAGTTTTTAATCTTAGCCATTCTGACTGGAGTGAGGTGGAATCTCAGGGTTGTTTTGATTTGCATTTCCCTGATGACTAATGATGTTGAACATCTCTTAAGGTGTTTCTCAGCCATCCAAATTTCTTCTGGTGAAAATTCTTTGTTTGGCTCTGTACCCCATTTTTTGATAAGGTTATTTGGTTCTTTGGGGTCTAACTTCTTGAGTTCTTTGTATATATTGGATATTAGCCCTCTGTCAGATGTGGGGTTGGTAAAGATCATTTCCCACTTTGTTGGTTGCCGTTTTGTCCTTCTGACAGTGTCCTTTGCCTTACAGAAACTTTGTAATTTTATGAGGTCCCATTTGTCAATTCTTGATCTTAGAGCATAAGCTATTGGTGTTCTGTTCAGGAAGTTTACCCCTGTGCCCATGTCCTCCAGGGTCTTCCCAAGTTTCTTTTCTAAGAGTTTCAGTGTGTCTGGTTTTATGTGGAGGTCCTTGATCCACTTGGAGTTGATCTTAGTGCAAGGAGATAAGAGTGGGTCAATTCGCATTCTTCTGCATGTTGACCTCCAGTTGAACCAGCACCATTTGTTGAAAAGGCTATCTTTTTTCCACTGGATGGTTGTGGCTCCTTTATCAAAGATCAAGTGACCATAAGTCTGTGGGTTCATTTCTGGGTCTTCAATCCTATTCCATTGATCTACCTGCCTGTTGCTGTACCAATACCATGGAGTTTTTAACACAATTGCTCTGTAGTACTGCTTGAGGTCAGGGATATTGATTCCCCCAGAAGTCCTTTTATTGTTGAGAATAGTTTTAGCTATCCTGGGTTTTTTGTTGCTCCAGATGAATTTGAGAATTGCTCTTTCTAGATCTATGAAGAATTGATTTGGGATTTTGATGGGGATTGCATTGAATCTGTAGATTGCTTTTGGCAAGATGGCCATTTTTACTATATTGATCCTGCCAATCCAGGAGCAAGAAATATTTTTCCATATTCTGAGGTCTTCTTCGATTTCTTTCTTCAGGGACTTGAAGTTCCTGTCATACAGATCTTTCACTTGTTTGGTTAGAGTTACGCCAAGGTACTTTATGTTGTTTGTGGCTATTGTGAAGGGTGTTATTTCCCTAACTTCTTTCTCAGCCTGCTTGTCCTTTGAGTACAAGAAGGCTACTGATTTGCTTGAGTTAATTTTATAACCAGCCACTTTGCTGAAGTTGTTTATCAGCTGTAGAAGTTCTCTGGTGGAGTTTTTTGGATCGCTTAAGTAGTCTATCATATCATCTGCAAATAATGATACTTTGACTTCTTCCTTTCCAATTTGTATCCCTTTGACTTCCTTATGTTGTATAATTGCTCTCGCTAGAACTTCAAGTACTATATTGAAAAGATATGGAGAGAGAGGGCAGCCTAGTCTAGTCCCTGATTTTAGTAGGATTGCTTCAAGTTTCTCTCCATTTATTTTGATGTTGGCTACTGGTTTGCTGTAGATTGCTTTTACTATGTTTAGGTATGGGCCTTGAATTCCTGCTCTTTCCAAGACTTTTAGCATGAAAGGATGCTGAATTTTGTCAAATGCTTTTTCAGCATCTAATGAGATGACCATGTGGTTTTTTTCTTTTAGTTTGTTTATGTAGTCGATTACATTGATGGATTTCCGTATATTGAACCATCCCTGCATTCCTGGAATGAAGCCTACTTGATCATGGTGAATGATCGTTTTAATATGCTCTTGGATTCGGTTGGCAAGAATTTTATTTAGTATTTTTGCATCAATATTCATAAGAGAAATTGGCCTGTAGTTCTCTTTCTTTGTTGGATCTTTTTGTGGTTTAGGTATCAGCGTAATTGTGGTTTCAAAAAATGAGTTGGGCAGTGTCCCTTCTGTCTCTATTTTGTGGAATAGTTTGAAGAGTATTGGTGTTAAGTCTTCTTTGAGGGTCTGGTAGAATTCTGCACTAAAACCATCTGGTCCCGTACTTTTTTTGGTTGGGAGGCTTTCTATAACCCCTTCTATTTCTTTAAGGGTTATGGGACTGTTTAGCTGGTCTACTTGATGCTGATTTAATTTTGGTATTTGGTATCTGTCTAGGAAATTGTCCATTTCCTCCAGATTCTCCAGTTGTTTTGAGTATAGGCCTTTGTAGTAGGATCTGATGATCTTTTGAATTTCCTCTGTTTCTGTTGTTATATCCCCCTTTTCATTTTTAATTTTGTTAATTTGGATACTATCTCTGTGTCCTTTGGTTAGTCTAGCTAAGGGTTTATCTATCTTGTTGATTTTCTCGAAGAACCAGCTCTTGGTTTTGTTGATTCTTTGTATGGTTCTCTTTGTTTCTGCTTGATTGATTTCAGCCCTTAGTTTGATGATTTCCTCTCTTCTACTCCTCCTGGGTGAGTTAGCTTCTTTTTGTTCCAGGGCCTTCAGGTGTGCTGTTAAGTTGCTAGTGTATGCTCTCTCCAGTTTCTTTTTGGAGGCACTCAGCGCTATGAGTTTTCCTCTTAGCACTGCTTTCATTGTGTCCCAGAGATTTGGGTAGGTCGTACCTTCATTTTCATTGAAGTCTAAAAAGTCTTTGATTTCTTTCTTTATTTCTTCCTTGACCAGGGTGTCATTGAGTAGAGTATTGTTCAGTTTCCATGTGTATGTGGGCTTTCTGTTGTTCTTCTTGCTATTGAAGACCACTTTTACTCCATAGTGATCCGATAGGATACATGGGATTAGTTCGGTCTTCTTGTATTTGTTGAGGTCTGTCTTGTGACCAATTATATGATCAATTTTTGAGAAGGTACCGTGCGGTGCTGAGAAAAAGGTGTCCTCTTTTGTTTTAGGATGGAATGTTCTATATATATCTGTTAAATCCAATTGGTCCAAAGCTTCAATTAGTTTCACTGTGTCCCTGTTTAGTTTCTGCTTTCCTGATCAGTCCATTGAGGAGAGTGGAGTGTTGAAGTCACCTACAATCATTGTGTTAGGTGCGATGTGTGCTTTAAGCTTTAGTAAAGTTTCTTTTACAAATGAGGGTGCCCTTACATTTGGCGCATAGATGTTCAGTATTGAGAATTCTTCTTGGTGGATTTTCCCTTTGACAAGCAGGAAGTGACCTTCTGTGTTTCTTTTGATGACTTTAGGTTGAAAGTCGATTTTATCTGATATTAGAATGGCTACTCCAGCTTGTTTCCTGGGACCATTTGCTTGTAAAACTGTCTTCCAGCCTTTTACTCTAAGGTGGTGTTTGTCTTTGACACTGAGATGTGTTTCCTGTATGCAGCAAAATGTAGGGTCCTGTTTCCGTATCCAGTCTGTTAGTCTGTATCTTTTGATTGGGGGAATTGAGTCCATTGATATTAAGAGATATTAAGGAATAGTAATTATTACTTCCTGACATTTTGGGCATTATTATTATTATTTGTATTTGAGTGGTTCTCTTCTTTTGGGTTGGATGAGATGGGGTTTCTATCTTGTTTCTTCTGGGGTGTTGTTTCCCCCCTTGTGTTGGTATTTTTCCCCTATTATCCTTTGTAGGGCTGCGTTTGTAGATAAGTATCTTGCAAATTTGGTTTTGGCGTGGAATATCTTGGTTTCCCCATCTATGGCAATTGAGAGTTTTTCTGGGTATAGTAGTTTTGGCTGAAGTTTGTGTTCTCTTAGGGTCTGCATGAGGTCTGCCCAGGATCTTCTAGCTTTCATGGTCTCAGGTGAGAAGTCTGGTGTAATTCTGATAGGTCTTCCTTTATATGTTACTTGTCCTTTTTCTCTTACTGCCTTTAATATTCTTTCTTTGTTTAGTACATTTGGGGTTTTGATTATTATGTGACGGGAAGTATTTCTGTTCTGGTCCAGTCTATTTGGGGTTCTATAGGCTTCTTGTATATTCATGGGCATCTCTCTCTTTAGGTTGGGGAAGTTTTCTTCCATAATTTTGTAGAAGATATTTGCTGGCCCTTTAAGTTGTAGATCTTCATTCTCATCTATCCCTATAATCCTTAGGTTTGGTCTTCTCATTGTGTCCTGGATTTCCTGAATGTTTTGGGTTACCAGCTTTTTGCATTTTGCATTTTCTTTAATTGTTGAATCCATGGTTCCTATGGTATCTTCAGCATCTGAGATTCTGTCTTCTATCTCTTGTATTCTATTGTTGATATTTGCATCTATGACTCCTGATTTCTTCCCAAGGTTTTCTATCTCCAACATTGTCTCCCTTTGCGATTGCTTAGTTGTTTCTACTTCTGTTTTTAGATTTTGTATGGTTTTGCTCAGATCTTTCAGTTGCTTGTTTGTGTTTTCCTGTAATTCTTTAAGGGATTTTTGTGTTTCCTCTTTTATGACTTCTACTCGTTGACCCATGTTCTCTTGTATTTCTTTAAGTGATTTTTGTTTCTCCCCCTTATTGGGATTCATTTTTTGCTCTATATTCTCCTGGATTTCTTTAAGTGATTTTTGCGTCTGCCTTGTATGGGCTTCTAGTTTTTGATCTATTTTCTCCTCTATTACTTTAAGAAATTTATCTAAGTGATCTTCAATCTGCATCTTTACCAGTGATTTTAGATCCGAGTCTTGTTTTTCTGATGTGTTGAGATATCTGGGATTTAATTGTGTTTGCCTTGCAATGGCTTCTAGCTTTTGATCTATTTTCTCATGTATTACTTTAAGAGATTTATCTAAGTGTTCCCCTATCAGCATCCTGACCAGTGATTTTAGATCTGAGTCTTGTTTTTCTGGTGTTTCGGGGTATCCAATATTTATTGCTGTCGGGGAACTGGGTTTGGATGCTGCCATACTGCCTTGATTTTTGTTAGTAGAGATCTTACGTTTGCCTTTTGCCATCTGGTTAACTCTGGTGTTAGTTGGTCCTGTAGATACTAGCTGGTGCTTGACCCTCCTGTGGGGTTGTAAGGCTATTTCCCAGCGACTGGGATACCTGAATCACTGTCCTGCAGGGCTCTTGCTCACAGATTGCTGACAGGTGGCCTGAGTCCCCCGAGGTCTTAAACTCAGGATATCCCAGGTACTTGGTTCTGCCTGTTGGGCTGCTGCTCTGCACTGCTCCTGCTCAGGGTTTGCTGTCTGATATCCTGTTTCCCCAGGGGTCTTAAAGTTGGGATATCTCAGTTATCTGGTTCCGCCTGCTGGTCCCAAGCTGCTGGGAAGCTGGCTGGGTCCGGTTTCCGGCTTCCCTGCCATCGGCTGGATGGGAGGCTGGTTCCGCCTCTGGCTGGGTCTGGGCACCTGGCACACTGGCTGACTCCGGCTTCCCCACCACCAGCTGGATGGGAAGATGCATGCAATATGGCAGCTGCCTGCAGGGAGCTCGGGGTCCGCCCCACAAGTGCAGAGCGCAGCCGCTACTCTGTGCCCAACTCCCGCTCCAGGCCTGAGTCCCTGAAGGTCTTAAGCTCGGCCTGTCTCGGGTACCTGGTTCCGCTGCCGGCTGGGTCTGAGCACCTGGCACGCTGGCTGACTCCAGCTTCCCCACCACCAGCTAGACAGGAAGCTGCAGGCAATATCCATCATTTCTTTTTTTATATTTTTATTGAATATATTCTATATTTAAAATTCATTTCCCTTTTTCTGGTTCCCCACCCCCAAAGGTCCCACATGCCCTTTTTCCTCCCCCTGCTCCCTCATCCACCCCCTCCCACCTCCCTGTTCTTGTACTTCTCCACAATGATGTTTTGGTCCATTCTAGCACCAGTGTCCACTCCTTTCTTCTTGTCAGACATTACTTGGTATGTGATTTGTGTCTTTAGTGTTCCAAGATTCTAGGCTAATATCCACTTATCAGTGACTGCATACCATGGGTATTCTTTTGAGACTGGGTCACCTCACTTAGTATGACGTTCTCCAGCTCCATCCATTTCTCTAAGAATTTCTTGAATTCATTGTTTCTAATGGCTGAATAGTACTTGGATTTTTTGTTTTCGCTTGTTTCAAGAATGTTTACAATTACTCATTGGAGTTTCAACATTACAACTTTCTTATATTATTGTCTGAGATATCAGCATATTATTATAAGTGTCTGTTGATTACATTATCATTCAAGATAAATGTTTTTCTATTTCTTCATGTAATAAAAAAATCTTAGTTATATTCCAGATATTTTAGCTCCTCTGTCAAGAAATTCTAGTTTCTTTCTAAATATGTTTATCAGTTAATACAGCAACTTTGGCACAAAATAAATATTTTTCTTCCCTCCAGTGGTTCAAATGTCAATTTGTTGTTTAAAATCCATGTCAGGATGTTCTAGTCTCACTGGGTGACACCATTCTACCACATAGGGTCAACAGGGAGACAATAGCTCTCAGCTTCCTCTAGGGTAGACTTTAGGTCAGTTGAGAGTCAATAGGTTTCACTTAATTCTCGTTGAAGTCTGGTGGCCCTTCTTTGGGAATCGTTTTTATTGTAGCCTTTAGAGTTTTCCTGTATAGAATATTAATTTTTTCCACGTTTA
The DNA here is from genome assembly GCA_964023405.1 of Apodemus agrarius. Classification (NCBI taxonomy): domain Eukaryota; kingdom Metazoa; phylum Chordata; class Mammalia; order Rodentia; family Muridae; genus Apodemus; species Apodemus agrarius. Next base: position 65,063,736 of record OZ030016.1, read on the forward strand.
AAGAAATTGCAATGAGCAGAGGGAGAAAAATGGGATGTATTTAGTATATCTTCAGAACCACAGTCCTTTTTTACTTTGTGTTTTCATTATTATTTCATATTGCTTCTGTATTTATGATAGTTGCAAGCAATATGTGACCTGCCAAGTTTGAAACTGTATACTGAACAGTTAAACACATTTCCCCCATTATTCCTATTCTTTCTATTTTCCTCTTCTTTGCTGAATAGTTTATGTCAACTTGACACTGGCTAAAGTCATCTGAGAAAGGAGAATTTCAATTAAGAAAATGCCTCCCTAAAATCAGGCTGTAGGCAAGCCTGTAAGATATTTTCTTAATTAATAATGCCCCAGCCTATTGTGGATGGTGCCATTCCTGGGCAGGTGGACCTGGGTTCTATAAGAAAGCAGGCTGAGGAAGCCGAAGAAAGCAAGCCACTAATCAGCATCCCTATATGGTCGCTACGTCAGCTCCTGCCCCCAGGTCCATGCTCTATTTGAGTTCCTATCCTGACTTCCTTCCACGATGGACTACAATGTGGAAATCAGCCAAATACACCTTTCCTAAGTTGCTTTTGGTTATTCGGTTTCATCACAGCAATACTAGCTCCAACTAAGCAGTGTATCTAACACTGTGTCACATGTCTTATATGAACATTTTATTTTTTTAAAGGTCAGAACATCTCTGATCTTATTAGCCACATGCATTTCCAGGTTGGCTTGAAGGGTGGCGTCTCAGTGGTTGGATAGTATTTTCTCTTCTGAACCACTGAGGCATAAAGAAACAGACTACAGATTGGAAGATACAGTAGCCACTCTTGATAACTGCATTTCTTCTTCCTTGTCAATGCATTTGTTATTAGTTATAAACAAATGCATGGTGTAGAGGCCGACTAAACCATCTCTCTGTGTCTTATTCTTTTTATTTCTCTCTTAAGTATTTTCTTTATGTAAATAATGTGAGGAGTAATGAATCTGTTGCCCAATATAAGGTCTTACATTTGTTCTTTGGTCTTTTTCTGGAATGCATGCATCAGTAAAAGTGTTTAGACAATGAAGAAAGACAGAATTAGGAAACTTGTGGCATTAAGTTACTTGTGAAAATGAGTGCTAAAATTTGAATCAACCTAGATCACAGTTAATTGTACTGACATTTAGGGCTGTACTTCTGAGACTACTCTTTGAAATACATAGTAGTATTTCAGTAGATTTCATGCTGTTGTAATAGAGTAATATAAAACCAGATAATTTATAATGAATGAAAATTTACTGGCTTACAGTGTTATATGTAAGAAGGTAAAAGGTAGAAGACCATGATGAGGGCCTCATTACTACATAATCTCATGGCAGAAGTATAAAGAGGGAGAAACAGAGAGCTTATTTATATAAAAAAGAACAGCAACATGAAAGAACCACACCTTATAGATACCAGCTCATGGTGATTTCTAGGGAAGATGTTAGACTAGAAGGCTTCTCCTTGAGAAAATGACAACTTTCAGTAGAGTGAAGAGAAAACATACTCAGTGGTAAAAAACACTTTCCCACTATATAGTAGACAGAGGATTGATATCTAGAATATATAAAGAACTGCTAAAATCAAATACAAAAAATAAAATCATCAAATCAATAAATGAGGCAATGATAGTCCTTAAAGAAAATTTACAAATGGCCAATAGATTTTAGCTTTAGGAAATTGCAAATTAAAGGTTCTAAGAGTCTATCTAGCCAAAGTCAGAATAGCTATCATCCCCAAAAAGAAAAAAAGATGTGATGACAAATGGAAAGAGAGGACAATCCCTCACTACTGTTGGGAATGTAAATTTGCCAAGGCACTGTGGAAATAATCGTAGCGCTTCCGCAGGAAAATGGGATCTAGAACATATAGAATCTATATGAGTTCTAGGTATAGATGCTATAGGTTCTAAGTCAACATACCCCAAATATATTTGCATTTGTAATGCTTGTTGCTAGGTTATATCTAATATAATGGGTCCAGACTAGATAGATATCCATGGGTAGATAAAGAAAATGTGGTGGATATGTACAAAAGAATTTTATTAATTAACAAATATGAAGTCATTGCTTTTGCAGGAAAACAGATGCCACTGGACATCATTACTATAGTACTATATTCAGTGAGACATACTTGTCTGAATTTAGAATTTAATTGTCTGTTTGTGTGTGTGTGTGTGTGTGTGTGTGTGTAAGACTGTAAATAATGAGCAATAAAAGGGGACCATAATAGGAAAGAAAAGGTCCTAAGGTAGCATAGAGGAAGGGAAAAAGAGAGAATTGGAATATATGCTACATAAAATCAAAAGGATGTTTGGAAGAGGAAGTGGACCAATGAGTTGGAAGTATATTAGGGAAAAAAGTCAGCAGGGGAAGAGAATTAAAAAAACAATGTAAAAGGACATATGTGCATTATAGTAATATCTTGGAGGTTACAAGAGGGGTGTGTGTATGTGTGTGTGTGTGTGTGTGTGTGTGTGTGTGTGTGTGTTTGTATCTCCTTCAAAATTCTTTGAAGAGTAGTTTTAATAAATAAGGTAGATATAGACAACCTACAGTGACTTCTTTTTTGATTTTTCTTTTTTTATTACATATTTTCTTTATTTACATTTCAAATGTTATCCCCTTTCCTGGTTTCCACTCTGAAAACCCCTATCCCATCCCCCCTCCCTATGCTCACCAAGTCACCCAAGCCCATGTCTCTATCCTGGCATTCCCCTATACTGGGGCATTGAGCCTTCACAGAACCAAGTGACTCTTCTCCTACTGATTTCCAACAAAATGGCCTTTCCTTCAGCTTCTGTTCCATAATTTGTCTCTGTTTTTTTTTTTTTTTTGCTTGTTTTCTTTCTTTCTTTCTTTTTTTTTTTGTCAAGACAGGTTTTTTCTGTATAGCCCTGGCTGTCCTGGAACTCATTCTGTAGACCAGGCTGGCCTCAAACTCAGAAATCTGCCTGCTTCAGCCTCCCAAGTGTTGGGATTAAAGGTGCGCACCACCACCGCCTGGTCATACTTTGTATCTCCTCACATGTTTTTTTTTTTCTTCCACCTTCTAAGAAGGACCGAAGTATCCACACTTTGGTCTTCCTTCTTCTTGTGCTTCATGTGGTCTGTGAAGTGTATCTTTGGTATTCTAAGCTTCTGTGATAATGTCCACTTATCAATGAATGCATACCTTGTGTGTTATTTTGTGAATAGGTAATCATTCAGGATGATATTTTCTAGTTCCATCCATTTGCCTAAGAATTTCATGAGTTCATTGTTTTTAATAGCTGAGTAGTCCTCCATTGTGTAAATGTATAACATTTTCTGAATTCATTCCTCTATTGAGGTACATCTGTGTTCTTTTCAGCTTCTGGCTATTACAAATAAGGCTGCTATGAACATAGTGGAGCATGTGTATTCAGAGGCATTCCACAGCATCAGAAAGCCTCTACTAAATAGACCATTTTGTTATTAACCCCAGAGGAAAAAACTTAAATAGCAGGAGGATTTCAATTTTCTTGTTGTTCTTTATCTTTTTTTAAAATTCTTTCTTTCTTTCTTTCTTTCTTTCTTTCTTTCTTTCTTTCTTTCCTTCCTTCCTTCCTTCCTTCCTTCCTTCTTTCTTTCTTTCTTTCTTTCTTTCTTTCTTTCTTTCTTTCTTTCTTTCTTTCTGTTGGATATATTCTTTATTTACATTTCATTTCCCTTTTCCTGGTTCCCCGTACCCCAAAGGTCCCATATGCCCTTTTCCCTCCCCCTGTTCCCCCATCCACCCCTTCCCACTTCCCTGTTCTGGTATTCCCCTACACTGATGCATTGCCTTTCCAGATCCAGTGTCCACTGTTGTTCTTTTTCTTAATATGTATATTGGATTCAACATATTGATGCAATATTTTAATTATGAATTCTTCAAAAAGAAGTTCATAGTATGTATTTTCATCATGTTCACCCCAATTCTTCCCATATATTCTTCCAGACCCACCCTTATCTCCCATATCCTCTATCAGTTTTACATATGAGCAAAATATTTGACCTACCTAATATTTATGGATGTGGGACTATCAGATGGAGTGTAGTCAACCTATGAGGGGGCACACCATTAAAGAGAATGTTTCCCCCCAAAGAATCCACAGCTGTCAATAGCTCCTCAGTTAGGATTCTAGGCTCATGAGTTCCTTTCTTATCCATAGTAGAATGTTAACTAGCTTGATATTGAATAGGTCTTATGCAGGTAGCCATACCTGCTGTGAGTTCATGAATGCACCAGTCCTATCCTGTCTATAAGACACTGTTTAGGTGCAGTCCTCTCAAGCCTCTGTCTCTTATAATCTTCTTGCTCTCTTTTCTGAGATGGTCTCAGAGCCTAAGGAGTAGTATATAATATAGAGATCCCATTTGTGTGGATGTTAACGCCTCATCCATGGCTTAGCATTTATTCTTGATGCTTAATCAATTGTGAATTTTTATATTAACCACTGTACATTACTCTATGGACTCTCAGCCCAGCACTAAACTATGGGCACAGTATTTCAATTTCAGGGACTATTTGATATAATGTTTAATTATCAAAATAATAGGAGGAGTTTACTCTCGGGGTCTGCCAAGTCACCAACTATGAGTTCATGGACAGATTTACTATAACAACCATGTTCCTCCTGGGGAGAAAAACCTTATGTTCAGAAAGAAAGTGATTGGCTATCTCCATCTCAGCAGTGTCATTACTGCAGCAATGTATATATCTTGTCATGTTGGCTATTATTAGTTGGTAGTTCTTAGAGCTCACAGCTGGGTGGGGCTGTTGAGTACTGTTCTCTAGTAGTATACTAATCACCTTCTGTTACTATAAAAGCTAGCTAGTAGGGTAGAAGGTTCTGGCCAATACCAACTTGATTCTCCTTGCCTGTATTGTGTATGTTTTCAAATCCACAGTACTTAGAGGCAGGGATTTACTCAGGTAGAGCAGGTCCTTACCAGACACAGGGTTCTGGGTTCCATTCACAACCTAAAAATCACCTATGAAGGGAAAGATAGATGTCCCTGCCCCTCTTGATGTCCTCACACATCCTACACAGCTTAGAAACTCCCTCTTCTTTTGCTCTTCTCTCCAGGCTTGATATAAAGTTTACTCACAGCCATCTGAAGATACAGATCCATCCAGAGAGAGGGAAGGTTTCACATTACTATTTTGTTTTTGTTTTTGTTTTTTGTTTTTTTTCAGGGTAACACATCAGCTTTATTTATTATTATTTTTTATTTGATTTCGTAGAGCTTAATTTTTAATAATAGCATTTAACAATGACCTCTCAGAATTGCTGAAGATTTAACAATTAGCTCTATGGAAGTGATTTTAATGAACTCTAGCCTAACAATGTAAGCTTAGATTATAACACAATTTACAGGAATATCAGACAGGACTTTGTATGACATCATTTGGAAATTCAGAAAACCATCACTTTTTTTTTTAGATTTTTTTGTTTCTTTTTTTAAAATTTTTATTTTCTATATTGTATGTTTACATTCCAAAGGCTTTCCCCTTTCCCAGTTACCCCCCACCATTACTATTTTGTTTTAATTGATAGACTTATATATAAAAATGATGCACAACTTTATATTTGGAATCATGTACAAACAGTGGAATGATTGGATCAAGGTAACTTGGATACCATTTCCATGCATACTTCTGCTCTGAATGAAATTTAAAATCTCTCAACAATTTTTAGGAGCACAATAGGTATTGTATTAACTATGACCATTATGTTATTTGATGAATCTTTCTAAATTCATATTTTTCTCTAACTAATATGTTGTGCATTTTTACTCATGTATTTGATCTCTTTGCTCATTACTTTTCCTTTTTTATCAGAAAACTCCAGGAACTCTGCAAGCCCTTAGGTTACTGGTGTTATATTCCCTGGGAAGAAGGGCTGCGCATTTCAAGAATGAACTTGTGCCCACTGTGGAAAAACTGGTGCCTTAGGGGGGAAAAAGTATTCTTTTGTTGGTATTTGGCTCTAGGAAGTTGAGCCTCCAAGTTCTTGAAAAAGGGAAATGGATTCTTAGGATCTCCATGACAGATGTGCAAACTGCTCCAGGAGCTTGGCTCTGAAGTAAGGTACTTTATATGCCACTTAGATTAATTAGATCAAGAGCCACAGATGTGACCGTAATTTTAAATATGCTCACCACACCTTTCCAATACAACTTAAGAAGTCACAGCTCATCTTCCAGCCATGTCAACCATAGCTTAAAAATTAAAATTAAAAAGAAACACCAGAAGTGGCAAACTTGCGTTTTCACTTCTCAACCCTGCCAACACTCATCTCCAGCCCCGCTTCCACAGAGCCGGATTCTGCATGAAAGCAGCAGGTTCATTTACTCAGCAAGAGGGCGCTTTTCATGTTTAAGCTTTGAAATGAAAATTGTCTTTCCCTGAGCGTCTTTCAGCCCCATCTGAAATCAGCAGGATCTGTCATCCAGCCATGGGCTAGAGGGAAGGAAGCCAGGCTTGGATGGGAGGTATGGGCAAAGCTTTTCCCAGAGCCGGCCCTTGACAGGTAAAGCAAAGAAACCAGTGGAAATGAATGTGCTCTGTTGTGTCTGGGGTGGCAGCATTTGTTTTGTAACCTACAGACATGAAATAAATCTGACTCTGTGGTTGCAAGAAATAGATTAAATAGAAATATGCTCACCCCTCCCAGTGTCTATGCTTGGGAAGGCATAAAGCCACTTTTTCTACCACAAGCATATTGACTTCCTTAAAGCTAAAAGGAGAGACAGGGATGGGTATTTCTCCAAGGACAAAACAAAGTCCTGGAAAACAGTTGAACAAAGTCTTCCTTTGTTAGAGTGAATGCAGTTAAAAGTGTTATGTTCCTTCCTCTCTTGTATTCACATTTTTGATGTCATCTAAATGAGCAGTGGTCAGGTGCATAGTTATACATGATTTCGTTATAGAGGATGCACCTGGGATGCCAATGCAAACTGGACCGAGTAAATGCTGGTCTGTGGAAGTATCTGTGTGTCCGGTTTAAATTCTGATCTGTGTATCCAATTAACTTCATGGCAGTGGGCTAATTATTCATCCCTCAAAAACTCACGCTTCCCATCTGCAAAATGAGAACAGCATAGTGTAACCTGGCAGACAGACACAAGACAATATCCTACAAACCAAGTGATTGCCAGGCTCAGAGAGGCAATAATTGCTCAGAATCAAGTAATTTTGTATAATAACCTTCGGGATCACAGTAGAAAAAAAATAGCAATTACAAGTATCTATAAAGTTCCTTTCTCCTTTCCATCTTATTCTTCCTAGACTTCCTTCCTTTCTTCCTTCCCTCCGTCACTATTTTCTCTTCTCCCTTTCTCCTGACCCATCTGTCTGTCTCTCTGTCTGTCTCTACTTTGACAACGCTCTGGACTGATGCAAGATACAGGAAAAGGCACTCCAGAAGCTAGCTTGAGAAAATCAGGCCTGCCAGACTTTGAATTTTGCACTGGGCTGATGATGCAGTAGCTCTTGTGAAAATAGAATACAGCCAGTAAAGGATTTCCAGCACCTTGTGGAAGAATGTGCACTTGATTAAGTAAACAATAGGAAGCCACTGTGGGCTGAGAGCAGGAAAATGACATGCCATGGCTTCCTTTGCCTCCTCACGAAGCTGGGAGTAGAGTGGACAGAGTGAAACAAGGGCCTGGGGGAGGATTAATGGAGTCTCTGGCTACTGATATCGTCACCAAACAATGTGAATGGTTTAGCTTGCATCAATGTAACATGATTCTCATTTTCTTTTGAGCGAGAAAAAGTTAATTCTTGCCAGTGAAGCCCAAATGTGAAAGCTAATAACCAGGATGGGGATGACAAGGAGACAGAATGTTCTTTCCTGTCTGCTTCACACCAGGGTGTTGCTCCAGTAAATCATCCTGCAGAGGCAATCAGCACACCTGTTAAGTGAGCCTTGGCATTTAATTGGCATTATCAGCTCCTGCACAGACACAGACAATGGATGACACCGGTGTGTGAGCAGGGCACATTTGCATTTCATAGACAATTGAGAGGATGCAAATAGAATGCAGTTCATCTACAGCTTCCCCCTGGATGACACACCTGGCTGGAACAGTGAGTTCTTGGCTTCCTTCAGGCTGGAGAGCACAGGGACTCTGTGACAACCAGGATTTTCAGGATACTTCTGTATAACCTCAAGCACTCTTCACTTGGGTAGTCATAAAGGAATCAGATGTAAGCCCTAGATGAAGGGTTCTGGGCTTGAAGAGTAGGAAGCACATCAGGCTCAGCCTTGGAGGCTTAGGTCCCTGCTTTGAAGACTCCACTAATTTGTTTCACCCTCAACCTTGGGTACTTACCTTTTGTGTTTTACAGATTATTTTTTTCTGGTATAGCTTGAATACCAAGAAATAAACTGTAGTCTATTGGTGGGTAGTCTGGGTTCTGGTATCTAAACTTGGTATCAGTTAGCCATTACTGTGAGCATCTTGGTGGTCCATGTTCTAGGATCATCTAGGCATAGGAGTTCTTTCAATAAGATAGCATTGTTTTTAAAAACTGAGTAACAGTGCTAGGGAGTTTCTTTGGTGGGCAGAGGGCTGGCCTCGCATACCAGAATTGCTATGGTCAATTCTCAACACCTAAAGTAGGGTCCTGTAGGCATGCCATCCTATTATCCTTGACACTGCAGAGGTTGAAGCTGGAGGATCAGGACTTCCAACTCCTCCTTCACTTTGGGCAGCTCCTGGCCCATCTAGACCACAGTATTTCAGAGCTTGTTTCAAAACAGCCAAAGAAAGGTTGAATCTTTCTGGATTCTAGCACTCAGGAGGGCGCAGCAGATGAATCAAGTTCAAGGTTATTGTTGCTGACCTTGCAAGATCAAGGGCAGCCTGGACCATAGGAAATGCTGTCTAAAAATAAGAATTGCAGAGCTTAGTGGGGCCAACAATTGCACAACTATAGCTCATTGATTTAGGTATACACATTGCTGGGCTATAAAAGCATGTTCTCCAGCTGAGTCCCACCTCCAGTCGCCCTAAACAGCATCACTACCTAGAAAACAATGAGTCTGCAAGCATTTTACATTCAAGTCATAACAATCATATCTACTCCTTGTCACTTTCATGTTTATAAGTTCTATAATGTGTTCTCCCCATTTAACATATTGATAATATGAATACTTCTTGCGTTTCTTAGTTTCACTTTGTTCAATTGCTCATCAATTTTATATATCGTTTTATAGAACAATTTTCTCTCATTGAGATTTATATGCAACTTTCTTGCTTTCAATTTCACTGATTTCCTTGATCTCTTTATCCTACTTTAAGGCTTAGATTGATGTAATTTTTCTCTCTGGTTTTCTATATTAATGGTCTGATTACTAATTTTTATTTTTATTCATTTTTTATTGTTCTATTTATGCTTTTGCTGTAGGGTTTCCTCTGAGCAACGTTTTAGATTTAGCCTATCCATTTTGGAATTTGTATTGCATTTCTATGAAAAAAGTTATCTTGAGACCTCTTTGATCCAACTTTGATTAACAGTGTGCTTAATCTATAACCAGTTGGAAATTATTCATTTCCTCTGCTGTTATTGATCTCATTTTAATTCCATTATAGTTAAGGGGACTATTTTTGAAGAGTTTCTGTTGTTTTAAATTTGTTTAGATGGAATCTGGGGGGAAAGTCAAGGAATGGCAGCAAGTCTCTTGTCTATGCTCCCAAGGCTAAGTAGGCATAGACAGGTGGATCAGCGGAGCTCCCTGAATAGGCAGACTGATTGAGCTGGACAGAGGCCTTGCCACAAAAATGAAACTGAAGAACAGCTAGAGAAGGGACTCTGCTTTAACCTCTGGCCTCTACATGAACATACACAAGCACATACACAATGTTAAAATTGTGTCTATATTTATGAATATTCTCTATAATCTTGAAAAAATGTGTATTATGGTGCTATCAGATGGAGCATTCTGCAACGGCCAGTTACACCAAGATCAATAACTCAGGTCATTTCTATTCTTACTGATGCTTTTGTCCTCATGATATATTGAGAGCAAAAAGAGTATTGGTGTGATCACTTTCCATAGTTTCATCTACTTTACCCTGTATTTATCATTTTTTCATCTATTTGAATATAGTGTAATTAGTTCCATACAAACTGAAACTAGTATATTTCTTCAAATGTATAGATGTCACAATAGATGTGGGTTCAAAATACCATAGAAATCTGGAATGCAGAATGGGGCTTTTCAGCTCAAACCTTAAAGCCTGAAAGCTCACATGATGAAATTTCCAGGAGGATAAAATGAAATAGCAAGCTAAGTAGATGCAGAAACACAGATGAAAGCAGAGCTATCGAGGTGCGTGTGCTGCTGGGAAATAGTGGGCTAGACTGTTCTGTTAACAGGTTTATTAAGAGACATGTGAAAGCTAAGGTTTTGAAAATGAATAATGAGTGTGGGTTATTAGAATTGGAAGCCTTCAGGTTAATGCCAATAAGAACATTGGGAATTTCTTCAATCAGGATTAATTTTTGAAGGGTATCACTCAATAATACATTATTGAACACTTGCTCTAGGCAAGGCCCACTGAAGGACAAAGAGAGGAGTATGGTTTATCATTCCCCCACTAGACTGTCTGCCAAGGTGCTAAGAGGTGTCAGGCACAAGCATGCTAAAGCCACCATTCATCTGTGCATGCTTTCTTTCAATCACATGAATCTTTAGTCAACTCTCACACATAGCACATAAAAACGAATGAATTTTGAACCATGTTATAACACAGGAGGTTCTTGAGAAGAACATTCTGTTTAGTGTTTTCTTTTAAAGTCCTGCCTTGTAAGGCAAACATTATAATGATACTTTTTACATTTAATATTTAAACAGTCAAATCCACAGTGACAGAAAGTAGAGAAGAAGCTATTGAGGATGCATAAAAGTGGAAACAGTCCGTTATTCATTTGTTTTATTGAAACAGTATATTTATTAAGGAGAACTTTACAAATGTAGGATATAGACAGCAGTGATGGTGATGGTTACATGATGTTGTAGGTGATGGTTGTTGCATGACATTGTAAACAATTTAGTTTCACTGTCTTCTATTGATAGATTAAATGATAAACTTGTTATATCCATTTTAACATAAAGAAAACAAAATAAATCATCTTGGTTTTGTTCTTCCTGTACTGATTTTTTTCTAAATGATCTGATTTTTTAACATCATCTTCATCAGGTCCATCTTCAGGTGTGGTAATTTCATGTGCTATTTTTCATGCATTCTTTCTAAATACATTTTCTTAATAGCTGAATCTAAGGTCAGGTTTTAACCCTATTCATTTGCTAAATGCCATAAATCACTTTCAGATCGCATCCTCATCATTCAGCTATTCATTTTACATTTCCATTGGGAAGTCTAATAACACCACACACAAATCATTTCGCATATTTACTCATCCTACCCACACACAGTCAGCTCTGTTCTCTCACCTTTCAATTTTCTTCATAGCAATGTCTTCCTCACACGTGCTCTGTGTGAGGTCTTTCCTAGCCAAGCTACTGGGACATCCTGTTTGGTTCTGTCAAAGATTTTTGCATTCTCATAACACCCGGTGAAGATTGCTAATATGATAGTCTTTAGTTGCTCTCTCTGTCTTTCTGTCTCTCTGTCTCTGTCTCTGTCTCTCTTTCTCTCTCTGTCTGTCTCTCTTTCTCTCTGTATGTGTATGTGTATGTGTGGTGTGTGTGTGTGTGTGTGTGTGTGTGTATGTGGGGTGTGTGTGTGTGTGTGTGTGTGTGTGTGTCCTTTATTTGCAGCTTCATTGTCCTATCAAATCCTGGAAGCGAATAATCTTTCTTTGTGTATTTAAAGTATCTGGCATAATGATGTTTCGACAGTAAATGTTTCTGGGATAAACGAATAAGAACATATTGGAAGTATAAGACAGGTGGAGAAATGTCTCACTCATAGCTACAGAATCATGGATGTCCATGGAGTCTCAGACTGCATTCTGCATTCTTTTTAATGTTTTATCTAACTCTGTCCTTCACTAATTCTTAAAATTTCTGCTTTATTCCTTGCCAGCTATTCTTGGGGAAATCTTTGCATGTGTGATGGTTGGCTTATGATCAGTCAATACTTCAACATCAAGTGCAAATTCTGCCCACAGCTCAGTGTGCCAGTGCTTTCATTCGATTCCTGCTACTTTGGTTGTAATCCACCTGAATAACTGGTCATAGGTACAGGCCCTAGTAGCCCCCAAGGTGCTCCTTTGTATGTGCTCCGAGGAAAACAAGCAGGACCCCATTTCATTAGTATGCCAAGTATGTTACAAACACTGCAGTTTTGTATTAAAAAAATCCTAGAGAGCGGACCTTAATATTGTAGAAGGCTAAGTGCCCAATTCGAATGCAGAGCTATCTTTTCTGTCCTGCGGTCCACTCATTGCCTTTAGATCCTAGCACTGATACTGCCAAAACTTTTAGCCTGGCAGATGTTCAACTGGAATCCTTTGGCAATCATGTGCTGACCTAACCACTCTTCCTGCTCTAACTTTTGATCACTGAGTCTGTAAAGACACAGCAGGAGGACCAAATCCCACACTTGTCTCTGTGTTTAGGGCTTCGATATCCTAAAGCTATTGAAAGACAGTTATAGTCAACATTTTTGGAATATCTCTCCGCTCCTGGCCATTCTGAGTTATCCATAGCTTCACTCTCCAATGCTGTGATGTGCAGATATGACATCTTCTGGAAGGCAGGGGCCATGTCTAATTAACTTCTGTATAAATGTTGTGGCAGAGTGAACTTAGATTTTAATTCAAGATACATGATTTTTTTTTGCCACATTATTTATCTAACCTGAACACAGCTTTGTTCATATTTAATTGGAGACTTAAACGTTTAAACAACAGGTTTATTGAGGGGGGATTAATAAGCTCCTCATTCCCTCTCTTTCCCCTTCTCTCTCTTCCTTTCTCTTTTCCTTCTTTTCTCTCTTACACTTGTCTTCCAGCACTCTACCTTATATATTTGGTCTTTACCCATAGACTCCAATGCCCTCTAAGGGAAGATACTCAAAGTCAAAGTTTGTTTTCTTTTCATTGCATTGGGAATTGGTGAAGGCAGACTGGGTTTTGCTCAGTATTCATTCTTCCATGTCCTAGTCATAGCCCACCTATGGTGGGCACACAACATATGTCTGATGAAAATCTTGTTAAGATACCCAGAGGATTCCTCTGCATACAATAAAGACACATGCTCCACTATGTTTATAGCAGCCTTGTTTATAAAAGCCAGAAATTGGAAGGAGCCCAGATGTCCCTCAAAAGAGGAATGGATACAGAAAATGTGGTATATTTATACAATGGAGTACTACTCAGCAATTAAAAATAATGAACTCATGCAATTTGTAGGTAAATGGTTAGATCTGGAAAATATCATCCTAAGTGAGCTAACCCAATCACAAAAGAATACACATGAAATGCAATCACTGATAAGTGGATATTAATGAGCCCAGAAGCCCTAAATACTCAAGGCACAATTAGCAAGTCAAATGACTCCGAAGAAGAAGAAAGGAGAGGACCCTGGGCCTGTTAAGATTGGATCCAGTATTGTAGACCCAGAACAGAGAAATCGTGGGGGGGGGGAATGAGTGGGGAATAGTAGGGGGGAGAGGAATTATGGGACATATGGTGGGGGGTAACTGGGAAAGGGGAAAGCCTTTGGAATGTAAACATAGAATATAGAAAATAAAAATTAAAAAAAAAAGAAGAGTAACTCTAGGCTTGCAAGGCAATGGTACATGCTGCAGAAACCTAATGACATGAGTTTAATCTCCTGAACCCAGATAAAGGGAGAAGCAAACAGCTGACTGCCTGAAATTGTTTTCTGACCTTAACAAATACCTCTTTTTCTGTCAGTTTCTCTTTCTCTCTGTCTCTCTCTTTCTCCCCCTCTATTCTCCCCTTAACAACATATACTTGTAAAACAGAATAATTCCTCTTCTTCTGCTCCTGCTGCTGCTCCTGCTCTTCCTCCTCTTCCTTTTTCTCCTCCCAAGTCTTTTCAGTGTTCCTGAACATCAAATCCAAGTCTATTCTTTCTGTGGCTCTGACTTTTTAAATTTCAGTTTCAGCCTTCTCCCTTCTCATCCTTTTTACATCTTGACTAAAGATATCCATGGTCCAAGGTTCTGACTTCTGCTCTGCACTATATCCACTAGTATTGCTGAAGAAAGTCACACACACACAATTTCTACTCCTTGGCCAGTTGATTCTCTTTCATCTCAGCTAGGCGATGTCAACAATTTAGCAATCCTTCACATCTAAAGGGATTTGGCATACTCTAAAAATCAATATTTTTTTCATTGTTTGTCTTTACTTAATCACTCACCAGTAACCATCTCCACTAAACACAAAAATTGGTGAGGTACAGGCAGAATTCTCTTCCATCTATCCACGTAGCTTCTTCTATTTCTCCCCTTTCAATGCTTTCATAAATTAGAGCTTTTACATCTACTGAAGTTCTACCTCCTTTTCCTGATGCGTTTCATTTTTTCCTTTGCCTTTCTATGAGAATCTTGAAACATCTTATATGTACATTGCCCATGTAGAACTTGTGGGATCTTTGGAACGTTCATTCTCTTCATAACCCTCAAACAAACACAGAGCCTAGAGAGTTACAAATACCCTTGAAGGTGTGGAATCTGGTAGTTTTAATCCTTCGTCTTTGTCACAGTCACACACATTTCATTCTGCACATGGCCACCACTCTTTAGGACTCTGCAGTACTTATGTTTCTTGTGTCACCTTACCTACTTCATGGGTTTTCTCTGTTACATGGAAGCTTTCTCTAAGCTTAAGTTATCCTTGTTATCCTTTAAGATTGTTTCCTTTCCAGCATTGCTTTGAAGTAGATACCTTCTCTGATGCTAACAAAAGGGTTAACTTCACATAAAGCTTGTCCCTGAAGTTCTAGGCACACGCTGGACAGCTCCCTTGTTTAGCTCCTGGTAAAGGTCAAATACTAAGCTTTACCACTTAAATCAAGAAAACTTGATTCCCAAGAAGAAGAAAGGAGAGGACCCTGAGCCTGAAAAGATTGGATCCAATTTTGTAGATCCAGAACAGAGAAATGGTGGGTGGGGATGATTGGAAAATAGTTGGGGGGGGAGAGGACTTATGGGATGCATGGTGGGGGGAAACTGGGAAAGGGGAAAGCCTTTGGAATGTAAACAAAGAATATAGAAAATAAAAAATTAAAAAAATGCAAAAAAAGAGAGAAAACTTTGTTTGCCTTTGAACTTGTTTTGTGGGAGAATGTTAGAGAAGAGAGAAAGAACATGTAAAAATTCAATTCAAAGATTTGTCTAGTCTCTTTAACTCGCTGCTGATAATTAACAGGCCCGGAAAAAAGTCTGGAAGCTTTGAATTGTATCTCTGCTTTTTCTCACTCCCAAGACAATCTGGGAATAGAAAGAGGGTTATTTATTGTGTTTCCACTATATGCCTGGCATTTAAATAAGCACTACCAATAAATTACTGAATGTATTATTCAGAACTAACTTTGCTGTTTTGTTTTTTAATCTGGTGAAGAAACCAGCAAAGCTTCAAAGTTCAAGATGTTATGTATATTTTCAAAGTTAAATATCTAGGCCCAGGATTTTGTCCTAGATCTATTCAAGTTTAAAACTTTTGTCTTTCTCATTGTGGGGCACATACAATATAAGAAAACCAATAGTGCATAAAGGCTTGAAAAATTAAAGCAAACATTATTACTGACTAAATCTTCATTGTGATGGAAATGAAGGTTGTTGTTGATGCTTTGTCTTTAAATCTGCGAGACTTGAATTCTTGTCAGTTACAAACCTGGATCCATTAGTATAAATTGTTCTTATTTATTATTATTTTATTATATATTATTAAGACAGAATCTCTTAATCCCAGGTTTAACTCCTCAAGTAGAATTTAACTGTCACTTATTTGTAGACCTCAACATCTCTGGAAGCACTATGTCTTTTCTTCCTGTATTATTCTTAATAGCTTTTTAACATTTCTGTTTCTTTATCTCTCTTCCCTTTTGAGTCCTGACCGATCCATCTCAATATCTGAGTTCTACTTGCTATTGACAGTCTTAGCTAAGTAATTATTTTTTAGTGGATGGGGATGTTCAGTACTTTTATGTATCAATAATATACATATATTAATATGCCAACCTAAACCTTCTATAAAACTCATAGATTGTCCCCTTGAGTCAAAATCACTCTGGTTGAGAATTGATGGTCTCTGTCAGTATCCACCCACATCTACACTTGTGCTCACAGTTAAATGTCCCAAATGCATCTGAACTTTATGAATACCAAGATAAGCTAATCTTGTTCTTCTCATTCAGTACCTGGCATGCATGTGACACAATTGCAATAAACAAGGAGGCGGGGAAAGGATTTCTGTGAGTAATAAGTGGCCAAGTCCTTCTGTAAGATTTTCTGCTTTAACACTGCCTGAGGCAGTAAGAAGTTTCTCTGTTGAAGGTTGGACATGGCATTAATCTAGGGCTATAAATGTGAGTATTAAGAAGACTGTATAACAACATGAAGCAAAAGGATGTCTTCTGGGTATGACATAGCTACACTCTCATAAGTGCCTTTTTATGCACGTGGTCATTTTTTTTCAAATTCCTTCCAAATAAAGAGCCTAGTTTTCATGAAGTACATGGGAAAGGTGCTTGTGTTGACAGTTGCTGCCTCTCAGATTGCGGCACCAACTGTAGAAAGATCAAAGTGGCAGAACGTCCTGGTTGATAGAGTCTTTTCTATCTGTGTGATGTATGAACAACTTGGGAATATGTTTCAATTAGCAGGTGAAGAACTTATTCCCTTAAATGCATTGGAAGATCAGAACTGAAATGTTCTTTGTAAAGAGAGAAACAGAAAAAGGAGTGATAATAAGACACTACCTCGGAGATGATCCTTAAAGCCAATCTTGCTCTCACCCAACCTTCAAACATGTCTCTGATTGCAGTAAATGAGCAGCCTGAAAAGTTTCTTCAGTAGGAATGGTGCTGTGTGGCAGTGGAATTTCAAAGGTCTCTTGTTTTACATCTGACAGTTATATGATTATAAGAATAATGATGAAAGGGATAGTTAGAAAACATCTAAATGCTACGAAGAAGAAGACTAGAGTAGCCTCCTGGGACCAGGTCTAGCAAATAGTTCAGGGGCACATGTGTCACAAAACTTCTAAGGTGATGCAAAAGACACATACACATAGAGGTCTGTGTTCTGCCCCTGCCACCAAAACACAGGGAGCTTAACTAAGCTTATGCCAAGCTGCAGCAGTCTGGTGCTGGGCTTTAGGGAAGCACCTAGACACAGCTGCTTCAAGGGCAAGGAAAGGCACTCTGAAATGTGGGACGTTGGAGCTGGTATTCCCTAACTTCTGGGCCTCCTGTCACTGCTGGAGAACCTCACAGAGAAGCCCAGAAACAAGTTTGGGGGGGCTGTCCTCTGCCTGCTAAGAGGCTGGGACCGGGGTGTTCCCAAACTCCTGCATATCTAGGC
This sequence comes from Apodemus agrarius, assembly GCA_964023405.1. Classification (NCBI taxonomy): domain Eukaryota; kingdom Metazoa; phylum Chordata; class Mammalia; order Rodentia; family Muridae; genus Apodemus; species Apodemus agrarius. The sequence goes on from OZ030016.1 coordinate 65,081,289, forward strand.
ATTACTGAGTCATGAAGAGTTGGGAACAGAGTCTGGAGAGGGGAGTGGTCCTTTCATTTTGTTTAATATATCAATTATCTTCAAATTTCAATGAGCAAAACTAAAAGAACTACACCTAGATTGCATACAACACTTGCAACCACTTCTCTGCCAAAACTGTATCATAATATGAGAACTTACATTTTTAGTAGCTGAAATTTGGATGGGCCTTTTCCAAGGCTGATTATATGTCATTGTACAACAAGTTAAGTATCATGGTTTAAAACGTTTCCTCTTTATACTGCAAAGGGTTGTAATATGGATTTAGTAGGCTAGTAAATACAAAGTCCTAGAATACTGAATGGTGTAGAGGGCTGTGAAGTGCCGCGCCTTAAAGATGGTGCTGGTTTCTGCCTTCTTCCCCCCCAGGGGGAGAGTGCCCTTTGAGATAAACAACTCCTTATTTGGCTTTGTGTGATCAGATGCTATTCTTCCGCTTTGAGGTAGCCTTGCCCACGTGTAATCCAGGGATTGGCCAGCCTTTTAGATATAAGAGAGTGCTGGGGTCGAGGTAGGGAGAGACGCCATTGTATAAGGTTCCTGAGTAAACTGCTTGAAGAAGATCGCTGGTGTTGTGTCCTTCCTTGCAGGTCGAGGTTGGGCGCGACAGAATGGCACATAGTAAATATGGTAATCAATATTTGTTAATTTTCCTAGATCTCCTGAGAAATAACCCTTTATCTTCGGCATAATGATTTTATGGTCACTGAGGGACTCTACTAGTAAAACCCTTACTATGTTGATTTTCAATTTGGTCTATTTTGTGCCAATGCTTAATCCATCTAGGGAGTTTATTTCTCAGGAGGGCATATGACCCCTTTTGCCTTCTGTGATCTATTACAAAGCCACTAAACTAAGTATCCACTGAATAGATCTTATTAAGGAATATTCTCCTTTTTGTTTTAATGATTGTGTCTAAATTGACAAGACCGATAAATTCTAAGATGGTTCCCATGCTAATGAGGTTATCCTAACAAATTTTATCAATAGTTTCCATAACTGTAGTTACTTTCGACTCTTATAAAATTGTTACAGATTTGGTGGCTTAAAGATAAATCTTTGTTATCTCAAAGTTCTTGAAGCTGCAAATCTGAAATCAAAATGCCAACAGAGTTGATTGTTTTTTACAGGTTCCCAGGGAGATGAAGATCCTGTCTCCTAGCATCTGCTGCTCCGTGGCAATACTTGGTTCTTTTTTTGGCTTGTAGTCGTCTCATCATTCCAGAATCTGTCTTTGTCTCTCCACATCATTTTTGACTGTGTGTCTGTGTTTGTGTATTTTTGTTTTCTAGTAAAGATACCAGGCCTTTGAGATTCACTGTAGTTTAGTGTGACCTCCTTTTAAATGGATTACATCTGAGAAAACATAAAATTTAAATATCATATTTTCAGATGTTAGGGATGAAGGTGTCACCCTTTCTCCTTGACATACAGACATTCAATCCACATCATTAGCTAATTGATTTTTAAGCGAATTGTAGTAATTTAATAATAGGACATACTTATGTGCTTTTTGTTTACTAGACGTTGACTTAGATATTTTATATAAATTGACTTAATAAACAATTTCTTGTGATGTAAGCTGCTTCACTTATCATCTGAACCATCATCACCGCCTTTGTCACCCTACTGCATTCACCGGAGATGGCTACGGAGATACAAAATCGTTCAGCATTCCCCCCCCCCCCCCCAGGTAAAGAGTAAGTTTACAGAGCTGGGCTTGAAAGTCAACTCAAATCGACAGACAGTCATGTCATCCAATCCAGAACTTGTCCCTTTAGACCCGATGACTACTTGGACTCCTTTTTCAAGTGGAGCCTGAAGCATGCTTACATTCCTTCTTGTTCCTACGTGAAACTTCCTGCATCCCTGAGTGAGCTTGCCTAAGGCTCTTAGAACCAGGGCTGATGTTCCTCAGTCCAGTTAACTGCAACCAGCTAAGAGCAAGCTGAAATTTCCCTTAGAGCTGAGTTCTTGCTCAAGACAGAGTTTCTATGCCAGCTTCTTCCTTCAGAACCTGTGGCTGCTAAGCTGTGTATTTGCAGAACAGCATGAGACCTTCCTGTCTTGCCAATTTGGCCTTCATGTTTTGCACAGTATTTGCATAGAATCTGTGTTACTATTCTCGCCTAGGCATAAATTAGAATGACTGTTGGACAGTGGAAGCTAACCACATTTTTTGTTGTTGTTTTTATTTATTTAATGGTTTACGAATTATAACAATTACATGCTACAACAAGCAAAAATAAACAGAAAATACAAAGACACCCAAAGGCATAGTTAATGATCCTCTCTACAGTACCGGCTCTGTACGCATAATCCAGATGTCGCCATTGATAGTAACGTCAGTGCACTCTTCTGCTTTTTCTTTCTTCTTGCACACTTAAGTGAGCATCAAACAATATAGACATTTAGATCTCACAGTAACCAGAGGTTCATATTATATAAAGTTGAAATTTTCTATTTTATACTTGTTAGTATATTACGTATATATAATAAATAGAAATCATTGTTGGATAATCTTTAAGTTTTACCCCAGTACATTTACTCCCTTGTTATAATTCTGGTAAAGGACTAAAAATTCTCCATATGGTGGCCTCTCAAAGGCTTACTTTTGCTTCTCTTTACATTTGCTTATGCAACTTAGTCCTTGTCACTCTCTTTCATGGTCTGTTAAAATTTAACCTAATGTGTTTTCCTCTCTGCTACACCACTATCTCTACATGCATACACTTCAATCTCACTTTGTGAAAATACCATCGTTCTTATATCTCAGCTTCCTAAAATCTCCTAGCTCCTTAAGACTCTCCTTCCTTCAGTGCATCCCCTGACCTTATTCATTCTCTTCATTCTCCTTTCAGTGACTCAGGTCTCTCCCCTGTCACACAGCTGGCTCACTGCTTTCTGTGTTTCTATTTGCCACAAATCCCACGAGGTTTTATTTGAAGATCACCTTTACAGCAAATGCCTTTCCAGGTACCTTGTCTGAAATCACAAAATTCTTTACCTATGGCATTTTCTACTCCTAATACTTGTGTTTTTCTATATTTTCTAGTTAATATAATAATAATTATAAATGTAATTATATGGATTAATCTTAAAATATATACTGGTGGCATATTTTATTGTTCTGTCTCTTTCACTGTAGCATATTTTTTGTTTGTCTTATTAATTAATTAATTAATTAATTAATTAATTTTACTGTCGTATGCTCAGAAAAACATACCTAGCAGGTCGTTGCCCTAGTTTCATTACATATTTCTATGATTAAAAAACAAAACCACAAAAAAAAAACCTGACAAAAACAAGTCAAGGGAGAAAGGCACTTATAAGGACCGTAATTGCAAGTTATGGTCCATCACTGTGGGGAAGTGAAGGCAGTGGGAACTTGAAGTAACTGGCTAATGTACAGATGTACACCTACTGTCAGAAGAGGACGATGGAGTGATGGATGCATGGTCATATCCAGCCTGCTTTTCCCACTTTATACGTCCAGGATTAAGAAAGCTTACACAGGGAACAGTCCCTCCCACAATTAAGCTGGTCTTCTCATATCAATTAAATAATAAAGATAATTCCCCCAGAGTTATTTACAGAGACCCATCTCCCATTTAATTCTCATGCTGGCTAGTTTTATGTCAGTTTGATGTAAGCTGGAGTCATCTGAGAGGAGAACTTGAATTTAGAGCTATCTCCATAAGATCGCCTGTAGGGCATTTTATTAATTAGCCATTGACGTGAGAGTGGACAGCCCGCTGTGCATGGTGCCACCTTTGGGCTCACAGGACTGGGATCTATATGAAAACAGGCCGAGAGAAGCGTAAGAGCAAGCCTGTAACAGCAGTCCTCCCCAGCGTCTGTGGCAGCTCCTGCTTCCAGGTTCCTGGCTGGTCTGAGTTCCTGCATTGACTGCCTTGGGTGAGGAGTTGTGATGTGGAAGGTTAAGCAAACCAGATCCTCTTCTTCCCAAGTTACTTTTGGTCCTGGTGTTTGGTCATAACAATTGAAACCCTAAATAAAACAATTCTAGATTTTGTCAAGTTGACCGCCATAGTACTTAATACGAATTGTGGCAATTGATTAGATATCACTACAAAGCAGTGCATGTGTAAATAGACAAAGCTATACAGGAAATATAGTATAAAGTTTATTACATTTGTATAGAGAGGGTTTTAATGTATGCGTGTTGGACATACTGTTCAAACTCCTCTCTTTAGGTATGATTCCTGAAAATGAGAGAGGTTGAGATGAAGGTTTTTCAGGCATTGTCTGATGTGTGGAGACAGAATCTTCACGGTCTGCAGTCAGCAGGTGTGTTGCGTTGGCTATTTTATTTTATTTGTCTGCTTGATAAAAACTGGTAAGAGGAAACTCTAAGAATTACCCCTATTGGATTTTCCCACAAACATGTCTTTGGAGCATTTTCTTAACTAATTAGTGATGAGGGAAGGCCCGGCCCACTGCAGGTGTTGCTGTTCCTGGGCAGGCGGTTCTACCCTGTGTGAGAAGAGCAAGCTGAGTGTTCTATGCTAACCAGTGAGTGAGCAGCACTCCTCCATGGCCTCTGCCTCAGCTACTGCCTCTAGTTCTGGGTCTGCTTGAGTTTCGGCCTTGGGTCTCTTCAGTGATGGACTGGGACCAGGAGAGATAAGATGAGATAACCCCTTTCCTCCTCAGGTTGCTTTTAGTCATGGTGCTTTATCACAACAATAGGAAGCAAGCTAGGATAGTAGTCTGGAATCTAGGATGGTGCAGTTTCACCTGAAAACCCAACAACATCCAGTGTTTCAGTTTGAGGCAATAAGCAAAACTGATGTCTGCTTAAGCACACAGGCGGAGGGGCTCCCCTTTCTTATGCTGGGAAATACTTAGACTATTTTTCCATTCTTGTTTTCCAATGGGTCAATAAGACGTGCTCATATCAGAGAGACGTCTGTTTTACTGATTGTACTTATGCAAATGTCGAACTAGGTGCCTCTGGTTCGAAGTCTCAGTTATCAATAGTTTCTGAGTGATTGAAAGTGTAAACCTTTGCCTCTCCTGTGCAAAGTATTTTCACTAGAAAATACTTTGATGTATATACCTAAAAGACATTTGACTAAATATCAACTACTGTGGCTCAGTTAAGGTGACACATATGATTATAGCAACCTTATTTTTATTGTTTATGGATAGTCATATCAATATCTTTTTAGTTGTTCCTCTTGTGTTCATGTGTTTATTGTGATCTTCCTGACTCCAGGTCTATGTGATCCATTGATAATCTTCATTTTTCATTTTTTTTTTCTGAAATTTTCTTGTTTGGTTTACATGTCCACTTCAATATATTTGATCTACTTCCATTTGTTTTGAAACACCACTTGTGTATTTTGTAAAATACACGCTCGCTTTGGGCCTTGTTTATTCCCTCACTTGTCTTATACCATCTACTCTCTAGGTGCCTCTGGTTCGAAGTCTCAGTTATCAATAGCTTCTGAGTGATTGAAAGTGTAAACCTTTGCCTCTCTTGTGCACAGGTAAAGCAGCCTTTCTGGTTGAGATCTATTTGCTGATTATGGCTGGCTGGGTCCATGCACTTGTGGTGTGCTGACTGTAATCAGGACAGTCTGTATGACAACATGTTTCTGAAAAAGAATAGATGTGTTTACACAGTGCTTCTCCAACACCTGTGGTATATATGTGGAAGCTGGCGGTTTCCCTAGGAGATAGTGTGCTAGTGACGAGGTAGGCGATACATAGCAGGGAGAGAAGTGAGACAAGCCATTGTACTTTCTGTTTAAGAGCTTTGAGTTTGGGTGTGCCTAGACCTGTTCTTTGCTACTTAAAAAGGAGCCAGTTTCATGCTATTTTAGGTAACTGGTTCTCCTGTCCATTAGCAAGACTCAAGAGAACAGGAAAGTAATGCCCCTGGGTCCTGTTTATCTGTCTGGAATGTCCATCTGCTCTTTCTCATTGATGCATCTTTTTAGTTAATTATGGTCACTGTATCTGCCAAATGTTAATTACTGCACTACGTGCTAAAAATATAACAGTGGGTCATCTCTAACCATGGTTTTAGGCTCAGAGTATCTTGTCTTGCAAACTCTGCTCTAATGTTACTCCCTTTCAACCCTGCTTCTTGTAGCCAGGTTCAGGGTCACTTCTTTCTCTCTCTTCCTCCCTCCCTCCCTCCCTCCTTTCTTTCTCTTTCTTTCTTTCTTTCTTTCTTTCTTTCTTTCTTTCTTTCTTTCATTTGTTCTTTCTTTCTTTCTTTCTTTCTTTCTTTCTTTCTTTCTCTCTCTCTCTCTTTCTTTCTTTCTTTCTTTCTTTCATTTGTTCTTTCTTTCTTTTCTTTTCTTTTTTTGGCTGTCAAGACTACCTGATGCATTAGTTCTCAAGTTCTCTATAAGAAGTGTGTATACACATGTCTGCATTCACACACATATATGCATTCACACACACAAACATGCACACTGAAGGAGGGAGACAGAGACAGAGACAGAGAGACAAAGACATAGAGAGAGAGACAAAAAGACAGAGTAGTAGAGACGAGATCCTGAGAGGTCTTAGTTTACTATCCAGACACAGACTTCACAATTCACTAAGAAATACTTAACCAGTAACAGAGAAGCTTCCTCTTGCATCAGATCGGAACAAATTCAGAAACCCATAGCCAGATATTAATAGAGGGACCTTAGAACACTTAAGTCTAAATGGAATGTCTCCATCAAATCCTCCCTCCCAGAGCTTATATACCCCACATAGGAGAAGGCAATAACGTGTAATAGAGAGGATAGAGGATACCAGGAGAATAAGACACTTTAAATCAACAGATACTGAAGCAGCAAGCACAGGACCTTCAGGAGTTTGCACAAATACCTCTGCATATCTATCACAGCTTTCTGTTTAGCATTTTTATGTGATTCCTGAGTTTGTGAATGAGTAAGTCTTTTAATCTTATACCTTCTCTTGGACAATATTCCCTCTATTGGTTTGCAGTGTTCAACTGTGATGCGATGGTTTTTGCTTTTCATTGCTATGTTTTGTTGCCATCTTTTAGAAGCACCTTCTTTTCTAATGAGAGACAGAAAGGAAGTGAATCTGGAAGGGAGGGGAGGGAGAAAGGGATTTGCAGGAATAGAGGGGGGAGAAGTTCTAATCAAGATTTATGAGATAAGAATCTATTTTTAATGGAAGGGAAAAATTCAAAAATGAACAATTAAGTAAGCAAGAGGAGCCTGTGGAGAAGTCCACAGAGATCATAAGAACAGAGACACTATGTGAAGCTCCCTCTTCACTATCTGTCTGGATTTGAAATTACCTAGAGGATAATTCTTTCTGAAGGAGTTTCCCCAGAAATTTACTTGAGGAAAGAAGTCCTGTCCTAGATATAGCTGGCATCCCTACAGGGCCCAGGGTCCAGCAGCAAACCAAAATGGAGGAGGAGAGAGCAAAGGAAGTAGCAGAATACACACTTTCTTCTCTTCTTCCTGATTGTAGCTGAAATATTAGCACTTACCTTGTCCTGCCATGGCTTTCCAGCATGATGGACAGCACTCAGCAAAATAACCAGTGTAGCATCTACCATGGTTAAGGATGTTGCGACATAGGAAACTAAATGTCATCTTTTAATCAGAGCCCACACTCAGAATATTACCAAAACCACGATCTCTTCCCTGGGCTCCATGAAATGTCAGGGTCCTCGGAGGTTCACGTATGTCCCTGATGATTTGTAAAGTACTCTGCTAATTCCTGGACTGATTTTGTCTTCTTTCTCTGGCCCTCAGTGTAGCTCAGACACTCAATTCCCATACTCTCATTACAGTGCTGGTGCCCTGTGGGATTGGGAAAGAACAGTGCTATTGACATTGAGATTTCTGGTTCCCTCCTGCATACATGAGCACTGAACTGTTTCCTTTTTCATGAATTAAAAAAACAAAACAAAACTATTTGAGGTTAGCAATCAAGCCAGGGGAGCTCTGATTCAGAAAGCACTTGTACAGAATATATATTTTAAACATTTTTAAAAAATGGAATAGTTTTCATTATTTACATTTCAAATGTTTTCCCCTTTCCAGGTCTCCCTTTCAGAAACTCCCATCCCATCTTCCCTCCCCCTGCCTTTATGAGAGTGCTCCCCTCACCCACCCAACCCCATTCCGAGACACTGAGCCCATGTGGTCAAGACTCTTCCCCACTTCCTTTTCTATTAGTTTCAGTGTATTTGGTTTAATGTGGAGGTCCTAGATCCACCTGGACTTGAGCTTTGTACAGGAGATAAGAATGGATTGATTTGCATTCTTCTACATGCCAACCACCAGTTGAACCAGCACCATTTATTGAAAGGTTTTAGCTCCTTTCGCAAAGATCAAGTGACTGCAGGTGTGTGAGTTCATTTCTGGGTCTTCAATTCTATCCCATTGTTCTACCTGTCTGCCACTGTACTAATACCATGAAGTTGTGTGTTTTTTTTTTTTAATCATGATTGCTCTGTAGTACTGCTTGAGGTCAGGGATGGTTATTCCCCAAGAAGTTCTTTTATTGTTGACAATAGTTTTTGCTATCCTGGCTTTTTTGTTATTCCAAATGAAGCTGAGAATTGCTCTTTCTAACTCTATGAAGAATTGAGTTGGAAATTTGATAGGGATTGCATTGAATCTGCAGATTGCTTTTGGCAAGATGACCAGTTTTACTATATTAACCATGCTAATCCATGAGCATGGGAAATCTTTCCATCTTCTGATATCTTCGATTTCTTTCTTCAGAGACTTGAAGTTATTGTCATACAGATCTTTTACTTGTTTGGTTAGAGTCACCCCAAGATACTTTATATTGCTTGTGGCTATTGTGAAGGGTGTCATTTCCCTAATTTCTTTCTTAACCTGTTTATCCTTTGAATATAGGAAGACTGATGATTTGTTTGAGTTAATTTTATGTATGGCCACTTTGCTGAGGTTTTTATCTGAAGTAGGAGTTCTCTGGTGGAATTTTTATGGTCACTTAAGTATACTATCATATCATCTGCAAAAGTGATATTTTGACTTCTTTTTTTCCAATTTGTATCCCTTTGACCTTCTTCTGTTGTCTAATTGCTCTAACTAGCACTTCAAGTACTATATTGACTAGATAGGGAGAGAGAGGTTAGCCTTGTCTAGTCTCTGATTTTAGTGGGATTGCTTCAAGCTTTTCTCCATTTAGTTTGATGTTGCCTACTGGTTTGCACTATATTGCTTTTACTATGTTTAGGTATGGGCCATGAATTCCTGATCTTTCTAAGACGTTTAACCTGAAGGGATGCTGAATTTTGTCAAATGCTTTTCAGCATCTAATGAAATGATCATGTGTTTTTTTTCTTTGAGTTTGTTTATGTAGTGCATTACATTGATGAATTTCCATATATTGAACCATCCCTGCATCACTGGGATAAAGCCTACTTGTTCATGGTGAATGATTATTTTGATGTGTTCTTGGATTCAGTTTGCAAGAATTTTATTGAGTATTTTGCATAGATATTCAAAAGGGAAATTGGCTTGAAGTTCTTTTTCTTTGTTGGGTCCTTGTCAGGTTTTGGTATCAGCATACCCTGACCCCTCTTAACCAAATTTCTTACCAAATCAGGGATGATCCTTTCAAAATATCTATTTCATTCTGTAATTCCTCTTTGTAGGCAAATTTCCTATGGAAGATAACTCAGCCTCAACTCTATATCTTAGTATATATGCCAGGATCTATGTAGCTATTACCACAGCTATGAGACATACCATCCCATACCACAGAGAGGAAGATGTCCACACCAGGAACCTCCTGTCATCTTTGATCCTTATTCTTATGCCAGATGTCATGTGGCATAAGGAGTTAAAGAACATCCTAGATAAGGAGGAAACTGAAACAGCAAAGGCACTATTTTATTCAAAGTTTGATAGTGTACAAAGGAGCTTATTGGTTTATGTTTGGATCATGGGTGGTCCTAAAATAGTTATACTACCAGGAAGTCCTATTGCAACATTTTTAACTGGTATGGAAAGGGAAGATACACTGGCAAGCAGCATTACTGTAGTCATTTGTTTAGTTTTATGACTACAAGGAAGGAAATGAGGAACTTGTGAAGGACCATGAGCCTCAGGTGTCCAGTGTGGTCCATAAACATTATAAAATGTGTAAGCCCCTTCCTCCCTCCCTCCCTCTCCCACTCCATGAGGAAATGTTAATGTGCCTCATCTCCTAGGTTCTCATGGAGTGATCATATCTGCTCAGCTTTAATGCTACAGTGGTCAATCTGGAGATTTCATAGGAGAAAGGATGCTGGATACTGCTCCATTAACAACAACAACAACAACAAAACAACAACAACAAAAACAAAGAACAAAATCATATGTACCCAAAGGATTGCGGTGTACCTTAAAAGTTTACAATCACCAACTTAGAGAAATTGCCTATGTCATATTAGCTATGCAATTTGACTGTACTCTGTTATGTCTCCATGTATAGCCTGTGATGTAAGAGCTACTGTCAGTATTTTAGGAATGATAATTACCATCATCACTGAGTGCTAACTATGGCTTTAGCCCTGTGCTATACTTTAGAAGTTACCTCAGAACAGTTCTTTGAATCAGGTTCCAAGAGTGACCACCTTCACTTTCTAGCTAGCAGAATGGAATGTAAGAGACATTAACATGCTTCAGTATGTCAGGTTTCTGGAGATCCAGCCTATTCCACTGAATTTTCTAAGTGAGGTCGCAGAAGGAAGGAGTAAGGTCAGGAGTCTACTGGGATGTCATGTTATACTGCCAGGCTGCTATGCTATGCCATTTTATTAATTTCTGGCTTTTATTCTAACAATCTGGTCAATTGCTCATTTTGTTTTTCATTAGTTACACTATATTACTCCATCATTCAATTAATTTTCATTAGGGGGTGCTAACAAAAAGGGATGCATGCTACAATTACTAACACATGCACAATGTTGTGTAAGCTTACAGATGATAAACAAAGTCCATAAGCTAATTGGATTTCCCAAACCACATGTATCCACATGTTGAGGACCAGAAAACAAAGGACCAACAAATGTCATTCATTCATCTGGCATTCATGTTCCTTCTTATCTCAACTTTGTGAATTCTCATTTTAGGCTAGTCTTTGAAGAGATGATGGACAAGAAAAAGAGTCTTCCTTTGGAACTATTTGGTCCTCATCTTACTTGAGGTGATTTTTATCCCCTCTATGAACCACAGTTTCTGATCTTAGAATAAGGAATTACAATAGGCTGTCCATCAGACACTTTCCTCATCAGATTAATCTTAAACTGTTTATATATCTGAGGATGACCTTGAACTTTTTCTCACCATCCTCTTGACTTCTGAATACTGGGTCTACAGGCTTATGCCATCATGCACAGATGGATTATATAGTGCTGGAGGTGGAATCCAGAGCGTTGTGCATAATAGCCAAACACTCTTAACTGCTTTTCAACAGTATAAATGAAATTTCCTTTCTAGTTTAGAGATGCATTGATGTTTGAACAAACCCCCTTCCATTTTGTGTGTTTTTAAATGGAAGACACTAGATTAGAAGGAGGATGGGAAGGGATTTATAAAATCAAATTCTTGTACGTCTTCTTGCTACAAAAAGGCCTCACTATACCTAGGCATACTGAAAGTATGCAAAAATTGAATACAAAATTGGGATATTGTGGGTTAGAATTTGCTTTTTATAGAATTATACATGTCTTTCTGTAACACACTGATTTAAGCCTCAAAATTATAGACAAATTCTGAACCTTTAAAAAGAAGACGTGCAGCACTGTTTATGTTGAGTCACAGAAATTTTGTTGGTTTCACATCTATCTCATCCAAGTAGTTCTCTAAATCAATGACCTAAACTGAAAGTCTCTGGTATAAGTCAGACCAACAAAATATAGGTTTCTCCAATCATTATTTGTAAAGATTCTAAATAAAACTATACTGTATGTTCATAGATATTGACCAAAGGCAAAAAGAAGCCCAGATTCATTATTTATTTAATACACCTTTGTTGGAGAAAACTTAGTCGAATTTTTGACTATTTATCTCTTTCGTGTCATCAAGTAGTCTGGTGAGTGAAGACTGCAAGCTCCCTATGTGTGGAGGGATCAGGTGGAGAGAGAATCAGGTCAATTCTGACCTACATTTTGTTTTTGTACACATGGGTTTATTTAGTCCTCTGGCTCCTGCTTTAGAGCTAATATGAATCCTAGGTCACACACCATTCATATTACAGAAGATTCTTATATAATTAGGTTCTTCTCAAACACCTTGCAGGTAAAAGTTCTATATGACCTCTAGTCTGTCCAAAGAGGCACTCATACAACTAGCCTCATGCACTGGATTACAAAACCTAATACTTTCTAACACTATCACTCCAAAGACTTTGCCTAAGAAGCCTGTGATCTAACTGTCCACTCCTAGAATATTTGATTCTGTTAAATAATACAGATTCCTCTGGAATGCCCTCTCCCCTGCAGAACCAGGAAATGCTCACTCCTTTACCACATTAAGATGCAATGTCTCCTTACCTGGTAGTTGAACAGTTATGTATCCTTACTGATAAATACTTTATGAATGAAATCTGTAATGAATTTATTAACATCTTTAGGATATTTATTATCTTGTCAATCATGAAATATAAACTTTAAATTCATACAGTATATTGCTTTATGGGTAAAGTTGAGTTATGCAGTTATGCTTAGCTATATTTCTCATAATGACTTTGAGGACATCCCTCCCCCTACCTGCAGAGTCCAGGTTGGACACTTGTGAGTCAGAAGAATCCTTCATATGCCCACTCAGCAAAAGGAAAACATAGGGCCTGCTAGGGATTAATTGTGCCTTGGTGAAATTTATAAGTTGAATATCTAGCCTGCAATGGAATGGCATTTGGAGATATGCCATTTTGAGAAGTAATTAAGCTTAAATAAGGTCACAGAGACAAGGCTCTAATCAACCTAATAATTGATGTCCTCATAATAAGAGGAGATACCAGAAATCTCTCTTCCTGCACATTGGAAAGGTCATGTGAAGTCAGAGGGAGAAGGTAGCTGTATATAAGTCAGAGAGAGAGAGAGAGAGAAAGAGAGAGAGAGAGAGAGAGAGAGAGAGAGAGAGAGAGAGAGAGAGCCTTTGCCAGAAGCTAGCTGTGCTGGAACTTAACCTTGAGCTTGTAGCCTCCAGAACTCTGAAAAACTAAATGTTAATTGCCTAAGTCTCTGTGACATTTTGCTGTAGCAAACAGATTCAACTTATTATCTATACTTTCTGAGCATGGATACTAGTTTATTGCTATGATATATGGAACCAGATCACCGTTTCTATAAAGAAATGTGATTGAATGTCTCAGTGACATTATCTTAGAAGCTTAAAAGCAGCAAAGACTACTGGTAGTTTGTATGAATATCACTTAAAGGTGCACATGACAAGGTCTTGGTAGCCATTGTGGTATTGCAGGGAAATGATGACACATTTATTTATTTATTTATTTATTTATTTATTTATTTATTTATTATTTACTTAATTGTTTGATTGATTGATTGTTTTTCAAGGCAAGATTTCACTACATAGCTCTGGCTGTTCGAGACCTAACTATGTAGACCAGGCTGGCTTGAACTCTCAGAGATCCACATGACATCGTCTCTAAAATGCTGGGATTAAAGGCGTATGCCACTGTGCCCATCAAGATGGCACCATTTGAAAGAGGTGGAGCCTAGTGGAAGGTCCTTAGATAATTTCAAGTGTGCTATTGAAAGAGAATATTAGAGTTGTTTCCTCTTCTGTTTACCTCTACCTGAGACTTGCAATGTGATACTCTTTAATGTATATTCTCTGCCGCTCCCACTAGTTTCTTGACCTGAGATCTAAAGCAATGAGACCACCCAATCTTGACTTCGAACCTCATAGGTCTGAACTAGATGAACAGCTTCTCTTTATAAGTTAGTTAGGTCATATATTTCATTGCAGTACAGGCAAGCTGGCTAATTCAACGGTGCATTATTTTTCACCCGTGGAGAATTGTGGAACAGTGAGCAGAAAGTCAGCTAGTTCCCCAAGTCTGACACAACTCGGTGTTCAGAAGGAGAACCATAAACTGTACATATTTCTTTCTTTTTTTTTATTTTTTTTATTTTTATTTTTATTTTTTTTATTTTCTATATTCTTTGTTTACATTCCAAAGGCTTTCCCCTTTCCCAGTTACCCCCCACCATATGTCCCATAATTCCTCTCCCCCCCATGCTATTCCCCACTCTTCCCCCCCCCCATGATTTCTCTGTTCTGGGTCTACAATACTGGATCCAATCTTTACAGGCCCAGGGTCCTCTCCTTTTTTTCTTCTTGAGAGTCATTTGACTTGCTAATTGTGCCTTGAGTATTTAGGGCTTCTGGGCTCATTAATATCCACTTATCAGTGATTGCATTTCATGTGTATTCTTTTGTGATTGGGTTAGCTCACTTAGGATGATATTTTCCAGATCTAACCATTTACCTACAAATTGCATGAATTCATTATTTTTAATTGCTGAGTAGTACTCCATTGTATAAATATACCACATTTTTTGTATCCATTTCTCTTTTGAGGGATATCTGAGCTCCTTCCAATTTCTGGCTATTATAAACAAGGCTGCTATAAACATAGTGGAGCATGTGTCTTTGTTGTATGCAGAGGAATCCTCTGGGTATATGCCCAGGAGTGGTATGCCAGGGTCCTCTGGGAGTGGCATGCCCAATTTTCTGAGGAACCGCCACACTGATTTCCAGAGTGGTTTTACCATTTTGCAATCCCACCAACAGTGGAGGAGTGTTGCTCTCTCTCCACATCCTCGCCAGCACTTGTTGTCTCTTGAGTTTTTAATCTTAGCCATTCTGACTGGAGTGAGGTGGAATCTCAGGGTTGTTTTGATAGAGTTCTATGAGAGATAATTGTGACACCGCCACTTCGATGTTTGCACATATTTTATTCATCCCTGACTTCTAGTGAAGTATTTAATATTGGGACAGGTTTCCTGAGACACAGAGAAAACTTTAAAAATTACTTAGTGAGAAGGTTACAAGCATAGTCTGGCAGGGGGCAGGGTCCATATCTAGGGAAGAGACTTAATTAGATACTTGAGCATTCTCTATCTTTCTCTTTTGTTTAGGTAATGATTGACCTTTGATTTAGTTTCCTAGATCTCTAAGATGTTGCTTTAAGGAAGCCCATTTTCTCCCCCAATTCTCACTTTATGAAGGTGATATTAGTACACAGAAGTCATATCTCTAGACTTTATTCTCTAAGTTGACTTATTAGTGGAACAGTATCTGAAGCATGACGTTGAGTTTTTTCAATGATCTGAGCACAGCCTCACAAAAATGCAACGTCCCAATGCTGACTTTCATCCACAACAGTCTGCAGTGCTTCCTGCCAGCAAGTCAGATCTTGCATCTTTAATAAGAACACCAGGGTGCTTAGCAGCCAGGTCTGCACAGCAAAGGCAGCATGCTGGAATTAAAGGTCAGTCCAGGAAAATAAAATTGTTTTGTTTTTCAGGACTTTGTTTCACGAGCAAGTGATTTGAAGTGCCTCAGATCTTACAGCACCAGGAATCCAGCGTGCAAGTTTTAATAATGCGTAGTCACATGTGAGTGACACCATTTTCTTAGTGTAAATGTACTGCTATCTTAAGAACCTTCTGGGATTGTCGGAAGGTCACTTGGTTAGAAGTCAGGAGACCTTATCCTCTGTTATGGTCCTGCTACTAATAATAACAATAATAGAAATAGTTTGGCTCTTTTGGTTTTTGTGTCAGATGCAGTGTTAAGTGTTTTGAAGTAATAGGCGGAAGGGATTGAAATGCCAGTCACAAGGTAACACAGATATGCAGACACAATATACTTTATCGATTGATTTTTATGTGTTGCATTTTGATTCCTGATAACTTCCGTTACATTGCACATGCTGGTATTTAAAAATCAATAGAATTAAATTCAAATTAAATCCAGCAAAGAGTACTGAGATGTGGCTGAAGTTTGTGACTGGATAAGGCCTGCTTTGGCCTCTGGTTGTTCAGAATCCCCTTCAGGGCTTTCTGTCTCACTCAGTTTCACATTGGCATCCAGTGGCTGTAAACCAAAGCTCAATGAAATGTCTCCACCTAGACTGTTGGCCTGTTAGTTCATTCTCAGCCTGGGTCCCTATTCCTTGTCAATTGTCTTCTCAGGTCTTTGAATAACCATTGTGTTTTTCCATGGCATACACATCTCTTATGGAACATGGAAGGTTATGGAAGCTGTGTAACAGAAAACCCTCTCTATGTTAAACTGTTCTGGTAAACTGAGGCAGCTATACTAAACTGGCATTGACACACAGCATGTCTTTCTGTCCAGTTTTGACAAGTAGCATTTTATTTTACTTTCACAGTGATCCTACAAAATAAGCCTAAATATTTAAATCGCAGTATTTCCTTTTCTTGCCCATATATTAGAAGGTTCATTCATCCATCAATGTATTCTTTATTTTATTAAACAACTTTGATTCAGGACAATCGTGGCTCCATGTCCTTAGCTCTGAAGATGCAGTCAAGAATCATATATCTTAGCACAATGACCCCATCCTGTGTCCTCCATGATGCCTGCCTCTGTGATTTTAGGCAATAATTATCTTTTCCTCTCCCTGACTCTTCTTCATACTTGGTCTCTGAAGCATACATTTTTGGCTCTTGATGTTCCATTCTGCACTTTATTGCAATCATAAAACTTTTATCGCCTGATTAGATCTTGCTGATAATATAGTCTTAGAGATAAGAAAGCCCACAAGGAAAAAATAATAAATTTTGGATTAGTTTAGAAATATGTCTTAAGGAGTTTTTAGTTATTTATGAAATAAAGGGAAATAAAGTATCCTTGAAAAATAACCTTTCCTTTCAGAAATTTCCCATTAATTTGCTAAGCCATAAAAATTTGAATATGTCAAATTTTTGTATGTACCATGTATGACAATTTTATAAGCAAAGTTAGTAATTCATGATGTAATTTTAAGTTTTTAGATGAGCAATGTATCTTTTGATTTTAAAGGATGCATGCATTTTTTCTCCCACTATATGAAGGTGAGTTTTTAAATTATGTTTAAATTTTTATTTTATTGGCATCCATATTTTTCTATGTTCTGACTTTACAAATGGGAAGAGATTGTGAAATGGAATTATTAGAAACTTTCAAACTCCCAATGTAATACACATGATGTTTCTGGAACAATGCTTGGAATATAAAATCCACTTCTTTCTTTATCCTGTATTTATTAATATTTCTTTATGGGGGTTCTATTAATCAGCATATTGTTTCTGGCACAAGGGATGCATAGATGAATAACACAAAGCATCTCTGGGCTCATAAAATTTACCAGATCATATGAAACCAACCAGTGGATGTTTCTCAACTCGTTTTAGCATCATCATGTGGTTGAATAGTGGTTGAACATGGGAGGGGGATGCTGATCAAAGTAATAGAAGCAAAGTAATTAAGTGGAAAGGGCCTTACAAGGACTTAAAACCATCACCTTCTGATTCTTGCTCCTCTGTTCCAGGTCAGTGGAAGACTTTTCTTCCTTTAGATTCTGCCATTCTGACTCTTTATTCTTACAACTTAAAAGGAGTAGGTTAAAGTAGACCTATATAGATACAACATTTATATTTATAATTGCAAACCTTTTATTTTTAGAATTCATGAGCTAATTTATAGATTCTTTTATTTTTCAGTATCTCTCTTTAGGATGTTTGAACTACATTGCTGATAAAAGTCAACTTTCATAGAGAACACAATTTAATGAAGGGAAAAAGGGGATGGTTGGTTCATTTCTGGTCATCTTAATTAAAATATGTAGTGCAAGGAATAGTGTAGTGATTGCACCACATGAAGAATGTTCTGGAACATGAATAACCAACAGGTCGTTGTGTGGAAATATAGAATGGGTAGAGTTACTGTTGGAATGGTGGTGGGAAAAGATTTGACAGAGTAGGTGACATGCAGATGTGGAGTTTAAAAGATAATGTGCTGATAGAATGGAGAAGGAAAGTCTGGCAAATTCTTGAAACCCAGCTTCCAGCAGTGCCTACTTGTTTAGACAAATTATAACATACATTAAAAGAAATGATGCCCATCAAACTGGAAATCTAAGCTGAAGTCTCATGGTAGAGAACCTGGAATACCAGATGCAAGAACTTCCACTTCATTTAGTTTGTCATATTTAAATACTAAGCCATTTTGATAGAGATCAACATTTACCTCCTTGTGTTTATATGTACATATTCATGTGATATGTGTACAAGAATATCTAGGTTTGTGCATACATGAGTGCATGTGTATGTAGACCAGACCATAGGTGACTACAATTCTACTCCACCTTATTTTTGAAACAGAGAATTTCACTAGATTTGGAGCTCTTCTCTTTGGCCAGATGTCCTAGCTGTTGGGAAACCCTACTACTTAAGGTGGAACTCTACCAGGTTCCTGAGCATGGCACAAAATGGATGTCTCCCTTTCCCATCAGGACTTCCTCGACTCTTCCATATCTATGGAGTTCCAGGCCTCACACTCTGCCTGAGTAATGTGATGAAATCCTTGGCAAATTTATAGTTCAACTTCCTGGAATGCCTCTCTATGCAAATCTACAGAACCTTAAACGTTAGCCAATGAAACTTCAGGCTTTACTTCTTCCTTTCCTGCCCTGTGTGCCTTAGGGTCCAGACACCCCAAGGGAGGTGGTGGACTTCAGAACTCTGCTTTGTGCCATCCTTCCTCACTTGGTGTATAGCATTGCCTGAGCACCACAAGGGAAGAAGTGAAGAACCTAAGGACAACTAGACCCTTAGCTGCAGGAATCTGCCCGTGTCTGCTTCCGCAGCAATGAAGGTATGCATTAAGTGACTACCCTGAATGATTGTTATACAGATGTTGACTGTTAAACAGATGTTGGGGCTATGAACTCAGGACCTTGTGCTTGTACAGCAAGTATTTTACTGACTGAGCATTCTTCCCAGCCCCTATTAATATTCTTTTGGGAAGAGAATAGATATGCTTAATTTTAAGTAAGTGTTTATTTTTAAAGAAGTGGAATCTTGGCTGAAAACCTACATGAGTAGATAGTCAGGCTCTGCAGCCAAATTTTTTTGTGGTATATTGCAGAGAGTAGCTCAGGTCATTCAAAGGATTGGAATGTGATTGATAATGTAATGCTAAGAAGGACAAAGACTCAAAAAAAAAAAACTAGAACTAAATATAGTTTTGTATTGTGATCCATCCAACAAGGGAAAGCTATGAGCTGATATAGGTGAATCAAACTATATACCAACACTTCTTTAATACTGGTCTCCTCAAACTGGCTTATATAAAGGTGGCTTTATATCTGTATATCCTATCACCACTAGGACTAGAAAAAGAGAGATTAGCTGTTTGACAATGTGTTCCATACTCAAGGCTCAAAGCTGGTTGAGAATCCACGTCTAAATCAATGACTGTGGCCACAATCAGAGGGTACAGTAATGATTGGTTTGGGGTTGGTTTATTCTATTATAAATACATTGGCCAACATTTATAAAGGTATGTTTCTAAAAGAAAAGAATTGGAGAGAATACACACAGGTCCATATGACATGTGCATCCTGCTTCATTTATCGGATTGACCCAATTCTTTCTTATTTTATAGGACTGTTGACAGGCAGAAATTAGTTTCTTTCTTTTTTGTTGTAAACTTACATGATTCATATTGAAGGGCATAGAGGAAACCCAAATTTTAATCACCAGGAGAACTATATATCATTATCCAGAAGGTCATGGTCATTTGCGATGCTATAGTTGGAGTTTACTATGACTTTCATTAGCTACATAAAACTGTGACCACTTGTGAACTCTGTTCAGTATTGTGCTTTAGTGTGCCTGCTTCATCTTACCTACCAGGGAAGAGTTATTGACCTGCCTTTTTTTTAAAAACCAACTTCAACAGTAATAATATTTGACAATATTTGGCTCTTGGCCTTATTTTCTAACAGCTATTCATTCATGCATTTATCCTTGAAAGAAAATTCACAGATTTTTCCCTTATAAATTTCATGAATATTTTCATCTCTGAGGATGTTAAATTTGATGTTGTTATGTATGCAAATATAGCTTTAAGCTGGTTCTCTAATACCCTTATAATCAAATGTCCTGTTTTGACAATTCACTGGCCATGCAGGGAAGTTGGAAAAACCCAGAAAAAAACTTGCTGTAATGAAAACTTCCAGGTGCATCAAGGGAAAGCTCTAGCTTAGTGGGGTGAGGACAGAATCTGAAGTGCTCAGTTTGGGTATAGAGAACTGGCTTATTATAAAATGTCCAAGACACTGTGAAATTAAATATGAACTGAGATAATTCCAAAGGCTTGATGTTAGGTGCATCAATATAATCAATGTTAGGTGCAGTGAAATAATAGGGAAAAATCAATATCTTGTATTGGACCTTATTTAAAATTAAGGTAACATATTTCTAATTCACAGGTTGTTATTGACATCTAAATAACCTTGGGTAATGATCTTATAGAGCCTCATTTTACTGATTTAGAAAATACAGGGCCAAATTTGTACAGGTCTAGTCTTAGTTACTTACTGTGTTTCTCTTTCTACCAATAGTCCAAGAAAATATGAAGATAGGAAATAATGAGATAAATTAATCTGCTAAAAATTTGCTCATATTCACCACTGTGATTATACACACACACACACACACACACACACACACACACCAAGACAACAGCTACCACAGAAAAGGAGGAAATATCCTCCCACTTTATTTTGACTCTGTTGTCTAATTTCACTTTAGGAACATCTAATTACCCGTGCTTAGACCCAACTAGCTAAATTATATGGATGTGTGAATCTATTTCAGTGTATCTCAAGGTCTCTGTGGAGCATCACTGCAGCTGTGGGGCAGTACACACTAGCCTTGTTTAGGACTGGAAGTGTCTTGGTAACTGGACTACTCCAGGAAGAAAGACACAGTTGAATCTCAGGTGGTAGAAAAAGAAGGGATATATAAATACACACCTCAACCCTGGGATCAATATTCTAATTTTAGAGCCTGGTACAAAATGAAAAGTAGTTTTTTTTTTAAATCAAAATGAAACAGGATACAGCACAGAGACAAACATGAATTCCTGTATTCATAGGGTGTGAAGGTTGAGATCATTCTCCCATATTACCAACATTGAGTGCCTACCAACATTGAATCTTCAGAGGTAAGAGCCTTCATAAAACTTTAGAAGATAATGCTTATGACCCTTTCCCATCAATAATATATGTCTATTGAGGTTGATATTTGAAGCCTTCAACAGCTTCAATAGCATGTGGCTACAAGTCTCTGAAGGCTAGGGAGTGGAATGTGGTAGTCTCACTAGAATTGGCCCTCGGACTCGTGTATTTGAATGCTTGGCCAAAAGCAAAACAATGTCAGTTAGGATTACTCTCCAACAGAGTAAGAACCTGTTCCATCGGCTTCCCAGAGGGATACCAGCTCTGAGTCTTCAGATGTGAGCTCCCAATAAGTAGCCTTAGCTCCATGGGACTGGTATGGTCCAGCTCTCAGACACTGTTGGAGCTAGTGTATCTAAGAAACCTGCAAGTACAAAAAGCTGGGTGTGTGACAACAACTTTGATAAGCCCTGTGACGTTGTAGATGTTCTCCAGGTCTACACAGGCTGTCTGGTCTGAACCAGTTTTCCTTCTCACTTCTAATAAAGCTCTTGAAGCCCCTCCTCCTTCATAGGCATGGTGCCTTAGAGTATTCCTTGTACACAAAACTGTTCCACGGGCCATTTTGGAAAGTTCTGTGTGTTCCCAAGCTTCTTCAAGTAATCTTCTCCTTCATTTATGTATTTTTTATCATACTTTCTTTTATTTTTTAAAACTTTTCTTACAGTTATATTTTGATCCTATTATTTAACCCAGCTCCTGCCAGCTTCTTGCCTATCCATCCAACTTTACATTTTTTATTTTTCTTAAAAAACCCCCAACCCAACCCAAACCTAACCTAACCAAAACAACAGCACAAAATGAAACAGCACAAATTGAAAATAAACAAATACAACAACAAAATGAAACATACATGAGTTGATTTTGTGCTATCCATCTTGTCCTTAATATGTAGGTATTTTAAGCTTTCAGTGATGTGAAGGGACAACATGATCAATACAACTCTTATACAGGAAAACTTTAATAGGGGCTGGCTTACAGTTTCAGAAGTCTAGTCCATTATTATCATGGAAGGTGACATGGAATCATGCAAGCAGATAGGATGCTGGAGAAGGTGCTGAGAGTTCTATATCTTGTTCTGCAGGCAGCAAGGAGGAACTGTTTCCTGCAGGCAGCCAAGAGGAGGCTCTGATTCCACACTGTGTGGAGCTTAGGCATAGGACACCTCAAAGCCCATCTACACAGTGACACACTTCCTTCAACAAGGCCATACCTACACAAACAAGGTCACAGTTCCTGATATTGTCATCCCCTGTGGGCAAGCATTCAAACAGATGAGTCTGTGGGGGCCAACCATAGACAATCCACCACATTCTTCTCCGTAGTCTTCATATGTAGCCATAACATAATTTGGAATGCATTTAGTCCAATTTCAAAAGTCTCCATAATATATGACAGTTTTAACAATATTTAAAAGTCCAAAGTTCAAAGTCTCTTCTGAGATTCATGTTCTCTCTTAACTGCAATCCCCTATAAAATCAAAATAAAAAAGCAGATCAAGTACATCCAATATCGCAGGATATAAATTACCATTCTAAAACATCATAGTGAGGAAATTCTGAACCAAAGAAAGACCAAAGAACAGTTGGGCAAACTCCAAAGTCTGCATCTTTATGTCAGATGTCCAATTCCTTTAAGCTTCGTTGACTGAAACACAACTCTTTCTCTTGGGTTGTTCCCACTCCCTGTCAGCAGCTTTCCTTGGCCATTATTTCATGGCTCTGGCATCTCGAATATCTTGGGGTATCCAAGGCAATTTCAACTTTATAGCTTCTTGTAGCAGTGTCCGGGATCCATATATGATCTTCTGAACTCCTCCAAAAAGCTTGGGTCACTTCTCCAGTTCTTTCTCTCTAGCACTCTAGGCTCTGGTCAACTCTATTCCTGTGCTGCTGTTGTACTTTGTGGTAATCACATGGCACTGGCATCTCCAACATGTTGGGGTTTTCCCACTGCAATTAAGCTACACTTTCCCTAATAGCCTTTCATAATCTCTCTTCATGGTGCCTTGCCCCAATTTCTTTTCATGACCCCTTTTGTCTTGGTCCTTCAGCACTAAGGCTGAACCTTCACCAATAGCCTTTCTTAGCTTTACACAGTGCTAAGCCTCTGCTGCTGTCCATTACCCCTTCATGCCTTCAATACCAGTAATACCTGTGTGATTCTTACATTCTACCAACTCTGTGTGCCATTAAAAGGCTTATCTCTGGCATAGTTTCTTTATGCTCTCAGAAAACACTTCTTAGAAGATTCCATGGCAGTGATGCTGATCTCTTCCTAATCATGACTAATTTCTTAGCTCCAAATAACTAGAATCAATTGTCCTGACAACTCCTTCTATTCTTGACTCTAAAGCCAGAGTCAAGTGTCTGAAGCTGCCAATTTCTACTGCTTGCTGTGGCTGGAACATGGCCCTGTTGTACTCTTACATCTTCACTAGTTATCTATCTTTCCTTCTTTCTTTCTTTCTTTCTTTCTTTCTTTCTTTCTTTCTTTCTTTCTTCCTTCCTTCCTTCCTTCCTTCCTTTCTTTCTTTCTTCCTTTCTTTCTTTCTTTCTTTCTTTCTCTGCCTAAGCTTTGCTGTCCTGTGTCTTGCTCTGTAGACTGACCTTGAACTTAGAGATCTACATACCTTTGTCTCCTGGGTGCTGGACCTAAGCTTTTATTTAATTCCTTCAATAGGTCTTTATAATTATAGTTCCTTCCAGGTATAATCATTGACAACTGAGAATAGCCATCACAATCCACACCTTGTCAACTTGACACACAATCATATCTCCTTATGTTCAAGTGAAAACAATAACATAATATTGATCATAATAATGTGATATAACTATAGCCTAACATGATATAACTATTCCTTGTCTGAATGCAAACATATGCAGTAAATTTAGCTGGGTGATATCTTGCCCAGAGGTTACCACATTCTTAATTACACTTAATATCCTTAAACACAGGAATTAGCTCCAATCTAATTCCTGGTACCCCTTTAATCCTTGAGCCATACATTTTGTACTTTGTCAGTTTGCTATGCTTGATCAAGATGTTCTTTGTAAGAGTAACAACAGTACAGAGTCTATGCAAGGCTGTTTTGACATTTCTTTCCTTAATTCACTTAATCTATATCTCTTCACTTTAGCTTCAGGTAGACTCTTCAGATAAGGACAAAAAGCAGCTTCATTCTTCACCAAAATATCACGACAACAGTATGTATGCCATACAGACTAAAATTCTTCCCTTCTCAAACCTCTTGAGCCAAATCCCCATAATTTCACAGCTTTCCAAGGTCACAAAATCCATATTATTCCAAACAAAAGCATGATTAAAACTATTATAACATACCCCAGTATCTGGTACCAACTTTTGTCTTATTTGGAGTTTCATTGATGCAAAGGGACACCATGACCAAGGCAACTCTTGTAAAGGAAAACATTTAATTGGGGCCGGTTTACAGTTTCAGAGGTTCAGTCCATTTTTATCATGGAAGGAAGCCTGGCAGCATCCAGGCAGATATGGTCCTGGAAAAGAAGTTGAACATTCTTGATCTGCAGGCAGCAAAGAGGAATGATTTACTGCAAGCAGCCAAGAGGAGGCTCTCATTTGCCACTGGGTGGAGTTTAGGCATAGGAGACCTCAAAGCCCACCCCCACAGTGACATGCTTCCTCCAACAAGGCCATAACTATTCAAACAAGGTCATACCTGCTAATAATGCCATTCTCTGTGGACCAAACATTCAAATTTATGAGTCTATGGGGATCAAACCTAGTCAAACCACCATAATAGATAATATTATGCCACTCCATTAAAGAAAATGGAGTTTCTCTGTCATGTCACAACAGTCATCAGTTGCTAATAGCTTTTTGGATAGGGATATGTATCTGTGCCTATTTTCCCTCCTCTCTATTGCAATTTTCTCCAGTTGAAATTTGAATGTCATGTGCATTCTGCTACAGCTTCTGTGTGTTCATATGTGTACCAACCCTGCTATGTCTAGAAAATACCATTTCTTTGGAGTTGTCCACCACCAGTGGCTCTTACAATGTATGGAAACTTCTGTTCCTCAGTCTTTAGGAGACACATTTAGGGATGAGTGCTCCAAACATGTATATTCTATGCATATTGTTCACTTATGGGTCTCTGTGTTAATAACCAGATACTACAGTAAGTTTCTATGATGAGGGTTCTGTGAAACACAGTTCTATGTGTATAGCAACATGTTAGGAATGTATTTACTGCTGTGTTAAGGTAGTAGAATAATTTTCCCCCATACCATGTGTTATCTAGTCTCTGGTATTTGGTCTCATTAACAGTGTGAGGTATGGGTCCCATGATGTAGAGTGGCTCTAAAATCCAATCAAAAGGTGATTGGTAACTTCAGTAACACTTGTGCTACTTACCTGAGTGAGGTTGGTGATTACTTCTCTCTTGTGTTTCAATGCTAGTTTCACTATCCTTGTCCTCCATTAGAAATCATAGCAGGGTTATTTGGTTTTCTGGGGTCTAACTTCTTGAATTCTTTGTATACATTGGATATTAGCCCTCTGTCAAATGTAGGTTGATGAAGATCTTTTCCCAAATTGTTGATTGCCAAATTGTCCTTTTGACAATGTCTTTTGCCTTACAGAAACTTTGTAATTTTATGAGATCCCATTTGTCTATTCTTGATCTTAAAGAATAAGCTATTGGTGTTCTGTTCAGGAACTTTTCCCCTGAGCCAATGTCCTCAAGGGTCTTCCCCAGTTTATTTTCTATTAGTTTTAGTTCATCTGCTTTTATGTGGAGGTCCTTGATCCACTTGGAATTGAGCTCAGTGCAAGGAGATAAGAGTGGATCAATTCTCATTCTTCTGCATGTTGACCTCCAGTTGAGCCAGCACCATCTGTTGAAAAGGCTATCTTTTTTCCACTGGATGTTTTCAGCTCCTCTGTCGAAGATCAATTGGCCAAAGATGTGGGGGTTCAATTCTGCATCTTTAATCATATTCCATTGATCCACCTCCCTGTCACTGTACTAATACCATGCAGTTTTTAACACTACTGCTCTGTAGTATTGCTTGTTTTTTATTATTCCAGATGAGCTAAACAAAGTCTTTTCACCTCAAAAAATTCGGATGACTGAGAAACACCTTAAAAAATGTTCAACATCATTAGTCATTAGAGAAATGCAAACCCAAACAACCCTGAGATTCCACCTCACCAGTCAGAATGGCCAAGATTAAAAATTCAGGAAACAGCAGGTGTTGGCGAGGATGTGGAGAAAGAGGAACACTCCTCCACTGCTGGTGGGACTGCAAGCAGGTAGTGGTAGGACAACCACTCTGGAAATCAGTCTGGCGGTTCCTCAGAAAACTGGACACAATACTTCCAGAGGACCCCACCATACCATTCCTGGGCATATACCCAGAAGATTCCCCAGCATGCAATAAGGATACATGCTCCACTATGTTCATAGCAGCCTTATTTATAATAGCCAGAAGCTGGAAAGAACCCAGATGTCCCTCAACAGAAGAATGGATACAAAAAAATGTGGTATATATACACAATGGAGTACTATTTAGCCATTAGAAACAATGAATTCATGAAATTCTTAGAGAAATGGATGGGGCTGGAGAACATCATACTAAGTGAGGTAACCCAGTCTCAAAAGAATACCCATGGTATAAACTCACTGATAAGTGGATATTAGCCCAGAATCTTGGGATACCAAAGACATAATCCACATACCAAATGATTTCCGACAAGAAGGAAGGAGTGGACCCTGGTTCTGGAAAGGCTCAAAGCATCAGTGTAGGGGAATACCAGAACAGGGAACTGGGAAGAGGTGTATGGGGGAACAGGAGAAGGTAAAAGAGCATGTGGGACCTTTGGGGGGCAGGGAACCAGGAAAAGGGAAATGAAATGTAAATATAGAATATATCCAATAAAAAATAAAAAAAAAAAAAGAAATCATAGCAGGTGGCTACAAATGGAGGACACACCAGAGGGAAATCTTCATTAAAAGATCTAAAGAGAATACCCAGAGGATTCCCCTCCATGCAATGAAGACACATGCTCCACAATGTTCATAGCAACCTTATTTATAATAGTCAGAATTTGGAAGGAGCCCAGATGTCCCTCAAAGGAGGAATGGATACAGAAAATGTGGTATATCTACACAATGGAATACTACTCAGCAATTAAAAAAAATGAATTCATGCAATTTGTAGGCAAATGGTTGGATCTGGAAAACATCATCCTAAGCGAATTAACCCAATCACAAAAGAATACAAAAGAATAAAAATGCAATCACTAATAAGCAGATATTAAAGAACCCAGAAGCTCTGGATACTCAAGGCACAATTAGCAAATCAAAAGATTCCCAAGAAGAAGGAAGGAGAGGACACTGGTCCCGAAAAGACTGCTTCCAATTTTGCAGGGAGTACCAGAACAGAGAAAGGGTTGGGGGGTGATTCGGGAATGGGCGGGGAGGGGGGGAAGAAGACTTATGGGACATATGGTGAGGGGGGAACTGGGAAAGGGGAAAGCCTTTGGAATGTAAACAAAAAATATAGAAAATAAAAAAAAAGAAATAAAAGACAGCACATTATGCTCCCAACAAGATGCTCCTTTGAGGTAAGCTACTTTATCATAAGATGTAATATTGATAGCTACACTGTGTTGTCTGTAATAAAAACAGGTAGTCCTAGGCCAAGTCTCTATAGGAGGAGAGGTGTGTGTTAAAATGGTCATCAGCAACCACTGGTAAGTTTGAAAGTGGGTCAGAACCACAATAGAAACAGATGCACAATTAACTGTAGAGAGCTATCATTTAAACTAAGAGGGTGGGGAGATGGACCAGTGGGAAAGAGAGCTTTCTGTGCTAGTGTAGGAGCCTGAATTCAAACACAAAGCATAGCTATGCTAGGCATAGCCATGCACAGGTCTACAACCTATTGTAGGTGGCTGAGACATGATTGTTCTGGCTTGTTGACTGACATCTTAATTTAGTTTCAATGAATGAACCTGTGTCAAGAGGCTAAACCTGGGACTGATAAAGACAATGGCCTCTGGCCTCTGACTTCTATCTGTGTACATGACCTACCCCTATAATGTGTGTGTGTGAGTGTGTGTGTGTGTGTGTGTGTGTGTGTATCCATACTCCACTCATCCCCCTCCCACTGAGTTTTGCTTTTCTGTTGACTGGAGCACATGAAGTTACCTTAAAATGATTTTTGTGTAGGTAGTTTTGACTTTCCAGTTATCCTCACCAATATACTGACAAGACAGTATCTTTGATTACCTAGGTCGGCTGTCCTGTAAGCTAAATTTTGCGACACAAAATCATGCCAGAGATAAAATCCAGCTTGACCATTGAATGGATCGAACTGCCAATTCACTAAATAATGAGATGCTATAGCACACTACATGTACTATACAGTAATTGATACTCAGTCTTTGGGACATATCTACTTTAACAAATAAATATTTTATCAAGGCATATCCAGTAAAAAAAAAAGACAGTAAAAAGTGCTATAGAACAAGAATTAAAATTGTGACAATAATAAAGAGTTGTCAGGCCACAGGGGGGAAACACAGACTTTAGCTCTACAATCATTTGCTATTTGATCAGGAATATCGGAGGACATGTCTTCAAACTGCTTTTGGTCTTTGAAAAATGTCTTAAATGTTGCATCACAACAAACTTATTGCCAAGCCAGATGAAAAAGAAATGTCAGAAAGATGTAGTATGGTAAATATTGTCTCTTTATTGAAAACTCAATAGAAATGAAGTTTGTGAAGATTTTAAAATGACTTCATTGAGGGTACATCACACCAGCTTTAGGTGAATGACAGAGAGAGAGAAAGAAAGAGAGAGAGAGGGAGGGAGGGAGGGAGGGAGGGAGGGAAGGAGGAGGAGGAGGAGGAGGAGGAAGAAGAGGAGGAGGAGGAGGAGGAGGAGGAGGAGAGGAGAGAAGAGAGCAGAAAGGAGAGAGAGACAGAGTACAATATGGGGTATTATCTTTGTCAGTTCTTCCATTTTCTAATTTTTTGTTAAAAATCTAGCTGTAAACAATATACTGAATTAAGGTCTTAATATAAATGAGAGTCATTGTAGGAGTGAAACCACTGGGGCAGAGCTAAGAGCAATGGAGAATGTTTTTAAAGGGCTGGGATGGAGTACTGGAATGGGTAATATATATATGGCTAGAATTCATTTTCTTTCTTGACTACTATGATGCCTAAGCTTAATTGCTAGCCCTATGTGATTTAGAGTCACTATGGAGACATGCATCTGGGTATATCTAAAAGGGTTTTCCCAGGAAGGAGTGAATGGCACTGGATATCCCAAGGGCTAGAGTCCTGAGCGTAATAAAAATAAAAAGCAATGGAGCGCCCAACATTCCTCTTTATTGTCTGCCTGTGCGTCCAACACGAGCTCCTGCCTCATCTCCTGCCTACAGAGCTTGAGCCACGTTACCAGCATGTCTTCAGCCTTTGATAGGGTATAAGCACAAACCGTGAGGCCACAGCAAACTCCTAATTTCTTTTGCTACTGTTGCCAGGTTTTTAATCAAAGAAAGAAGAAAAGTAAATCATATGAAGAACAATTACAGCATTCCTCTAAGTGTCTCCTTTTCACTCAGGGGTACCCATGATACCTATGGTAGAGTTCACCATGTGTGAGAACTGTTCCGAGGCCATGTTTTTCTGTCTTCCTCTTAACTCGTTCAATTGGGAGAAACAACAGTAAGAAAACCATATCTGAATAGTCCTTGCTACTCACTATAATACTGTTTTTAATTCTCCTAGTTGATTTCAACTGTGGTCTCTCATGACTCTTGCCCTGCTTACTTGTACTGTCTTCCAGATTAATAAGTCATGATGATTAAACTTTGATACTTTATACATTAATTTCAATCACGGTTTGTGCACATACAATTTTAAAGATGTTAGGTAAGTCATTAGTTTTTTCAAATGTCCCTTCCCATACTACTAAATATGACCAATAAGTTCATATTAATGTTATTTTGTGAGGTAAACAACAAAAAATTATTAATAATGGGAATCTGACAAACTGCAACTTTTTCTTATACTTTTGCACATACCTATGATATTATCTTTGGGGTATTATCTTTGTCAGACAATAGATTATCAAGCTATACACTCTGGATCTCAACATATTTTATGACTTTTTAAAATTTATTTTCTATATTCTTTGTTTACATTCCAAATGATTTTCCCTTTCCCGTTTCCCCCTCCCGGTAAGTCCCAGAAGTCCTCTTCCCTCCTCCAGTTCCCCAATCAAGCCACTCCCAATCCTCTGTCCTGACAAGTCCTACAATACTGCACCAAGCCTTTCCAGGACCCTGGCCCTCTCCTTCCTTCCTTCTTGGAAATGATTTGATAATGTGGGTCATATTTTGGGTATTCTGAGCTTCTGGGCTAATATCTACTTATCAGTGATGACATTCAATGTGTGTTCTTCTGTGATTGGGTTACCTCACTTAGGATGATATTTTCCAGTTCCAACCATTTGCCTAAGAATTTCATGAATTCATTGTCTTTAATTGCTGAATAGTATTCCATTGTGTAAATATACCACATTTTCTGTATCCATTCCTCCATTGAGGGACATCTGGGTTCTTTCCAGCTTCTGGCTATTATAAATAAGGCTACTATGAACATAGTGGAGCATGTGTTCTTTTTTTCCCTCTGTATTATATTTTCCTTTTTTAATTTTCCATATTCTTTGTTTACATTCCAAAGACCTTCCCCTTTCCCAGTTCCCCCCTCACCATGTGTCCCATAAGTCCTCTTCCCCCCCTTCCCATTCCCCAATCACCCCTCAACCCTTTCTCTGTTCTGGTACTCTCCTGAAAAACTGGAAGCAGTCTTTTCAGGACCAGTGTCTTCTCCTTTCTTCTTCTTGGTAATTTTTTGATTTGCTAATTGTGCCTTGAGTATTCAGAGCTTCTGGGCTCATTAATATCCACCTATCAGTGATTGCATTTCATGTGTATTCTTTCGTGATTGGGTTAACTCACTTAGGATGATATTTTCCAAATCCAACCATTTGCCTACAAATTGCATGAATTCATTATTTTTAATTGCTGAGTAGTATTCCATTGTATAAATATACCACATTTTCTGTATCCATTCCTCATTTGAGGGACATCTGGGCTCCTTCCAGCTTCTGGCTATTATAAATAAGGCTGCTATGAACATAGTGGAGCATGTGTCTTTATTGCATGCAGGGGAATCCTCTGGGTATATGCCCAGGAGGGGTATGACAGGGTCCTCTGGAAGTGTCATGCCCAATTTTCTGAGGAAATGCCAGACTGATTTCCAGAGAGGTTGTACCATCTTGCAATCCCACCAACAGTGGAGGAGTGTTCCTCTTTCTGCACATCCTCGCCAGTACCTGTTGTCTCTTGAGTTTTTAATCTTAGCCATTCTGACTGGTGTGAGGTGGAATCTCAGGGTTGTTTTGATTTGCATTTCCCTGATGACTAATGATGTTGAACATCTCTTAAGGTGCTTCTCAGCCATCCGAATTTCTTCTGGTGAAAATTATTTTTTTAGCTCTGTACCCCATTTTTTGATAGGGTTATTTGGTTCTTTGGGATCTAACTTCTTGAGTTCTTTGTATATATTGAATATTAGCCCTCTGTTGGATTTGGGGTTGGTAAAGATCTTTTCTCAATTTGTTGGTTGCCGTTTTGTCCTTCTGACAGTGTTCTTTGCCTTACAGAAACTTTGTAATTTTATGAGGTCCCATTTGTCAATTCTTGATCTTAGAGCATAAGCTATTGGTGTTCTGTTCAGGAGCTTTCCCCCTGTACCCATGTCCTCCAGGGTCTTCCCCAGTCTCTTTTCTATTAGTTTCAGTGTGTCTGGCTTTATGTCGAGGTCCTTGATCCACTCGGAGTTGATCTTAGTACAAGATGATAAGAGTGAGTCAATTTGCATTTTTCTGCATGTTGACCTCCAGTTGAACCAGCACCATATGTTGAAAAGGCTATCTTTTTTCCACTGGATGGTTGTAGTTCCTTTATCAAAGATCAAGTGAACATAACTCTGTGGGTTCATTTCTGGGTCTTCAATTCTATTCCATTGATCTACTTGCCTGTTGCTGTACCAACACCATGCAGTTTTTAACACAGTTACTCTGTAGTACAGCTTGAGGTCAGGGATATTGATTCCCCCAGAAGTCCTTTCATTGTTAAGAATAGTTTTAACCATTCCGGGGGTTGTTTTGTTATTACAGATGAATTTAAGAATTGGTCTTTCTAGATCTATAAAGAATTGATTTGGGATTTTGATGGGGATTGCATTGAATCTGTAGATTGCTTTTGGCAAGATGGCCATTTTTACTATATTGATCCTGCCAATCCAAGAGCAAGAAATATTTTTCCATCTCCTGAGGTCTTTTTTGATTTCTTTCTTCAAAGACTTGAAGTTCTTGTCATACAGATCTTTCACTTGTTTGGTTAGAGTCATGGCAAAATACTTTATATTGTTTGTGGCTACTGTGAATGGTGTTATTTCCCTAACTTCTTTCTTAGGCTGCTTGTCCTTTGAGTATAGGAAAGCTACTGATTTGCTTGAGTTCTTTTTATAACCAGCCACTTTGCTGAAGTTGTTTATCAGAGGTAGGAGTTCTCTGGTGGATTTTTTTGGGTCACTAAAGTACACTATCATATAATCTGCAAATAATGATAGTTTGACTTCTTCCTTTCCAATTTGTATCCCTTTGACTTCCTTACGTTGTCTAATTGCTCTCGCTAGAACTTCAAGTACTATGTTGAAAAGATATGGAGAGAGAGGCCAGCCTTGTCTAGTCCCTGATTTTAGTGGGATTGCTTCAAGTTTCTCTCCATTTATTTTGATGTTGGCTACTGGTTTGCTGTATATTGCTTGCTTTTATTATCTTTAGGTACTGGCCTTGAATTCCTGTTCCTTCCAGAAAGGGTGCTGAATTTTGTCAAATGCTTTTTCAGCATCTAATGAGATGATCATGTGGTTTTTTTTCTTTCAGTTTGTTTATGCAGTGGATTACATTGATGGATTTCCATATATTGAACCATCCCTGCATCCCTGGGATGAAGTCTAGTTGATCATGGTGAATGATCGTTTTGATGTGCTCTTGGATTCGGTTGGTAAGGATTTTATTTAGTATTTTTGCATTGATATTCATAAGGGAAATTGGCCTATAGTTCTCTTTCTTTGTTGGATCTTTGTGTGGTTTTGGTATCAGCGTAATTGTGGCTTAGTAGAACCGAGCTGGGCAGTGTTCCTTCTGTTTCTATTTTGTGGAATAGTTTGAAGAGTATTGGTGTTAGGTCTTCTTTGAAAGTCTGATAAATTTCTGCACTAAAACCATCTGGTCCTGTACTCTTTTTGGTTGGGAGAATTTCTATAACCCCTTCTATTTCTCTAGGCATTATGGGACTGTTTAGCAGATCTAATTGATCCTGATTTAATTTTGGTATTTTGTATCTGTCTAGGAAATTGTCCATTTCCTCCAGATTCTCCAGTTATGTTGAGTATAGGCTTTTGTAGTAGAATCTGATGATTATTTTTATTTCCTTAGTTTCTGTTGTTATATCCCCCTTTTCATTTCTAAGTTTGTTAATTTGGATACTGTCTCTGTGCCCATTGGTTAGTCTGGCTAAGGGTTTATCTATCTTGTTGATTTTCTCAAAGAACCAGCTTCTGGTTTTGTTGATTCTTTTTTATGGTTCACTTTGTTTCTACTTGATTGATTTCAGCCCTTAGTTTGATGATTTCCTGTCTTCTACTCCTCCTGGGTGAATTAGCTTCTTTTTGTTCCAGGTCTTTTAGGTGTGCCATTAAGCTGCTAGTGTATGCTCTCTCCAGTTTCTTTTTGGAGGCACTCAGGGCTATGAGTTTTCCTCTTAGCACTGCTTTCATCATGTCCCATAGAATCGGACAGGTTGTACCTTCATTTTCATTGAATTTAAAAAGTCTTTGATTTCTTTCTTTATTTCTTCCTTGACCAAGGTGTCATTGAGTAGAGTATTGTTCAGTTTCCATGTGTATGTGGGCTTTCTGTTGTTTTTCTTGCTATTGAAGACCACCTTTACTCCATAGTGATCTGATAGGAGGCATGGGATTAGTTTGGTCTTCTTGTATTTGTAGAGGTCTGTCTTGTGACCAATTATATGATCAATTTTGGAGAAGGCACCATTGGTGCTGAGAAAAAGGTATATTCTTTTGCTTTGGGATGAAATGTTGTATATATATATTTGTTAAATCCAATTGGTCCAAAGCTTCAATTAGTTTCACTGTGTCCCTGTTTAGTTTCTGGTTTTCTGATCAGTCCATTAAGGATAGTGGAGTGTTGAAGTCACCCACAGTTATTGTGTTAGGTGTAATATGTGCTTTAAGCTCTAGTAGAGTTTCTTTTATGAATGAGGGTGCTCTTGCATTTGAAGCATAGATGTTCAGTATTGAGAGTTCTTCCTGGTGAATTTTTCCTTTGACCAGCAAGAAGTGACCTTCTGTCTCTCTTTTGATGACTTTAGGTTGAAAGTCAATTTTATCTGATATTAGAATGGCGACTCAGGCTTATTTCCTGAGACAATTTGCTTGTAAAATTGTCTTCCAGCCTTTTACTCTAAGGTAGTGTTTGTCTTTGTCTTTGAGATGTGTTTCCTGTATGCAGCAAAATGTAGGGTCCTGTTTCCATATCCAGTCTGTTAGTCTATGTCTTTTTATTGGGGAATTGAGATATTAAGGAATAGTAGTAATTACTTCCTGACCTTTTTGATGTTATTTTTTATATTTGAGTTGTTATCTTCTTTGGTGTTTGATGAGAGGGGGTTTCTATCTTGCTTCTTCTGGGGTGTGGTTTCCCTCCTTGTGTTGGTGTTTTTCCCCTATTATCCTTTGTAGGGCTGCGTTTGTGGAAAGATAACGTGCAAATTTGGTTTTGTTATGGAATACCTTGGTTTCTCCGTCTATGATGATTGAGAGTTTTGCTCTGTAATTTCGTTTTGGCTGAAATTTGTGTTCTTTTAGAGTCTCCATGATATCTGTCCAGGATCTTCTAGCTTTCATGATCTCAGGTGAGAAGTCTGGAGTAATCCTGATAGGTCTTCCTTTATATGTTACTTGGCCTTTTTCTCTTACTGCCTTTAATATTCTTTCTTTGTTTAGTACATTTGGGGTTTTGGTTATTATGTGATGGGAAGTATTTCTGTCCTGGTCCATTCTGTTTGGAGTTATGTAGGCTTCTTGTATATTCATGGGCATCTCTCTCTTTGGGTTTAGGAAGCTTTCTTCCATAATTTTGTAGGAGATATTTGCTGGCCCTTTAAGTTATATTTCTTCCCTCTCATCTATGTCTATAACCCTTAGGTTTGGTCTTCTCATTGTGTTCTGGATTTCCTGGATATTTTGGGTTACAAGCTTTTTGTATTTTGCCTTTTCTTGGACTGTTGAATCAATGGTTTCTATGTTATCTTTGGCATCTGAGATTCTTTCTTCTATCTCTTGTATTCTATTGTTGATATTTGCATCTATGGCCCCTGATTTCTTCCCAAGATTTTCTGTCTCCAAAGTTGTCTCCCTTTGTGGTTTACCTGGTTCGGCTGGCTTAGTCTAGACAGCTGCAAGGATGCCTGCAGTGGACGGGGGAATGGGGAGTGCGGCTTGCAGAGTCTCCGCAGGGCAGAGAACCCATGCCCTGCTGGAGCACAGGAACCTTTGCTCTGCCAAGCTCCCATTCTTAGCTGACTGGCTGGCGGCCCGAGGACCCTGAGATCTTAAGCTTGGGATATCTCAGGTATCTGGTTCTGCCTGCTCAATCTAAGCAGCTGCCAACAACATGACCGTGGTTGAGCGGAGTGGAGCATGTGTTCTTATTGCATGCCTGGGAATCCTCTGGGTATATGCCCAGGAGTGGTATAGCAGGGTCCTCCAGAAGTGTCATGACCAGTTTTCTGAGGAACCACCAGACTGATTTCCAGAGTGGTTGTACTAGCTTGCAATTCCACCAGCAGTGGAGACATGTTCCTCTTTCTCCACATCCTCTCCAGCACCTGTTGTCTCTTGAGTTTTTAATCTTAGCCATTGTGACCAGTGTGAGGTGAAATCTCAGGTTTGTTTGATTTGCATTTCCCTAATGACTAATGATGTTGAACATCTCCTAAGGTGCTTCTGAGCCATTCGAAGTTCTTCAAGTGAAATTCTGTGTTTAGCTCTGTACCCCATTTTTAATAGGGTTATTTGGTTTTCTGGAGTCTAACTTCTTGAGTTCTTTGCATATATAGGATATTAGCCCTCTGTTGGGTGTAGGGTTGGTGAAGATCCTTTCCCAATTTGTTAGTTGCCGTTTTTTCCTTTTTGCAGTGTCCTTTGCCCTACAGAAACTTTGTAATTTTACGAGGTCCCCCTTGTCAATTATTGATCTTAGAGCATAAGTTATTGGTGTTCTGTTCAGGAACATTCCCAACTTCAGCAAAGTGGCTGGTTTTAAAATGAACTCAAGCAAATCAGTAGCCTTTCTATACTGAAAGGATAAGCAGGCTGAGAAAGATATTAGGGAAATGACACCCTTCACAATAGCCACAAACAATATAAAGTATCTTGCTGTGATTCTAACCAAACAAGTGAACGATCTGTATGACAAGTACTTCAGGTCTCTGAAGAAGGAAAATGAATCGGATCTCAGAAAATGGAAAAATTCCATGCTCATGGATTGGCAGGATTAATATAGTTAAAATGGCCATCTTGCCAAAAGCAATATACAGATTCAATACAATCCCCATCAAAATCCCAATTCAGTTCTTCACAGAGGTAGAAAGAGCCATTCTCAAATTCATCTGGAATAACAAAAAACCCAGGGTAGCTAAAATTATTCTCAACAATAAAAGAAATTCAGGAGGGAATCAGTATCCTGGACCTCAAGCAGTACTACAGAGCAATAGTGTTAAAAACTGCATGGTATTGGTACAGTGACAGGAGGATCAATGGAATAGGATCAAAGACCCAGAAATGAACCCACACACCTATGGTCACTTGATTTTCAACAAAGGAGCTGAAAACATCGTCTTTTCAACAAATGGTGCTGGTTCATTTGGAGGTCACTATGCAGAAAAATGGGAATTCATCCATTCTTATCTCCTTGTACTAAGCTCAACTCCAAGTGGATCAAGGACCTCCACATAAAACCAGATACACTGAAACTAATAGAAAAGAAACTGGGGAAGACCCTTGAGGACATGGACTTTTTTCAAATAATAATGAGACTTTGGGAAAGTCACTTTATACATTGGTAGCCTCATCTGTAATAATGGCACCTATTTAACTCTCTCACCCTTGTTGTTGTATGAGGACTGTTATGATAATCTAAATAAATTATGAAGCTCCTAGATAATGTTGAATGGATATTAGCTATTCTTATTAATAACATCTTTTAGTTCCTCTCCAACTCAGTGCTTCTCAAATGATTTAGCTCCTTCATGACATTTATTTGATGAAAATAGAGTATTGAATGTGATGGCAGAGTTACTGTTTATTCATCTCCTTGACAGCTCATTCATCATCTCTGCAGGTTGTCTGGGTAGCTGTTTTTGAGGCTTCAGCTCTAAGGTCTGTTGTTCTTTCTCTCTGAGACGGCTATATATGGAAGGACCATGGGCTAGTTGCTTTCCAGTATCTTTGCTACTATCTTAGTTAGGGTTTTACTTCTGTGAACAGACACCATGACCAAGGAAACCCTTATAAGGACAGCATTAATTGGGCTGGCTTACAAGTTCAGAGGTTCAGTCCTTTATCATCAAAATAGAA
The DNA here is from genome assembly GCA_964023405.1 of Apodemus agrarius. NCBI lineage: Eukaryota > Metazoa > Chordata > Mammalia > Rodentia > Muridae > Apodemus > Apodemus agrarius. The sequence goes on from OZ030016.1 coordinate 65,119,383, forward strand.
GCATGGCAGGATCCAGGCTAGCAAGTTGCAAGAGGAGCTGAGAGTTCTATATATACATCTGAAGGCTGTTAGGAGAAGACTGACTCCCAGGCAACTAGGATGAGGGTACTAAAGCCCACACCCACAGTGATACACCTACTTCAACAAGGCCACATCTCTTAATAGTGCCAATCGCTGGGCCAGGCATATTCAAACCATCACAGTTACTGAGGTGGCTCCAGTATTTTCTCCCAGAGATTTGATATAGTATACTGTTATGAAACCATGTTTTTGTTTTATATGTATTATTTGAAATGAAATAAAACTTGATCACTATAGCCATTAAGATAGAACTTGAATGGCAAAACACCCCAAAACAAAACAAAACAAAACAAAACAAAACAAAACAAAACAAAGCAAAATGAAACACTTTATGGCAAAGTAAAGATATTGTTATTAACTTCCTGGAAAATAGAAAATTACTCAATTGATTTTACAGAGAGATTCAGATAGATATCACTTTGCGAGATGCATGTCTCCCTGAAAAATCAGTAGCAGGTCTTCTTTTCAAAAGACAGTTAGAGTATTCAATTTACTGTGTGCTTACTTGATAATAATCCTTATGTGTTGAATACTCATAGATTATTAAGGAAATGCAGTGTTATCGATTTCAGTGCCAAATGTTTTCCTGTTCAATGGATTTATAATATGAAGAATACATGGGCCATTCTCTTCAGGGAGTCCCAGTCTAGTGAAGAAAATGAACCACAAAATAAATAGTACCCACTAGATCTACAAAGTACAGTCAGATGTTGAAATACCTCTTATTAATTTTATTAGTTGAATGCAAAGTGTTCCCAATATAGTCATGTGTTGGAATGTGTATTTCTTGGGTAGTAGTTATATATAGTAACATAGCAAAACCATTATAAGTTAGAGAAAGCTGATTACTGGTGAACTTTATATAACAATGAACATTGTATCTGAGCCTAAATTTCAGGTTAGTTTTTTGTGCTGAAACATGAAGAATTCCAGATCCATGGTCTCTACCATAGCTTCATTACCATCCATCGTCTATACTCTCTCAAAACATGAGCCAAAAGGAATGATGTCTTGCTAAAAGTTATTTCAAACAGAATTTATTTTTACAAAAATGTGAAAATTAATTAATATAGAAAACTAATACTTAGTAATAGGATTGTTTCTGTGATAAGAGTAAAGTGCAGATACTAAGTTTCAGAGCTTGTTTTCAGGAATAATATGGAAGGATTTTGGTTTTCTGGATAGAGAAGGTTGTAGTAGTGTAAGCATTTTGATGGGGGCTCAAAGCAAAATGATAATAAGAATATAAATAATAGGGATAAATGATTTCAATGGGGGGGAAAGGTCCATTTATATTACAATCTGGTGGTATTTCACTCATATCCAAAATTTGATACATTAAATATGGCTAAAACCATGAGCAAGGACTTTGTCACAGCCCAACTGATAATGCTAGTTACCTTGAAATTCCCTCTGTTAATCAAGTTAGTTTATTAGTTTTTATTTGATCTCACTCAAATTTTGCAGTTCTCCTTGACCTATTAATATGGTATCTAGTCTACACATCTTCAGAGCTAACACTCAGTAAGAGCAGTAGGCTCTGCTGTTAGCTCTGGATGAATTCTAGCTCTGTATCACCAAAGCTTCTATATACTTTAGCTATCCAAGTAGCTGAACAAGAGTAAACATTTCCCTCTGAAGTCTTGTTTGAGTAGGTCTATTGAAGTTCTATATTCTCAGACCCTTTTCTTCTTCTCTTTTATTAAATTAATTTTTGTATTGGGACTTAAACTGCTTTTTTATTAGGTGTATTCTTTATTTACATTTCAAATGATATCCCCTTTCCTGGTCCCCCCATCAAAATCCCATAAACCATCTTCCCCTCCCGCTGTTCCCCAATCAACCCCCTCCTTCATCCCTGTCTTAGTATTCCCCTATACTACTGCATTGAGCCTTTGCAGGACATTTGATGTCCAACAAGGCATCCTCTGCTGCCTATGTCTCTGAAGTCATGGGTAACACCATGTGTATTTTCTGGGTGATGGTTTTGTCCCTGGGAGCTCTGGGAGTACTGGGTGGCTCATATCATTGTTCCTCCTATGGTGCTGCAACCCCTTCAGCTCCTTGGATCCTTTCTCTAGCTCCTCCATTGCGGACCATGTGCTCAGTTCAATGGCTGGCTGAGAGTGTCCCCCCTCTGTATTTTTCATGCACTTGCAGAGCCTCCCAGGTGACAGCTATATCCGGCTTTAGTCAGAAAGTACTTGTTGGCGTTGAAAATAGTGTCTAGGTTTTGTAACTAGATAGGGATAGATCCCTAGGTAGTCTCTGGATTGTCTTTCCCTCAGACTCTGCTCGACACTTTGTCTCTGTATCTCCTTCTGTAGGTATTTTATTTCCCCTTCTAAGAAGGACCAGAATATATATACTTTCTTCTTTCTTTTTCTTGGTCATCATCATTTGATATGTGAATTGTGTCGTGGATATTCCAAGCTTCTGGGCTAATATCCACTTATCAGTGAGCGCATACCATGTGTATTATTTTGTGATTGGGTTACCTCACTTAGGATGATATTTTCCAGTTCTACCTGTCTAAGAATTTCATGAATTCATTGTTTTTAATAGCTGAGTAGTATTCCATTGTGTAAATATACCCCATTTTCTGTATCTATTCCTAAACTGAAGGATATCTGGGTTCTTTCCAGCTCCTGGCTATTATAAATAGGGCTGCTATGAACATAGCGGAGCATGTGTCCTTATTACATGCTGGGGAATTCTCTGGGTATATGCCCAGGAGTGGTATAACAGTATCCTCTGGTAGAATTAAGACCAGTTTTCTGAGGAACTGCCAAACTGATTTCCAGAGTGGTTGAACCAGCTTACAATCCCACCAGAGTGGAGGAGTGTTCCTCTTTCTCCACATCCTCACCAGCACCTGCTGCTGCCTGAATTTTTTAAATGAAATTATAAACATTTTCTGATAAACTTGAAGATTTACATCGAAAATATTTCTGATAAAATTGTATAAATATGTAGAAAAACATGTTAAGATTAAAGATTATCATGGAAATTATATAGATAAAATGATAGGCATAAAGATAATTCTAAGTTGATTGAAGGTGGAATTATAAACATTTTCAGTTAACATTGAAGATTTACATTGAAATATTTCTGGTAAAATTCAAGAAATAAATAAACATGTTAAAATTGACTATTTCATCAAAAATTTTACATAAAGAATGCTTGATGTAAAAACTCTTTCTAAATTAATTGAAGGTGGAATTAGAAACATTCATGATAAAATCAAAGATTTACATTGAAAACATTTCTGATAAAATAGAGGAAGTATATAGAAAGATTAAAATTGAAGATTATCATGAAAAATAATGCAGATAAAATGATAGACATAAAAGAAATTACTAAATTAATTAAAAGGGGAATTGCAAACATTTTCTGATAAAATTAAAGATTTGCATGAGAAATACTTTGTTAATCTATGTGTTTTTATTGGGAAGTTGAGTCCATTGTTGCTAAGAGATATTAGGGAATAGTGATTGTTGCTTCCTGTTATTTTTGATGTTATTTATATGTTTGTGTGGGTATCTTCTTTTGGGTTTGTTGGAAGAAGATTAGTTTCTTCCTTTTTCTAGGGTGTAGTTTCCCTCATTGTGTTGGCATTTTCCATCAATTATCATTTGTAGGGCTGGATTTGTGGAAAGATATTGTGTAAATTTGGTTTTATCATGGAATATTTTGCTTTCTCCATCTATGATGATTGAGAGGTTTGCTGGGTATAGTAGCCTGGGCTGGCATTTGTGTTATCTTAGGGTCTGTATGAGGTCTGCCCAGGATCTTCTAGCTTTCATCATCTCTGGTGAGACGTGTGGTGTGATTCTGATAGGTCTGTCTTTATAAGTTACTTGTCCTTTTTCTCTTACTGCTTTTAATATTCTTTCTTTGTTTAGTGAATTTGGTGTTTTTGATTACTATGTGCTGGAAGGATTTTCTGTTCTGGTCCATGCTGTTTGGAGTTCTGAAGGCTTCCTGTATGTTCATGGACATCTCTTTCTCTAGGTTAAGGAAGTTATCTTCTACAATTTTGTTGAAGCTATTTTCTGGGCCTTTAACGTGTAAATCCTTGCTCTCATCTATACCTGTAACCCTTAGGTTTGCTCTTCTCATTGTGTCCTGGAGTTCCTGGATGTTTTGAATTACCAGCTTTATGCATTATGCATTTTCTTTGACTTTTGAGTCAGTGTTTTCTATGGTATCTTCAGCACCTGAGGTCCTTTCTTCTATCTCTTCTATTCTGTTGTTGATGCTTACATCTATGACTCCTGAATTCTTTCCAAGGTTTTCTATTTCCAGAGATGTCTCACTTTGTGATTTCTTTATTGTTTCTACTTCCACTTTTAGATCCTGGATGGATTTGTTCAGTTCCTTCACTTGATTGTTTGTGTTTTCTTGTAATTCTTTAAGGGATTTTTGCGTTTCCTCTATAAGGGCCTTTACCTGTTGACCAATGTTCTCCTGTCTTTCTTTAAGGGAGTTACTTAAGTCTTTCTTGAAGCCCTCTATCAGCATCGTGAGATACAATTTTAAATCCAACTCTTGCTTTTCTGGTGTGTTGGGGTATGTGGGACTTGCTGTGGTGGAAGAACTGGGTTCTGATGTTGCCATGTGGCCTTAGTTTCTGTTGGTAGGGTTCTTGTGTTTGCCTTTCACCATCTGGTTATCTCTGGTGCTAGTTGGGATTGTTATTCTGGATGGAGTTTGTTCCTCCTGTGGGCCTGTAAGCCTGTGTCCATACTCCTCTGAGCTCAAAAGTGAAAGCACTGCCAGGGGATGTCTATCTCCTGGTGGGCTATGTACAGAAGACTGTGGAGTTTCCCTGCTCCCTAATGCAAATGGCAGAGGGCCAGAAGCAAATGGCAGAGGCCCAGCTGTTCCCTGATCTTAGGCCCTGTGTGCTCCTGGCTGGGTCCCCTCCAGAAAGAAGGTGGAGATCTCACCTCTGTGCCCAAAAATGAAAACCTTCTGATAGATCACTCCCTCCTGGAGGGCTATGCACAGAAGGCTGTGGAGTCTCCCAGCTCCATGGTGCATATGGCGGCAGAGCTTCTTGAGATTTTATCTTAGTCATTCTGACTGGTGTGAGGTGAAATCTCAGGGTTGTTTGGATTTGCATTTCTCTGATGACTAAGAATGTTGAACATTTCTTTAGGTGTTTCTCAGCCATTCAATATTCCTCAGGTAAATTTTTTTTTGTCTAGCTCTGTATTTTTTAATAGGGTTATTTGGTTCTCTGGAGTCTAACTTCTTGAGTTCTTTGTATATACATTGGATATTAGCCCTCTGTCAGATGTAGTGTTGGTAAAGGTCTTTTCCCAATTTGTTGGTTGCCATTTTGTCCTAGTGACAATGTCCTTTGCCCTACAGAAACTTTGTAATTTTGTTAACGACCTACTCTGTTTAACCCGAGAGCTTCCACATGTTGGGATTTGCCATTCATGCTCCATTTCTCTTTCTCCAGAGTAAAGTCTATAGTTCTTTTTTGATTGCACCAGTCATTCTAACAACTATAGCTTCCATCCATGCTTGCCTTGTCTACAGCTTGAGGCATGCCCATATTCCTTTGCTTAGAAAAGTCCCAGAATGTGGATGTGGTCAGAGAATTTAAAACAAGGTAGTATTGAGCTCTCGATTTGTCTGTGCATGGGATGCAAAAGAAAACATTAAATTCTAATGGAGACCCCAGGGTTTCAGGGGTTCTTGTAATATAAAATGCTAAGGAACTGAGTGGAACCAGATCAAGAGAGAGACCACTATACTTCAGTCATCATAGCTGTAGGTAAAAGAATGCTCAACTACTGGAGCCCATGTGATATCATCACGAGAATGATATGCCATCCATGGAGCCTTAGGGCTTTGAATATGTTCTAGTATGTTTTGATAGATATTTTCTTCTTTTGCAATTTTCTCTTTGAAATAGAAGTGTTCACTCTGTTCTATCAAATACTAGTGTTTGGCCACATTTTCCATTCTCTTTTCTTCCAAAAATGGAAATTCTTAGCTATATACTTCCACATCCACAAACCTCATTCTGCCTACTTTGGGTTACACTCCTCAAATCAAGAGGAAAATAAAGCTCTCCTCTCTTACATTGTTTCTATTGAAGGTGCTCTCACAGCCATGAAGAGATCAATGAATATCTTTGCTCTTAAATTCTTCTTGCACAGTGAGGCTTTCTCTATGAGGACAGAGGAACTGTTCCTTCTACTTTCAAGTGATACTCATTAATTCACAAAGAAACAAACATTTCCTTCAAGACTACTATCTACTAGATCAGGATTTAAATGCAAAAAGAGCAGACTACCTGTTAAATACTTTTAGTAAAATATGGGTGCTGGATATTTATAGTTGTGGGACTATTTGGAATGATACCTGTACAGGTCATGGAAATTGTGTGGGCAAGAGCAACATTTTGAAATGCAAACTAACATGGGACTTACTTAAAGCAGAAGAATTGGAACAGAAATGTGGAAAATGGAATTGTGCAGGAACACAAGAATATTTGAAAAATAAAATGGAGTTCATTCTTCTTGCAATGAAAACTTCAAGGGGGAAACTGTAGAAAAGATGAAAAGGAAAAGGAAAAGTCAGACGTGGGGAATGTCTGAGATTCAGTTAGTGGCCTATGGAGCACTGAAAGGGCCTTTCAGGGGTTATTTTAGTATGATTTCCCCTTCACAAATTTCTGTTAAAATGTAATTGCCAATTGAATACTGGTGAGGACTGCTGCACTCAGAAGTCTCGGGTAGTGCTTACAAGACCAAGCGAATTCTTGCTGTCTGTGAAGTGGATTAATACTTTAGTCACAGGCTACATAGAAGACCATCCCTTGAGAGTTCTCCCTCTTTTGCATGAACTTCTTTTACTTCCAGTGCTTCTACTGGTGTAACATAGCAGGTAACATTCTTTACCTGCTAAGAATTTTGTCTCACCGTGCTGTTAGATTTCAGAACACCCAGATTCATGAGACAACAATGCCCCTTTTCATTATGCATTAGCTACTCAGATCTTTTTTTCTGTAACAACAAAACATTAACTTAGACAGGTAGTTTGCTTAAGTCCATGGTCTGATGAAACCATGGTGGAAACTGAGCAACAGGATTAATAGGCGTGGCTCTAGGTGGAGAGCCCCACTAGAGACAGCATTTGGGCATGGCAAGCATGGCGTGGCTCGTGTTAGGACTGTGACATGAAGTCAGACTTTTCATTATTGTAACTGAGTACCAGCGTCAACTTAAGGAATGATTCCTTTTTTACATTTCTTTATGCATGCATGCATGTGTGAATGTGTGTGTTTATGAATGTGTATGTTTATGTGGTGTATGTGTGTGTGTGTGTGTGTTTTATGTGCATTGGAAGATAGCTTGTAAGTTTTGATTCTTCCCTCCACCGTGTGGAGCCTGAAATTGAACTCAGGTCATGAGGCTTGGCAGCAAGCAATTTTACCCACTAAATCATATCACTGGCCCACAAAAATGGTTTTTCTTGTGGTTTCAGACATTTCAATCTATCACAGAAGGTCAAATATGGTAGAACAGCTCACATGGTGGCCAGATAGCAGACAAGGAAGCAAAAGAAGGGTAGAGAGAACTAACGCTCTGAAGACCCACAGACGGCCCTCTTGTTTCAATCAGGGTCTACATGCCAGAATTCCACCACCTGGAAATAGCATTCAAATTTTGGATCAGTCAATGAATTAATCTATTTTCAGACTCAGAGCCCTAATGATCTTTGGGATATCATCAGGTCTTCTCAGAAGTGTGCTTTACAATTCTCCCAGGGTTTTCTCAATCCAATGAAGTTGACAGTAAAGCTATAATAAATATTATTTGCTATGAAACAAATATAACAGTGACTCAGCATACAGGGGCATATATGCCTACTTTTCAAGTGTCCTTTTCTGTACTCTGATAGCCACACAAATGCTAATATTGTAAAGTTTCTTTGTTGTTAAGTAACTACCACAAATTGATGTCTGAGTAATTTTTTATTACTCCGAGTCTTCATTTTTTTTCATCTATGGAATGAAGATCAAAATAGTGCTAGAATAATATTCTCAATGATACTAGAACATTTCTTACAGTGTTGTTATTCAGATTTTTTTTTCCGAGACAGGGTTTCTCTGTATAGTTCTGGCTGTCCTGGAACTCACTCTGTAGACCAGGCTGGCCTTGAACTCAGAAATCCACCTGCCTCTGCCTCCCAAGTGCTGGGATTAAAGGTGTGTGCCAACGCAGCACGGCTGTTATGAGGATTTAACGAAGTATGACTAAAATCACTTAAAACTGCTTTTAGCTCTCACTAATAGTTCAACAGGAATCATTATCATACAAGTGTCTCCTTTCATTCCTAAAATACAAAAGGAAGGATATGAGACTCAGCTGGCAGAAACTTTCTCTAATCTCAGAATTGGGAGCTAGTGGTTATAGAGATGGGCGGTAACACTAATCATGAGAACAGCCTGGGAGAGCTTATCCAATTTCACTGTGAAACTGGGTTTGTGAGGACTTATCTAAAGAGAACCAGGAAGTCTGGAAGGAAAGATAATGATAACACTTGTGCCACCTGAGAGTCCCAGTCATAGAGCTGACCACTAATTAGAAACATTGAGACAGGATGGAGAGATAGCTCAGTGGTTAAGAGAGCTCAATTCTGAACACCCACCTGGTGTTCACAACTATCTGTAATGGAATCCAATGCCCTCTTCTGTACTCACAAACATAAAATAAATAAATAAATCTTCAGAGAAATAGCGAGACAAACGTCATTTCTGTGACAAAATAGAACCTTGGATAATGTAGTAGACACATAAAAGATAAATGGATTGATCAAACAGAAGGGAGATTGATGCAGAAAGCACACATCATCAGAATAGATGATGCTTTTGCCTGGGGAATTCAATAAGTGTAAAGTAATCATCAATTATAACCAATTTGGAGATAAAATACGAATACATTTCCAACAGTGGGGGGACATTCTAGTGGAACTGACAAATGATTTCAGAAATAAATGTAAGTGCATTTAATATCCTGGAAGCAAAAAGGGGACATGTCTATGTAGAATAAGCAAGCTACATCTGCATTTCATAGTAGTAAAATTCAATGACAAGAGGATAAATCTTTACATAGTTATGATTGTGAGGAAGACTTTATTTTTTAATTTTTTATTGTATATATAATATATTTACATTTCATTTCCTTTTTTCTGGTTCCCCATCCCCCAAAGGTCCCATATGCCATTTTTCCACCCCCTGTTCCCCCATCAACCCCTTCCCACTTCCCTGTTCTGGTATTCCCCTAAACTGATGTTTTGATCCTTTCCAGCACCAGTGTCCACTCCTTCCTTCTTGTCAGATGTCATTTGATATGTGGATTGTGTCTTTGGTGTCCCAAGAGTCTAGGCTAATATCCACTTATCAGTGAGTGCATACCATGGGTATTCTTTGAGACTGGGTTACCTCACTTAGTATGATGTTCTCCAGCTCTATCCATTTCTCTAAGAATTTCATGAATTGATCTTTTCTAATGGCTGAATAGTACTCCATTGTGTATATATACCACATTTTTTTTGTATCCATTCCTCCGTTGAGGGACATCTGGGTTCTTTCCAGTTTCTGGCTATTATAAATAAGGCTGCTATGAACATAGTGGAGCATGTATCCTTATTGCATGCTGGGGACTCTTCTGGGTATATGCCCAGGAGTGGTATGGCTGGGTCATCTGGAACTATCATGTCCAGTTTTCTGAGGAAACGCCAGACTGATTTCCAGAGTGGTTGTACCAGTTTGCAGTTCCACTAGCAGTGGAGGAGTGTTCCTCTTTCTCCACATCCTAACCAACACCTGATGTCTCCTGAGTTTTTAATCTTAGCCATTCTGACTGGTGTGAGATGAAATCTCAGGGTTGTTTTGATTTGCATTTCTCTAATGACTAATGATGTTGAACATTTTTTAAGGTGTTCCTCAGCCATCCGAATTTCTTCAGGTGAAAAGTCTTTGTATAGCCCTGTACCCCATTTTTGGCTAGGGTTATTTGGTTTTCTGGGGTCAAACTTCTTGAGTTCTTTGTATACATTGGATATTAGCCCTCTGTCGGATGTGGGGTTGGTGAAGATCTTTTCCCAATTTGTTGGTTCCCAATTTGTCCTTTGACAGCATCTTTTGCCTTGTAGAAACTTTGTAATTTTATGAGGTCCCATTTGTCTATTCTTTTTTTTATTGGATATATTCTATATTTACAATTCATTTCCCTTTTTCTGGTTCCCCACCCTCCAAAGGTCCCACATGCCCTTTTCCCTCCCCCTGCTCCCTCATCCACCCCTTCCCTCTTCCCTGTTCTTGTATTCCCCTACACTGATGCTTTGATCCTTTCTAGCACCAGTGCCCACTCCTTTCTTCTTGTCAGACATCATTTGGTATGTGAATTGTGTCTTTGGTGTTCCAAGATTCTAGGCTAATATCCACTTATCAGTGACTGCATACCATGGGTATTCTTTTGAGACTGGGTTACCTCACTTAGTATGACATTCTCCAGCTCCATCCATTTCTCTAAGAATTTCATGAATTCATTGTTTCTAATGGCTGAATAGTACTCCATTGTGTATATATACCACATTTTCTGTATCCATTCCTCTGTTGAGGAACATCTGGGTTTTTTCCAGCTACTGGCTATTATAAATAAGGCTGCTATGAACATAGTGGAGCATGTATCCTTATTGCATGCTGGGGACTCTTCTGGGTATATGCCCAGGAGTGGTATGGCTGGGTCATCTGGAACTATCATGTCCAGTTTTCTGAGGAAACACCAGACTGATTTCCAGAGTGGTTGTACCAGCTTGCTGTCCCACCAGCAACGGAAGGAGAGTTCCTCTTTCTCCACATCCTCGCCAATACCTGATGTCTTCTGAGTTTTTAATCTTAGCCATTCTGACTGGTGTGAGGTGAAATCTCAGGGCTGTTTTGATTTGCATTTTTTAAGGTGTTTCTCAGCCATCCAAATTTCTTCAGGTGAAAAGTATTTGTTTTGCTCTGTACCCCATTTTTGGCTAGGGTTATTTGGTTTTCTGGTGTCTAACTCCTTGAGTTCTTTGTATACATTGGATATTAGCCCTCTGTCGGATGTGGGGTTGGTGAAGATCTTTTCCCAATTTGTTGGTTGCCGATTTATCCTTTTGACCGTGTCTTTTGCCTTACAGAAAGTTTGTAATTGTATGTGGTCCCATTTGTCTATTCTTGATCTTAGAGAATAGCTATTGGTATTCTGTTCAGGAACTTTCCCCATGAGCCAATGTCCTCAAGGGCCTGTCCCTGTTCCTTTTCTATTAGTTTTAGTGTGTCTGGTTTTATGTGGTGGTCCTTGATCCACTTGGAGTTGAGCTTAGTGCAAGGAGATAAGAGAGGATCAATTCTCATTCTTCTGCATGTTGACCTCCAGTTGAGCCAGCACCATTTGTTGAAAAGGCTATCTTTTTTCCACTGGATGTTTTCAGACCCTTTGTTGAAGATCAATTGGCCAGAGATGTGTGGGTTCAATTTTGGGTCTTCAATCCTATTCCAATGATCCACCTCGCTGTCACTGTACCAATACCATGCAGTTTTTAACACTACTGCTCTGTAGTATTGCTGGGGTATATTGATTCCCCCAGAAGTTCTTTTCCTGTTTATGATAGTTTTAGCTATTCTGGGTTTTTTGTTATTCCAGATGAATTTGAGAATTGCCCTTTCTAACACTATGAAGAACTCAGTTGGGATTTTGATGTATATATTGCTTTTGGCAAGATTGCCATTTTTCTATATTAATCCTGCCAACCCACGAGCATGGAAGATTTTTCCATTTTCTGAGGTCTTCCTCAATTTCCTTCTTCAGAGACCTGAAGTTTTTGTCATATAAATCTTTCTCTTGTTTGATTAGAGTCACACCAAGATACTTTTATTGTTTGTGGCTATTGTAAAGGGTGTCATTTCCCTAATTTCTTTCTCGGCCTGCTTATCCTTTGCGTATAGGAAGGCTACTGATTTGCTTGAGTTGATTTTATAACCAGCCACTTTGCTGAAGTTGTTTATCAGTTGTAGGAGTTCTCTGGTGTAGTTTTTTTGGGTCACTTAAGTATACTATCATATCATCTGCAAATAGTGATAGTTTGACTTCTTCCTTTCCAATTTGTATCCCTTTGACCTTCTTATGTTGTCTAATTGGTCTAGCTAGTACCTCAAGTACTATATTGAAGAGATATGGTAAGAGGGGGCAGCCTTGTCTAGTTCCTGATTTTAGTGGGATTGCTTCAAGTTTCTCTCCGTACTTTGATGTTGGCTCTTGGTCTGCTGTAAATTGCTTTTACTATGTTTAGGTATGGGCCTTGAATTCCTGTTCTTTCCAAGACTTTTAGCATGAAAGGTTGCTGAATTTTGTCAAATGTTTTTTCAGCTTCCAATGAGATGACCATGTCATTTTTTTATTTTGAATTTGTTTATGTAGTGGATTACATTGATGGACTTCCATCTATTGCACCATCCCTGTACCCCTGGGATGAAGCCAACTTGATCATGGTGAATGATTGTTTTGATGTGTTCTTGTATTCGATTGGCAAGAATCTTATTGAGTATTTTTGCATCGATGTTCATAAGGGAGCTGATCCCCAGCAGTTGGCCACAGCAGCAGAGCTGTAGGTGCACAGACCTCCCGCCGAGCTCCTCTGGCTTTTTGCGCAGGCAAAAGCCTGACAGGGTAGTCTATGCTAGGCTAGGTCTCTGTACATGCACCTGACCCCAGCAGACAGCAGTCCATAGTGACCCGAGGGAAGATGGCGGCCTTACTGCAAGCCTAGTGAACTGGTGCCCAGGGGTTGGCTACAGCAGCAGAGCTGTAGGTGCACAGACCTCCTGCTGACCTGCTCTGGCTCTGGGCACAGGGAAGAGCCTGACAGGGTAGTCAATGCTGGGCTAGGTCTCAGTCCACGCTCCTGACCCCAGCCGCTAGCAGTCTGCAGTGACCCAAGGGAAGATGGCAGCCTCCCTGCAAGCCTGGTGAGCTGGTCCCCAGCGGTCAGCCACAGCAGCCGAGCTGTAGGTGCACAGACCTCCCACCGAGCTCCTCTGGCTTTGTCGTGAGGAAGACTATTAAAGTACTAGAATGAAATGCTTTATAGTAGTAGGGCCCTTCCTTATAAAGTTTTTTAACACATATTTAATGAATATGACTAAAAACACTTAAAACACATTTATGCCATCTAAAGGTTGAACATGTATCAGTATTGTGCATTGACTCCAGAAGTACAACAACCATGTGACTTACACAATCTTTCAGTTAAGTTATTTACATTTTATAAAAAATTAAGCTATTTTATAGTGTCTGAGTCATTTAACTTTTTTAATTGGATATATTCTTTATTTACATTTCATTTCCCTTTTCCTGGTTCTCCACCCCCCAAAGGTCCCAGATGCCCTTTTCCCTTGGCCTGTTCCCTCATCCTCCCTTTCCCACTTCCCTGTTCTGGTATTCTCCTACACTGATGCATTGGCCTTTCCAGATCCAGGGTCCACTCCTTCCTTCTTTTCGGACATTATTTGGTATGTGGATTGTCTTTTTGGTGTTTCAAGATTCTAGGCTAATATCCACTTATCACTGAGTGCATATCATGGGTATTCTTTTGAGACTGGGTTACCTCACTTAGTATGATGTTCTCCAGCTCCATCCATTACCAATACTCTTCAAACTACTCCACAAAATAGAAACAGAAGGAATACTACCCAACTCATTCTACAAAGCCACAATTATGCTGATACCAAAACCACACAAAGATCCAACTAAGAAAGAGAACTTTAGACCAATTTCCCTTATGAACATCTATGCAAAAATACTCAATAAAATTCTTGCCAACTGAATCCAAGAACACATCAAAATGATCATTCACCATGATCAAGTAGGCTTCATCCTAGGGATGCAGGGATAGTTCAATATATGGAAATCCATCAATGTAATCTACTACATAAACAAACTCAAAGAAAAAAACCACATGATCATCTCATTGGATGCTGAGGCATTTAATTTAACAAATGGCTAATGTCAATTTTTTTCTATTATAAAACTTGATGCAACAAACGTAATACTAGAATTCATAAAATTTAGGAATGAAAAAGGAGAAAGAGCAGCAGCAAATGGATTTGTTCAGCAGCTAGTCTCACAGATTTGAGGATAAAGAACTGGCCAAAACCTCCTGGTAATTAGAGCACATAGTAGAACTGAGTTTAACTTTATAGAGATGTCATCATACTTAATTAGATACACAATAAGCTTTTGTTAAATAATATGTCTCTTGTGAAAGAATTTTGAGAATATTTAATGCTTTCTTTAGTTTATTTAGTGCTAAGAAAGCTAACATTTAAAACATAGTGGTTATCAGAAAAATTCTTTCCTAATGTAATTATTTATGCACTAATTTATCTTTACTCTTGTAATTTGATAGCCAGAATCGTAGTGCCTCAGAACAATAATAAAAACCAACACATGATACTAAGTTTGTCCTCAGTGTATAAATTTTGTGTGCCATTCGTTTTAACAGTTGTAAGATGTTTCATTCTTAGCACACACTTTATAGAAAGATGGAGTTAAGACATGGTGGGGTCCAAAGATGACTCAAACTATTAAAACAGGGCTAAGCTTTTAAAACATATTTTATGTAGGGCAGAGGTTCTCAACTTTCCTAATGCTACAGCCCTTTAATTGAGACAGGTACTGATGTTTTTATAACCTCTCCCACAAACCATAAAAATATTTTGTTGCTACTTCATAGCTGTAATTTTGCTACTGTTATTAATCATAATGTAAATATCTAATATATAGGATATCTGATATGTGACCTTTATGTGGTTGTGACTCACAGGATGAGAATCACTGGTGAAGGGGTTGTGACTGTGTGGCAACCTATTTATGTGTGATAGTAAGGGTGCATTCTTTTATTTTTCTATATTCTTTGTTTATATTCCAAAGGCTTACTCCTTTCCCAGTTCCCCCCCCCCCACCATACGTCCCATAAGTCCTCTCCCCCCCCAACTATTCCCCAATCATCACCCACCCCCATTTCTCTGTTCTGGATCTACAAAACTGGATGCAATCTTTTCAGGCCCAGGGTCCTCACCTTTCTTCTTGGGAATCATTTGAATTGCTAATTGTGCCTTGAGTATTTAGGGCTTCTGCGCTCATTAATATCCACTTATCAGTGATTGCATTTCATGTGTATTCTTTTGTGATTGGGTTAACTCATTTAGGATGATATTTTTCAGATCTAACCATTTACCTACAAATTGCATGAATTCCATAAAATATGTGAGGATATCAGAGGAAATCTTTGGATTTTGGTTCCTGACTTCCACCTTATTAGAAATAGTCTCCTGTCCACTGCTCTGTATGTCATGGTAGCCAGCACCTAAGTGTATGTATATCTCTGTTTTCTGTCTCAATGCAGGAGCACCGAGATGGCAGACTTGTGCTACCACCTTGGTCTTTATGGGTGTTCCAAAGACCTGAACTCAAATCATCACTCTTTTTTTTTTCTATATTCTATGTTTACATTCCAAAGGCTTTCCCCTTTCCCAGTTCCCACCCACCATAGTTCCCATAGTTCCTCTCCCCCCCATCTGTTCCCCAATAATTCCCCCTCCCCCCTCGGTTTCTTTACTAAACTGGATGCAATCTTTACAGGCCCAGGGTCCTCTCCTTTCTTCTTCTTGGGAATCATTTGACTTGCTATTTGTGTCTTGAGTATTTAGGGCTTCTGGGCTCATTAATATCCACTTATCAGTGATTGCATTTCATGTGCATTCTTTTGTGATTGGGTTAATTCACTCAGGATGATATTTTCCAGGTCTAACCATTTACCTACAAATTGCATGAATTCATTATTTTTAATTGCTGAGTAGTATTCCATTGTATAAATATACCACATTTTCTGTATCCATTCCTCCTTTGAGGGATATTTGGGCTCCTTCCAATTTCTGGCAATTATAAACAAGGCTGCTATAAACATAGTGGAGCATGTGTCCTTATTGCATGCAGGGGAATCCTCTGGGTATATACCCAGGAGTGGTATGCCAGGGTCCTCTGGAAGTGACATGCCAAATTTTCTGAGGAACCTCCAAACTGATTTCCAGAGCGGTTTTACCATTTTGCAATCCCACCAACAGTGGAGGAGTGTTCCTCTTTCTCCACATCCTCGCCAGCACTTGTTGTCTCTTGAGTTTTTAATCTTAGCCATTCTGACTGGTGTGAGGTGGAATCTCAGGGTTGTTTTGATTTGCATTTCCCTGATGACTAATGATGTTGAACATCTTTTAAGGTGTTTCTCGGCCATCCGAATTTCTTCTGGTGAAAATTCTTTGTTTAGCTCTGTGCCCCATTTTTTGATAGGGTTATTTGTTTCTTTGCGGTCTAACTTCTTGAGTTCTTTGTATATATTGGATATTAGCCCTCTGTCGGATGTGGAGTTGGTGAAGATCTTTTCCCACTTTGTTGGTTGCCGTTTTGTCCTTCTGACAGTGTCCTTTGCTTTGCAGAAACTTTGTAGTTTTATGAGGTCCCATTTGTCGATTCTTGATCTTAGAGCATAAGCTATTGGTGTTCTGTTCAGGAACTTTTCCCCTGTGCCCAAGTCCTCCAGGGTCTTCCCAAGTTTCTTTTCTAATAGTTTCAGTGTGTCTGGTTTTATGTGGAGGTCCTTGATCCACTTGGAGTTGATCTTAGTGCAAAGAGATAAGATTGGATCAATTCGCATTCTTCTGCATGTTGACTTCCAGTTGAACCAGCACCATTTGTTAAAAAGGCTATCTTTATTCCACCGGATGGTTGTGGCTCCTTTATCAAAGATCAAGTGACCATAAGTCTGTGGGTTAACCTCTGGGTCTTCAATCCTGTTCCATTGATCTGCTTGCCTGTTGCTATACCAATACCATGCAGTTTTTAACACAATTGCTCTGTAGTACTGCTTGAGGTCAGGGATATTGACTCCCCCAGAAGTCCTTTTATTGTTGAGAATAGTTTTAGCTATCCTGGGTTTTTTGTTGCTCCAGATGAATTTGCGAATTGCTCTTTCTAGATCTATGAAGAATTGAGTTGGGATTTTGATGGGGATCGCATTGAATCTGTATATTGCTTTTGGCAAGATGGCCATTTTTACTATATTGATCCTGCCAATCCAGGAGCAAGAAATATTTTTCCATCTTCTGAGGTCTTCTTCGATTTCTTTCTTCAAGGACTTGAAGTTCCTGTTGTACAGATCTTTCGCTTGTTTGGTTAGAGTTACGCCAAGATACTTTATGTTGTTTGTGGCTATTGTGAAGGGTGTTATTTCCCTAATTTCTTTCTCTGCCTGCTTGTCCTTTGAGTACAAGAAGGCCACTGACTTGCTTGAGTTAATTTTATAACCTGCCACTTTGCTGAAGTTGTTTATCAGCTGTAGAAGTTCTCTGGTGGAGTTTTTTGGATCGCTTAGGTAAACTATCATATCGTCTGCAAATAATGATAGTTTCACTTCTTCCTTTCCAATTTGTATCCCTTTGACTTCCTTATGTTGTCTAATTGCTCTGGCTAGAACTTCAAGTACTATATTGAAAAGATATGGAGAGAGAGGGGAGCCTTGTCTAGTCCCTGATTTTAGTGGGAATGCTTCAAGTTTCTCTCCATTTATTTTGATGTTGGCTACTGGTTTGCTGTAGATTGCTTTTACTATGTTTAGGTATGAGCCTTGAATTCCTGCTCTTTCCAAGACTTTTAGCATGAAAGGATGCTGAATTTTGTCGAATGCTTTTTCAGCATCTAATGAGATGACCATGTGGTTTTTTTCTTTCAGTTTGTTTATGTAGTGGATTACATTGATGGATTTCCGTATATTGAACCATCCCTGCATCCCTGGGATGAAGCCTACTTGATCATGGTGGATGATCGTTTTGATGTGCTCTTGGATTCGGTTAGCAAGAATTTTATTTAGTATTTTTGCATCTATATTCATAAGAGAAATTGGCCTGTAGTTCTCTTTCTTTGTTGGATCTTTTTGTGGTTTAGGTATTAGCGTAATTGTGGCTTCGAAGAATGAGTTGGGCAGTGTCCCTTCTGTCTCTATTTTGTGGAATAGTTTGGAGAGTATTGGTGTTAAGTCTTCTTTGAAGGTCTGGTAGAATTCTGCACTAAAACCATCTGGTCCCGTTCTTTTTATGGTTGGGAGGCTTTCTATAACCCCTTCTATTTCTTTAGGGGTTATGGGACTATTTAGCTGATCTACTTGATGCTGATTTAATTTTGGTATTTGATATCTGTCTAGGAAATTGTCCATTTCCTCCAGGTTCTCCAGTTGTTTTGAGTATAGACCTTTGTAGTAGGATCTGATGATGTTTTGAATTTCCTCAGTTTCTGTTGTTATGTCTCCCTTTTCATTTCTAATTTTGTTAATTTGTATACTGTCTCTGTGTCCTTTGGTTAGTCTGGCTAAGGGTTTATCTATCTTGTTGATTTTCTCAAAGAACCAGCTCCTGGTCTTGTTGATTCTTTGTATGGTTCTCGTTGTTTCTATTTGATTGATTTCAGCCCTGAGTTTGATGATTTCTTGTCTTCTACTCCTCCTGGGTGAATTAACTTGTTTTTCTTCCAGGGCTTTAAGGTGTGCCATTAAGCTGCTAGTATATGCTCTCTCCAGTTTCTTTTTGGATGCACTTAGAGCTATGAGTTTTACTCTTAGCACTGCTTTCATTGTGTCCCATAGATTTGGGTACGTTGTACCTTCATTTTCATTGAATTCTAAAAAGTCTTTGATTTCTTTTTTTATTTCTTCCTTGACCAAGGTGTCATTGAGTAGAGTATTGTTCAGTTTCCATGTGTATGTGGGCTTTCTGTTGTTTTTGTTGTTATTGAAGACCACTCTTACTCCATGGTGATCTGATAGAAGGCATGGGATTAGCTCGATCTTCTTGTATTTGTTGACATCTGTCTTGTGACCAATTATATGGTCTATTTTGGAGAAGGTCCCATGTGGAGCTGAGAAAAAAGTATATTCTTTAGCTTTAGGATGAAATGTCCTATATATATCTGTTAAATCCAATTGGTCCAGAGTTTCAATTAGTTTCACTGTGTCCCTGTTTAGTTTCTGCTTTCCTGATCGGTCCATTGAGGAGAGTGGAGTGTTGAAGTCACCCACAATTATTGTGTTAGGTGTAATGTGTGCTTTAAGCTTTAGTAAGTTTTCTTTTACGAATGAGGCTGCCCTTGCATTTGGAGCATAGATGTTCAGTATTGAGAGCTCTTCTTGGTGGATTTTTCCTTTGGCCAGCAAGAAGTGACCTTCTGAGTCTGTTTTGATGATTTTAGGTTGGAAGTCAATTTTATCTGATATTAGAATGGCTACTCCAGCTTGTTTCCTGAGACCATTTGCTTGTAAAATTGTCTTCCAGCCTTTTACTCTAAGGCAGTGTTTGTCTTTGACACTGAGATGTGTTTCCTGTATGCAGCAAAATGTAGGGTCCTGTTTCCGTATCCAGTCTGTTAATCTATGTCTTTTTATTGGGGAATTGAGTCCATTGATGTTAAGAGATATTAAGGAATAGTAATTATTTCCTCCAGACATTTTTGAAATTATATTTATTTATTTTATTTATTTTTTATATTCAAGAGGTTACCTTCTTTTGGGTTTGATGAGAGGAGGTTTCTATCTTGCTTCTTCCTGGGTGTAGTTTCCATCCTTGTCTTGGTGTTTTCCCCCTATTATCCTTTGTAGGGCTGGATTTGTGGAAAGATATCGTGCAAATTTGGTTTTGTCATGGAATACCTTGATGTCTCCATCTATGGTGATTGAGAGCTTTGCTGGGTAAAGTAGTTTTGGCTGAAGTTTGTGTTCTCTTAGAGTTTGCATGATATCTGCCCAGGATCTTCTAGCTTTCATGGTCTCAGGTGAGAAGTCTGGTGTTATTCTGATAGGTCTTCCTTTATAAGTTACTTGGCCTTTTTCTCTTGCTGCCTTTAATAGTCTTTCTTTGTTTAGTACATTTGGAGTTTTGATTATTATGTGACGGGATGTATTTCTGTTCTGATCCAGTCTGTTTGGGGTTCTGTATGCTTCTTGTATATTCATGGGCATCTGTCTCTTAGGTTGGGGAAGTTTTCTTCCATAATTTTGTAGAAGATATTTGCTGGCCCTTTAACTTGTACATCTTCATTCTCGTCTATACCTATAATCCTTATGTTTGGTCTTCTCATTGTGTCCTGGATTTCCTGGATGTTTTGGGTTACAGCCTTTTTGCATTTAGTATTTTCTTTGACTGTTGAATCAATGGTTCCTATGGTATCTTCGGCTTCTGATATTCTGTCTTCTATCTCTTGTATTCTATTGTTGATATTTGCATCTATGGCTCCTGATTTCTTCCCAAGGTTTTCTATCTCCAATGTTGTCTCCCTCTGCGATTTCTTAGTTGTTTCTACTTCTGTTTTTAGTGCCTGGATGGATGTGCTCAGATCTTTCGCTTGCTTGATTGTGTTTTCATGTATTTCTTTAATAGATTTTTGTGTTTCCTCTTTCATAGCTTCTACTTGTTGGCCCACATTCTTCTGTATTTCTTTAAGTGATTTTTGTCTTTCCTCCTTATTGTCTTCTTCTTTTTGATCCATCTTCTCCTGCATTTCTTGAAGTGATTTTTGTATTTGCCTTGTAAAGGCTTCTAACTTTTGATCCATTTTCTCTTCTATTTCTTTACGAGATTTTTCTATGTGTTCAGCTACCAGCATCCTGACCAGTGATTTTATATCCAAGTCTTGTTTTTCTGGTGTTTTGGGGTATCCAGGGCTTCCTGTTGTTGGCGAACTGGGTTCAGATGCTGTCATGTTGTCTTGATTTCTGTTAGTGACATTCCTTCGTTTACTTTTTGCCATCTGGTTATTTCTGGTGTTAGTTGACCTTGTTGTCACTGGCTGGTGTTTGAATCTCCTATGAGCCTGGGCTTACCTGGTGTTTCTCTACTGGTGGTTATGCGTGATTGCTGCTCAACGGGATCACGAGCTGGCTGCCTCCCGCTGACTTTGTGCATGGCCTGAGGTCTCCGGGAAGTGTGGGGGAGTGCACCAGAGCCTCGTCAGGTGCTGCTGGGCCTGCCTAGTAGCGAGAGCCTAGCAGATCCCCCCACGTGGTAGCCCCTGATGGAATCTGTCTACCTGTTCCTTTCCAGCTGTGTTCTGGTTGCAGTATGGAGGCCTGCCGCTATCGCTGGTCCGGGCTCCTGGGGAGCTGGGTGGTTCCGGCTGCCTCGGTGCACAGCCTAAGCTCGCAGGGACGTGCTGCAGAGCCTAGGCGCCTGGGCCCGCCTGTGGGCGAGAGCTTAGCAGCTCTCCCTGCTCTAGCCCCAGATGGAGTCTCTATCTGCACCTTTCCAGCTGTGTCCTGGTTGCAATATGGAGGCCTGCCGCTATAGCTGGTCCTCACTCTTCTTAATAAACAAGAATTGTTGCTTATCCTGGTTCCGTGGGCAGGGTCTGAGCACCTGGCAATCTGGCTAGGTCTGGCTGACCTGCTACCGGCTGGATGGGAAGCTGCAGACAAGATGGCGCTGCCTGCAGGGGGTTTGGGGTCTGGCCTGCGAGCGCAGAGCTCAGGCACGGCCGCTGTACTCCAAACTGCTAGGCTGTGCGCAGTTCCTGCCCCAGACCTGAGTTCCTGGAGGTCTTAAACTCGGGCTGTCTCTGGTACCTGGTTCCGCCGGCAGGGTCTCAGCACCTGGCAGGTTGGCTAGGTATGGCTGACCTGCTACCGGCTGGATGGGGAGCTGCAGACAAGATGGCACTGCCTGCAGGGGGTTCGGGTCTGGCCTGTGAGCGCAGAGCTCAGGCACGGCCGCTGTACTCCAAACCGCTAGGCTGTGCGCAGTTCCTGCCCCAGACCTGAGTCCCCGGAGGTCTTAAACTCGGGCTGTCTCTGGTACCTGGTTCCGCTGGCAGGGTCTAAGCACCTGGCAGGCTGGCTACGTATGGCTGACCTGCTACCGGCTGGATGGGAAGCTGCAGACAAGATCAAATCATCACTCTTATAGCGAGCTGTTTACATATTGGGGCTCCTTCCTGGCCTCATGGAATTATTTTAATAATTAACATTAAGTTTTGAGTAGTTTTAGGAAAATTGTTTGTTTTACATTATACAAGTCTTGAATTTTACATTTAATTTAATAGATACATAAATATGAGTATATATAAACTTATATATGTGAGTTTCATACTGCATATAGACATATATAAATATAGACATCTCTCTCTAAATATATATATATATATATATATATATATATATATGTATATATATATACACACACACATATGCATATATGTTATTCACAAGTAAGAGACAAAGGAAAATGTGTGAGAGCTGACCTCAGAGGCAATAAAAGCGTGGAGAAGATGAAAGGGTGATGAGAAACAAAAGGCTTTTCAGAGGAAATTCTCAGGAGTTCCCAGTAGTCTAGTGAAGAATTCCTGGCAGAATATAGGACAGGAGATTCAATTATTAAAGGAACTCCAGTGAAGTCTAGAATCAAGCAAAAGTCACTGTTCTAGTTTCATTTCTGTTGCTGTGATAATACATCATGACAAAATGAAACTTAGAGGAAATGAGATTTACATTAGATCACAATTTCAGGTTATAGTCCGTTGTTGCAGGGAAGTCAACCCAGAAATGTTAATCATCTGCTCATGCCACATCCACAATCGGGAGCAGAGGAATAAGTGCAAGCATGCTCATTTGCTCACATGTGCTCATCTTGATTTCTTCACTCTTCCATAGCTCAGGACCCCCACCTAAGGAATGGTGCTGCTCACAGTAGACTGGGTTATCTCACAGCAATGTATTAAATAGTCTTTAGAGGTATGCCCCATAGGTCAATCCTAATTTCAATAGTCTTTTTTTGGTTTTTCAAGACAGGGTTTTTCTGTGTAGTCTTGGCTGTCCTGGAACTTACCCTGTAGACCAGGCCTGCCTCTGCCTCCCAAGTGCTGGGATTACAGGCGTGTACCACCATGCCCAGCTTTCAATAGTCTTTTGTTCACTGCCTTATACGCCTTTTGTTTTCCCTCATAAATACTCTCTTTTGTAGGTAACAAAGTTTTGTTGAATTATCAATTATAGCTTACCAACCCAGTCACTGACCCATTCTCTCATAAATAATTCTAGTGTTTTATAATCCTAACAATGCACAGATGAAGATAGAGATCTAGGAAAGATGAGAATTCATCTAGTGTACTCAGATATCTTAGCAGTAGAGAACGAATATATAACCTTGTCTCCCTACCCACAAATCTGGACACCTCGCCTGAAAAATGGAATGCGTTTTACTAATTCAATTCAAAAATATGGATATCATATAAATAATATGAACATAAACTGAGTCAGCTGCTTCTATTAGCTGCTAATTCAAGCTCAAGCATAGGAAAAAGTCAGGTGGAATAATTTATTCTTCAAGTCAATGTGAGCCCCTAATTCAGTCACTTGCCCATTTAAAACCAGTCCTGAGTTGAATTCCACAGGAGGTATCAGCATGTTTTCTGTTTGACTCAGAGATCACTTATTTCTGCAGCCAAAAATTACCAATGAGAGCAATCCATCAAAGAATGTAATCTCTCTCTTTGACATCTTCATGTTGTATAGCATCCCCCGATGCCTAATAGAGGATTTGGCCATGTTTCTTTTTTGACTCAGTCTTTACTTTTATTCTAGCCTGAACTGCTGCCATTCTGAAGTTTAGCTGCCATTGCCTGTAAGGCCTGGCTTGCATAGTATGTGCCTTGGTTTCTTTCCCATGTCAGTTCTCTGGGATGCAAGAGTCCCCAGATCTTCACCAGGCATTCAGGGAGACACAGGAAAGGATGGTGAGGACCGACAGAATGAAAGCTGGGTCCGGTTCAGTTTTGATCCTACATCTTTCATCATGTATCAGCTGTGATGCTATTCTCAATGATTCAAAGAAGGGAAAGCAAGCTACTGATGCCTTCACATTCAAATTCCCCAAATTATTAGTATTGCTTCCTCATATTTTCACGCAGTACGTTCATTCAACTCTTCATCCATCACTGTCACACAACAAACAAAGGAAATAGCTAAGTATCGAAATAGGTAAGGAACCAAAACTGGAAGTGTGCAGTATTTTATTTAAAATACCGAGTGCTAATTGGTAGGTTATGCTGTCAGTTAAGCCCCTTTGGTAAAAAGAGGTGACATACCTAAAAATCAGATCTCTGAACTGTGACAAGACCCCTGCAGCATTTCCTGATTTCTAAGTTCACACATCTCAACATGACAGCAAGTCTATATCAAACATCAAAGCAGTGGGAAGCCCTCAAAAACTGGTAGCTTGTGAAGAAATATCTCTGAGAGTAATTTAAGAAAGTTAGTGGTTGTGTAAATTTAGCATCATGATTGTGTCTGGATCAGTCACTTAGTGACTAGGAGAGTATACTTTTCATATAGGTTCTTTGTGCAGCAACAGTGGAGCTGCTCACAAGATAAGCAAATCTCTCTTTGATAAATGCTAATTGGTTTTGTAAATGGTAACTTTCCATTGTTAACATATTTTTCAGTTCCCTCTAGAGAAGTGGTGTAGTAGTTAATAGGCAGCATGATCACCCTTCAAAGTTAAACCTTTTCTCCACATTTATGTTTTTAATTTTCATGGTCTTTCAAGAGCAAGATAGGGACTGGAGTAATGGTTTATTAAAAGCTCAGAGTGGTTGTAGCAGCTTGCAGTCCCACCAGCAGTGGAGGAGTGTTCCTCTTTCTCCACATCCTCGCCAACACCTGATGTCTCCTGAGTTTTTAATCTTAGCCATTCTGACTGGTGTGAGGTGAAATCTCAGGGTTGTTTTGATTTGCATTTCTCTAATGTCTAATGATGTTGAACATTTTAAGGTGTTTCTCAGCCATCCGAATTTCTTCAGGTGAAAAAGTCTTTGATTAGCTTTGCACCCCATTTTTGGATGGGGTTATTTGGTTTTCTGGTGTATAACTTCTTGAGTTCGTTGTATACATTGGATATTAGCCCTCTGTCAGATGTAGGGTTGGTGAAGATCTTTTCCCATTTTGTTGGTTGCTGATTTGTCCTTTTGATCGTGTCTTTTGCCTTACAGAAACTTTGTAATTGTATGAAGTCCCATTTGTCTATTATTGATCTTAGAGCATAAGCAATTTGTGTTCTGTTCAGGAACTTTCCCCTGTGTCCATGTCCTCAAGGGTCTTTTCCAGTTTCTTTTCTATTAGTTTCAGTGTCTGGTTTTATGTGGAGGTCCTTGATCCACTTGGAGTTGAGCTTAGTACAAGGAGATAAGAGTGGATCAATTCGCATTCTTCTGCATTTTGACCTCCAGTTGAGCCAGAACCATTTGTTGAAAAGGATATCTTTTTTTCCACTGGATGGTTTCAGCTCCTTTGTCCAAGATCAAGTGACCATAGGTATGTGGGTTCATTTCTGGGCCTTCAATCCTATTCCATTGATCCACTGTCACTGTACCAATACCACACAGTTTTTAAACATTGTTGCTCTGTAGCTTGAGGTCCGGGATACTGATTCCCCCTG
Organism: Apodemus agrarius; assembly: GCA_964023405.1. NCBI lineage: Eukaryota > Metazoa > Chordata > Mammalia > Rodentia > Muridae > Apodemus > Apodemus agrarius. The sequence goes on from OZ030016.1 coordinate 65,145,052, forward strand.
AAGTTCTTTTACTGTTGAGAAGAGTTTTAGCTATCCTGGGTTTTTTGTTATTCCAGATGAATTTGAGAATTGCTCTTTCTAACTCTATGAAGAACTGAGTTGGGATTTTGACGGGTATTACATTGAATCTGTATATTGCTTTTGGCAAGATTGCCATTTTTACTACATTAGTCTTGACAATCCATGAGCATGAAAGATTTTTTTCCATGTTCTGAGGACTTCTTCCATTTCCTTCTTCAGAGACCTGAAGTTCTTGTCATACAGATCTTTTACTTGTTTGGTTGGAGTCACCCCAAGATACTTTATACTGTTTGTGGCTATTGAGAAGGGTGCCATTTCCTTAATTTCTTTCTCGCCCTGTTTATCCTTTGAGTATAGGAAGGCTACTGATTTACTTGAGTTGATTTTATAACCAGCCACTTTGCTGAAGTTGTTTATCAGCTGTAGAAGTTCTCTGGTGAAGTTTTTTGGGTCACTTAAGTATACTATCATATCATCTGCAAATAGTGATAGTTTGACTTCTTCCTTTCCAATTTGTATCCCTTTGACCTTTTTATGTTGTCTAATTGCTCTAGCTAGAACTTCAAGTACTATATTGAAAAGATATGGAGAGAGGGGGCAGCCTTGTCTAGTCCCTGATTTTAGTGGGATTGCTTCAAGTTTCTCTCCATTTAGTTTGATGTATATTACTTTCACTATGTTTAGGTATGGGCCTTAAATTCCTGTTCTCTCCAAGACTTTTAGCATAAAAGGATGCTGAATTTTGTCAAATGCTTTTTCAGCATCTAATGAAATGACCATGCATTTTTTTCTTTGAGTTTGTTTATGTAGTGGATTGCATTGATGGATTTCCATATATTGAACCATCCCTGCATCCCTGGGATGAAGCCTACTTGATCATGGTGAATGATCATTTTGATGTGTTCTTCAGTATACAGCAGGTGTTGGAGAGGATGTGGAGAAAGAGGAGTGCTCCTCCACTACTGGTGGGAATGCAAGTACAACCACTCTCGAAATCAGACTTGCGGTTCCTCAGAAAACTGGGCATGACACTTCTGAAGGATCCTGCTCTACCACTCCTGGGCATAAACCCAGAGGATTCCCCAGCATGCAATAAGGGCACATGCTCCAATATGTTTATAGCAGCCTTATATATAATAGCCAGAAGCTGGAAAGAACCCAGATGTCCCTCAATGGAGGAATGGATACAGAAAATGTGGTATATTTACACAATGGATTACTACTCAGCAATTAAAAACAATGAACTCATGAAATTCTTAGTCAAGTGGTTGGATCTGGAAAATATCATCCTAAGTGAGGTAACCCAATCACAAAAGAACACACATGGAATGCAGTCACTGATAAGTGCATATTAGCTCAGAAAATCCGAATACCTAAGACACAATTCACATATCAAAGGATTCCCAAGAAGAAGGAAGGAGAGGTCCCTGGTCCTGGAAAGGTTTGATCCAGCCTTGTAGGGGAGTACTAGGACAGAGAGGTAGGAGGGGGTTGATTGGAGAATGGGCAGAGGGAAGCAGATTTATGGGACTTATGGGGAGGTGGGATCCGGGAAAGGAAACTCATTTGGACTTCCTGTTGTCGGAGAATTGGGTTCAGATGCTGCCACATTGCCTTGATTTCTGTTAGTAACATCCCTATGTTTACCTTTTGCCATCTGCTTCTGTTGTCACTGGATGGTGCTTGAACCCTCTGTGACCCTGAAAGGCTATTTCCACATCACTGGATGACAGGGTTTCCCCTGGCACAGATTGCTGATGTGCTGGGTGCTGTTGGAGCCCTGGTGTATCTTGCCCCAAGCAATGTTATACTCAGGTTGTCTCTGCGAAACTGGAGCTGCTTGTCTGCTCTGTCAGGGAGCAAAGATGGCGGCGGGGGCGGGGAGCCCCTCTGGGTGCTGACCACCCCACATGGCACAGGACCCACGCCTGACCAGTGCACAAACAAACCGCTGATATGCCCAGGTCCTGAGCGCAGGTAGCAGCCTAGTGGTCTGCATCCCCAGAGATCTTAAACTACCTGGGGCTGCTTGTCCTGTAGGAGTCCAACTAGGAGCCAGAAAAATCATTTGGAATGTAAACAAATAATATAGAAAAAATAAAATAAAAAATAAAAAATAAATAACTTGGTGTTCCTGCATCAACTCTGGATCCAGTTCATAGCAGCCTTATATATAATAGACAGAAACTGGAAACAACCCAGATGTCCCTCAATAGAGGAATGGATACAGAAAATGTGGTACATTTTGCAATGGAATACTACTTGGCTATTAAAAATAATGACTTCATGAAGTTCTTAGGCAAATGGATGGAACTAGTAAATATTTTCTGAGTGAGGTAACCCAGTCACAAAAGAACACACATGGTATGTACTCACTGATATGTGGATATTAGGATACCCATGATACAACTCACAGACCATATGAAGCTCAAGAAGGAAGACCAAAGTCTGGATGGTTCAGACCTACTTTGAAGAGGAACAGAATAATTATGAGAGGCAGAGGGAGAGAGATACCAGGGAAGGGAATAGGAGGGGGAGGATAAAAGAGGGGCAGGATCAGGTGTGGGTAGAGACATGGGGAGAAGTACAGAAGGTGAGGTAATTGGATGGAGATGTATAGCAGTGGGAGATGGGGAACTGGAGGTAACCACCATAACATCCCAGATGCCAGGAGAGCAAGAGGCTCCCAGGATCAAATGGAGGATGATGTTAACTGAAATCCCCAACAAAGGGGAGAAAGCACCTGTAGAAAAGAAACTTGTTAATAAATGACATTAGTTAATATTAACCATCAGCTGAGATGCATCTTCCTGAAACTATAAAGTATATTCCACATATACTTTAGTAAAATGGAGGCATTATTATTGAACAAAAAAATGCAGTAAAGTTTATATTTTCAAATTTTAGGATAATAAGGAAATCAATGGGATGAGGGTGCTCGAGCAGAAGTTTGATGGAAGTAATGATGAATAAATGAAAGTTAAGAAAAACAAATAAAAACACTTTAGAAACCTAAAAAAAAAATCCCAAAATTCAAACAAAATTTATACTGAATAAGATATATTATATGCATTGTTCTAACTAATATCATAACAAATTTTAAATTAATTAAAAATCCTTAAATATAAGCTGAATAATACTTACCACATATATCCTTTTCCCCTTATTATTGAAATCTATCCTTTTTTGTATAATATATTCTGATTACAGTTCTTCTTCTACTCCTCCCATTCCCTACCTCCCCTCCCATTTGGAGCCTCCTGTTTTTTTTTCTTTTTGTTGTTGTTCGTCTGTTTGTTTTTTGTTGTTGCTGTTTGGTTGGGTTTGGTTTTGTCTCTCATTAGAAAAGACACAGAATTTTAAGGGATAATAATAAAATGTAATAAGATAAGACAAAAACTAAAAATGCTAACACTACAGATTTAGACAAAACAAACAGAAGAAGAAGAGCCCTAAATAAGGCAAAACAAACAGACACACTTGTTGGCACACTGAAGAATCCCATAAAAGTACTAAGGTGAAAGCCATACTATACATACAAAAGGATTATAGAAAAAAGAGAGAAAAGAAAAATGTATAAGAAAAATAAAAATTGATAAGATAAAATTAAAATAAAAGATGTAAAAGAAAAGCCACGATAAAACATTGTGAGACAAAGAAAAAAAAAAAAACCCTCCTGTTGAATTCATTTTCTTTGCCAGTCTACTGCTGGGCATATCCTTAAGAATAGTGTGTTTTCCTCAGAGATTCCTTTGGAGGAAAGGGTGTGTGTGTGTGTGTGTGTGTGTGTGCGTGCGTGCGTGCGTGCGTGCGTGCGTGCGTGCGTGTGTGTGTGTGTGTGTGTGTGCGCGCGAGTAGTTTTCAATTAGTGATTGCTTCTGCATTAGGGATGGAGGCAAGTGTCCAATCCTCCTTTCTGCTTTAGAGTACCATCTGGTGCAGACCCATGCAGGCCCTGTGAATGCTGTCTTAGCATCTCTGAGTTCATGAGTGCACCAGTCTTGTTTATTTCTTGGTTTCCTCTATGCCCTATGGCTCTTGTACTCTTTCTGTCTCCTTTTCTGCACTATTGCCTGAGGAGAGGGATGTGATGGAGACATTCCATTTAGGGCTGTGATGGTTTGTATATTTTTGACCCAGGGAGTGGCACTATTAGAAGGTGTAACCCTGTTGGAGTATGTATGTCAATGTGGTTGTGAGCATTAAGACCCTCATCCTAGCTGCCTGGAAGTGAGTGTTCTGCTAGCAGTCTTCAGAAGAAGAAGTAGAACTCTCAGCTCCTCCTGTACCATACCTGCCTGGATGTTGCCATGTTCCTACCTTGATAATAATAGACTGAACCTCTGAACCTGTAAGACAACCCGATTAAATGTTGTCCTTATAAGTTGCCTTGGTCATGGTGTCTGTTAACAGCAGTAAAACCCTAAGACAAGGGTTGAGTGTTCCTAGGTTTTTCACTCTCTGCATATGTTTCACTGTAGGTCTCTGCATTTTTCCATCTGAATCAGGGAAAAGCTTCTTTTATGATGTCTGAATAAGACATCCATGAGCTATAATGTATGAGTATAAAAGAATGGCATTGTTACCTTTTTTTTTTGAACAATGGTATTTGCTTTTACCCTAGGTATCTGGTAGTCACATATTACTGGTCACCCAAGCAGTGATGGGTATGGGTTCCATTTTGTCGATTGAGCCTTAAGTCCAATCAGAAATTCAGATATTGGTTGGTTACTTCCATAAACTTTGTGCCACCATTGCCCTAATATATCTTACAGGCAAGATACGATTGTAGATCAAAGGGTGTGAGGCTGTGTTGGAGTTTGTTTTCTCCTCAGAAATGGGCAGAACACTTTCCTGTACTAATGACGATAAGGTTGAAGGTTCTATACAGGCACCAAACTGACTTCTCTATGTTCAATAAGTTGTGGAGGTATTATCTTCAGCAGTGTGGCCTTACCATCACTGTCCTGAGAACCATCTACAGTCTTAGCAACAGATTGTGTTGTCTGGTGGTTCCCAGGTAATCCAGTCTTAGTGCTGGAAGCTTCATTTTGTGGCAAGAGATGGCTAGCTGGAGCTCTGCTTCCCATTATATTTTTCTTTGAGGTTGCATTCATATATGTATATGTTATAGGAGGCTTCTACTGCATTAACTTTCCATATTACCCCTTAATTTTAGCTGTCCCTTCCAGCATTCTCTCCCTTACATCCTCCACATTTGATCTTCCAGTTCCAGTACTCTCCCATCTATCCATAACTATCTGTTTTATTTCTCTTTCTTAATGAGTTTTATATGTCCCCCATCACTCATTACTGTATACTGTATCTGTAGTTCTATAGGTCGTAACTTGTTTATCACTGATTTAACAGCTAATATACACATATTAGTGAATACAAACTATATCTTTCTCAATCTAGGTTACCTTAGTTAGAATGATTTTTTTTCTATTTTTATCCACTATCTGTGAGTTCCATAATACTGCAACTTTTAACAGCTAAGTAATATTTTATTATATAAATATACCACATTTTCTTTACCCATTCTTCCATTGTTGGACATCTATTTTGTTTCCAATTTCTGGCTATTATGAATAGAATAGTAGTGAACATGGTTGAACAAGTGTCTTTGTGGTAGGATAAAGGTACCTTGGAGTATATGCCAAGATTGGTATAACTTCATCTTGAGGTAGAATTGCCATCTCCCAGAAGAACTGACACACTGATTTATTTGTCAAAATTGAAACTCCTACTAGAACTGTATAAATGTTCCTGATTCTTCACATTTTTGACTCCATGACCTGTCACTTGTTATCTTAGCTATTCTGGTGGGTATGTGATGTAATCCTGAAGTAGTTTTGATTCACATTTCCCTGATGCCTAAGAATGCTGACATGTTTTAAAAGTGTTTCTTAGCCATTCACATTTCATTTTTGGGGGATTCTCTGTTTTATATCTGTACCTCTCTCTCAAAATTGGATTGTTTTTCCTAATATTTACTTTTAAAATTCTTTGTGTATTTTGAATATTAGTACTCTATTGCATGGGTAGTTGGTAAAAAAATCTTTTTTTATGCAGAAGCTTCTCAGAAGTATTTTCCTGTGGCAATGAGTTCAAAGCTATTTCCCACTTTTCTTCTGTCAGGTTAAGTGTATCTTGTTTTATGTTGAAGTTTTTGATCCATGTGGAAATGTGTTTTGTACAAAGTAATCAGAATGATCTATTTTGAGTCTTCTACATGAATCTATCCAGTTTGACCAGCACCATTTGTTGAAGATGCTTTTTTGCCCAGTATGTTTTGTCTGGCTTCTTTAAAAAATCAGGTGTCCATAGATTTGTAGATTTATGTTTGTATCTTCAATTAGATTCCATTAATCAATAGAACAGTTTTATGTCAACACTGTGCTGTTTTTGTTACAATAGCTCTGCAGTACAACTTGAAATCAGAGATGATGGTACCTCCCATGGTTCTTTCATTATTTAGGATTGTTTTAGCTGTCTTGGGTTTGTGTATTTCCATATGAAGCTGAGAATTGTCCTTTCAAGATTGTTGAAGGATTGTTAATACCTATATCATAGTATATATCTATGTATCTATATCTCTATATCTCCTATATGACTGCAGAATATTTATAAAATTCAATCCTGTGAAACATTCATTAAAATGTCAGTTACTTCAACTGACAAAGAACGACACAGGCCGTATTCTCTACCAGCTATGTTCTTCTGGACACTTATAATCTGTAAGGTCCTCAGAAATAAGCAGTATGTATCCTAACCCTTTTGCAGAGGGTGATCAGACTCATGAAGGGTCTACCCGCATCCCGTCAAAGTAAGTATCTTGAGTGTTTACCTTGGGTGCTAAAAAATGATCAAATTACATGTCAATCTGAATATGATTTATATCTTAAAGGAACTACTTTTCAGAGTCTAAAGGCTACCAGAAAGTCACTAGCACAGTATAGAGCTTTCAGTGTGATTTTGTTCACTAGCAACTCTGGATGAAATTTCATCAAATTTATCTTCTAGTGACTTAGATAGACCCTTCTGTCCTAATTGCCCCTTTCTTTTTCTCCTTTATCTGTTTTAACACTCTCTAGATCCGATGAAGGTGTTCAAAGCATTTGATGTCTGCCATGGCTTCTCCTGCCTCATAAGAATCAAATCCCATCATGAAGTCTAGAAAAGCTGCAATGCTGCTTGCCAGTCCTGAAGTCCGTGCTGAGTTAATATTCTCTTAGTTCTCCTGTGCCCATCTAGTCCAGTGAATTGGGTTTCAATCACTACTTCTATCATGCTCACTTTTCTGACCAAGTCCCTTCTTATACTGTCTCCTACTCCTCCTATTCTTCAGGGCTAAGCAAGTGCCATTAGTGATTTGTAGGAGCCAGTCCATCATTGACCAATTTCCCTCTTCCAATGCTTCAGCATATGCATCTTGAGATATTCTCAAGGACAGATGTGCAGCTGTAGTGCTCAGTGTCTCCATTCCACAGTACTCAGGATGATTCTATTTGCTTTTGTGGTATCCCCATAATCTAGCTAACTGGCCTTTGAGACACTCCTTGGTTAATTCCATTCATGGCTTTCCCTGAATTGAGAACTGCAGTTCTATATACATACATGTATACATAAATATGGACTTCACTGTCTTAGTCAGGGTTTCTATTCCCGCACAAACATCATGACCAAGGAACAAGTTGGGGAGGAAAGGGTTTATTGGGCTTACACTTCCACACAGCTGTTCATTACCAAAGGAAGTCAGGAGTGGAACTCAAGCAGGTCAGGAAGCAGGAGCTGATGCAGAGGCCATGGAGGGATGTTCCTTACTAGCTTGCTTCCCCTGGCTTGCTCAGCCTGCTCTCTTATAGAACCCAAGAATACCAGCCCAGAGATGGTACCATCCACAAGGGGCCCTCCCCCAGTTGATCACTAATTGAGAAAATGCCCCACAGCTGGATCTCATGGAGGCACTTCCCAAACTGAAGCTCCTTTTCCTATGATAACTCCAGCTTGTGTCAATTTGACACCCAAAACTAGCCAGTACATCCTCTATGTCCTTTAATTGTTTTTTTTTTAACAATAAGAAACCTGTCTTTCTTTCTTCTTTGCTTACTAGTGCGTGTAACTAACAATCTATAAACTACTTTAAATCTCATCATTTCGGGTCTAACATTGGCTATTATTTAAGGCCAAGCTCAAAAATTTTCTCTGTAGGGAAATGCCCTGGTTTTATATACCTATACACCTCATCCATCATCTGATGGCTTCACATCCTTCATTTTTATCACCTCATAACAACCATGGGACAAATACAGGGCTATGTTGCAGGAAATATATAAAAAGCAATCCATGACCTGTTCTCAGCCTGGCAGACTCTCTGTCTCTGATATCTGAAATCCCCCCACCCTGCTCACTAAGTTCCCGTGCTCACTATGTGGCCATGCATGCCCCATGCTTCCAAATTCCCATGGCTGGCTGGGGTGCCCTGCTGGAAATGCCCTACATTTCTCTGGAACTCGGTTGAGTTATTGTGTGAAGGAAAACACTATACAATCTTAGTTTAGAATCTACAGGTAACACAATCACTTGGTGCAGAAACTAGCATCTTAATTTTGTAAACTATTTAAGTTATAAATGTTCTGGTGGCACATCCTGGCAGATCTGCCACCTAAACCAGGAACCTCTCACTGCCTACATTGTGTCTCCATGGTCTTTCCCTTCCAAAAATAAGTATCTTTCTCCAGCCTACCTTCTTCCTCTCTCCTATCCAGAAGTCCTGCCTATTGTTCACCCAATGACTCATCCCTTGAAATCTTTATTATTAGGGGCAGGTTCTGCCACAGGACTACAGAAAAAAATTCTTCATCTAATGAAAATCAACCACAGAAATTTTTTTCTTTTTAAAAGTAATTATATTTTTTACACTCCATATTTTATATGCCTCCCATCCATCCTCCAATGTCCCCTCCCCCAACCCACCTGATCTCTATACTCCCTGGGGCCTCCATCCTCTTGAGGGTTATGTGTATCATCTCTTAATGAACACAGATGCGGCAGTCCTCTACTGTATGTGTGTTGATGGTCTCATATCAGCTGGTGTATGCAGCCTGTTTGGTGGTCCAGTGTTTGAGAGATCACAGGGGTCAAGATTTATTGAGACTACTGGTTCTCCTACAGGGTATCCCTTTTCCTCAGCTTCTTTCAGCCTTCCCTAATTCAACTGAACAGCCACTTCTATCTATTGATTGGGTGCAAATATCTGCATCTGACTATTTCAGCTGCTTGTTGGGTCTTCAGGAGTATGGTCATGATAGGTCCCTTTTTGTGAGTGCTCCATGGCCTCAGTAATATTGTCAGGCTTTGGGGCCTCTCCTTGAGCTGGATCCCACTTTGGGCTTGTCACTGGGCCTTCTTTTCCTCAGGTTCCTCTCCGTTTCTATCCCTGTAATTCTTTCAGACAGGAACACTTATGGGTCAGAGTTGTGACTGTGGGATTCCCACCACCCCCCCATTTGATGCCCTGTCTTCCTGCTGGAGGTGGGCTCTATAAGTTCTCTCTCTTTACTGTCAAATATTTCATCTAAGGTCCCATCCTTTGAGTCCTGAGAGTCTCTTACCTCCCAGGTCTCTGGTACATGTTAGAGGGTCCCCCCAACTTCCTATCTCCTGACGTTGCCTGTTTTCTTTCTCCTGGCCCCCGGGGATTCAGTCCTTTTCCCAATACCAGATCATGTTCCCTGCTCCCCACAATTCCCTGGCCCTGTCCACTTTCCCTCCCAGGCCCCTCCTTCCTTCCCCACTTGTGTTCTCAGAAGAACCAAGGCACCCCCAGTTTGATCTCCCTTCTTCTTGAGCTTCCTGTGGTCTCTGAATTGTAACTTGTTTATTTTGAGCTTTTGGCCTAATATCTACTTATCAGTGAGTGCATACCATGTGTGTTCTTTTGTGATTGGGTTACCTCGCTCAGGATGACACTTTCTAGTTCCACCCATTTGCCTAAAAATTTCATGAATTCATTGTTTTTAATAGCTGAATAGTACTCAATTGTGTATATATACCACAATTTCTGTATCCATTCCTCTGTTGAAGGACATCTGGGTTCTCTCCAGCTTCTGGCTATTATAAATAAAGCTGCTATGAACATGGTGGAACATGCATCCTTATTACATGTTGGAACACCTTCTGGATATATGCCTAGGAGTGGTATAGCTGGGGCCTTAGGTATGGCCAATTTTCTGAGGAACCAACAACCTGATTTCCAGAGTGCTTTTACCAGTTTGCAATCCCACCATCAATGGAGAAGTGTTCCTCTTTCTCCACATCCTCTCCAGTATCTGTTGTTCCCTGAGTTTTTCATCTTTTCCATTCTGACTGGTTTGAGGTAGAATCTCAGGGTTGTTTTGGATTTACATTTCCCTGATAACTATGGATAATGAACATTTATTTAGGTGCTTCAGAGCCATTCAAGTTTCCTCAGTTGAAAATTCCATGTTTAGCTCTGTACCCCATTTTTAATAGGGTTATTTGACACTCTGGAGACTAACTTCTTGAGTTCTTTGTATACATTGAATATTAACCCTCTATCAGATGTAGGATTGGTAAAGATCTTTTCCCAATCTGTTGGTTGTCGTTTTGTCCTATTAACATTGTCCTTTACCTTACAGAAGCTTTTCAGTTTTATGAGGTCCCATTTGTAGATTCTTGTTCTTAGAGCATAAGCCATTGGTGTTCTATTCAGAAAATTTCCTCTGTACCCATATGTTCAAAGTTCTTCCCCACTTTCTCCTCTATAAGCTTCAGTGTATCTGGTTTTATGTGGAGGTCCTTGATCCACTTGGACTTGATCTTTGTACAAGGAGATAAGAATGGGTCAATTTGCATTTTTCTCAATGCTGACCTCCAGTTGATCCAGCACCATTTGTTAAAAATGCTGTCTTTTTTCCCACTGGATGTTTTTAGCTCCTTTGTCAAATATCAAGTGACCATAAGTATGTGTGTTCATATCTGGTTCTTCAATTCTATTCCATTGATCTTCCTGACTGTGTCCATACCAATACCATACAATTTTTATCACTATTGCTCTGTAGTAGTCAGGGATGGTGATTCCCCCAGGAGATCATCTGTTTTGGAGAATAGTTTGCTATCCTGGTTTTTTTTTTTTTCTTATTTCAGATGAATTTGTAGATTGCTCTTTCTAGCTCTATGAAGAATTGATTTGGAGTTTTGATGGGGATTGCATTGAATCTGTAGATTGCTTTTGGCAAGGTGACCATTTTTACTGTATTAATCCTGCCAATCCATGGACATGGGAGATCTTTCCATCTTCTGAGATCTTCAATTTCTTTCTTCAGAGGCTTGAAGTTCTTGTCATACAGATCTTTCACTTGCTTTGTTAGAGTCACACCAAGGTATGTAATATTATTTGTGACTATTGTGAAGGGTGTCATTTCCCTAATTTCTTTCTCAGCTTGTTTATCCTTTGAGTAGAGGGAGGCTACTGATTTGTTTGAGTTAATTTTATATCCAGCCACTTTGCTGAAGTTGTTTATCAGCTTTAGGAGTTCTCTGGTGGAATTTTTGGGGTTGCTGAAGTATATGATCATATAATATGCACATGGTGATACTTTGACTTCTTCCTTTCCAATTTGTATCCCTTTGACATCCTTTTGTTTTCTAATTGTTCTGGCTAGGACTTTGAGTACTATATTGAATAGATAGGGAGAGAGAGGGCAGCCTTATTCGCTCCCCAATTTTAGTGGGATTGCTTCAAGTTTCTCTCCATTTAGTTTGATGTTGGCTACCGGTTTACAGTATATTACTTTCACTATGTTTAGGTATGGGTCTTGAATTCCTTATCTCTCCAAGACTTTTATCATGAAGGGATGCTAAATTTTGTCAAAAAGATTTTTCAGCATCTAATGAAATTACCATGTGCTTTTTTTCTTTGAGTTTGTTTTTGTAGTGGATTACATTGATTGATTTCCATATATTAAACAATCCCTACCTCCCTGGGATGAAGTCTACTTGACCATGGTGAATTATTGTTTTGATGCATTCTTGGATTCAGTTGGCCAGAATTTTGTTGAATATTTTTGCATCGATGTTCACAAGGGAAATTGTTCTGAAGTTCTCTTTCCTTGCTTGATCTTTGTTTGGTTTAGGTATAAGCATTGTTGTGGCTTCATAGAATGAATTGGGTAGTGTTCCTTGGGTTTCTCTTTTTTTTTGAATAGTTTGAAGAGTAATGGTATTAGCTCTACTTTGAAGATCTGATAGAATTCCCCACTGAATCTATCTGGTCCTGGGCTTTTTTTTGGGGGGGGGGAGGGAGACTATTAACAACTGCTTCTATTTCCTCAGGACTTATGGGACTACTTAGATGGCATATCTTATCCTGTTTTAACGTTGGCACCTGGTATGTATCTAGAAAATTGTCCATTTCATCCAGATTTTCCAATTTTGTTGATTATAAGGTCTTGTAGTAGGATCTGATGATTTTTTGAATTTACACAGTTTTTATTGTTATGTCTCCCTTTTCATTTCTGATTTTATTAATTTGGGTAGTGCCTCTGAACTCTCTGGTTAGTCTGGGTTTATCTATTTTATTGATTTTCTCAAAGAACCAGCTCCTAGTTTTGTTGACTCTTTGTATAGTTCTTTTTGTTTCTATTTGGTTTATTTCAGCCCTGAGTTTGATTATTTCCTGCTGTCTACTCCTCTTGGGTATATTTGCTTCTTTTTCTTCTAGAGCTTTCAGGTACACACACATTTCAAAAATGATAACATCTGGCAGGAGATCATTGAGAACTGCCTGAGGATTCAGTTAATTCTATACTTTGTATGCACAAGGGGCAACATGCTCGGTTGAATTAGCTTGGTACCCTGCTGGGTTCAATCAGTATAGAGCCATGGATATGAGCTAAAGACAGGTACTGATCATGGCACATGTCCCATCCATGTACTTTTTGAGGAGAAATTCAGAGACCTTGAGTTCACCAAGTTCTATAATCTGATCATTTGCATGGACTGTTTTCAGGATCCCACCAAGTATGAGCAATTGGCCCTTGTCATTTGCAGGCAGAAGGAACCTTTGTGAAGACTTAATCACTAGCTGCATTTGTGGGGAGAGCTGTCTCTCTAGCTCAGGAGTCCTGTCTGAGTTTTTATCTCACACTTTTTGCTCCATGACCTACAAGGGACTCTCTGAGCATCATGAACCATCATTATTATGTAACTTATTTTCACAGACCAAGCAAAAGAGTTTCTGAAGACTTAATTTGTGCCCAGTATGCCAAAAATCTAGTAATGAAAAGCTCAACATTTTTTCATGTCTTGGGACTTCAAACCTCTCTTTATTCAGGTAGCAAGGTAAAAGAGGAACATTCTCTCAGAGTGCTACAATGCTCCCTTTCAGATCAATGCAATCTGAGCTGTGTCAAATAGTATATTGTGAAATATTGGATTTCACAGAAAGACAGAGGTTCAATTTATTTTTCTTTTTGCTGGCATGCCCATCTAATCAGAAGAATAGGCCCACCACACATTTTTCTTTAGACATGATACCTAAGGAAGATGAAAGTGCAATTATGCGCTGCTGTTGTGCATCAATTTGAAAGGAGTTGATGCAGGTGCTTGAGACAGAAGATTCACAGACTAAGCCTCACAAACAATAAGTTGTGGAACACAGAGGTAGGGAGAGGGATGGGTGTTTTTAAAATGATGACAGGCAACAAGAGGCTGGAGAGTCATTTCAAGTTGTCTGGCAGGCATCAGTCAAACAATAATTGTCTGTTTGTTTGAAAGAACACTTTCAACTCTGGCTCAACGTAATTCCTTCCTGAAAATAGATTCTCGAGAGTAAATCAAGATGACTCTTGTCTAGCTGGAGGTTTTTGGTTTTCTAGAATTTACAAAGCACTTTCGCCAGCAGCTCATGCATTGTTTGAACATTGCTGGTGCCACAGTGAGAAAATCAGATGAGGGGCAAGTCAGTTAACAATCACACATAAAAGCATGTCGTAGAAATTATTTTGACTAACCAAGTAGTTTTTAAGATTAAACATGCTGGAAATATGGTGGGCAAGAGATGCCTGGTTCCATTTTCTGTTCTGATTTGATCAACACTCACAATCTGTCTGGTGCGTTGCTGTCTACAATAAACCTATGCTTGGAAAATAAGCCTCAGCCTCACTGCATCCAGAAAGCTAGAGTGCTGGGCTGGCTCAAAACATAAGAAAAATAGTCACAGAATGCTTGGGTTTTTCAGAGAAACTGTAGTTTAAACTTTTAATTCCTCGAGGAGTGAATACGTCTGCATATGGCTGTAGCAAAGTGTCCCACACAGAGTGACTATCTGTCTCATCAATGTCAAGTGGACCCACCCAAGGAAACCTCCACAGCCTGTATGTGGCCTTGGATACACAAAGCAGTGCTTCTGCTCAGAAAGCAAAGCTGACCTTTGCAAGACATCCCCAGTCTTTTACAAATCACCACACACTCTTATTGCCCTTTGAAAGGGTAGCCCTATTGTCTGGTCATTGGCTGACCTGCCCTTTGCTATTCCCTAGACTTTAGCTCTGGGTCACTTGCAGGGGTCAATTAGCAGAAGGAGAGGTCACCCAGTCACTAGGCCTTGGCGTTAGTGTGTTACCCAAGTCTGGGCACAAACACTGGATGGGGAAAGTGCACAAGTAGAAATAGCAGTTTCTTATCTCCTGCATTGTCATCAGTCCCTAAGTCTTCTTAGGGCCCTTGTTCTCCCATTATGTGATGCCCATGCTTTATGGAAACACTCACAAAACTGGGAGAAGTCAGCTAATTTGTGCAATATCTGAAGAATCTTGTCTGTGAGAAAAGGGGTGGAGATCAGGTGGACTCCACCAGCTATGGTATTTAAGTGCCTCTTTGGATCAAAGTTTAAACCCATGGTTCTCATAGCATCAGCCTGATTCTTCCATTATATTATATTTAGATCTTTCAATTGTCAGTGCTTTTTATCTACAAGATTAATTATGATCATGGATTTATAGAACTAGAAAAGTATCATGTGTGGTGGCATAATGGATTCATTTGCCACCATCAATGAATTCCTAGATTTCTTTAAAATTCTCTACTTCCTCTATCCAAATCTCCTTCACTGTATGTTGAATCTTTACAGGTATTTTTGGTAGTCCAGCAAATCTTCATTCCTGCTTAGGTCCTTCTGAAAGAACTGCCTTATGATCCTTTATCATAGGATTCTATTAATTATGTAGGGACTATTCATTCTTCTCTTCAGTCTTCATGATTCATGGTTTAAACAGCTTCAGAATTTTGTACTAAGCATAGGATATAGCAAGAGTAATGGGGCCTCCAAAGTGCTCCCCATCTCCCAGTCAAAGGCCAGTTTCAAGGCTGTAAATTCAGCAATGAGTAAAACACCATTCAATATGCCATTTAGTGAAAAAATTTATAGTAGTTTGTAAGCTGATATTTCACTAAGTCAGTCAACATTAAACATATGGATTCAAACTATTATTCTAGATTAGAATATAGGAATTTCAGTTAACAAACCTGATAGAGCTCCCTGTCCTCTTACAAGTTGCTTTCTCTTGCTCATATTGCCCTGAATTGTGTGTGTGTGTGTGTGTGTGTGTGTGTGTGTGTGAGAGAGAGAGAGAGAGAGAGAGAGAGAGAGAGAGAGAGAGAGAGAGAGAGAGAGAGCAGGGAAATGAAAAGAGAGCTTATTTGCAGTTGAGAGTACATTCAGCTCTTGTTATAGCCACAAAGGTTTGCACTTACAGTTTAGGAGATAAGCTTTATACAGCTAGCTTCACTTTTGAAGTATGTATTAATTCTAAACTGCCATTTCCCCCCCTGCAGCTGTTATGGAGAATGCCATCTGGTACATGACAGAGACCCTGATAGAAGACCCCATGTGGACATTCATCCTGAGTTTTGGGACTAAACTTTTTCAATCTGATCTGTCTTAATTCCTGGGGACATCAGGCCTCTTTTTACTGTGATCATAAAGCTACAGGCAGAAAGAAGGGGGAAACTAGTTACCAGTCTTTCTGTTTTGAACACTTGTTTCTTGGTTATATTTTTATTCAAATATATATTTTGCTGATCCTGCTACATTTGTTGATACTTGTGAGGTAGGCTTAATATCTTAAATACAGGTAGGCAAAATCTTAAATACAGATTTTGATTGAGAACACTTCTGAGAGCAAGTCAATATTTTCTGCTTTTTATTTTTACTTAGCTTTACTTGGAAGACCATGACACAAAAGATAATGTCATGGATCCAAGGTACTATGTACCATCCCTTGTGAAGCTCAGTGCCCTGTGGAACTTTGCCAACTCATGTTTCTAGGTCCTTCTTAACCTTGTCTCATCATACTGACTTGTTGTCAGTAAGCAGCACAGCTCCTGCCTCCAGGTTCCTGCATTGCTTAAGTTCCTGTCCAGACTTCATTTGAAGATGACTATGATGTGAAAGAGGAAGCCGAATAAGCCTTTTTCTGCGCCAACTCGTTTTTGGCCATGATCTTTCATCATAGTAATAGTAACCTTGACTAAGCCACTCAGCTATGGTTCTGTCTTTCGATTGGAAATTCAACCTACATTCTTTTGACCTCTGTTTACATTTTGCTTTCTGCTGGTCTCTCCATTTTCCTACTTTAAATTAGGATAGGAGGCATTTGTGATGGATGATTTATATTTGTATTTGAATGAGCAATCTGAGAAGACAGCTTTCATCAATGTGATGGGCATCATCCAGTTCACTGAAGGTTCAATTACATCAAAATGTGGAGGAGGGCACTCTCTTTATTAGCTAGACATCTAGGATATAATTTTTTCTTTTACCTTTAGACATTGATGCTCTTGGTGATTGAGATTTCAGAGTTGAAATAGGATTTATATTATTGGTTTCTCTAGGTCTTAGGGCTTTAGACACATACTAGACCTGTACCAATGGATTTCTTAGACATATAGCTTCATAAAAGTTAGAATTTGATACTTAAAAGTCTACCTAATCATAGGAGTCAGACTTCAATCAGTATCTCTCTCTGTCTCTTTCTCTTTGTCTATCTCTCTGTTCTTTCTGTTTTTCTCCCCCCTCTTCCCCCCTTGTGTGTGTGTGTGTGTGTGTGTGTGTGTGTGTGTGTGTGTTTCTCTCTCTGTCCCTCTCTTTTCTTTGTTAGCAGAAATCTTAAAGCACTGAAACAATGGACTGATTCATCTTTACCTTGTAGGTATGAACCCAAGTACACAACTCAGAGACAACATAAGAGGGTTTAATTCTAGGGCCAAATATTAGTGACTATGGCCTAGAGGTATATATTTAGATTACATTAAATTGTACTGTCCAAAGAGGTAGCACTTCCTAAAAATTTTTACAGTACTAGAACAATGAACAGTTATAAATCATAGTAGTTCTCAAATACATTAATGGATACATCAGGTAGATGGAGTACATCAAAATGGGGAAATCTCTACTAAAAGACCTTGCATACTGTCTGACAGCATTCTTAGCCCATTTATTGGTGGGAAAGTAGGGTTTTGTTAATCCATTTTAAAATGAATTTTTTAAAATCTGTAACTTTCAGGATGTTAGGTCCATCTTTATCTATCACTCTCAGAATGTTAGGCTTCACACAAAGGTCGGCAAGAAATGACTATTTGAGGGTCTAAACATAGTCTAATATATACAATGTAATTAGGCTCTGGGTGTGCAGTGATCTAACTGGTCCATATCACTACAGTTGTAGTCACTCCATCGACTTTTTCAGATATAGCTTTCTTTCAGTATTTCTCATCTGCACAGTTCATACACTGCACTGTAGACATTGTAGCTGTCAACTCTGCTCTGTATAGCTGTTGCTAGTTGAGCTCAAACCAGATGGTCTCAAATATAATGAGTTCCTCACTAGAGACAGAGAAAGTATCTTTAGAATGAAGAAGGGATAAACTATGACAATGCTTCCAGTGAAATAGCTTTCATGATACAGCCTAGAAATAAGAAGATGTTCCTGAGATACAGTCTTAGAAAGAGAATCCAAAATGCACCTAAACCCTTGCATTGGTTGCGCCCTGTGCCTATAACTTAGAGCAACTTTTCTTCCAAAATTCATTTCCTTTTCTGTCCCCAGTGATCTTGCTTGTACTTTCACATTCATCATGGCCAAGGATTTCTACCTTGTCTTCTCATCTGCTGCAGATATCTTCTGTCATGTTGTTTGCAGAGCCCTTTGCTTTCTGCTGGCATTGTTTTTCCACATTTTTAGAATAGTCTTTGTTTTTTTTAATTTGGCCCTTTTCCTAGGTCATGACTTCTTTATGGTTAAAGCTTCCATATCTGTACTTCTAGCTACTGTGTCCAGATTTGTTTAGTGATAGGGTCCATGGGGAAGTAGAGGCAGGATTGGGACTCTTCATCCCCCTACCACACATGATATTCAGAACCATATTTTTTAAATTGGAAGTAAGTGTTAAACCAATTCTTATTCATATACCTTTTTCTTTAAGTCTTAGCCTATATGCTCAGACCACAACCAATATTTTTCTTTTCATGGGATGAAATTCACTGAATTTTGTTAGTCTTCTCCTCTCATTATTTTGTACCCTTAGGGAATAGATAATTGAGTAAGGTACTTGCCATCCTAAATATGTAGCAGCATTCAGCAGTGCTATGGCTAATGCTTACTGCTCTCTACAATGAGAAGGGGTAAAATATGAAGAAATGTCAAGAAAACTTGTGAGTAAATTCAATCTAACAGAAATCAGGTCTTTCTCAAAATAGCTCTTGTTCTCAGACAGATCAGTGCCATTAAATGGAAAATAGGGGCTTTATACTAGAGCAACATGCATGGTTAGCTGCACCCAGGACCTCACCCATGGAAGCGTCCATATTGTCAAAGTCCTTTGAGAGAAAATGTCCTAACCTGAAAATGCCTTTGAAAGGATAGCTTACTCCTTGAAAAGATGTGTTCCAGGAAGTGTTTCCCTAGACATGAATGATGCAATAGTGACCTGGGGACTCCGGCTCTATGTTCCTAGAAAAGAAACCAATGTCAGGCAATGAATGACAGGGGTCTGAGCTGCAGAGTTGAAAGCTGAATTACATTGGAGACTTCAAGAGGTTGGAGATGCCAAGGCTATGGAATGCCCAGCCAGGAAGGCTTCAAGAACAAAGTAGGGCTGGACCAAGGGAACTATGTTGTTCAAGAAGCAGAGCTGAAGGAATGGGGTTGTTTAAGACTTTTGTGGACCAGATAATTTTATAAGAGGCCCCAGATGCTGAATGTGCAACTGAAACACTTAGTGGCTGCCTGCTGGGCTTTGATTAAGCTTTAGAATGATTATTTCTTATAATTTCTCCTTTCTTCCCTTTTGGAAGAGAACATTTATTGCATCCCATTTTAGAATGGATATATGTAACTTGTTTTTTGAATTCACAAAGAGTCCCAATTAAGAGATTGCTTGAGTCTCAGAAGAGACTGTACTTATATTATTTATTAGTGTTGGGACAACTAGAGCCTATGATGTTTTTTTAAATTTCAGATTGGGTATATTTCAAATTATTAGGTGGCCATCAGCCTAGTTAGACAAAGGGTGGAAAGTTACAGCTTAAACCTGATATATTTGAATATCATGTTAACAAGGGTGATGTTGTGATGGCCAATCTTGACTGTCAATTTGATAAATCTTATAATCATCAAGGAAACAAATCTATGGTCATTTCTTTGGATGATTAGTTAGATTAAGTTGAATTGGAAATACTTGGTGTTCTACTATTGAATTATTTCTTTTTCTTTACTTACCTTATAAACAGTAATATGTTTCCCTGACCCTTGTTACCCAAGTAGTAAATGCAGGGTTGGTAATACGTTCTCAGTGATTAGCAGTGAAATATCATCTTGCTTTCTTCACATATACATTCACATATACAACCCTGGCTTTGATATTCATGTACCCTATCCTACTAGTTTCAAATTTTTGTGAACTTTAAAACAGTGTCATATTTAAATAAGGACCTGACTGCCTTGTTTTGATGCTGCATGTATTGGGCACTGTTACTTGATCCCTAAGCAAATGCAAGCTCAGCATGAGCGAACAGACACTTAACTTGGAGATGTATCATACAGTGACATAATTAACTGTGGAGAGGTGTACAGAAGCAAGAAGCATTTTGGTCTTTGATTCTTGTTAGAGAATATTGTAGTGATTTTTTTCTTTGCTAAATTGCATCATAGCTTTCCAATGGAACATGGGTAGGATTCTTAAGGAGGATTCATAAATAAGTCATATTAAAAAGACAGAATGTGTAAATAGATTATAATGTGGAATGAAATGCAAATTGAGTATTGGCAAACACTTTTATATAGCTTTACCATTCATCCCTATCAGAGTGCTTCAAATTTCTACAGTGGCTTCCACACACTGTTCTATTACATATTGCTACTCAAGGGCATTTGATGTTTTCTCTCTCTGGAAATTCATTTGCATTTAAATGATTTGAAATAATCATAAAAGTCAAGTGCTATGAAGTTTGAAATTAGTTACTGTCTATAAATTGCGATGTCATTAAAAGATGATTGTGGAGAACTTTGCTGTCTCAGATGTAGGCAGATGAAAATCTAACAAAGTACACCTTGTTACAAACCTGTACAGAACTATGGGATATGGAGTTGAATTGATTTATTCTTCTACCAGTGCCTATAAACTCTAGCACTTGGACTGATTTTCTGAGTAACAAACTTTTTTTATCTAAGCTATAGGTGTCTCCTCTAAATGTAGGGCCATTTTTTGACACTAGCCAGATTTCATTCTTCTCCATAATAGAAAATGACAAGTGGATAAGTAAGTTGTAGACATTCCAGGCAGCATATTTTAAATAACAATCTTGGAGACCAGTGGGTTTGTTTTTGATGATATTAGGTTGGATTTATTTCCAACATATATACTTCCAGAGATGCATGGCTGAGAAGAAGTATTCTATCCATAAGAGACTTAGGGTCAAAGTTGAACCTTTTGGTTCTAATAACCCTTCAAATATTAATTTAGCTGTTAGATGCTGGAAAGTTGCTTAATTTTTCTTACTCCCAACTGGAAATAGCAGAAATATGGATGGTATCCACTTTTTAAATTCAGTGCCTGCATCAAAGTAGGAACTTCACAGTCATTAGTTGTTATCTCTTTCAATGCATACCTGTAATAATCCTTCCTTAACACTCTTTCCCCATATGATTTTTTGCATATGAACTCAAATGATTTGATCAAAATATGGAATAAATCTCTCTTATTGGATCTAACCTTTTGAAATTTGATGAATAAAACATAGGAAATGATGGCCTTCAAGTTTTGGGTAATACGCAGAAAAAGGTTATCAGTCCCCAGTTCACTAGGTTTATATCATGGTCCTTAGCTAACATGATGTGAAGAAGCTCGTCATCTTTTGGTAAGGACTACATACTGAGAACCAAATGGCTGCCTGTGTTTGTTCTCAAAGTGTGGTTTGAAGTTCTAGAGTCAAGAAGTCTGAAGTTCTGAAGTGGGAGTGTGAGCTGTGATGTGTCTTATGGTTGGCTAAAAATAAGTCTCTGGTCTTTGCTTAGCAGGCTGTTTTCTGATGCACTCCCCATTGAAATATGTTTTAAGGACTATTCATGTCAATTCAAGGTCTACCATTATGATTCATTTTATGCTGATCAGCTTTTTAAGAAGTCTATCTCAGTTTGGTCTTCATGTGGGTCCTCCAACTATTGGAGTAGGGGCTGTCCCTGACTCTGTTGTCTGTCTGTGGACCCTATTCCTCTAACTGGGCTGCCTTATCTGACCTGAGTGGGATAGAATGTGCCTAGTCCTGCAGTGAATAGATGTACTTAAGTAGGTTTGTACCCAAGGGGCCTCATTCTTCTCAGAGGAGAAGGGAATGGGGGTGGGGCTATGTGAAGAAGTGACTGTGAGGAGAGGAGACTGTGATCAAGATGTAAAGTGAATATAATAATAAAATAAAGAAAAACCCCAAGTCTCACTTCAAAGAAAGTCATGGTCTCTAGTATTGAAGGTAAGATAGTTAAATAGTTTAGATAATTGGAGGAGTGGTTCTATGCTGACCTAGTACTACTGTCTTGTCACTAATGTTAGCATGTCACCTTGAAAAAAGAATTTTTATTTCTCATTCTATATGAACCCTGTAAAAATTTCTAACTCAGAAACAAAATAAGAAACTGTTTTCTTCAGCCACTATATGTGTTGTGGTGTACTGAGCAGTATTGAGTAAGTACTTCCTCTCAATAAGAATTTTACAGAATTTTCATGATATAAAAGGACTTTTGAATCCAACTTACCATTTTTATTGGATTCCCATGTACCTCAGAAAGGAATTATGATCCAGGTCTAGCTTCCCCAAATACACCTGAGATATTTATAATGCACAGATAGTAAAACCATTATGAGCACTTCCTCATGCATTGTAATGCCAAACAATTAAAATTTGGGCATCTGAACACAAACCAAAAAGGATCCTAAGGTCATTTCAAAGACATGTCTTGACTCCTGATGGAAAGAATTGAGTAAAGCCTGAAAGAAGAAAGACTACAGAATTAATAAAAAGTTAGGATTAAGATGACCATTTTTCAGTTAAAAATTTGGAGATGAGTGGGTGGCCCTACAGAAGCCCAGGTGCTGCCGAACAGTGGTGACACATGCCTTTAATCCCAGAATTTTGGAGGCAGAGGTAGGTGGATTTCTGAGTTCGAGGCCAGCCTGGTCTACAGAGTGAGTTCAAGGACATTCAGGGCTATACAGAGAAACCCTTTCTTGAAAAATGTCTTGAAGAAGAAGAAGAAGGAGGAGGAGGAGGAGGAGGAGGAGGAGGAGGAGGAGGAGGAGGAGGAGGAGGAGAAGAAGAAGAAGAAGAAGAAGAAGAAGAAGAAGAAGAAGAAGAAGAAGAAGAAGAAGAAGCAAGGGGAGCAGGGGTGGAATAAGGGGGTTGGCAGAGGGGAAACCAGGAAAAAATAACATTTGAAATGTAAATAAATTATCCAATAAAAAAGATGAACATTTTAAAGTTAGTGAGCTTTGCTATCCCAATGTCTCTTCACACCTGTCCGAATAACAAATGGTGCATAATCTCCTCCCTTTAGGATGACATCACAAACCTTCAACAGGAAGCTCCCCTAATCCCACCCTAGCTTGTTTTCTTCTATGTGTTTCTGTATATATGGAGGTCAGATGTGGGTGCTGTCTGGCTTCCCCAATTGACATCCAGCTTAGAGTTCTCCTTCTCCTTTTTAGAATAATATTTTCATCAATCATTTGAGAATTTTGTATAACGTGTCAAATTTTTATTTGTTTCCATGTCCACCCACTTTCCTCCCTACATTCGCTGTCTCCCTTTCTTTCTCTTACCCTCCTTCCCTCCCTCCCTTCTTCCCTGTCTCCCTCCCTCCCATATTTCTTCCCTCCCTCTTTCCCTCCCTCTTTCTTTCTCTCTTTTCTCTCTGATAGATCAAACCTAATTTATGCTTCCCAGAACTCTTGGACTTGAGTCCTACAGGGGGCTGTGATTAGCCTACTTTTCTCAGGAGCCATCAATTCCAAATATCTCCTCAGCTAGTGATAGGACATTGTGTCTACATCCTCTCACTTCTGCTGTGATTTTGTCTGGCTCAAACTTGCTGTTTTAACTAGTAAGCCCTGTATATTTGACTGTTTCTGCTCCTCTGACTCCAAGTTATAGATTTGTGCAAAGATATGTGGCTTTTGTTTTATTGGATATATTCTATATTTACAATTCATTTCCCCTTTTCTGGTTCCCCACCCCCAAAGGTCCCACATGCCCTTTTTCCTCTCCCTGCTCCCTCATCCACCCCCTCCCACCTCCCTGTTCTTGTACTCCCCCACAATGATGCTTTGGTCCATTCTAGCACCAGTGTCCACTCCTTTCTTCTTGTCAGACATCACTTGGTATGTGATTTGTGTCTTTGGTGTTCCAAGATTCTAGGCTAATATCCACTTATCAGTGACTGCATACCTTGGGTATTCTTTTGAGGTGGGTCACCTCACTTAGTATGATATTCTCCAGCTCCATCCATTTCTCTAAGAATTTCATGAATTCATTGTTTCTAATGGCTGAATAGTACTCCATTGTGTATATATACCACATTTTTTGTATCCATTCCTCTGTTGAGGGACATCTGGGTTCTTTCCAGCTTCTGGCTATTATAAATAAGGCTGCTATGAACATAGTGGAGCATGTATCCTTATTGCATGCTGGGGAATCTTCTGGGTATATGCCCAGGAATGGTATGGCTGGGTCCTCTGGAAGTATCATGTCCAGTTTTCTGAGGAACTGCCAGACTGATTTCCAGAGTGGTTGTACCAGCTTGCATTCCCACCAGCAGTGGAGGAGTGTTCCTCTTTCTCCACATCCTTGCCAATACCTGATGTCTTCTGAGTTTTTAATCTTAGCCATTCTGACTGGTGTGAGGTGAAATCTCACGGTTGTTTTGATTTGCATTTCCCTAATGACTAATGATGTCGAACATTTTTAAAGGTGTTTCTCAGCCATCCGAATTTGATACGTGGCTTTTAAATGGCTGATGGAGCTATTACCTCAGGTCTTCACATTTATATAGCAAGCACTTTTCCCACAGATCCATTTTCCTAGCCTCTTGACCTTGGTGAAATTTCCATGATGTTAATTTTTATTTTTCACCAATAGCTCTGCAGGTAGATTAGGGCAAGTCTCTTTTCAGGATAGTTAGGGATGGAGGTCTAGTGGGAAACCTGGCTATTCTCTAGAATGACAGTATAGAAGCAGAAGAGACAACGACCATGTATGAGTTCAAAGGTTAGAACTATAGCCAGAATGGAAAAAGAATATATGGGTACTTTTTCATTTTTTCTTTGGTTTTCACTGCTATCCTTTAAAGTCTTTTTCCCCAACAGAAGCTTTGAGAAAACATGGGAAAATCCAATTAGCTTGGGATGCTGGCCTATGGTTCTGTGCAGAGGAGGTCCTGATACCTTCAGATTCAGAGGCTTTGATTGTGATTCCCTGTGGCTTCTGAATTTTGGTTCAGCTGCAGGAGATGTTCCAGTGACTATGAAAGTGTGGAGTGTGCACAGTTCAACCCACTCTGTAGAGAAGCACAAATTATACTTACTGGTTGAAAGGTACACCTTCTAAACTACAGGAAACTTTTCTGCAAACACATCAAATTCTTAGGCTTAAAGAATGTGAAATCACTATGAATGAAAAATAAGGAGTTCAGAAACAGAGTACATGGCTACCAATACCACAGGGGGAAAATATGGGACATTTTGATTATATTGATCACCCATGGACAATCAACCAGACAATGAAAATGTAATGTAATCTTTTCATCCAAAACTTGGAAATTGACCATATAGCAAAAAACAAAACAAACAGCATAAATTGTCTAAAAGGCGAGTCCACACTGCCAGGGACCGTATTGCCGCACTTTCTCATCCACTCCCATTTCATGTAGATGTCTACATCTTGACTTAAATTATCGCAGTTGTCCCTGCATTTGAAAAAAAAAAAAGAGGATATGCCGTGTTTTAATTTGGTGGTTTCTGGCTACAACCTTCATTATCGGAACCACGCTCAAAGCATCTGTATGTCAACAGATGGCGTGGATTTTCTGGATTATTTATATTCCTCTATACCTTCTATAAATTCAGATTTGCCAATTTGCATGCAAGGGAATAAACCAGGGTATATAAAGAAATGAATCAAAGATTATGAGCCCTGCTTTTTCAGAATTCAAGGAAACATCATAGACATTTCTGCTATTAGGATACATAACGCCCATCTCTCTTCACTGAAGAACAGGTGCCATATAAGCACAGAGTGAGACAAAGGGAATCAGTTGAGGATGCCTTTGAGGCATAGACTTCAGAAGGAAACAAACAGCATCTGCAGTGTCAATTGTTTATTGAACAGGATGCCTTTCCACTATTACAAATTTACATGTGATGTTTGTTGAGCTGCCATCAGGGCCAGGATGGTATACCACATCATGGGAGTTAGAATGATGGCTGAAGTTATGCATAGTCTTTAGTGACTGTTCCATGTGGATCCTCATCGTCTCTGTGAAGTACTACAAAACAAAAGACATGCATAGTATATATATAGCTTATTTTCTTCTGATGTGTGTTTTTGCATGGACTTAAGATACCCTGACCAATAAAATATGACACTTGTGGGAATGCCTGCATTCTAATTTTCAACCTCAAGAAACTTTTACATAATTTCTTGTTTGGATATATGTGATTCAGAGACAAGCTTAATTTATGTAATCTTTTTTCCTTTTTTCCTTATTGGCTATTTTATTTATTTACATTCCAGATTTTATCCCCTCCCCAGTTTCCCTCCACAAGCCTCCTATCCCCTTCTTCCTCCCCCTGACTCTATGAGAGTGCTCCCTCACCTACCCACCCACTCCTGTCACAGTGGCTTAGCCTTCCCCTATCCTAGGTCATCAGTCCTCCACAGGACCAAGGGGCTTCCTTCCCAGTGATGCCAGATAAGGCAATCCTCTGCTACATATCCAGCTGGAGCCATTGGCTAGGGTTAGGGCGTTAGGGTTAGGGTTAAGGTTAGGGATAGGCTTATGGTTATGGTTATGGTTAGGGTTATGGTTAGGGTTAGGGTTAGTCCCTGGGAGCTTTGGGGTATTGGGTTCGTTGATATTGTTGTTCTTCCTATGGGGTTGCAAACTCCTTCAGCTCTTACAGTCCTTGTCCTAACTTCCCCATCTGGGTCCCCACACCTACTCTAGTGTTTGCTGTGTATATCCACATCTGTATTGTTCCGACTCTGGCAGAGCCTCTCAGAGGACAGGTATACCAGTCTCCTTTCCATAAGCACTTTTTGACATCAGCAAAAGGGTCTGGGTTTGATGTCAGCAGATGGGATAGATCCCTAGGTGGTGCAGTCTCTCGATGTCCTTTCCTTCAATTTCTGCTCCACTCTTTATTCCTGCATTTCTTTTTGACAGGAGGAATTCTGGACAAATATGTTTGAGGTGGGTGGGTGGCCTCATCCCTCATCTGGGGGCTGTGCCTAATC
Organism: Apodemus agrarius; assembly: GCA_964023405.1. Lineage (NCBI taxonomy): Eukaryota > Metazoa > Chordata > Mammalia > Rodentia > Muridae > Apodemus > Apodemus agrarius. The sequence continues at coordinate 65,172,161 of OZ030016.1, forward strand.
ACTGGATATGATCTCTACAGGTTCTATCTCCCCTTTGTTTGGCAATGCAGCTAAAGTCCTCCCTGTTGGGTCCTGGGAACCTTATTGTATACAGCCTACAGTTAAACCAGTGGATGACTGATTCCATGAAGCATTAGTGGTTTAGCATTATTACATCAGCACAACCTAAATCAAACAGTGGACCAGGATATCTAGAGTATGAAGAATAACAAGACAATTACTTGGCATTCAAAGAACGATGAGTAATAAGACAATTACTTGGGAGTTTCAGGATGGCTTATTATTCAGAAGGAATTGAATAATGCAGAGACTTTGAATGAATTAGGGAAAACTGAGTTCACCATGTATATTTAATGGCTTTCTGAAAAGATATTCTTTCCACTATAAAACACCCATTCACCTGGATTATGACATAAATAAACCTATAAAGTAGACATACATTTTAAAAGTGTATTCAAGATAGAACGTAGAAGTATTTGCTATTGGATACTAAAAATAAAAAATGATATCCATGGTCAGGAAATTTATAAAATACAAGTTCATTTTATTTATAATTTTGTGGTGACATATTGGAAAAGCTTGATGTAATGACCAACTTGGAAGAAAATATACACAAAGGAATTATATCATAAATAAATAGACTATGTTGACACTGGCACTTATAATATGGAAAATAATAATTTAAAACTACTGGCATATCAAAAAATTCACTAATTTACCAAAGTAGGACCTTGAGAATGGTTCAACATTGAAAATTTATCAAAGTTGCTTACCAAAATAATAGAGGAAAAGCATTCTAGTAGAGCTTCAGAAGTTATCAATACCTCAACTATCTAAACTTGATAGATAATATCTTAGAAATCAAAGGATGGAATCAAAAGAAATTGTACAGTGCAGCAAAGCACATATGACAATCCAAGAGCAAATATCCTGCTTTCTAAAGGTGGCGGCCATGGACTTTTAAACACGCCAGAGACTAGTCTATCAGTTCATATGGCCTCTCATTTAATAATGAAAATGATTCTAAGTAGGTAGTGTTGATTTCTTATTTTTCACAGATAATAAAACTGAGGAAAAAGGGGGATTTGAAAATTATCCCATATTACACATGCTGAAATCTTTAAATTCGGCATGCTGAATAATAATGTTATTTATGGTAATAAAATAAGATTTTATGAGAACTCTAAACACTGTCTAAAATTCCATACAGTGAAAAATGCCTGATATTTTGGAAACCTTTTGTACAGTATGCAAATAATTATATCAAAGCTCATGAAAAGAAACAAATGTGTTTATTGTAGCAGTAACTAAGAAGGGTCAGTATGTGTTAAATAGTCACAAATATAAAAATTTCAAGGAGGGTTATGGCAAAAGCAGAGATCTCAACTTCATGCTGTCTGTGTCAAATACTGTACACAGATGCTTTCATCTGGGTTAGGGAGAAAGACTGGGTAGAATGAAAAGGTAGGAAAGAAATGGGGGGAGAATGAAAGAGGGGAGAAGAAAGGAAAGAATAAAGACAGATAGACAAGACAAATGCTAAGAGTTAAGACTGGAATGAGACTCTTCTGAAGGCACACCATGAGGGACATGCGTAGTAACATCAGTATATGAACTTAAATTCCTTTTACCTCCTGTTGATTCAAGGTATTTGAATGCATTTGATTTTCCTCCTTACTGCAAAGGAGAGGATGAAAAATTTTAGTATAATGTATATATTTAGCAAATTGCACAATGAAGCTATGAGACTAATCTTACCCAGTAAATGATATTCAAGTTAAATGAGACAGTAAGTATAAATATCTTTAATATACAATGTAGTTACAAATCACTGAAAAAAATTAAAAAATAATTTAATATAAAATACTCTAAACAGTATGAATGAAGCAGTATATGATAAATACTATATCAAAATTTGATATCCTAAGAATTCTAATACATGAATAAATGAAGTAATTAGCAGATGCAGTACTAATGAAAGCAAGGAAGAGAGTGAGCAAACATCATTTATAAGTGTATGTATATGTACCACATGCAAGATAATAACTAGATATGTCACAATATAAATGTATATACGTTGTAACTTGGGAACTACACTTTAAGTTTTAATTCTGTTAAAACACATTGACTTGTGTCATGTGTAGATGCTATCATTAAATGTTGGTGTTAGAAAGGGAACACAGATGTGGAAATATAAATTTTCCTACTCATTATAGAAAGTATATAGAAAGTCCTCAAAAATTAAAAATAAAGCTTCTATATAACCCATCAATCTCTCTGTACATATATAAGATAGGAAAGAAGTATATTCTTATACTTATTACAGATTACTGAAGTAGCCAAGATATCAGCTTAGCCTAGGTGCTCTAACAGTGGAGTGGGTGATAGATCCATGCTACAGAAGTGTAGTGGAACGTTATTTATCCCTGCAAAGAATGCAATCCTGTCATTTGCAGAAGCTAAGCTAAAACAAGCATGGCAAAGGGATGGAAAATTCTGCATAATGTTGTCCATTGGTAGAACATTAAATGTGATCTTACAGAGTTATGATTAAAACTGTGGTTAGAAGTGGCTGGGGAGGGTAGATGGAAGAGCTTTGTCAGTGAGCACAAGGATACAGTTGAGTAGGAGGTGTCCTTTATGGAGTTCTTTACAGACTGAGGAAATGGTAGTCAGTATCACTATATTTGTGAATTCAAAAATAGCGGGAAGAGAGAATTTTGATGCTTATATGATGAGGAGACAATACATTTGAACAGTGAAATTGCCAGATATTCTTGCGTGGTCAACATACCTGCTTTGAATAAGCATGACCTATCCATTATGTGAATCAACTTATACTTAAAATGCTATAGAATGACAATAGGATAGTGGATTTATGAGCTGTTCTATTTTTCTTTTTAATTATATTTTTAATAAAAATTGACATATATAAAATATTACAGTGAAAATGTGATTCTAGTAAGATTTTCCCATGTAATAATTTTGTGCAACTTTCTTACAGCACACTACAGCCCATAAATATGACTAAGCACTACATGAAAATAAAAATAAAATAAGATTCAAAAGAATAGAAAATTAAAAATATCACCCAAACCTCCTCTATTACTGTGAAGTTTTTATGTTCATGGGAATTTATTCCAAGTGATTTACTGGACAAATACCAATACATCCATCTATCCAACCACACATACATACATGCAAAGGCATTTTACATGTATTTTTATTAGTTAAATATAAGCACTGAAATATCACCAACATGAACGGAATAAATCAACTAACTCATATCCCAGAAAGCATACCATTCATCCATGTAAAAGGTAATGACAGACTGGGGATGCAGTCCAGAGATCAAAGACCAGTTTGACATATACAAATCCATGACTTCACTTCTTTCTCTTTCTTTCTTTCTTTCTTTCTTTCTTTCTTTCTTTCTTTCTTTCTTTCTTTCTTTCTCTCTCTCTCTCTCTCTCTCTCTCTCTCTCTCTCTTTCTTTCTTTCTTTCTTTCTTTTTTAAGAAAGGAAGTGTTTATTGTCTATTACAGTTTAAGGGTACAGTATATTGTGAAGATGAAGTTTTAGGATCTTTTTTTTCTTTTTTTTTTCTTGGATATATTCTTTATTTACATTTCATTTCCCTTTTTCTGGTTCCCCAGCCCCCCAAAAGTCCCACATGCCCTTTTCCCTCCCCCTGCTCCTTCTTCCACTCCTTCCCACTTCCCTGTTCTTGTATTTCCCTACACTGATGCTTTGATCCTTTCCAGCACCAGTGTCCTCTTCTTTCTTCTTGTCAGACATCATTTGGTGTGTGAATTGTGTCTTTGGTGTTCCAAGATACTAGGCTAATATTCACTTATCAGTGACTGCATACCATGGGTATTCTTTTGAGACTGGGTTACTTCACTTAATATGATGTTCTCCAGCTCCATCCATTTCTCTAAGAATTTCATGAATTCATTGTTTCTAATGGCTGAATAGTACTCCATTGTGTATATATACCACATTTTTTTGTATCCATTCCTCCATTGAGGGACATCTGGGTTCTTTCCAGCTTCTGGCTATTATAAATAAGGCTGCTATGAACATAGTGGAGCATGTATCCTTATTGCATGCTGGGGAATCTTCTTGGTATATTCCCAGGAGTGGTATGGCTGGGTCCTCCGGAAGTATCATGTCCAGTTTTCTGAGGAACCGCCAGACTGATTTCCCCAGAAAACCAAATAACCCTATCCAAAACTGGGGTACAGAGCTAAACAAAGACTTTTCACCAGAAGAAATTTGGATGGCTGAGAAACACCTTAAAAAATGTTCAACATCATTAGTCATTAGAGAAATGCAAATCAAAACAACCCTGAGATTTTACCTCACACTAGTCAGAATGGCTAAGATCAAAAACTCAGAAGACATCAGGTGTTGGAGAGGATGTGGAGAAAGAGGAACACTCCTCCACTGCTGGTGGGACTGCAAGCTGGTACATGACTTCATTTCTTAACAGTAAAAACAATGCAGGAATACATGAATTAAACTAGACACCTTTCATGAAACAAGAGTGCGGGACAGTGAAGGTTAAAGGACCACCCAAGCTTGACTCTGCCCACATTTAAAATGACTTACACATAAACGACTATTGCATTCATAGCCTCATGGTGAGATTATGGGCAGTTCCATTTATATCACTTTATTTTTGTGCATTTTATACAATAAAAATAATTACATATGTTAACTATAAAAGAGAAGATACAATTCAAGTAAATTTTCCCATATGATAAATGACTCCCTACTTATAGCAGAGGATTTTACTTTATACATTTTCCACATACTTGTCTGGGAATTTATGATGAATGTAGTAGTGACAGAAAGAAATGAGACCATTCTGCTATCATACCTAAGTTATCTGAGGATGTAGATGGAATTAGGAGGGAGACTAGCATCAGAGGGCTCAGGGTTGTAGGGAAGAAAATATCAAGCTACATAGAAAGTATTTTGCCTGGGGCTTTGAGGGATTCTGGTTCTTTCATGAACAATGCTACATACAATACTTGAGCAGACCTGAAGTCTGGAATGTTCTTCATTCTTTAACTAGTAAGAGCTTTGGAAACAAATTAGCTTAATGATGTTAGTTTGTCATTTTGGAGTATGGGTCCCCATGAAGGAAAAGGAAAATGGTACTGAGATCATGGAAAATACGTGTGTGTGTGTGTGTGTGTGTGTGTGTGTGTGTGTGTGTAGAGAACTTTATATAAATTACTGTCATCCACTTATGTCTGTTTCCAATGAGGTTCAGTTCCTAAGACTGGATGCTGGGAGAGCACATTCACTGAGTTTTTATTACAGTATATTGTTTAATCTTTATATTTCATTATTGTCTTATTTATCTCTTAATATTCATAATTTATAAGTTCAACATTACTATATGCTGCATATAAAGAAGAACATGTATTATGTATAGTGTTCATATTATTACCAACTTCAGGCACAGACTGAGACTTTTGCATACATGTCAAGAATAAAGAACTTAATGACAATATATTTTGTTCCTTGTAAATTATCATTCCATCCCTATTTTGAAATTATACAAAAATTAAAATTCAGTGTGTAGACAGATATTCACAGACAAGGGACCAACAAAAGATTAAACCCCAGCCTATCCATCAAAAGAGCTAGAACACTATTATTTACCACCCACCTCAGTATTATTTGGACCGAGCTTATAGATAGATGGCTGGTCTTCTCTGGAGCTGGTCTGACTCTTAGACTCTGTTTTCCCCAGATATTTCCTGATTATTAAGTGATTCCTCACGGTATGTGTCTGAGGAGCTCTTAGCCTCAGAACTGGTTAAACTTATGGACACTCAGGATTTATTATGAGTGCACAGTCACACATATGTGATATCCAGGTTTCTGTGGAAGAGGTTGTCCTCAGACCCCCCTGGCCTCTTCTCTAGATTGGCCAGCGTAATCAGGCAAGCCTAGTAATTTAGATTTCCAGCAGACACTAATTCATCAATGTAAAGTGGTTTCTCTCAAACGTGAGGTGGGTAGTGTCCTTACAAAGAACACTACAGTTGCAGTAATCATTGTAAAGTATTTGGTAATACCCCTGCTCTCTAGACTTTTTGTATGACAGTGAATGTTTCCCCAAGTCACAGCCATCAAAAGTGTTCCTGGACACTTGACATGAGAGCAAATGTTCCCCAGTGGAAGAACATGGGGTCTCATTTGTAAACACTTCTAGGAAATCTAGCAATGAGGCTCTAGCTGCTGACTTACTAGATGCTTCTCACATCTGAATCTACCTTTCTGTCATAGACACAAATAGAGTTCACTTAGTTGAGTGAAGGGTCTCCTTTTTCCCCCCAGACAGACAGTTTCTGTCCATCCTGGACAGTCCTATGGCACTTAGATTTCTAAATCTGTAGAGTAGAAATAAGACAAGTAATTCTACTAATTGCTTGCAGCCTAGATTCCTTTACAATAGTTTCCTCATCACCAACCCTTCTCTCCTCACACCATTATTCCTTTCAACTCTTCTCTGCACTTCAGAATGACATCTTTGACACTACAAGGAAGAGAAGTTGAGTTTTCTGTGTGTGTGTGTGTGTGTGTGAGCGCGTGCATGTGTGTGTGTGTGTGTGTGTTTGTGTGTGTGTACCTGTGTTCTTTATAAGCCTTACATTTCTCCATGACCTTGAATGATTTCCACTGTTCTCAGAGGCTCGGTTCTTAACAGTACATTGGGGGAAGCTTGTCTGCGTCTCTTTCCTGACCTTAGCAGGCTGGATTAAGGGTTAAATGATGTCACTGGTGTGAAATCACTTTGCAGTGACCAAATTGACACATATTATTAATATCATCATTATTATGATTGATTGTTCCTGTCATTTAAATAATAGACAGGAAAGGTAAAGTCTGATTAAATGGTCACAGGCTACATATTTTCAGCTTTGCATGGAATCTGAAGGCACAGTGGCAGTACATTTGGAGGTCTAAAGCCAATTATTTTCCTGGGTTGGCAAGCTTCTTTTGTTTGAATTTCACATGTCTTGTCCAGCTTAGGCCTGATGTCCTGCTCTTCCCATGTCTGCTTTACAAGACTGAGTATGATCATCAAAGCAATCCATAGAACTTCCAAGGTAGGATTTTTAGTTCATTTCCAATTGTTGAGATAATACACCAGGACAAAAACATCATAGGGAGAAAAAGGTTTATTTTAGCTCACAATTCCAGGTCACAATCCATTAAAGCATGGAAGTCAAGGCAGTTGTAACTTGAATCAGGTATACACATCATATTCAGTCAAGAGCAGAGAGGTGTGCATACATCCATGCTTACTAGCACTCAATTACACTTCTCCATCCTTACACAACCCAGAACCCAGACCTAGGGAATGTTGTTGCCTGTAGTGGCCATGTCTTTGAACACTGATTAATGGAATCAAGACAGCTCTCCACAGGCGCACCTATACACCTACTAGACAGTCCCTTGTTGAAATGCTTCTCGATGATTGTGACACACTGACAGTGAGAATTAACCATTACAGTTGAACCTGGAGTATCTGTTCCTTGTTGATCCTTCCGTTTTTGCCTTCTTTTTCCAAAGTTATTTGGGCCCAACACGTGCCAAGCAACAGTGGGTAGCTAGGTCCCCAGGCCACCTGCCAAAGGAAGTAGACTAAAACAGGATCTTCCTCAAACTGCTTCTCAGGCCTCACAACTTGTAATCATGGCTTTTAACTGATGAGATACTCAGTTTTCACCAGAGTAGGCATATAGCAGGAGAGAGTGGGGCAAGGTTAGAGTGCTAGATTTTGAGATTTTTAACTTGTATACCTGGGAAGTCAGTGGAACCCTATCTGAAGAGAGGTAGGAGGTATGCCTGCTATGAGCTCCTGATACCTTTAAGATGTGAGCTGGCATACTGTCTAGCTGGTGCTGAGAAGTTTATCATTTAAAGTGGCATGGCCCTGAACAGAGGTGCTTGAGATTGTAGGAAAGGAAGTAGTCTATTCTGTCCATCAAAGTAGGCAAGAGCCCCACAGCATGCTGTCACTTGAAATGTGGCTGGTATGATAAAGGAAAATAACTTGATTGGCTTTGTTAACTTTTATTTAGTTGGGTAATGAGTTTCTACTCTATTGGCCATCATTTCTTTTAGCTTTCTGGAGTGTGTCCTGGATGTAAGAGGAAAAATGCCTCTCACTGAGCATTGTTGCCAGTGCTAGGACTAAGGTTTGGGCCACATTACAGCCAGAAAGAGATGATACAAAATCACCTCAAGGTTTTGTATTATTTTTGAATGAGACAATGTTTGCAAAGAACATGCAAGTCTACTCTGGCACAGTATCAGGTATTCAATCGTAGATGCTAGTATCTATTCTTCATACTGTTTCAGGTTTATAGATGAAACATGAAAGAGAAAAAAACCAAACACTGACCCATCTAACAGATCAATATGGAAGGAAGGAAGAAATTGTGGATATGAGTAGTTTCTAGACAGATCCTCTGTGCTAGGAGAGATGCTTGTACACAGAGAAGTGACATGAAAAGCTGGATAAGCTGTCAGTTCAGCCTCTGATCTACCCACCAGCATACTTTCTTTTTCTTTTTCTTTTTCTTTTTCTTTTTCTTTTTCTTTTTCTTTTTCTTTTTCTTTTTCTTTTTCTTTTTCTTTTTCTTTTTCTCTCTCTCTCTCTCTCTCTCTCTCTCTCTCTCTCTCTCTCTCTCTCTCTCTCTCTCTCTCTCTCTCTCTTTGGTTTTTCGAGACAGGGTTTCTCTGTGTAGTCCTGGCTGTCCTGGAACTCAATCTTGTAGACCAGGCTGGCCTCGAACTCAGAAATCCACCTGCTTCTGCCTCCCAAGTGCTGGGATTACAGGCATGTGCCACCACACCCGGATCCTCCACCATCACATTTTCACTGTTTGGTTTTTAGCATGCTCTCATGACCAGAACATTGTATACACATTTATTCACAAGTTTTAATAAAAAACAATGTCATCTCCAAAGATTCAATGAATTGGCTTTCTGAGATGTAATATCTATCTATCTGTGTGTGTGTGTGTGTGTGTATGTATGTATGTATATATATATATATATATATATATATATATATATATATATTAGAAAATATATTATGTTTTTTCAATAAGATTTTAAGCAACCTAGGCTCCCTACACATTTGTAGAAGATGTGCACCTTGGTCTTTTTTTAATTTTTTTTTATTGGATATATACTATATTTACATTTCATTTCCCTTTTTCTGGTTCCCTGGCCCCCAAAGGTCCCACCCACATGACTTTTTCCTTCTCCGTGTTCCCCCATCTACCCCTTCCCTCTTCCCTGTTCTGGTATTCCCCTACACTGATGCTTTGAGCCTTTCCAGAACCAGGGTCCACTCCTTCCTTCTTGTCGGACATCATTTGGTATGTGGATTGTGTCTTTGGTGTCCCAAGATTCTAGGCTAATATCCACTCATCAGTGAGTGCATACCATGGGTAATGTTTTGAGACTGGGTTACCTCACTTAGTATGATGTTCTCCAGCTCCATCATTTCTCTAACTTCATGAATTCATTGTTTCTAATGGCTGAATATACTCCATTGTGTATATATATCACATTTTTTGTATCCATTCTTCTGTTGAGGGACATCTGGGTTCTTTGCAGCTTCTGGCTATTTTAAATAAGGCTGCTATGAACATAGTGGAGCATGTATCCTTACTTCATGCTGGGGAATCTTCTGGGTATATGTCCAGGAGTGGTATGGCTGGGTCCTCCGGAAGTATCATGTTCAGTTTTCTGAGAGACTGCCAGACTGATTTCCAGAGTGGTTGTACCAGCTTGCAGCTCCACCAGCAGAGGAAGAGTGTTCCTCTTTCTCCACATCCTCGCCAACACCTGCTGTTTCCTGAGTTTTTAATCTTAGCCATTCTGACTGATGTGAGGTGAAATCTCAGGGTTGTTTTGATTTGCATTTCTCTAACGACTAATGACATTGAACATTTTTAAAGGCGTTTCTCAGCCATCTGAATTTCTTCTGGTGAAAAGTCTTTTTTTTAGTTCTGTACCTCATTTTTGGATAGGGTTATTTGGTTTTCTGGTGTCTAACTTCTTGTGTTCTTTGTATACATTGGATATTAGCCCTCTGTCAGATGTAGGGTTGGTGAAGATCTTTTCCCAATTTGTTGGTTGCTGATTTGTCCTTTTGACCATCTCTTTTGTCTTACAGAAGCTTTGTAATTGTATGAGGTCCCATTTGTCTATTCTTGATCTTAGAGCATAAGCTATTGGTATTCTGTTCAGGAACTTTCCCCCTGAGCCAACGTCCTCAAGGGTCTTCCCCAGTTTCTTTTCTATTAGTTTTAGTGTGTCTGGTTTTATGTGGAGGTCCTTGATCCACTTGGAGTTGAGCATAGTACAAGGAGATAAGGGTGGATCAATTGGCATTCTTCTGCATGTTGACCTCCAGTTGAGCCAGCACCATTTGTTGAAAAGGCTATCTTTTTTCCACTGGATGTTTTCAGCTCCTTTGTCAATGATCAATTGGCCATAGATGTGTGGGTTCAATTCTGGGTCTTTAATCCTATTCCATTGAACTACCTGTCTGTCACTGTACCAATACCATACTGTTTTTAACACTACTGCTCTGTAGTATTGCTTTAGGTCCAGGATACTGATTCCCCCAGCAGTTCTTTTACTGTTGAGAACAGTTTTAGCTATCCTGGTTTTTTTGCTATTCCAGATGAATTTGAGAATTGCTCTTTCTAACTCTATGAAGAACTGACTTGGGATTTTGATGGGGATTGTGTTGAATCTGTATATTGCTTTTGGCAAGATTGCCATTTTTACTATATTAATCCTGACAACCCACAAGCATGGAAGATTTTCCATTTCCTGAGGACTTCTTCCATTTCCTTCTTCAGAGACCCGAAGTTTTTGTCATATAAATCTTTCACTTGTTTGGTTAGAGTGACACCAAGATACTTTATATTGTTTGTGGCTATTGTGAAGGGTGTCATTTCCCTAATTTCTTTCTCAGTCATCTTATTCTTTGAGCATAAGAAGGCTACTGATTTGCTTGAGTTGATTTTATAACCAGTCACATTGCTGAAGTTGTTTATCAGTTGTATGAGTTCTCTGGTGGAGATTTTTGGTCACTTAAGTATACTATCATATCATCTACGAATAGTGATAGTTTGATTTCTTCCTTTCCAATTTGTATCCCTTTGACTTCCTTATGTTTTCGAATTGCTCTAGCTTGTACCTCCAGTACTATATTGAAAAGATATGGGGGGGGGCAGCCTTGTCTAGTCCCTGATTTTATTGGGATTGCTTCAAGTTTCTCTCCATTTACTTTGATGTTGGCTACTGGTCTGCTGTTAATTGCTTTTACTATGTTTAGGCCTTGAATTCCTGTTCTTTCCAAGACTTTAAGCATGAAAGGATGCTGAATTTTGTCAAATGCCTTTTCAGCATCCAATGAGATGACCATGTGGTTTTTTTTCTTTGAGTTTGTTTATGTAGTGGATTACATTGATGGATTTCCGTATATTGAACCATCCCTGCATCCCTGAGATGAATCCAACTTGATCATGGTGAATGATCATTTTGATGTGTTCTTGGATTCGGTTGGCAAGAATTTTATTGAGTATTTTTACATCGATGTTCATAAGGGAGATTGGTCTGAAGTTCTCTTTCTTAGTTGGATCTTTGTGTGTTTTTTCCACCTTTGTCTTCATGTGAGTCCCTTAACAACTGGAGCAAGGGTTGTCTCTGACTCTGTTGCCTGCCATTGGATCTCCTTCCCCTAACTGGACTGCCTGATTGGGCCCAAGTGGGAAGGAATGTACTTATTTCTTCTGGGTGGTAGATGTCCCAGGGTGGAGTGGTATCCAATTTGGAGCCTCCCCTTCTCTCAGGAGAAGGGGAGGAGGTAATCAGGGGAGGGATTTGTAAAGATAGGACTGAGAGGAGAGCAGAGAGAGATCTTAATGTTTGAGACGTAAAGTAAATAGATGAATAAATTAATGAAAACATTAAAATTTCAACCTAGGAACAAAATATTTTAAGCAGCATAAATGCAGTCACAGATAATTATTGGGTGAATATATCTGTATCTATATCTAGTCTAAATCGTGAAAGACAGAAGAGAGTCACAAAGATAAAAACAAAATGATAGTAATGGGAGACAATAGATGTAGTCATTGCATTAGAATTTAACAAGTTGTTTCAAACATATTAGTATTACCCAAGGAAATTAATAGAAAGGTGGGAAACAAGTAAGTTGTAGTATAGAGAGAAAATTAAAGGAATAATACAAGAAGGATGCACAATTAATGTTGAAGTAAAAATATCTTATCTATATAGTCCAGAAGGTTCATAACCTGAATGCTTGAATGTAGTCTGGGCCTTTTATAGCAAGGAAATTAAAAGGAGCCATGCCTATAATTACCCAAAGCATGCTCACATTGACTTTTTTCCTAATTTATCTCTCTCTGTCTCTGTATCTCTCTCTCTCTTCCTCTCTCTCTCTATATATATAAAGCATATATACACTACATATACAAATTCATATCTATATATCATATATATTATAATATTTATATACCATATATCATATGTGTGATATATATCACACACTATCTATATTTTGTATATATCATATAATATTTCTGTATTTGTTTATATAATATAATATCTATAATACAATTTATAGTTTACATATATTATCAACGTCTATGACTCTATATGTGTGTAAAATGTGTGTATGTGTGTAAATTTCAGTCACACATACATCACATGTGTGCAGTGGTCAGAGAGCCACTTTGTAGAGCTAATTGTCTTTTTCTACCTTTAATTCAGAAACCAGGCTGGCTCTGCAAGCACCTTTACTTGATGGCTCATCTCACTAACCCCCACTTGACTTTTGTACAAGTTCTCATGTAGCCAAATGCTGTTAGGATCTTAGAATGACTCAAGCATGTTGTCCTCTTAAAAAACCATCTGCTGTAGTTGGTGTAATTGTAATAATTTATGTTCTTTTTGAATGCCTTCAAAATGAAGACTAAAAATTCCTAGGCACGTTCATGGTTGGGCTCTGACCTAAAAGAAGCAGGAAATAAAGAGCAGGAAAGTCATATGCTTTCTAAACAACTCGTAGAGCAGAGTCTTTTCTGAGACAAATATAACTTTTCTAAGTTCTTAATGAGTTTAGAAAATAAAATACTTATACTCTTAATTTGAAGATTGAAGTAAAACTTTTAAAAAATGACAAAGAAAACTTTTAGCTTGTTTTGTAGGAATACTACCTGAAATTACTTGGGAAATAAGTAATAAGTAATATTAAGAAATAAATTGACCATTTTTATAGTCTTTGTAAATAATGTTAGCTAATATTTAAATAAGTGCTTCCTGTGTATTAGGCTGCGGTCTAAATATTATTGAAACATCAGGATTCCCCTTTGAAATAGACATTATTGTCTTAAGCCTATCTTTATAGAAAACAGATAGAAAAGGGGAGAAATTTGGATCTGATTGAGAATTTGCATATGAGCATCCAAGCTCTATCTCCAGGGTCCCTTAGCCCTGTGATACAGAGACAAAACATGGCAAATACCTGCTTTTTAAAACATAAACATGGTAAAAAATCTTTTCATCTAGTCTGACTAGCCAGTTTGCTACAGTGATTGGATCCTCACGCCACCATCACACTGAGATAACAGGCGTGCTGCCATGTCCACCTGATTTATTCATGGATGCTGGAACCAGAACTCTATTCCTCAAGCTTGAGCATCAAATGTTATACCCGCTGAACCATCTACCTTACCACTCTACTGGTATACTCTTACCTATTCTTTTTTTTTTTCCTGTTCTTTTTTTTTTTTTTGATTTTTTTTATTGTATATATTCTATATTTACAATTCATTTCCCTTTTTCTGGTTCCCCACCCCCAAAGGTCCCACATGTCCTTTTCCCTCCCCCCTGCTCCCGCATCCACCCCCTCCCATTTTACTGTTCTTGTACTCTCCCACAATGATGTTTTGGTCCATTCTAGCACCAGTGTCCACTCCTTTCTTCTTGTGAGACATCACTTGATATGTGATTTGTGTCTTTGGTGTTCCAAGCTTCTAGGCTAATATCCACTTATCAGTGATTGTATACCATGGGTATTCTTTTGAGACTGGGTCACCTCACTTAGTATGACATTCTCCAGCTCCATCCATTTCTCTAAGAATTTCATGAATTCATTGTTTCTAATGGCTGAAATCAATCAAGTTGAAACAAAGAGAACCATACAAAGAATCAACAAAACCAGGAGCTGGTTCTTTGAGAAGATCAACAAGATAGATCAACCCCTAGCCAGACTTACTAAAGGGCACAGAGACAGTATTCAAATTAACAAAATTAGAAATGAAAAGGGAGATATAACAACAGAAACTGAGGAAATTCAAAAAATCATCAGATCCTACTACAAAAACCTATACTCAACACAACTGGAGAATCTGGAGGAAATGGACAATTTCCTCGACAGTTACCAAATATTCTTACCTATTCTTAATTACAGCATGTTAAACAAAATTAAATGACTGTGACTTGAAGGTTTCTGTGGGTTAACTGGATAGGTCTTGTTTAGAGTCTTCATGGACCACAGCAGTGGGGTTGGGACAGAGGATCCTACCACTGATAAGTATGACAGATCTGAAAGCCTAGTGCTATTCTCATTCATATGGCAGGTGTCCTGATATTTCTTGGCCTTTGGACAAAGCTTCGGCTTTCAAAGGAGAGTGAACGGGTATGAACTCCTGCTTCTTACTTGAGAGGGAACTTCTAAGGGCTGCAGTGGGGAAGTATCAGATACTGCATTCACTTGGTGAGACATGAAAATGCAGACTAGCACTCAAAACAGAGGAGGAATTCTTTCTTCTTCTCTTACCTTCACCTGTCTTCTTTGCTCTAGTTCTGTCCATCCCCAAATCCTATTTTTCCATTAATTTACTTATTGATTTATTTTACATCCTGATCACAGCTCCCCCCTCTTCCCATTAACCTCTGTATGGCCCCTACCTCACCACCTCCTCCTCTCTTCATCTCTGAGAAAAGGGAAGTCCTCTCTTAGGTATCTATTCACCCTGGCACCTCAAGTCACAGAAGAACTGGGCACATCCTCTCCCACTTAGGTCAGACAAGGAAGCCCAGTTAGGGGAACAGGTTTCCCCAGGCAGGCAACAGCAGTCAGGGTAAGTCCCTGCCCCAGTCCTTGGGAGACCTGCATGAAGTAGAAGCTGCACATCTGCTACATATATGAGGCTGGCATAGGCTTAGCCCTTGAATTCTCATTGGTTGATGGTTTAGTCTTTGGGATCCCCCAGTTGTCCCGGTTAGTGACTCTTTTGATCTCCTTGTGGAGTCCTTATTTCTTTATCATGTGTCTTTAAAAATCCTTAGCTGAGTAGTGGTGGCACACACCTTTAATCCCAACACTTGGAAGAGAAGAAGCAGGTGAATTTCTGAGTTTGAGGCCAGCCTGCTCTATAGAGTGAGTTCCAGAACAGCTAGGGCTATACAGAGAAATCTTGTCTTTAAAAAAAAAAAAAACCCAAAAATAAAAAAATAAAAGAAGAAGAAGAAAAAAAAGAAATCATTGTCAGAATTGCACACAAGAAATCCAAAGCATGCTCTTCTCATAGTTTCACACTATGTAGCACGCTGTAGGTCTTAAAGAACTACCCACAGTAACTTATACACAGAAAATGTGATGGAGGGATGGAAAGGTGCTGAAAACAGAGGGTAAGGGGACCAGCATTTTAAATAGTGCAGACAATCACAGTTGTGGACACACAAACTCTTTATAGTTTGTGTCTACATAATGGAGTTTATGCTATTTTTCCCTATTTGCTTTTCCATATATTCTGAAGTTTCTTTAATAAGCATGTGTCACATCTGTGATAAAGAATGTTATTAGTACCAAAAACCACATGCTTCAATTTAAGTGCTGCCTGTATGATTTTCTTTTTTTAATGTTGTTGTTTGCTTAAGGAACAAGAAATTGACCTCCAGCTGTGGTATAGATGGAAAATGGTGACCTGGGAGGCTTCCTATCGGGATTTTGCATCAAAACAGTATTTAGTTAGCAAGTCTATTATGACAAACCCTTTCCCTCTGGCTCCCTTTGTACTTTCCTAAAGTTGGTGAAGGTACTGTAATGCAACTTAACCTATGCAAGCTACAGTCTTTCCTTACTGTTATACATGCAATCACTGAGCAGGGCTTGTAAAATCTCCCAGATGACAGACGTACACACAACATACAGACACTCGTTTGAGTTATAATTTTGGGGTATCATGTAAGCACCCTAAAGAGTTGATTCAGGGTTATAACAACAAAGCTGTCTACCACATTCACTGCAGAACTCAGGGTACAGTTTGATTACTGGATAAAGTTTTATCTAGACCATGAAGCCTTTCCTTATTGATAGCATAAGGTAGGTTATTTTGTGTCGAATGTACACACTCAGGAGTTGAAAGTTGTCCCTGTGCTTTTCGGCTATGGCAGCAGCCTTTTCTGTTGCCACAATATACAATCTGTTCTCATTTGCCATTTAAATTTGTTCATTTGTAATTTAAGATTTAATAACTCTTTCATGGAAAGATGTATTTAATTTGCATTCAGAAAACTTAAAGTAAGACATATGTCCCCTGAATTTTAAAGAAACATGAAAGTCCAGGAGCAAAACGAAGCTTACATTCTTAGGTCCCAGAAGAGAGTGATAATGTATCATGAGGATTTTTATAGGGGCTACCAAGACTGCTGACAAGATCTCCCCCTTAACAAATAACAGTGTTTTTTTTTTCAATTTTAAGAAATAACAATTTTAAAAGTTTGAATGTAATCACCTTCCATGGACAGATAATACTCTTCCCAGAATTAGTGAGTTATTAAGCAAAAATCTCACTGTTGGGGCTTATGTGCCTTCCTAATGTGCTAGTGACATAACTGTTACTTGCCAACAGAACTTTATGATAAGATTCTAGGCTGAACCCTGAGATTCCACCTCACACCAGTCAGAATAGCTAAGATTAAAAACTCAAGAGACAACAGGTGCTGGCGAGGATGTGAAGAAAGAGGAACACTCCTCCACTGTTGGTGGGATTGCAAAATGGTAAAACCACTCTGGAAATCAGTTTGGCGGTTCCTCAGAAAATTGGGCATGTCACTTCCAGAGAACTCTGGCATACCACTCCTGGGCATATACCCAGAGGATTCCCCTGCATACAATAAAGACACATGCTCCACTATGTTTATAGCAGCCTTGTTTGTAATAGCCAGAAATTGGAAGGAGCCCAGATATCCCTCAAAAGAGGAATGGATACAGAAAATGTGGTATATTTATACAATGGAATACTACTCCGCAATTAAAAATAATGAATTCATGCAATTGATAGGTAAATGGTTAGACCTGGAAAATATCATCCTGAGTGAGTTAACCCAATCATAAAAGAATACACATGAAATGCAATCACTGATAAGTGGATATTAATGAGCCCAGAAGCCCTAAATACTCAAGGAACAATTAGCAAGTCAAATGATTCCCAAGAAGAAAGGAGAGGACCCTGGGCCTGTAAAGATTGGATCCAGTTTTTTAGAGAAACCGTGGGGGAGGGGGAATGATTGGGGAATAGTTGGGGGGAGAGGAATTATGGGACGTATGGTGGGGGGGAACTGGGAAAGGGGAAAGACTTTGGAATGTAAACATAGAATATAGAAAATAAAAATTAAAAAAAAAGAGATTTTTGTGTTTCCTCTTTCATAGCTTCTACTTGTTGACCCACGTTCTTCTGTTTAAAAAAAAAAGATTCTAGGCTGAAGGCACCATCTACTTTGTTGCCAGTCATAGAAAAAAATCCATCTTGAATTGACTGGGAAAAGTCCTAGATTACATTGCACTGAAAGGTGTTATAAAGGTTGCTACTATAGAAAAGTTGTCAATAGTTTTACCCAGTTGTGTCTCTGTGCAGTTATAATAATAACTTACTTGTAAGATGTGCCCTCCAGTGCAACAGTGGCATCACTGTTGTGGGTTAACTAACAGCTTTCTAGCTTGATCTGAGACTTGACTTAGCACAAGAAAAGGATGCCGATTACTTGTTTATATAGAGAGATAGTTTTATCTCTATCTGTGTCTCAGTCTTTATGAGAGAAATTTCTTGTGAAGCTGAGGGAGTGGTAATGCAGAGACTCATACCTAGTTAACACCCTGAAAATAACTGACTGTGCTCTGCCCTATATGGGACATCTATACCACATATCCCTCCAAGGATCAGGGAATATTCCTGTACAGGTGGAAAAACAAAAGAAAGAGCCAGACCATGGAAACAAATATAGCAAAATTGTCTTTTTGATATGACATAGCCATTGCACGTGTTAACTTACTTGAGTTTTGGTCATTTGTGTAAGACTTTCACATCAATTGTGAAATTGATGCCCATCAATATTTCATTATAGATTGTGGTAGCTCCTGGACTCAGAGAGTACTCAAAGTACTCTAAGATTAAGAAAATAATGTCCATTTCCCCAGAATCCCTGCTTGATTAGGCTATCCAAACCAATCTGAAGCCAGTGCCACTAGGTCACAGAATCAGTCAAAACACATTTTACAGACTTCTCAAAGAACCAGTAAAAATAAGAAAACATACTTTGGAGATATCTGGAGGATGTTAAGCCCTGTTATCAATGGATCATACCTGGCATGCTGCGAGTGATGATAACTAGTTATTAGAAAGAAAGTTACAAAGGACTTAGGAGGGAAATACAAACTCAGACCTGAATTTTGCCTCTGGAGGAGGTAATCGAGCACTAAGATTAGGTCAAGGTAACTTCATAATTAAACATGGCAGAAGTAAATTTGTTAGATAGCTAACTGGTGGTGGCAGAGGATACTGAAGTGGTACACGAGGATGGAGCGGGGAGCGCTTTGCTTACCATTCGGGAATATTATGCTAGACTTGGGAAACTTTTCAGACATTTTAAGCAGGGAAGAAGCGTGGTCAGATGGGATGATAGTGACTGACTGTTCTTGACACCCAGATTAATGGGTGGGCAGGGCTAATGACAGGGAAGAGCTGGGACTGACGAGGGGACTGAGGAGTCCTAAGGAGGGCACAACAGTACAAGCTGCCGCGATGAGACAAATTGACTCTGACTCCTCATTCCTCCGCCTTCCTTTACCTTTAATGATTTCTGGATGTTCTGAAGTGGAACCTGGCAGATGGCATTTGAAGAAAAAAATGACTTCAGAGCCCCAGGTTCCCATCCCATTTATACTTCTTTCCCTCAGAAAGAGATAAGCCCCACAGTAGCGTCTTAGGTAATTAATGATTCAACATGGTGCGCTTGCAAAATAAAATGGAATCAGCTGGAAGCCTCATTTTCAGCCATAAAAATTCAGAGGACACATGACGGCTGATGTGTGATTGTTGCCTTTCCTGAGCAAAAATTAAACTGATTACCAGGAGCTGACAACGAGCCAGTGTCTTGCAGAAGTAATGTCTTTGACATTTTGCAGAGTGTTTAGCAGAAATATTTAAATTTATCATTCTTGACATTCTTGATGAAAATGAGGCTCAAATATTGTTTTGGTCCTGTGATGCTCTGCTGTCTTTTTACTTGTGTTTGGACACAATTAATGAAAGATTAAAAGAATTCTGGTTATCTGTCTTATGGGTTTTTAAAACTCTTTCACAATTCCATATGTGTTATAATAAATTCTGATAAAATAAATCCTCATTTATCTTTCTTCCACTTCTGCTAAACTTAGCCCCACCAGCTCTCTCATTACTTTTATGGTAGTGTTGACTTTGTGACTTAATGGGTTTGATTAGGGCTCCTTACATATGCATTGGTAGAGATTTCACTACTGGAGTGTGAGACTCTAGCAAGTGGCTATACCACTGAAGAAAATGAGCCCCCTTCCAATAGCCATTAATTTCCAATGAATCCTCAAATTAAAAGATAACAGATGATCAAGGAATCAAGCTTTATTTTTTGATATCACTTTCACTTCAAGGGATGACATTATTTTTTAGAGGGAGCATGTAGCAATGTCGAAACCCCAGGACCCACTGGTGAATTCACTCTCTAGATAATTATTACAAAAGCCATACTAGGTACAATTATGTGGTCTCAAAGGTCCTGTAAATGTGACCTTATTTAAATAGTTCAATAATTTAGTGTTATTATTTCAGTCCCATTTCAAAGATAGGAAAAGAATTGTTCCCACTGGTTATCTCAGATAGTTGTTGACCTTTTCTAGTTTGTTCCAGCGCATATAACTGGATCTTATTGATCCTATGGTGTAGGGCTACTGTGCGGATGCCAGGACGAAATGAAGCACTTAGCACAGTAGAACTTAATGATAATGTTCTTACTATAATTTAAGGCCATCGGCATTGTTTATGGATTTCTTGTGTCTGTTTCAGTAGCTGCAGTGTAACCCTCCAATACCTTCTAAATGTTCTTCCTCGGCATGTTTACCCACACTCATTTCTTGTCTTCTCATGATGAGCTCTGTATGTACTGTCATGAAATTTCTACCTTCACCTGCCTTGATAAAACTACAAAGATCTTCCAAAGATTGTGTGGTTGTATTCTCTTCTTGGGATGTCTCATGAAAATATCTCATTCTGACCAATAAACTCACCCCATGAGATCTTCATAATTTCTCCTGTAAGTAATAAAACATGAGAATCATTCAGAGTAGCAGCATTCTAGATGTTATAGAGTGTCTACATCTGATGTTGGGCGGAGAGATATTAACATTCTCTGTCACTGTCATTGAAAGCAATGTTTCTTTGTATTGCATCGGAGATGTCATATCTCTCAGCTAGGAGAACACATCCTACCTCAGACCATGCAGGAATATGACTACATTAATATGGCTATACAACTATTAATGTGGCAAAAATGGATGACATAAAAATGCTGGTATCAGATTTAGTAGACAGAGCTACTTGATCCTCTAGATGCTGATAACGAGAATGCAAAACCTTTCTAATAAACAGTTTGGAAGTGTTTTATAGATGCTGATAATGAGAATGTAAAACCTTTCTGAAAAAGAGTTTGGAAGTGTTTAATAGTGTTAAAAGGCACATTTTGGGCCTTTCACCCCACTCTCATATGTTTGAAATTAAAATGATATGAATGTGAGGAAGGGACTTATTGCTGGGGAGGGTTGGATGATGGGTTGGAAGGAGATAAAAGAAGATGGAGTAGGAATAATCCTCATGTATTAATACAATTATTATATTGTCCACAAATGGATTTAATTCAAGTTTTACACATAAGGTCTGTCACAAATAATCAACTTCAGTCACAAATTTTAATGATAGTAGTTTCATTTAAAATGACTTGAAACTTGAGCCAATCCAAATGTCTTTTAAAGGATTAATGAGTAAAATAATGTATCCATTCTTACACTGGCATATTATTCAGTAGTATTAAGGAAAAATCGTTTATATATAAATTATTTGAATGGTTTTTAAGTGCAATTAATGCAGCTTTTTAAAAGACCATTTTAAAGTTTTCATAGTATATATTTACTATTTCAGTATGACAAAACTGTTGAAATGGAGAGCAGTTGCCTGGCTTTTGAGAACTAGAAGAAGGCTCAATTTAAGGAGTTCCTATAACTGATTCCCTAAAATAGATAAACACAATTGTTCTGGAAATGCTGAAAACCTGTGCAAGTGGTGAAATGTCAGAACTTCAGACATGCACAGGAATGTGTGTATGTACAAACTGATAAATTCTTGATGGGGTCAGTCACTTAAATTTTATACAGTAACAATAGTTCCTGTGTTTATAGAAGATATCATAATTGGTAGAAACTGAAGAAAAGGGATGCTTGGACTTTCTGTAGTATGTTTGCGGCATTTATGTGAGGCTGAAATGATTTCAAAATAAAAACACTCAAAATATGAGGGAGGTAGTTAGACCATTGCATTTGTGATGAACACCACAGAGGTGTTCAAACCTCAAAACTATTTATCTAGTGCAGGGGAGTAAAGCATCATTTTATCATCAGAGCAGGGGCCAGAAGACAGAAGGAAGCAGGATTTTGTAAATGAGATCAACTTGTTTAGAGCTTAGTCGTGGGATGCTGATTATTGTGTATGCTTAGATCCCTGGAGTTTGTCTTAAGATGAACACAGAGGGGAGTGGGAGGAGAAGAGGAGGAGGAAAAGATAGAGAGACTTACATTTATTCTTTAAAACCTATACATTGATGCTAAGTGAATAGGTCTAACCTATGCTTTTTAAAATAAGGAAATGTTTCAACATAAACAATGTTACATTCATTGTGAGGTCTAGAACAGAAGTCAAAAAGTGCAAAGCCATCAATATGACAGACTTATTTATGTTCTATTACAAAAGGAATTCTCAAGCTGATAAAGAGATTCTAATGTAGAAATTGCTTCCATACTCACAAAATGTTGGAAAGCACACTCTCATACACACCCAAACCAACTCAGAACAGTTTGGCAAAACAGACTAAACAATTTGATGTTTCTATCACATCAACTGATGCTACCAACTTAGTTAATTGTTGAGATTTAGACAAAAGACCACCCAAAGGCCAGTACAATACAGTACATATAGAAATAGAAGGAAACTAGCTTAGGCTACATTCAACGTAAATGTAGAGATTTCTTATCCTTAAGATTCAGAGTACACTCATTTGGTATCTTTTTTGGCATTCATATACTATTTTGTTGAGTCATATATGAATGAACATAACCTTTTCTTTATTGTGTGCCTTGGTTTATATGAGTGATCAGGCTAGAGTAAGGAAAATGATGGCAGAACTTCATAAGGCCACTGAGGCAACAGAACTATTATTCTGTATTAACAATCACATTTAAAGTGATGACAAAACAGAGTGTAATACGAGGGAAATAATATGAAAATACAGCCCCAGGGAGTGGATCAATATAGAGTTAATGGTTTCTTGCCATATCAGTTTGAGCAAAAACCAAACAAGACAAAACAAACAAGCAAGCAAGCAAGCAAACAAACAAACAAAAAAGAATAGTTCGGAGTGCGAGCCGGGCAGCCTGAGACTATTGTCAAACCATAATGACATAAGATAAAATATAGCACTGAGTGGAGTGACAGAGCTAGAGCCTAGCATCTGCTGAGTTGGAACTAAGGTTGAGGACTTCACACAGATGTATTGAAGTGGTGTGGTTAGTCTTTTAATTTTAAAAACTTACTTAAATTTAACATTCAAGAATTTTATTCACAAGTACACTGTATTTGTGTACTCTCCCAACACCTATACTTACACACGCGCACACACATACACACACACACACACACACACACACACACCACTAATTAGTATTGCCACATGTTGTTCATGCATTTAGGATTGACCACTTAGAACTAGTTCTTCTCCCCTGCCTGTAGCTTTTTATGTAAGTGTAAGCTCTTGAGAATTTTTGTTTTCTAATCATACTGGCACATTGACTGCTGTGGCCTTTGGTGGTCTTATTTAGGTAGGCATATCATTGAGACTTCCTGAATATAGCATTCTACTATCTCACATCAGTAATCCTAGGTTTTTAGACCCTTAGTGAAACTGCTAATACTTATTTTCAATTTCATTGTGTTGAGACATGTCTAACACACTAGAAAAGTATGTTTATGAGTGTTCTGTGATGTTATTTCCAGTGATACTTGACATGTGGATGCACCTATAGAGAAAAGTCTACTCTGAGTGTGAGTAGCACCCTTCAACAAACTTTTGATTCAGACAAATCCAAGTAGAATTGTGTTCAGCTCCTATCCTTCTTTTCTTATGTGTCTATTACAGCTGCCATGGACTTCAGTCTACAGATTCTTCAGCTTTAAACCTGGGATTGCACTAGTGATTCTTCAGAGGACTTTTAGGTATTCAGAGCTGAATGGAACTGAATCATTAGTCATTCTGAGGATTGCAGCTTTCTGAAAGGCAGTGTTTTCTGTTTTCTGCTTCATCAGCATATAGATCAGTGGTTTTTTTTATATTTAAATTTTTATTTTCTATATTCTATGTTTACATTCCAAAGGCTTTCCCCTTTCCCAGTTCCCCCCCCATACGTCCCATAATTCCTCTTCCCCCAACTATTCCCCAATCATCCCCCCCCCACGATTTCTTTGTTCTGGGTCTACAAAACTGGATCCAATCTTTTCAGGCCCAGGGTCCTCTCCTTTCTTCTTCTTGGGAATCATTTGACTTGCTAATTGTGCCTTGAGTATTTAGGGCTTCTGGGCTCAGTAGTTTTAAACTTGTGGATTGTGCTGTTTAATGGTCAACGATCCTTTCTCAGGGGTTGCTTAAGACCATCAGAAAACACAGGTATTTACATTATGGTTTTTATCAGTAGCAAAATTACAGTTGTGAAGTGGAACAAAAGTAATTAATGGTCATGGGTCATCACAACATGTGGAATGTTGTTAAAGTGTCACAGCATTAAGAAGATTGAGAGATTGAGAACCATTGATATGGATGGACGATACAAAGCAGTCCCCAAAACATGCATACAGAGCATTCACACACACATACACACACAGTACATTCTTGAGCACATGCAGATATATGTGCAAGTATACACATCTTAACACGGGTCTCAGGCTAGCTCCTCATAGCCTCTTGCATGGATTGCAAGCACACCGTTTCATGCTTTTAAAATCCACATTGTCTTTTTCTACTTCTTCCTCAAGAACAATTTTTATAATAATGAACGTGGCCATCTCTGTATGAGCCAGCTATTGTTCCATTATCATCTTATCTAATCCATACCTGGAAGTGTCCCATTGTAGAAGATAAAAGCATCACCCCTGGAGCCTGTTTACAAGTTTTCATTGCGTGGACTGGAACTAGTCATCAATACCTCTTTATACTTCAGATAACTCATCTGTAACATGAGAATTACATTTGGGCTATAATGAGTATGTCAATTTTATGCATGCAAAGTATTGTAAAAGTTCTATAACTGTATTCAACACATGTATACCACCTAAGTCCTCGTCATTGATGCCATCACTACTACTATTATATGAAGTCACAATTTCCTCTGGGACTTTGCCTTTCTTTGGGGGTATACGGTTTGTGTCTGCTGTTCTGTATTTATTTTTCCCCCTTCCAATGAACAGTTCTTCCTGAGTTCTTGAGTCCTTGTCTTGCTATGGGTCCAGTGGTTAGCTTTCCTATCAGAAGAGAGTCCTACACAACATGGCCAAGCATTCACATGCAAACACGTCCTCCACCCTCACACTTCAGGATCCTCTAGAAGGATGTGCCTTCTTTCCTGGAGACTTTTAGAAAATTCTCAGACTTTCAGTGTTGGTACTCCTTGCTATGTTCCATCATGAATGATAGTTTTAGGGCAAGCAACTAGCATTTTAAATAATCATGATGTTCAGGAAAATGGCATCTAATTTTAATGCTTTCAACCACGACTCCTTTTCAAGGCACAAAGCAGCCAGACTTTCTTTTCACTGAAGAGAACGCTAATGTGATGACACCCAAACCATCAGCTGCCTCCCACGTGTGTGCTGACAGCTGGGGTGCTTTCAGCCTTCCCTGCCATTATTGTCCTCTCTATTTGGCTTTCTTTCTTATTAGATTGAAATGGTAGCATTTTACTGGAGTTGAGTCCAGGGGGTTCTGTGGATTGACAGACATAATTATCACATTTGCTTCCCAGCATGTGGTATCTAAGTAATAGTCTTCATATTTATCCAGCACTAATCAGAAAATATTTCAATCATTTGGAGAGGATTTTTTTCCCCAAACACAGCACTACCTAGGGAACCCATCCAATAATCATAGTCTTCATTTCTGTTATGAGGTTATATTCTCCTCCTGGCTTTATCTGCAAGCTGCATTTATCATGCAAAGACTGGGGCTTTCAGTGTGCATTTGATGGGCAGGTTTATGAGCTTGCCAAGAAGCCACTCATCGACGGAAGCTGGAGCAATGCAGGGACTCTTCCATGAAGGGAATAATGAGAGTATGCAGGATTAAAGGGAACAGAATATGGGTAATTACAGTTTGAAAACATTTGTAAAAAGAAAAAAATGAGTATATGAACACACTGACTTATTTGCTGTGTGAAACAAAGCACTGAGGATCTTGGCTCTGGGTGCTCTAATAAATTTAGAGATGAATTAGTCTGATTATTTTTCATCTTTTCTGATGTGAAATCAACAGACCCTTACCACTACCCCAGAGTCATTTAGTTAGGGGCAGTTCAGAATTTACATAAAAGGAATCAAGTCATGAATGAGATTTCCAAGTAGTAAGTAAAACATTTGTCATTGTCCATGCTGGCCTTGAGTTGCAATGACAGAAGAAGGCTTCAGCACTGTATGCTACAAATTCTGTTTTCCATCTTTCTTTGAGAGGATCTAGCAAGTGTGGTCACCGGAGTAACAAGATGAATCAGAGTTGAAAGCTCAATGACCTCACAGATATATAAATGACAATAATAAAAGTGGGATTTATGGGTACAGTGAAGAAAGTTATCTAAGCATTAGCACTGTGCATTTTATATTTGCCAAGTTTCTAGGACTCTACAGGCATCATGTTATTTAAACCTTTCCACATGCAATAAATTGGCAACAAATGAAATAAACCCTTCAATTTAGAGAGAAGGGTTCACATATTAAGCAGATGTTTGTGGTTTAGGCAGTCTCTGAGTGGCAGAGTTAGAATTGTCTAAATGTATCCCATTCCTTTGCCACAGTGACATGCTGTATTGCATGTAGACCTACTTATGCCTAAACTAGAAGTTTAAGAATATTCAGAAGTCCACCAATCCCTGACTAAATGAATGACGCTCTGTTATGCTTGCAGACAGGAGCCTAGCATAACTGCCCTCTGAAAGGCTCCACCCAGCAGCTGACTGAAACAGGTGTGAATACCCACCGCTAAACATTGAACAGAGCTAGGAGACTCTTACAGAAGAGTTGGGGGTAGGACTAAAGGCCCTGAAGTGGATAGGAGCTCAATAGATAGATCAACCTTTAGGAGCTCTCAGAGAGACTGAAGCACCAACCCAAGAGGATATATGCGCTGGACTTTGGTCCCATGCACATACATAGCAAATGTGAACCTTGATCTTCATGTGGGTCCCCCCAACAAATGGAATGGGGGCTGTCTCTAAAGCTGTTGCCTGTCTGTGGAATCCTTTTTCCTAACTTTGTCCTCCACGAGAGAGGATGGGCCTAGCCCTGTAGAGACATGATATGCCAGAATCAGGGTGGGGAGATCTGGGTTTGTGGTGTTCAAGCCTCAGGGGAGAGGGGAGTGGGGGTGAAGGGAGGGACTGTGTAAGGGGCAGCTGGGTGGAGTGGGCAGCAATTGGGATATAAAATAAATAACTAAAGTACCAGGAAAGAAGGAATATTTAGAAGACAAATGGCAGTGGAGACAGAGTCTGGTGTTTCATCAGAGAAAAGTCCAACAGAAGCAGTGAAAGATGGGTGTGTTCAGGAGGATCAGAAAGCCCAGCGCTGAGGGGAGCTAAGAGTAAATAAACACAGTCTATTAATTTTCATCCTCCTGTTGCTGTGACTCTTCTGGGGAGGCCCATCAAATGGCCCACTGCCTTCCTTGTCTGTTTATTTTATTTTGTTTGTAAGCTCAGGGAGCAGAAACCCATTTCTTCTCTGTGGCACACCCATAAAAGTTAAATAACACTTCTATTAAAAGACACCAGGAAGGCTCATTCCCATTTCCTTTGGAGACCTATTTACCGCTATCCTTTCTCTGCTGTGACCATCTTAAGAAAGAATAATTTTGTTTTTCCTATGGCATGAAAACTTGCTTCAGTGATTAGAAATCTTTTTTTACAGTAAAAAAAAAATCATAAGAAATCTGAGCGATGCTGAATATTTTCAGCATGGTAGGGCGTGATAGTCTGGCTTTTCTAGAGAAATAGAGTATGTATATAAGGGGGTATAAAAGAGGAGTTAGTAGAATGTCTTAGAATTAATACAGGCTGCATAGGCCAACCATGGCTGTCTGCATGCTGGAGGAGTGGAGTACTTCATTATATGGACTTTCATGAACAGATGCTCCATCAGTACCAAGCTGTTACTGAAGGCCTAGATGATGGCCAGTTATCATTCAATGATGGAAGTTAAAGAATCCAAAATCTGGAATTCTAATATCAGCAAAACTGCAGCAGCAGCAGCAGCAGCGGGAAATATACAACCAACAAGAAATGCAACTAGGCAATGAGGCATCATGGCTTTGTCTTGGACTCTCTTTATAAGCAGACCAGCCGGAGGGAAGGTGCTTCCAACTTTGGTGGTCATGGTCTTCACTCATGCAATCCTTGATCCTTCCCGGAATTGCCCATGCTTACTTGATCAACTTGAAAATAAAGGCTAATCATTGCTCTAAGAAAGGAAAAATGGATATAGAACTTTCTTAAGATAATAGATTCGTCTGTGTTCAGCAGGCCAGTAAGGGGTTTGTCTGCTCAACTCACTGAATGTTCATAGCAGCTGATGGAGGGAATATCATAGTAAGTTGTAAAGGAAGAAAATGCTACACAGAGAGGTCATACCCATGGCCAAGAATGCAGAATGGAGCTGGGCTGCTCATGCTCATTACTGCAGACTAAGATGTAAATCTAAATGGGAAAGACCACTCATGGTTAGGGTGGACAGGGATGATCTCTTTGAAGAAGGCAAATCTGATTTAATACCTGGAGGATGAACACAAACTGAAAAAAGAAAATGTTAAGCCAAACTTGTAACAGATGATGATGATGATGATGATGATGATGATGATGATGATGACGACGATAATGATGATGACTCATGTAATAAATACAAACGGACCAATGCTAAGAAACACCACTGCTGAGGAAGAACAAACATCACAGTGGATGGAGAAGGTTGTATGAACAATAGAAGAGCCAAGAGATCCTGAACAGAGCAATGTGACTTTAAACCTCCAATAAACATTTTGCTAAGTTCTTTATTAATTCTGTAGAGTAATACTAAAAGTCTAGAGTTAGCCCAAAGCTAACCAGAACATAGAACTGTCCATTGATTTTACATTCAGGAGACCTTAAGAAAAATAATTCCTGTGTCATGTAGTTGACAGAATCTAAATAGGAAAGACAGGAAAGAGACCCTGCCAGACCTAGAAGTACAGACAGCAAGCATCTACAACGTCGTCAGAAAGATATTTTCCCCTTGAAAAGTTTGGAGGACAGTGTGGTGTCAAAGGAGCATTGGTGAGAGGAGACAAAACCACATGTGAATGCTGATAGGATTGATCTAGAAATGATGCCATGCAATGCTATGCAAGATAGAGATTGATTACCCAGAAAGAGTGCTCTATTTGATTCCTACCCTTTGGGTGTAAGGGACTTATGTACATTTTGATGCTTTGGATGGGCAGCCCATCCTACTTGTCTTGACCCATTTTGTACTCATCTGTAACTTCGATGAGGTTAAATAGCATCAATATGTAATAAACTTTCTGTTTTTGTTTGCAGTGGTTCTGTTTTCTTCAAAAGCTCATTGATTCTCTCCTTAGTGATAATTAAATCAGATAATTAGCCTATTGACTTATTACCACATACACTCCACAGATACGTTTGACTGAGTTCAATATGCCCATTACTATACTAAATCACATGATAGACAGATAACATTTACATGGAGCTCCTGCAACCAAGATTTTCTTCCTTTCAAAAATAAAATGAAACACTGCACAGAATGTATCAAGGTCTTTTGCATTTAGGTCAGTTGTTATACAGAAGAAAATTCTTATTTCTTTTAATTCTGTGATACTGGAGACAAAGAGATGGAAAGCTCTCTGGCTTTAGACATCTGCACAGATTTTTTAAATCAAACTTTGTGTGTGTGTGTGTGTGTGTGTGTGTGTGTACGCACTTGTGTAACTTGTGTATGATGGGTAGAGTGTGGCTTTCATGCTATCTATGTGGAGCATCATTGTGAAGTTTGGCTTATATCTACCTAAAGAACCAGTAACTTTCAGCTACATCTAGTTACTTTTCTCAAAGACACAAAGTAGCATTTGCGTATAATAGAGTTCTAGGAATGTTCACACAGCTCTATTGAAGGTGGCTACAGTTAAGTTGTTCACTAAAACTTATGGCTATAAAGAGCTATGCCATAAACTAATATTGTTCTTTAGCAAATATGTATTGACCACTGTCACATAAAATATCACTGATGAATCTCAAAAATATACCAACAGAGAAGCTATATGAGAAGATAGTTAAAATATGCTGGTAGAAAAATAATTGATCACCATGGGTAGGAGTTGAATAGAATAGGAACAAGGGAATTTTCTGCTGGAAATGATCTCATTCTTGATTTGAATACTGTGACATGGTCATCAGAAAATGAAATCGTGTTTTTAGCAAGGTATGCACAGCATTTCATAATGATGCCTTCACCTGTGTTTTTGCTCCATTAGGCTACAGATATCATCCAAGAACTTCATGCATGAGAGGAATTCAAGGTGTCACTGCTGACTTGGAAACAGGAAGCAGTACATGGGTACGAAGTATGGTGGTATTACAAGTTGCCTGAAGCATTGTCTCAAGGCCCGTCAGTGGTCAGTGCTTGGGGACTTGAGGCCACAGATATAAATATGTATTTTGCAAACAGCCTACAGAATTGAAAGTGGACCTTCCTCCAGCACGTCCAGACAAAAAGCCCAGATTACCTGGCAGATTTATTTAAGATCTTGCCAAGTCAAAGACCTTGAACATGCCACATAGCAACCATTTTCTGCAGAGGCTTCCTAAAATGCATATATATATATATATATATATATATATATATATATATATATATAAAAAGAGTTTCAATTGGGTTATCCTACAACTGGGGGACAGTTCCTCTCCCAGATACTATAGGCTTTCAAATGAAATAGTTCAGTGTCAATAATTGATAACTTCCATTACAGTTGTTGCTTTGCAAGCTCACATAGAAACTATGTTACAGGATAGTGATAGTGGTTTTTGTTGGTTTTTCTCACGTAGTTCGGTGACCTGCAGCCAGGCGCGGCCCACCTGGGCTGTGGGCCACAGCGGAAAAGCCGGGAGATGTGGGCCACCGCAATAAGACTAGACCAGACAACTCCACGTGGCTTTATTTAAGATAGGGGTCCAAGTGAGCAGGTAGGGAGGAGGCAGGGAGTGAAGAGAAAAAAGAGCGAGGGGAAGAAACGCTACCCTTTTATATGGGTGGTAATTTAAATTACAGGTAAAAAAGGTAGGCCCATTGAATTCTGGGTACATGGTGGTCGTTGCCTTGGTAACAGGTCTATGCTTGCGGGGCTGCACTAATTGTCACCTATATGACATCACAGGTCTCGGGACCAACAGTTTTGGTTACCCTCCAGAATTTGATGATAAGACCTATTTGATGACCACATACATGAATTGCAAGACATGGAGAAATTAACCTAGCTTATACCTGAAAGCTTCATCCCTACTTAGTAGCTTTTATAGTAATATATGGAAAGTAACATAATCGACAATCTTACACAACTATGCAATAACTGTAACTAAGCTTATATGGCTACAGTAATAACTGGGCTGGCGATGTAAGCCCACTGGTGAGACCTCTGGGATACTCATTAAACAATAAGCAAGTTGAGAATTCTCACAATTTACCAGAAGATGTTTAGAATTTCTTGAAGTGATTTATCCAGAACCAGTTCTTCTAACATTGAAGGTTTTCTTAG
The DNA here is from genome assembly GCA_964023405.1 of Apodemus agrarius. Classification (NCBI taxonomy): domain Eukaryota; kingdom Metazoa; phylum Chordata; class Mammalia; order Rodentia; family Muridae; genus Apodemus; species Apodemus agrarius. The sequence continues at coordinate 65,203,940 of OZ030016.1, forward strand.
TTCTGCATTGCATAATGGAATAAACATATCCTTTGATCAACTATGTTAAAACATGTGGAAATATGACTGACAAATGCCAATCAACAAAATATGGTGCTACAGAAATTCTATGAATGAACCGTTTGATCACTAATGCAGTGCAGAAAATCAACATGCAAAAACAAATGAAATCAGAGTTGCAAACCACAAAGATTCCCTTTGCCACTGAAAAAATAACCATGTCCTAAGAAATATCATTGAGTAACCAAGGCTTCCAACATTCTTACATTACAGTGGATCTTACATACATAAATATACATATATTCTCACATCAACAGTGAAGCAGAAGGGTTATTTGAGATGAAGCAGCAGAGATTATCAGGTGATGAAAAGGGGGCAAAAAATTGGAAAGTGTATGGGGATGAATATAGTTAAAATAGATGAAAGAGTCAACTTTGTGAAACTTGTTATTCTATAAAACAGACACACTAATAAAAGTAACAACACACACAAATAAAGCTCCAAGTCCCCAAAAGGCACAGGAATGCTTTGTTGAAAGTCATACAGTTATAATATTTAAATGGAAGCCAGGAGAGTCATAATGGCCTCCCGATTGCCATTCCAACACTTATTACACAGATACAGACACACAGACACAAACAGACAGACAGACACACACACATGAGTACACACACACACACATACACACACACATACACACATACACACACACACACACACACACACACACACACACACACGTTGTGGAGATCTTTTTAAAACTCATCTGTGTCTTTGAGGCACCAGGCTTTTCTGGAATCACAACTGAGCTACACAAGTCACATGAGGTTTCTTTTACAATCCCAAAGAAAGCAAAGGTAAATTGGAAAAGCACTGTGGGATTGACTGCAAACAATTGAAATTCTTCTCAGTTAAATGCTAAGATGAAAAGGCCAAAACAACTACAGCTCTGCAGAGAGGAGAAATAAAAAGTCAAGTCTGAAAGCTTTGCAGATGTCGATACTGCACAGAGTGGACTTAGTTCTGGTAGAAATAAAAGCCACAGCTCCTGACAGTTTCCACACCTCAGTTCCTCTGCACATTGCTAGTCTCCCTTGGATTTAGCCTGCTGTGTGTTTAATGAGTCCTCCAGAGGTCTCACCAGGTTAAAGGGCTGAGCAGACGATGAGGTCAGCACACTGCAGACAACTCCTTTTCCAACTCATACACCTTGTGGGTCAGCCTGAATACTAGAAAAAAAACATAATTTTCCAGTGCCAAATAACAGAAAAACAAATAAAATATTAAAAAAAAGTTACCATGAAACACTTTGCCCGAAGCCTTCTTCACTGCTTTGTATTTGTCTAATATCCATCAGGGAAGGCATAATAGTTACATTTTTCCAATAAGAAAACAAAGTTTGGGAAATTTACATCAGGCCGCACAATGCACATCTCCTAAGCACACAACTGAAATGTGGCATTTGGATTTTAAACCTATGTCTGCCATAAGGCTTTGCAGTGTATAGCAAATACAATAGTGTGTGTGTGTGTGTGTGTGTGTGTGTGTGTGTGTGTATTGATGTTCAACTTCTATTTCCAAGCAAATAGACCATTTCTAAACTTTCTTATTAGCATGTTAGTTTCTTTTTATTTTTGTGACAAAATAGTTATCAAAATCCATTTAAAGAAGTGAGGATTCACTTTGGCTAACAGTTTAAGGGATAAATTTCACTTCAACAGGAATAGCATGATGGTGGAATCATGAGGTAGCAGGCCACATTGCATCTGCAACATGGAAGCAAAAGACATAGATGCTGGTGCTCATACTGTCTAATTTTTTGTCAATTTCTATTTATATACATACTCCAGTGAGTCTTCATGCTTCAGGTAAGCATCACTGTTCATGCATCTCACATATGCCCAGCGGTATGATTCCTAGGTGATTCTAAATCATGTAAAGATTACTCTCCCAGGGAAATGATGCATGGCCAATGAACTATGAATATATTAAATTGTCATATCCTGGCATGGTACTTAATGATACCTGTTCCTCTAGTAAGCAAATGAGAGTCCTGAGAATCTTGAAGAAGATACACTTATGGACATAAGTTTAGTTCTTTGAATGTCTTTAACTATTAAGCCTCTCTATATTAATATCATTCCTCATCCTGTCACCTCACTAAAACCATGTATTAGATATGACCATTCTGTTGTTTCAAGTGACTGCAGAGCAAAAGACCAAAAGGAATTAGGGAAACCTGATTAATTAATACTTTAATTCAATCAGGAATCTGCATGTCCAAATGCTAAAGGTCCTTGTCTCCAATTGGTTTTTGATCAATCAACAAAGATGCCAGTGCTAATGGCTGGGCAAAGTGAGGAGGGGCAGGACCCTTAGAGTTGCAAAGGCCATGATTCAGGGAAGAAGGATGGGATGCAGGAGCATCAGGAGAAAAATCCAATCAGCCATGTGAAAATTTGCTAGGTGGCCACTGGCCACTTCCATGATTGGGTGTGGGGTAGCAGGGGGAAGGCTTAAGAGTGCCTAGCCTTTGAGGTAGCCAAGGCATTTCAAAAATAAACTAATGTGTGTGTTCCTGTGTGTGTGTGTGTGTGTGTGTGTGTGTGTGTGGTCTTTCATTTGCAGATCCAAAGAGTTTCTGTGCAGATGACTGGAAGCCTGTGACTTGCTGGGAGCACAAAACAATATAGCCAAAACTCACTGCTACAGAAACCCTCTCAGTTCTTATCTCAGATTCCAAGAGTAAGTGACCATCACCATGGTTACAGGTTTCTAGCCAATAAATTGGCATTGGTCTGCAGGGCACATCATCACTAGAATACAAATAAGGAGCTGAGCCCCACAATTCAATTTTAATCACCTTCCTATGGTCTGCAATTAGCTATAAGGTAGAGGGCCTGGGCTGGGCTGCCAGATACCTCTCTCCATTTCAAGAATGAAACATCTTCTTCACCCAAGGTACAGGAATATTTTATAGCACATGTCTAGCATTTAATGATCTCTCCCAGAGATGTTTCCTAACCATATTGCTAAAAACTCTACCTTATTTAAAGTCATAATTTTCTTGTAGTACAGTATGTTATTTAAGGTATGGCTTATTTGTTGTCAGATCGAACAACCTTGCCACATTGACAAGGTCTATGAAGAAACACATTTAAAAATAGACTGAGAGAAAGAAAATGCAAATTTTGCCCACTCATTTCTTGCATAGTAATTCTTAATGTCCGATTGTCAATGTATCCATATGTCTACCGCTTATTGTGGTGATTGATCAGAAAGTTAAGAACTAAATTTATCCTACAGACAAAAAGTTTATTTAAATGCTCTTAAATGTGTGACTTTTTCTGAACTATTATCTGCATGTGATCTTAAGGCAAAAGGCTACATGTGGCTGGAAAGCCATTTATTGACATGAATGCATACCCAGTACTCAGTCATCCATATAACTTTCATAGGCCCCACCATCATTAATCCAGCCAGACTACAGTGAGTGGAAAAGAACCCAAGGATAGTGACTATCGATTCAGTCCTGTCCTTCTATATTCATTCAGTGTGAGATAGCTTCCGTTTTTATCATCTTCTAATGAGGACACATCATTACAGACATAATCTAAAGAACATATTAAATAAGTATTGAACCAGTGAGCTCCACACCTCTTTTTTATTGGTGTCTGCCTTTCCTTTTCTATGGACAGTAGAGGGGAAGACGGATTCTCCTTAGACATGAGTTTTCAGAGCTGTCTTCTTTGTTCAATATTAGCTTCTATTTTAAAGGTTGATTGATTTACTTACCATGCATTAGCTTCTCTTTTGTTGACTTACTCTATACTCATTCATTTTTCATTATTCTCATCAGAAAATAATTAAGCAAATATTACCAGTTTCTACATGGCTTTATTGACTCTATTTGAAAGGTGACTGCAAGGATTAAACAGAAGATTGCATTTATCTGATTTTATAGCCTTTGTTTGTTTGTTCATTTGTACTAAAATATGTGGTGAAAGAATTCAATGTTTAACTTCTGAACATCATTCTAGACATGCTTTCCATAGGGAAGGGCTCATCTTTTCCTCAATTAGGAAGGATGGGGAGACGAGCAAGCAGGCTTTACACTGAGAGCTGTTTAGCATTACCTTACCCTTGTCCAGTTTCTGTAAAGCAAAGGTTTTCATTCTTGAGATTTACAGATGTTTCCTGACTAGTAGACTGTTTTTTAACATAGACAGCCTGACTTCACTATCCCCATGGATTTCCAAGTACAATACACTTCTATAAAAAAGGATCCAGAATAGAAGAGCCATTGAAAATAAGAAACAAACTGCATCTGTTCTCCAGTCATCTTCAGTATAATAATTTATGATGTCAATTCATGTTCTCAATTCCTGACTTTGCTATGGCTTCATATAAAAGTTTGTTTCAAAATTCTTGGCAAATTGCTATTCTCTGATCACTGGTTTAATACAGTAAACAAAGTTTTTTTAAGTAGAAGAAAATTTTATTTTGTATGCGGATACATCTCTTTGTGTATTTTCTTCTTTGCTGATGTTTCAGGAATCCTTACTACTTTGGAGAGGCCCAATCTACTCCATCTTTTAAAGAAAAACGGAAAATAAAAGCCTGAGAACTTGACTCACAGCCAAATCTAAGCTACACCTAAGTACCAGCAAGGACCGCAAAGCTTGGCCTTGACCAGAGTTATGCCCTACTTTTAATTAATCAAAGATTAGGCTGATTGTTTCACATGGATTTTCAGACCCTTTATGATTATATGTGGTCTTACTTCAGAGCACTCTCCCGGCAGCTTACAACAGACATTCAGTTAGATTATTGACAGGATAGACACCTCCTCACCTACCTCCATTTCCTAGAAAGCCCTGTTCTGCTGAGTGTCCAAGGCTACTCTGCCTTCCCATCCTGCTGCTGTCATGGTTGGGTTGGAGGAGGCCCAACCCTAAACTTGTAATAAAGAGACTCTAATGAGATTTTATGGGAAACAGATCCTTGGTGGTCTTTTGGGGTTCACAAATGCTTCCTATCTTAACACATTCATAATCTTTATCACAAGGTAACATTATCTTAGTATTACTTTAAGGTAATAAGATTGTCAACTAAGCACACATAGTTTAACCTGTCTCTATTTTGATTGCACTGTTTCCAGTTGCTTCAAGATCCAGCTGCCTTGGCAAGGCTACAGTGTTGGCCTGTACCTTGAACCATGGGTAACATGATTGAAAATAATACCAGTGGTTGACTAATTAAGGCAGAGAAGGATTCCAGAGACAGTAAGAACAGTGTAGCATGTTCAAAGCCAACCTGTGCTACAGTAGATAATTCTAGGGTACACTGGGCTACAGAGCGAGATCTTTTGTTAAGAAAACTAAGTATATGGGGGGGTAGAAAAAGAGGGAGAGAGAGAACGAGGGAGGGAAAAGAGAGAAGCAAAAATAGAAAGAAGAAAACAAAATAAAAAGAGTATGGGTTGAGGGATGATTGAAACATACTTGTCATAGTAATAGTTTGTACAAGAAACTTCTGCAAAATTGCTCTCACTCAAATCTCAGTTGATAGCTGTGCTTCCAGACTCAACGGCAAAATGCTCATTAGGAGTTCCCTAGAATGATATCCTCTGTTTTTCACATTGCAGCTAGATGACTGTAGCACAAAGGCTCTCACATAAAACGCAGTAAGTTCTGTCTTGCAGTATTTATGTGGTTGTGAAATGTTCTCCTGGGCATAGAATCTTTGATTTTCCTGTAACCAATGGATTATGATTAACAGAGCTATCATCTCATGACTGTGTAATATATAAGATGGTGTCTTCCTTCTTACTCTAGAGATTATTCCAGCATTTTCGGTAGGGTAAATAGTCACAGTCAGGAAGCCCTTCTAGTTGGAAATTGTGTAATTTCTAAGACTTATAGTAGTCTGAAGGAAGCGGTCAACAAAGGACTGAGGGGGCATCTTGTCTCATTGGACCTTCTGAATAAGAACATAGCTTAACTAAAACATGGAATACAGCCCGGTGAAGCTCTGAGCAAATGACTCAACTGAGCTGTGAATGAACTCAACCAATAAAAGCTGAGAGGTACCAAGAGCGGGTAATGTTGGTGGCACAAAGATTGTAGCAATGTTGTATACTGCTTAGAAAACTGATTTTGGGTGCCAATCATTTTATCTCTTAGCTTTCTAGTCCATAAAATGCTAATAATGGTTATAGTTGTGAGTCCTGTTCCTGTGAGCAATGCAATGTTACTATACATTGAGCACACTCATTTGCACACAAGAAGACTTCCCCTGTCTTGACAGCCATGTGACCTTGGACAAGTTGCTCAATTGTTCCTGGATTCTGTTTCCTAATGGCAGAATGAACGATAGAAGGGTCGCTATTCTTATGCTTCAGAGTACACTGCTCTGAAGTGATTGAAGCTGTTCTTCAAAGTTGTTTTTAATCAAGTTGGGGTTTTTTGTTGTTTATTCTGTGAAACTTCAGCTTATGTTTTCCTTCTTATTTTTGTCCATGTTCAGTCTTCTTCACAAGTTCCTCTTCTATGTAAAACCTCTCTTCAGAATTTGGCTTCCAGTCTGTTTACCCTCACCATCTCTCAGAACTTACAGGGAATAAGAATTCTTCCACAATGTGTTCAGGACTTCATGAAGACCTACTCTGTGTGTGTTTTGATATAGTCATTGAAAACAAAGAGAAACAATAAATATATGAATTAAAATGAACACAGTATTTTTTAATTGGATGTATTTTATATTTACAATTCATTTCCCTTTTTCTGATTTCCCGCCCCCCAAAGGTCCCTTCCCCCCCCCCGTGTTCCCCAATCCACTTCTTCCCACTTCCCTGTTCTGATATTCCCCTACACTTTGATGCTTTGATCCTATCCAGCACCAGTGTCCACTCCTTTCTTCTTGTTGGACATCATTTGGTATGTGGATTGTGTCTTTGGTGTCCCCAAATTCTAGGCTAATATCCACTTATCAGTGAGTGCATACCATGGGTATTCTTTTGAGACTGGGTAACCTCACTTAATATGATGTTCTCCAGGTCCATCCATTTCTCTAAGAATTTTCATGAATTCATTGTTTCTAATGGCTGAATAGTACTCCATTGTGTATATAAACCACATTTTTTGCATCCATTCCTCTTTTGAGGGACATCTGGGTTCTTTCCAGCTTCTCACTATTATAAATAATACCAACTTGCAGTACCACAAGCAGTGGAGGAGTGTTCCTCTTTCTCCACATCCTCGACAACACCTACTGTTTCCTGAGTTTTTAATCTTAGCCATTCTGACTGGTGTGAGATGAAATCTCAGGGTTGTTTTGATTTGCATTTCTCTAATGACTAATGATGTTGAACATTTTTTAAGGTGTTTCTCAGCCATCTGAATTTCTTCAGGTGAAAAGTCTTTGATTAGCAGTGTACCCCATTTTTGGATGGGGTTATTTGGTTTTCTGGTTTCTAACTTCTTGAGTTCTTTGTATACATTGGATATTAGCTCTCTGTCAGATGTAGGGTTGGTGAAGATCTTTTCCCATTTTATTGGTTGCTGAATTGTCCTTTTGACAGTCTCTTTTGCCTTACAGAAACTTTGTAATTGTATGCAGACCCATTTGTCTATTCTTGATCTTAGAGCATAAGCTATTAGTGTTCTGTTCAGGAACTTTCCCCCTGAGCCAATGTCCTCAAGGGTCTTCCCTAGTTTCTTTTCTGTTAATTTTAGTGTGTCTGGTTTTATGTGGAGGTCCTTGATCCACTTGGAGTTGAGCTTAGTATAAGGAGATAAGAGTGGATCAATTGGCATTCTTCTGCATGTTGACCTCCAGTTGAGCCAGCACCATTTGTTGAAAAGGCTATCTTTTTTTTCCACTGGATGTTTCCAGCTCCTTTGTCAAAGATCAATTGACCATAGATGTGTGGGTTCAATTCTGCATCTTCAATCCTATTCCATTGATCTCTCTGTCTGTCACTGTACCAATACCATGCAGTTTTTTTTAACACTACTTCTCTGTAGTATTGCTTGAGGTCTGGGATACGATTCCCCCAGAAGTTCTTTTACTGTTGATGATAGTTTTAGCTATCCTGGGTTTTTTGTTATTCCAGATGAATTTGAGAATTGCTCTAACCCTATGAAGAACTGAGTTGGGATTTTGATGGGGATTGCATTGAATCTGTATATTGCTTTTGGCAAGATTGCCATTTTAACTATATTAATCCTGCCAACCCTGAACACAGTATTTTAATGCCTAATACACTTAAAGTTTGGCCAAGCAGTTTCACTTTTTAGAAGAATTATCAAGTTCATTTTTTTAGAAAAGACTTGTGTGTGTTTGTGTGTGTGTGTAGGTGTTTGTTTGTGTGTATGTATGTGTGTCTGTGTGTGTCCATGTGTTTTCACTTATAATTTGTAATCAATTCACATTTAATTCATTTTAAGTCCACCCAGTTAAGTTCCCAAGAGTCAAGATGTAACTGTTACTGGATTCAAAGAAAAGGGAGACTCACAGCAGCAAGGGGCAGTTAAACAAAAGAGAAAGGGCTATATTTGGAGAAAAATGGGGTTCAAAGACTTCCCCTGTCTTGACAGCCATGTGGCCTTGGACGAGTTGCTCAATTGTTCTGGGATTCTGTTTTCTAATGGCAGAATGAGGACAATTGCAGTCATCTTAGAAAACTGTCAGATGTGACCTATATCCATGAATAGCAGAAGCCAAATCCTTTGTGCCTTTATTATTCTTTGGACAAAGTCCTGATTTAGGGCCTTGTTTTGGGAAATTTCCAACATTAATTTGTGATAAACAGATAGATAGTTAGATGATGGAGAGACAGATAAATAAAAGAAAACTTAAAATTTGACAAAATAAAGATGAAGTCTTTCTGAAGTAAATAAGGTGATGGTTGACATTTCTTGATAGTTTTCCAGGAAAATATCATGGCACATTTAAAGGAGCCTTGAAAGGCCTCATCAGTTTACAGAGAGCAAAACAGTTTAGAAAATACACCTGTGTTCCAGGAAGTCTCAAGAGACTCTTACTGTTTATGAATGGTAATGCTGCAATTTAGATACTCTGAGTTTGGAGAGGCAGCCTTTGATGATTTAGGCCTTCCTTTTTTTTATTGGATATATACTATATTTACATTTCATTTCCCTTCTCCTGGTTCCCTGCCCCCCAAAGGTCCCACATGCCCTTTTCCCTCCCCATGTTCCCCCATAGACCCCCTTTCCACTTCCCTGTTCTGGTATTTCCCTACACTGATGCTTTGAGCTTTTCCAGAACCAGGGTCCACTCCTTCCTTCTTCTCAGACATCATTTGGTATGTGGATTGTGTCTTTGGTGTCCCAAGATTCTAGACTAATATCCACTTATCAGTGAGTGCATACCATGGGTATTCTTTTGAGACTGGGTTACCTTACCTAGTATGATGTTCTCCAGCTCTATCCATTTCTCTAAGAATTTCATGAATTCATTGTTTCTAATGGCTGAATAGTACTTGATTGTGTATATATACCCCATTGAGGGACATCTGGGTTCTTTCCAGCTTCTGGCTATTATAAATAAGGCTTCCATGAACAAAGTGGAGCATGTGTCCTTATTGCATGCTGGGGAATCTTCTGGGTATATGCCTAGGAGTGGTATGGCTGGGTCCTCCGGAAGTACCATGTCCAGTTTTCTGAGGAACCACCAGACTGATTTCCAGAGTGGTTGTACCAGCTTGCAGCCCCACCAGCAGTGGTGGAGTGTTCCACTTTCTCCACATCCTCGCCGACACCTGCTGTTTCTTGAGTTTTTAATCTTAGCCATTCTGACTGGTGTGAGGTGAAATCTCAGTGTTGTTTTGATTTGCATTTCCATAATGACTAATGATGTTGAACATTTTTAAGGTGTTTCTCAGCCATCTGAATTTCTTCAGGTGAAAAGTCTTTTTTTTAGCTCTGTAGCCCATTTTTTGATAGGGTTATTAGAATAAGCAGGCTGAGAAAGAAATTAGGGAAATGACACCCTTCACAATAGCCACAATCAATATAAAGTATCTTGGTGTGACTCTAACCAAACAAGTGAAAGATTAGTATGACAAAAACTTCAGGTCTGTGAAGAAGGAAATGGAAGAAGACCTCACAAAATGGAAAAATCTTCTATGCTCGTGGATTGGCAGGATTAATGTAGTTAAAGTGGCAATCTTTCCAAAAGCAATATACAGATTCAACACAATCCCCATCAAAATCCCAACTCAGTTCTTCATAGAGTTAGAAAGAGCAATTCTCAAATTTATCTGGAATAACAAAAAACCCAGGATAGCTAAAACTATCATCAACAGTAAAAGAACTTCTGGGGGAATCAGTACCCCAGACCTCAAGTGATACTACAGAGCAGTAGTGTTAAAAACTGCATGGTATTGGTTCAGTGACAGGGAGGTAGATCAATGGAATAGGATTGAAGACCCAGAATTGAACCCACACATCTGTGGCCAATTGATCTTTGACAAAGGTGCTGAAAACATCCAGTGGAAAAAAGATAGTCTTTTCAACAAATGGTGCTGGCTCAACTGGAGGTCAACATGCAGAAGAATGCCAATTGATCCACTCTTATCTCTTTGTACTAAGCTCAACTCCAAGTGGATCAAGGACCTCCACATAAAACCAGACACACTAAAATTAATAGAAAAGAAACTGGGAAAGACCCTTGAGGACATTGGCTCAGGGGGAAAGTTCCTGAACAGAACACCAAGAGCTTATGCTCTAAGATCAAGAATAGACAAATGGGACCTCATACAATTACAAAGTTTCTTGTAAAAAGACACTGTCAAAAGAACAAATCAGCAACCAATAAAATGGGAAAAGATCTTCACCAACACTACATCTGACAGAGGGCTAATATCTAATATATACAAAGAACTCAAGAAGTTAGATCCCAGATTTCGGCCTTCCTAACACCAAAGCAGGCTCACTCCCCTGTGTATACACACCAGGCCTGAGAACCTCAAGGCATCTATGGCAACAGCTAAAGAACAGCATTACAATGCTATAGACAAGGGTTTGCATGGGAATTTATTGGAGCACTGAGATATCTCTTGGCTTGTTGAAAGGCCTGTTGTTTATTTGTCAGGGTGTCTGTATAATGGATGCTCTTGAAAAGTGCACAGAATATCCTAGGAGAAAATAAAGCTATTTTTTTTAAAGTTTGTTTATTTATTATATGTAAGTACAATGTAGCTGTCTTCAGATACTCCAGAATAGGGCATCAGATCTCATTACAGATGGTTGTGAGCCACCATGTGGTTGCTGGGATTTGAACTCAGGACCTTTGGAAGAGCAGCCAGTGCCCTTAACCGCTGAGCCACCTCCAGCCCTATAAAGCTAAATTTTAAAAAACTGCCTTCTGAACATAAAAGGTAGATGAAGAAGGGAACAGGAGCCTTGTCTGCTGAGCACTTCTCTATTCTAAATCAGAATCACATGGAGAAAGATTAGAGGGGAATTAAGGTACTAAAATCCAGAGGCAAGTCTTACTGAATCCTCTACTTGTCCTAAAGACAGGAAGTAATTTCTTTCATATATTGTGAGAAATGCAGTATCCCAGAGTCTGTTCTAGGGGAAACAATTTTGGAATTTCCTCTGTAAAGACTGAGCACAGCCTGAGATGAACAAATACGGTGATACCTCACCATGAACCCTTTGAGGGCATTCTGAAACACTTGTGAGTGTGGAGAACATTTCTGAACACCAACATTTCCTCATAAAATATGATGACAGGAAACACCATTTCTATCTTCATGTAGTACTCCAAGTTTCTGACCTGGGCACACTACAGAGGCACATCAGTGTATTGATCGATGCAGATTTGGTATAATACATTAGCCAGTGAGATAGCAAGTTTGAAGGAGGGTCTACCCATGTATAGCTACTTTGGACTAGCTATTGTTACCTGTGTCATGAGTCAAAAGGACACTTCTTGGTATTGGAAACTCTATAGTGATCCTGATAGCAATTCCTCTACAGACTATTTTGTTATCCAGCAGACAATATATGTGGGCATGTCCAGCTTGCTTCTAAAACAGGAATGTAAGTTCCAGAGGCTGACGAAATATCATGGTGGGTAAGATGCTTGCTACATAAATGTGAGCTCTGGAGTTTGGATCACAGCATCCACATAAACAGGGTAGGCATAATTGCCTCCTTGCAAACCAAGTCATTTGGAGGCAGAAATAGAAGATCCCTAGCATAATTAATCAGTGTATTCTGGGTTCAGTTGTATAATAAAATGGAGTGCAATAAAGAAAAACAAACAAAATGAACTTTGGCCTCCACACATATGTTCAAACAGGTATACAAACATACATGCAAATATACACATATATTATATGTAAGCACCACACAAACTCAGCACACACAAACAGAAATAGAAACAGAGAGAGGGGGGAGGAGGGAGGGAGGGAGGGAGGGAGGGAGAGAACACAAAACAACAAAAACAAAAGAATTGTCGTCGCATCTGGCCCATTAACAAGATTCCTTGCCAACAAGAACTCTTCCTCTGAATTGAATTAGAATGATTTTCACAACTCTCTCCCATGACTGGCCTGGCTGGCTGCTTCAAGCCTCTTTCTTACCTTTTCTTTCTTTGTAGTAGACGATTTAATCTTTGACATTCCTCTAAGACTTCACCTCTGATGTCTTCTGAACTAGATTCTTTGTGGTTTATGTTCTGACATCTCAAGAGTTGATATGGCTTCTGGTCTTTGATCTCTGGCTACAGCTCAGATGGAGCAGCAGCTCCTGGCCCCACCCCCTTACCCTTTGTACTCGCTATTTGAAACACTTCACTTATGTGAGCACATTCAGTTCTAGGTCTCTGTTCTTCCCTCCCTTGTTCCCTCTTTCCTCCTCTCTCTAGAGCCCTCCTCCCTCCATTTTTCTATCTAATCCTCTTTCTACACTATATTACTCTTCAAGGTGCCCTGCTATTACCTCCTCACCTACTAAGACTAACAACAGACAGTCAGTTAACTTGACCTTACAATGCAACCTCAAAGAGAAGGGGCCTCAGAGAGAATATTTACCAGGACAAATTCCGGAGGGCAGTTCTATGAATGAAATTGTGTCATGCCCTCCACAGGTGTGCAATCTGATGAAGCGACATGAAAATGAAGGTGAATTCCAACCAGTGTAAGAGAGAAGGAAACAAATCAAAGTTGACATAGCCTAAGGTGAAATATTCCAGTCTACCTGGGATCTACTGTTAGCCAGGCATTTTGCTTCAGAGGATGGTTCCCCATAAATCATAAAGCTTAGCTGTCCTTTTCAATGAACAAGTGTTATCATCAGCCAGTAAAAGAGCTTTTGATGCTCGTTTGGGGCCTTCGGTTTTCACAAACAGCAACAGATATTTATATAGATGCCCAAAAGTAATCAAGCCAGACAAAGAAGTGCTTTTCATCAAAATGGAAGAAAAAAGGAGTGTGTTTTCAGTGAGCTCCAGAACACTCTTAGAAGACAAAAGACGTACAAGAGCACTCAGGGAACTTGGACTTCACTTACAAGTCTCCCAGGAGCCAGTAATGCTCAGTCCATTCAAGTTATTTCTTCAACTATTACTTCTCTACTGTCTATAAAAACACACTCCTTTCTCTCCTAATATCCTTCTAGGAATTGATTTATGTCTCAGCAAATTAGATGGGGTTGTCCTGTATTTCAGGTGATCTCCCTCTCTTCTTTAGAAAGCCAGCATCATATGAAGCATCTGGCAGATGTCTTTGCAAAGGGAACTTTAAATATGTGGTTATAGGCCATAAAGAATTCTGAATAAAGGCCTGGAAATAAATGTCTTCTACCTGCTTGTCACCTCAGTGGCTATTGGCTATAAGCACTTGGCCATGGTGAATAACCACTTTTTAAGTTGAAGGGGCAAATGTAACAGTTCATTAAATGTCAAGGAGGATTTAGACATGGCACTTGAGCTTGTATAAAGGAGGGCTGTTTTTCAGAAGAAAGAGGAGAGTCTATAAGACTATTATAGTGAAGATGAGCTAAAGGGACTTTTTTTTGACACAAATGAAAGAATTCAGTTTCTTTTCTTTTTTTTTGACACTTAAAATTTTTTTATTTAAATTTTTATTTTCTATATTCTATGTTTACATTCCAAAGGCTTTCCCCTTTCCCAGTTCCCCCCACCATATGTCTCATAATTTCTCTCCCCCCAACTATTCCCCAATCATTCCCCCCCACCACGATTTCTCTGTTCTGGCTAATGGGACTTTTAATTCAACAATTTATTTCTCTGATGAAGGAATGAAGACCCAAGATGCAACACTGTACTTAGATGATCTGTGTTGAAAAAAATGTGAAGAACTGATGCTTCCCATGTTATAAAGAGATTTAGGAACTGCATTCGTATTGTTCAGTTTGGTGCTTATATTGCTTTATGACATCCCTTACACAGCCTTATACAGACATATACACTATTTTTGCAGGAAGGGTTTATTTAGATATTATATGCTTGCTCAAAAAAATCCTTAAGATCTGAAAACTAAGTTGCATGGGGGACTTTTTTTTGTATCCTAGTAGTTTATCCTCTGCTAGTACATTGGTTACTATTTCCTTCACTGTCTAGTCAAAAATCTGTCTGTCTCCAAAACTATCTCTCTGGCCTATAACTCAACCTGCCCCATCATAATGTCTCTTATTTGAGGTTCTCCTCTTGCAATGCAACCTTCTCAGTTCCCTCTAGAACTGAAAATCATTTCTGTCTGAGACTTGTTAATTTTTTATTCTGAAAAGAAGATCAGTAATTGTCTTTTCCAAATAAACAAAGGATTTGTTTGTGTATATATGTGTTTGTGTGCCGAAAGAGACAGAACACTGAAGTGACTTTGCTTTATTTATTCCTTGCAGAGCCAACTCCCCTTTCTTCCTTAGACTACAACAGTTATAATTCAGTGCATCTCAACTCTACTTACTATCATGTCAATTAGAATGGTCCTTTGAGCTCAGGTTGCTATAATAACTATGTATCAGGAAAATGAGGAAGTCATGTTGCTGTTGTTGTTATTGGGGCTGTCAACTATACATTTACTATTTAGGCACCTACATCGGTAACACATTTGCATTTAAAATACTCCCTATTTCTACTTGATTTTCCTATTTTAAATACTTGATAAAAGTCAGTTATCATCATCATCATCATCATCATTTATATAATCTGTTTTGTTCATTTAAGGGATTAAATCTTTTCTGTAGGAAGTCATTTTTAATATGTTTTTCACTTAAAAACTAGATGGGAAATTCTAACTTCAGAGCTTTCTGTAACAATTTAAAGGTATCTTTTCATCTGCATCTGCATTGTTTTGTATCATATAAGTATATTTTAGATCCTTATTTAAAAATAGTCTACATATGACTTCTTTCAAGGTTTTATAAGTATTACTAACTTTAAAAATTGATAATGATGTCTCAGTATTGTTTTATCATTTGAGATGCTTTAAGACTTTTATACCTGTAAATTTATAAACTATATCAAATTAGGAAAAATTCATTAATAATTTTGAACATTTTTCCAATTCTCTAGCATTTGCTTTTAATGCTTTAATTATATCATATATTAGTCTGAGAGTATTTAAAAGTAACTGATACTTTATTGAACAGATTTGTTGTTTTCAGTCTTTGATTCTGTGAGACTCAGCAAATAATTTATATTTCTCATTTTTTTCTTAAATGTATTTAATATTTTCTTCTGCCATTTCTGGTCTTGTACTACCATTTTTTAATTTTCAAAGCCATAGTTTGATACATTATATATTTTTAGAACATTCAGTTTGGTAGTTTTGTATCTTCTGTTTCTCTGTTCATGGTTTAAGTGATATATCACTAATTTCCTTTTTTATTAAATGTAATGTGGGTCATATTCCACATTTTGTTTATTGGTTCATCCATTTTCATGGACAACAACATTGTTCTACCCTTTGCCAATTAAGAATGACACTAGTAGAAACACAGATGTATGGAATAATTTAGCTTTAATACACAAAATAAATTGAGAATCACTTCATTATAATGTAACCTTCAAACATTGATATTCTGATATACCACTTTGGAATATGGTACATGGACAGTTCAAATGTTCCATGAGATCCTATTGTCTTATAGAGGAATGACAGGACATGATTGAAGCATCCACTATCTTTCTGACCAGACATGTGTTTCAGAACACCTACCTTATGGGGTTGCAAAGAGTGTCACAGGTCCAGGAAAGTCCCTACACAAAGTAGGTGCTCCATATCCTTGCCACTCCCATCTCTTCCCTTCTAACTTGTCCTGATCTCAGGGCTGATGGCTGGGGAGCATACAGCCCATCAAATATTCTGAAAATGATTTGATTTTGGATCCTATCTTCTGTGCAGTCAAAACATTTAAAATACCATCATATCCCTGCTTTCCTGGCATGTGGGTTTCTGCACTCTATGGCTCCCCTAATCTCTGTGTCTGCAGGGATTTCTCACACACTCCAGGCTCAAATCCATGATGTACATATTTCCCTGACTCAGTGATGGGAAGAATTGGTGTGGTACATGGCATTCATCTTCCCCCAGATTATGTATCTTGTTTCCTGTGATCATTTTTCATGGAGATGAAGAAAGTCTGCCACAGTTCTCTAATCTTGTTTACTTAGGGTTTTTTTCCTTTCTTTCTTTTACATTTTGATTTTGTACCATAGTCACCTAGTGTAGTAGAAAACAAATGGCAAGCTTCACTGGTGTAAGGGACAAAGTAGAAATAAGGGACAGTAGATAGCATTATCAGTGGACAGCATTAGTGGAGCTCTCTCTATGTCCTACAGCCTGGGCTTGGAGCTTTGTCTGCAAATGGTGCTTGAGAACTGTGTCTTAGCATTAGATATTCCTGAACAGCTTCTAAATCTGTACACTTCAGACAGCTACCAAACCCCAGGTACATTCTAGGTCCGAGAATGTCACAGGGGGGTGATTGTGGTCTCTGGGAGTGCATTCTTGTCTGACCTATACTCCTCTCTGCCATTCCACTATATTTTCAGACAGAAAGGCTGTTATTTTAAGAATCTAAGGCAGGATGCAACCCACAGTTTTGGATAGTTGGATTTTTCCCACTACATGCATGAAGGATTTGTACAAAGTCATTTTACATTAAATTCGTTGGTAAAACACAAAAGTGAGAAGGCCTGCAATGCTATAGGTAGATGCTGCAGATGGCTGGAATGTGTTCCTACCTGTGATTTACTATCGCTCAGCAAGATGTTGTTTGTGGTATCTGAGCTTTATGGAGAGGCTGCAGCCCTGAGGATTGATAGGAACCTTGCCTTGACAGCCTGCTCTTTAACATGTGCCCCATGGTTTGCCAGAGAACAGGACTTGCAGACAAAACCAAAAGGAGATAGGGGAAGGAGGTGGCTGCTACCAACAGCTGACCCTAGAAAGCTTCCTTGTTTGGGTACTGAGTTGTATTTGGAGGTTTCCACACTGAGATCATCCATTGCCTTTGAGGCCACACAGGATGAAGTCAGGGTCCCAAGGATCTCAGCTCCCAGCCTGGCAGCTGCATCTTTCATCTACTCTCAGCATCAGTGCCCTCTGCTTGAACCAGGGAATCCATCATGCCTTCCCCCAAATGGAATGGAAACTCTTCCTATCTGCTCTCCTCCTTTGTGCTATGTAGTGCTAGCTTTTCTGTTTGGTTTAACTTTGTGAAGTCTTGAGAAATAGGAGTGAGATGATGTGCACACATATATGATCTCCTGTCAGTATGCTACCCTGAGATCAGGAGGAGTTGATGGAACAAATGTATGTATGTATGTATGTATGTATGTATGGATAGATGAATGAATGAAGGAACAAACAATGTACCAGACAAGGGAACAATGTGTGTGATTGATGTCTCCAGCCTGTAAAGGTGAGGTTTGCACCTTTAGGTAAAGAAGCAGGGGAAAGAAGTAACAATCTGAAGAGGGAAAGCATAGAGAAGTTCAGCAGTGGTCTGGGTGCTGGTCTCCTGACTTGGGAGGGAACTGGCAGGGGTCCTTCTGAGGCCTCCTGTGATGACTTTAGAGAAGAACCTAATTAGTATCAGATTAGTATTCATACCTTTTCTGGGGTGAGAGCAGTAAAAGTCAAATCAATTGACCTAAAACAGCTGAAAAAAAGGACTAAAGTCTTAAAAAGACTGTCTGTAGCTGTACAATTCTGTTGTTGAGGCTTACTGGGTACTTGGTAAAAGGTATCCCATTTTCTTTTCTTTTCTTTTTTTATTAGATATATTTTTAATTTACATTTCAAATGTTGTCCCCTATCCTGTTCCCTCCCTGAAAATCCTCTAATCCACCCCTCCTCCCACTGTTTACCAATCCACCCACTTCTGCTTCCCTGTTCTGGCATTCCCCTACACTGGGGTATCTAGCCTTTTCAGGTCCAAGGGATTTTCCTCCCTTTGATATCCAACAAGGTCATCTTTTCTGCATATGCATCTGGAGCCATGGGTCCCTCCATGTGTACTTTTTGTTTGGTAGTTTAGACCTTGGGAGTTCTGGGGGGTACTAGGTGGTTCAATTTGTTGTTCCTCCTATGGCGCTACAAACCTCTTCAGCTCCTTGGGTACTTTCTCTAGCTCCACTGGGGACCCTGTGCATATTTCACTGGTTGGCTGAGAGTGTCACCCTCTGTATTTGTCATGCACTGGCAGAGCCTTCCATGTGGCAGCTATAACAAGCTCCTGTTAGCAAGCACTTGTGAGCATCCACAATAGTGTCAGGGTTTTATAACAGTATATGCAATGGATCCCTAGGAGAGGCAGTTTCTGGATGGTCTTTCTCTCAGTCTCTGCTCCACACTTTGTCATTGTATATCCTCCTATGGTATTTTGTTACCCCTTCTAAGAAGGACGAGAGGATCCATACTTTGTACTTTCCTCTTGAGCTTCATTTGGTCTGTGAATTGTGCCTTGGATATTCCAAGCTTCTGGGCTAATATCCTCTTCTCAGTGAGTGTGTTCTTTTGTGGTTGGGTTAACTCACTCAGGATGGTATTTTCTAGTTCTAGTGGAACTAGAAATTATTTGCCTAATAATTTCATGAATTCATTGTTTTTAATAGCTAAGTAGTATTCCATTGTACCACATTTTCTGTATCCATTCCTCTGCTGAGGGACATCTGGGTTCTTTCCAGCTTCTGGCTATTATAAATAAGACTGCCATGAACATAGTGGAGCATGTGTCCTTATTACATGTTGGAGAATCCTCTGGGTATATTCCCAGGAGTGGTATGTACTCTGGCTACCGCTCTGAGCAGCTTTCTGAGGAACTGTCAAACTGATTTCCAGAGTGGTTGTACCAGTTTGCAATCCCACCAGCAGTGAAGAAGTGTTCCTCTTTCTCCACATTCTCACAAGCACCTGCTGTCTCCTGAATTTTTTATCTTAGCCATTCTGACTGGTGTGAGGTGAAATCTCAGGGTTGTTTTGATTTGCATTTCCCTGATGACTAAGGATGTTGAACATTTCTTTAGGTGCTTCTTAGACATTTGATATTCCTCAGGTGAAAATTCTTTGTTTAGCTCTGTATACCATTTTAATAGGGTTTTTTGGCTCTCGGGAGTCTATTTAGCCCTCTGTCAGACATAGGGTTGGTAAAGATCTTTTCCCAATTTGTTGGTTGCAGTTTTGTCCTATTGACAGTGTCCTTTGCCTTACAGAAACTTTGTAATTTTATGAGAACCCATTTGTCAATTCTTGATCTTAGAACATAAGCTATTGGTGCTCTGTTCAGGATAGCTAAAACTATTCTCAACAGTAAAAGAACTTCTCTGGGAATCAGTATCACGGACCTCAAGCAGTACTACAGAGCCATAGTATTAAAAGCTGCATGGTATTGATACAGTGACAGGCAGGTGCATCAATAGAATAGAATTGAAGACCCAGAAATGAACCCACAGACCTATGGTATCTTTACTTCTCTATTTCTTTTTCTTTTTCTTCTCTATAGTAAAGCTTTGTATAGTTCTTTTTGTTTCTACTTGGTTGATTTCAACCCTGAGTTTGATGATTTCAGTCTACTCCTCTTGGGTATATTTGTTTCTTTTTGTCCTAGAGCTTTCAGGTGTGACGTTAAGCTGCTAGTGTATGCTCTCTCCAGCTTCTTTTTTGGAGGCACTCAGAGCTATGAGTTTTCCTCTTAGTACTGCTTTCATTGTGTCTCATAAGTTTGGGTATGTTGTTCTTTCATTTTTATTAAATTCTAAAAAGTCTTTGATTTCTTTATTTCTTCCTTGACCAAGTTATCATTAAGTAGAGCATTATTTATCTTCCATGTGTATGTGGACTTTCTGTTGTTTTTGTTGCTATTGAAGGCCAGTCTTAATCCACAGTGATATGATTGGTGGCATGAGATTATGTCAGTCTTCTCATATCTATGAAGGCCTGTTTTGTGACCAATTATATCATCAGTTTTGAAGAAGGTACCATGAGGTGCTGAGAAGAAGTTATTTCTTTTGATTTAGGATGAAATGTTCTATAGATATCAGTTAAATCCATTTGGTCCATAACTTCTGCTAGTTTCACTGTGTCTCTGTTTAGTTTGTGTTTCCCTGATCTGTCCATTGATGAGATTGGAGTGTTGAAATCACCCACAATTATTGTGTGAGGTGCAATGTGGGCTTTGAGTTTTAGTAAAGTTTCTTTTATGAATGTGGGTGCCCTTGCATTTGGAGTATAGATGTTCAGAATTGAGAGTGCTTCCTGGTAGATTTTTCCTTTGATGAGTGTCCTTCTGTGTGTTTTTAGATGTTTTTTGGTTGAAAGTCGATTTTATCTGATATTAGAATGTCTACTGCAGCTTCTTTCCTAGGACTGTTTGCTTGGAAAATTGTTTTCCTGCATTTTACTCTGAGATTGTGTTTGACACTGAGGTGCATTTCCTATATGCAGCAAAATGCTGGATCCTGCTTATGTATTCAGTTTGTTAGTCTATGTCTTTTTATTGGCAGAATTGAGTTCATTGATGTTAAGAGATATTAAAGAATAGTGATTGTTGCTTCCTGTTATTTTTATGTTTGTGTGATTACCTTCTTTATGGTTTGTTGTAAGAAGATAACTTTCTTGCTTATTTTAGGGTGCAGTTTCCCTCCTTGTGTTAGCATTTTCCATCTATTATCCTTTGTAGGGCTGGATTTGTGGAAAGATGTATAAATTTGGTTTTCTCTTGTAATATCTTGGTTTCTTCATCTATGGTAATTGAGAGTTTTGCTGGCTATAGTAGTCTGGGCTGACATTTGTGCTCTCTGAGGGTCAGTATGGCATCTGCCAAGGATCTTCTGGCTTTCATTTTCTCTGGTGAGAAGTCTGGTGTAATTCTGAAAGGTCTGCCTTTATAAGTTCCTTGAGCTTTTCCCCTTACTGATTTCAATATTCTTTCTTTGTTTAGTGCATTTGTTGTTTTGATTATTATGTGCTGGGAGAACTTTCTGTTCTAGTCCAGTCTGTTTGGAGTTCAGTAGGCTTTTTGTATGTTCACGGGCATCTCTTTCTTTTGGTTAGGGAAGTTTTCTTCTATAATTTTGTTGAAGATATTTATTGGCCCTTTAAGTTGTAAATCTTTGCTTCCTGCTATACCTATAATCCTTAGGTTTGGTCTCATTGTCTCCTGTTCATGTATATTTTGGATTACAAGTGTTTTTGCATTTTGCATTTTCTTTGACTGTTGAGCCCATGTTTTCTATGGTATCTTCAGCACCAGAGATTCTTTCTTCTATCTTTTGTATTATGTTGTTGATGCTTGCATCTATGACTCCTGATTTTTTTCCAAGTTTTCTATCTCCAGAGTTTCTCCCTTTGTGATTTCTTCATTGTTTCTACTTCCATTTTACATCTGCTTTTGTTCAATTCCTTCACTTGTTTATTTGTGTTTTCCCGAAATTCTTTAAGGAATTTTTTTTGTTTCCTTCTTAAGGGCTTCTACCTGTTGACCCATGTTCTCCTTTATTTCTTTAAGGGATTTTTGTGTTTCCTCTTTAAGGACTTTTACCAGTTGACCTATGTTCTCTTGTATTTCTTTAAGGGAGTTATTTATGTCCTTCTTGAAGTCCTCTATCAGCATCATGAGATGCAATTTTAAATCCAACTTTTGTTTTTCCGGTATGTTGACAGTATCCAGGACTTGCTGTGGAGGGAGAACTGGTTTCTGATGTTGTCAAGTAGTCTTGGTTTCTGTTGGTAGGGTTCTTGCACTTGCCTTTTGCCATCTGGTTATCTCTGGTGTTAGTTGGTCTTTCTGTCTCTAGTTATAGCGTGTCCCTCCAGTGAGTCTGTAAGCCTGTGTCCATACTACTGGGAGAACAACTCTCTTTAGGCAGGGTCTGTGCACAGAAGGCTGTGGAGCTGCCTGACTCCCTGTTGTAAATGGTGACCTGACCTGAAGTCTCCTGTCCCAGATACCTCCTAGCTGTTTCTCTCCAGAGAGATATTGGACAGAAAGTGGAGGTCTTACCTCCCAGCTCAAAAGTAGAGGCACTGCTGGGGGATCACTCTCTCCTTGTGGCCTCTGCACAGAAG
This sequence comes from Apodemus agrarius, assembly GCA_964023405.1. Taxonomy (NCBI): domain Eukaryota; kingdom Metazoa; phylum Chordata; class Mammalia; order Rodentia; family Muridae; genus Apodemus; species Apodemus agrarius. The sequence continues at coordinate 65,226,513 of OZ030016.1, forward strand.
GCTATGAAGATTCCTGGCTCCCTGGTGTAAATGGTGACCAGAACGCTTCTGTCCTAATTTCATTTTTTTGCCCTGTCTTTGTGTGCCTCTTCTAACTATTCTTTCCCCTGGCTGTGATTTATTTATTTCTGCTTTACTGCATGGATAGTAACTTAAGTTGTATTTGGGCTACTATGATTGTTTTATTTTCTAGAGCTTAATGTTCTAACGAATAGAAAATCAGTGTATTTACTTTATAAGGTGGCCCTTAATCCTTGCTAGGCAGAGCTCCATTTGACTCTATAGGTTGTTCCTACTTATTAATAAGGTATATAATATGGCTTGAGGTCTCTTGTGAAAGTGTTCTGGGATCATAAGTACTTCAGACTCAAACTGGTCTTGACTCAAATACTTTCCCATGCTGTTTTCCTGGTGGGAACACTTTACTCATAGTCTCTTGTAATCCTTGAATTTCTCTGAGGTCACACTGTAGACTTTAGGTGTTCAGTGCCAGGTATCATGGCACATGTTTCTAAATCTACTTTTCTTCCCTCACTAGTGCTTTCCTGTTCGAAATTCTTAGCTCCCAGGCAATTCAGCAGCCAATGTACATAACGGAGTCTCAAGGTACCATGATGTGCTGGCCTTATACTTCCTCTGTGCTCCAATCCATGCCTCACTAAAGAATTCTAGATAACTTTGCAGGGGTCAAGCTATTGCATATCTTTATCTCATATAATTTCTATATCTTTAAAAGATTACTTCACATATTCTAACTAGGCAAGTTCACTCTATCTATCTATCTATCTATCTATCTATCTAGAAAGCATCACTCATTAAATCTGGAACTCAGTGTTTAAGCAAGATTAACCAAGTAGTAAGCTCTAGAGATGCTCCTCTCTCTGATATCTCCAGTGTTAGAACTACAAACTTTGTCAAAGTTCTATTGCTATGAAGAGACACTATGACCATGGCAACACACTTCATTCCATCAGTCATTCCATTAAGCTCTTTATCTTCTTAAGCAATAGACTTAGCTTCATTGCATTTCTCCTCAAACCATACATTTTGTATTTTTCCTTGCCTATCTTGTTCATTTTCAATATAGAGCTGCGTAAAAATAGTCACTAAATGCAACATGACAGAGTATTATGTGGCTGTCTTTAAATCTTCTCTACCAAAGCAAACTCTACAATGTAGTCTCAGGTATTTTTTTCAGACAAGGGCAGAAAGCAGCCACACTTTTTTCTTTTCTTTTCTTTTTTTTTTTGTGTGTGTGTTTGTTTTACCAAAATAGCACAAGAACAGTCTCTAGGCCATTTAATAATATTCTTCCCTTTGGAACCCTCTTGAGCCGGGCATTCAAAACTTGTATTGTTCTTAGTACCACTGTTTTTCATGCTTCTACTGTATGACTCATTGCTCTGTTTAAAGCATTCAACTGCTTTAAGCACACAAGCTTTCATTGTTGGAATTTTTTGAGAGGAGCTGAGATGTTGAATGCTCTGCTTTAAGCACTCAACTGCTTTCTCAATCCAAAGTTCACATTTCACCAACAAGCAGCATGGTCAGGCCTGTCACAGCAACACCCCACTGCCTAGTACAAACTTCTGTCTTAGTCAAAGTTCTGTTGCTGTGAAGAGACACTCTACCCATGTCAAATCTTATTTAACTGGGGCAAAGCTTTAGTCCATTGTCAGCAGAGTGGGTCTGTGGCAGCCTGCAAGGAGACATATGCTGGAAAAGGAGCTGAGAACTTAATATCTTGATCTGCAGGCAGCAGAAGGGGACTGTGCATCACATTGAGTATAGCTTGAGGATATGACACCTTTGTCAAAGCCCAGCTCCACCGTGACACAGTTTCTCTAACAAGGCCACATCTATTTCAACAAGGCCATACCTCCTAATAGTACCATTCCCTGTGAGGTAAGCAGTCAAGTACTTGAGTCTATGGGGGGTCATTCTTATTTAAACCACCAGAGAGAAGTTCTTATTGAAATTACCGCAACACATATACTTCCATTGTTGGAACTTTTTTGAGGGGCACTGGGATGCAAAGTCAGGTTGCATACTTGTGAGGCAAGCACTTTGTCAATCTAGCCATTCTATATCCATTGTATTTACTGTTTTCCTAACCAAATTATCTAATCTTCAAAATACATATAAAAGATTAATACTATTTTTCTGATCAAGCACCAGTCTAAAGGAATCTTAATAGGTTTTTCTGAGCTTATTCAGTGATCAGTGAAATGATAGTTTAAGCTAATCACTCAAACACTTGCTGTTCAGATTTATTCATATAGCTATAACAACACATGTTAAGTAGCCTTTTAACATTTGTTTTCATCTTTGAATGCTGGTCATTTTTTTGAGAATGTGATATAAGGTTATTGATATTTACCTGTTTCCTTCCATGTCTATGAGGAGATGTTCCATTTGTTATATCTTTGACTTTTGCTTAAAAAAAAAAGAAATCACTCTGGGGCAAGCCTCATGTTCAGGGGTAGTTCACCAACATATTATGGACGCCACAGGCTTTTGATTGCTTTTACTTGGTTGCAGTTTGACAAATATTGAATTTTGCCAGGGGTTGTTCCATTTTTTTCATTGTTTTTTCTTGTTTTTTTTTTTTTTTTTTTTTTTTTTTTTTTTTGAGAAACAACTTATCAAGTTGGATGGAAAGGGGGGAGACAATCTGGAAGGACTTAGGGGAGAAGACTATGATCAAAACATGTTTAAATTGCTTTAAATAGTAATAAGATATAATAAAAAAGAAAAGAGTAGGAAGGCAACAACAGCAGCAGCAACAACAACAATAACAACAACCACAATAAAGATGTAAGCACCCAGCTTACTGCTCCTGTGACCTTCCATGCCTGCCTGCTATTATGGAATGCTAGCTATCTCTATGGAAGTGTGAGCCCCAGTAAACAGGAACTTTGTGAACTATTTTCTCTGTAAGAATAACAGATGACAGAGTCAGTGACCTTTCTTTTATAGTGAAGAAAATGAAAGTGATGCTAATTAACAAAATTAAGATCTCTGAGTCTTTAAGCTGGATTCATGATATAAACATTCCAACAGCTCTCTCCTGTACTCTCACTAGTAAAAAGACAGACAATAAAGAGAGAGAGAAAGAGACAGAGAGAGAGAGAGAGAGAGAGAGAGAGAGAGAGAGAGAGAGAGAGAGAAAGGAAGGAAGGAAGGAAGGAAGAAAATAAGAAAAGAGAAAGAAGTTAATCTCAGCTGCTTTTGATTTATAAATTGAAGGAAATCTATGCAAAGAACACTTGGAATTTATTTTGCAAATATTTCTTGCAATCCATCCCATGCCTGGCATAATAATATTTACAAGAATGTGAATAAAGAGGATGGCTTTCCTGTCTTTCAATGATGCTCACTGGGACCTGGAAAAAGACTGAAATTACACTGAATGTTTGTATAAATTGGAGCAAATGTGAGCATTTATATTTGTAAGAAAAAACCTTCCAGGTCACCTTTATACAAGTGTAGGAGATCTGCAGGAAATGTGCGTGACAGAGCTGCCCATCCGCACATATAATGCATATTCAACCAGGCCTATGTACTGACAATAGAAGAAGACTCTGTGAAGCATGACAAGTCCTGTGTGCTTTGAGTTTATGTGCTTTATGAACAGGAAAGTGCTCTGTGAACCATGAATGATTCAACAAAGTTTCAAGGTCCTGGTGAAATTTAGTATAGCAGAAGCAATATTAACAGTCATCCATTTGCCCTATAATGTTGAGGCTTCACTATGTGACAATATTGAGAGAAATAGAATTTTTAATAAAACTTTTCTCCGAATTAAGTAATATTCAATTCTTAATTTCACTGTTCAGTTTTTTTTTTTTTTAGCCTAAGGTCTAATGAGCTATTCGTATATCTAACGTGGTTAGAATGAGAATTTCCAATTTCAAAGTATCACTCAAAGGATCAATTATTGCAAATTAACAAGACTATTATTTTTACTTGATTTTAGCTGAGAACAGGAAGTCTTAATACCAGCCATAGTTGTTAACAATTCTCTAAGCCCATGGACTATGCTTAATAGCTGGTTTTATAATTAAACCTAGACTGGAGTTATTTATCAGCTGCACTCTAGAAAGTTCTCAACTCAAACTTGAATCAAAGCTACCTTAACAGATGTTAATATGACTTAGCCATGTATTTTTCAGTAAAGACTACCTGCAGATCCACATCTGACTTCCGTTAAAATACAGTTTACTGTCTTTGGTAGGGGCTATTAAGCTCATGATTTGCTCGATTTTGTCATATTTCTTACATTCTGTGTTTCCCCAAAGTGTATTCATAACTATTGCAAATATTACATATTATTTCACTGTATTTTAGAGTAAACTATTGCATCCATCTGTCACTCAAAGCTTACTTTTGCTGATTACTCTTTGTGCACTGTTTATGTGTCATAACCTGGTATTGCTGATATATTTCTCATGAGCTTTGATCATTAAATAACATATTACTTTATGGATAGAGGGTTCTGTAGAATAAACATGTAGCCATCTTTTTTCTTGTTTCACATAAATCTGACTCTAAATAAATCTTGAAATGAATGTCTAAAAATGATTTATCATTTCCCATACATAGAGCTATTGTCCAGGGCTATTATCTTCCATTTTTAAATTTAACTGATAGTCAGTTATTTAAAATTCTCTGTACATAAGTTTTGAGGTTTTTCTTCTTGGACTGATTTCTTATCTTCTGGTTAGCTTCAGCATTATCCTGAACTATTCCTGACATTTAATAACCTTATGTTAAAGGATATAAATAATCAATTGCATATCATAAGATGAAACAAAATGTAATGCTGAAGTCATTTTGATGAATTCAAAGATGGTGAAAAATCCTTATTTTAAAATATCATTTATGGCTCATGTGGTAAAATAAAACAAGGTTTTAAAAAATACACTTGGAGCCAATTTGTCTACCTGAAGTCAACTTACACTTATAAAATAGTCAATATTTTTATAATAGAATTATTGGAGTTGAAGTAATATATCTTAACTACTTTAAAATTATGAATTGGCATGTCATTATTAAATTGAAATTATTAATAAGGTTTAGAATATTTTATTTCAGTATTGTAAATATCCCCCTACGGCATGCTTAAGTTTTCATTTAGACAAATCGGATTTTGTTTTAACAACTAAAATAATGCACCTTAAAAGTAGACTTCTTACTAAACTTTTAGGGTCTATAAAATGTGCATTCTAATTGGCAAAGTCTGTGTCAGTATTCCACGAGATGAAATAAATATTTTTTTACATTCAAATCATATATAAGCACAGATTTTGCATATACATGAAATAAGGCCCAATGACATTTGAAAGGTAGTCATGATACTCCTATAGTAGAAAAACTCTTTTGAAAATATGCATTTATTTATTTTTATGCATATGAGTGTTTTTTTTTTTTTTTTTTTTTTTTTTTTTTTTTTTTTTAATTTTATTTTCTATATTCTATGTTTACATTCCAAAGGCTTTCCCCTTTCCCAGTTCCCACCCACCATAGTTCCCATAGTTCCTCTCCCCCCCATCTGTTCCCCAATAATTCCCCCTCCCCCCTCGGTTTCTTTACTAAACTGGAAGCAATCTTTACAGGCCCAGGGTCCTCTCCTTTCTTCTTCTTGGGAATCATTTGACTTGCTATTTGTGTCTTGAGTATTTAGGGCTTCTGGGCTCATTAATATCCACTTATCAGTGATTGCATTTCAGGTGCATTCTTTTGTGATTGGGTTAATTCACTCAGGATGATATTTTCCAGGTCTAACCATTTACCTACAAATTGCATGAATTCATTATTTTTAATTGCTGTGTAGTATTCCATTGTATAAATATACCACATTTTCTGTATCCATTCTTCCTTTGAGGGATATTTGGGCTGCTTCCAATTTCTGGCTATTATAAACAAGGCTGCTATAAACATAGTGGAGCATGTGTCCTTATTGCATGCAGGGGAATCCTCTGGGTATATGCCCAGGAGTGGTATGCCAGGGTCCTCTGGAAGTAACATGCCCAATTTTCTGAGGAACCGCCAAACTGATTTCCAGAGCGGTTTTACCATTTTGCAATCCCACCAACAGTGGAGGAGTGTTCCTCTTTCTCCACATCCTCGCCAGCACTTGTTGTCTCTTGAGTTTTTAATCTTAGCCATTCTGACTGGTGTGAGGTGGAATCTCAGGGTTGTTTTGATTTGCATTTCCCTGATGACTAATGATGTTGAACATCTTTTAAGGTGTTTCTCGGCCATCCGAATTTCTTCTGGTGAGAATTCTTTGTTTAGCTCTGTGCCCCATTTTTTGATAGGGTTATTTGGTTCTTTGCGGTCTAACTTCTTGAGTTCTTTGTATATATTGGATATTAGCCCTCTGTCGGATGTGGGGTTGGTGAAGATCTTTTCCCACTTTGTTGGTTGCCGTTTTGTCCTTCTGACAGTGTCCTTTGCTTTGCAGAAACTTTGTAATTTTATGAGGTCCCATTTGTCGATTCTTGATCTTAGAGCATAAGCTATTGGTGTTCTGTTCAGGAACTTTTCCCCTGTGCCCAAGTCCTCCAGGGTCTTCCCAAGTTTCTTTTCTAATAGTTTCAGTGTGTCTGGTTTTATGTGGAGGTCCTTGATCCACTTGGAGTTGATCTTAGTACAAGGAGATAAGAGTGGGTCAATTCGCATTCTTCTGCATGTTGACCTCCAGTTGAACCAGCACCATTTGTTGAAAAGGCTATCTTTTTTCCACCGGATGGTTGTGGCTCCTTTATCAAAGATCAAGTGACCATAAGTCTGTGGGTTAATTTCTGGGTCTTCAATCCTATTCCATTGATCTACCTGCCTGTTGCTGTACCAATACCATGCAGTTTTTAACACAATTGCTCTGTAGTACTGCTTGAGGTCAGGGATATTGATTCCCCCAGAAGTCCTTTTATTGTTGAGAATAGTTTTAGCTATCCTGGGTTTTTTGTTGCTCCAGATGAATTTGAGAATTGCTCTTTCTAGATCTATGAAGAATTGATTTGGGATTTTGATGGGGATTGCATTGAATCTGTAGATTGCTTTTGGCAAGATGGCCATTTTTACTATATTGATCCTGCCAATCCAGGAGCAAGAAATATTTTTCCATCTCCTGAGGTCTTCTTCGATTTCTTTCTTCAGGGACTTGAAGTTCCTGTCATACAGATCTTTCACTTGTTTGGTTAGAGTTACGCCAAGGTACTTTATGTTGTTTGTGGCTATTGTGAAGGGTGTTATTTCCCTAACTTCTTTCTCAGCCTGCTTGTCCTTTGAGTACAAGAAGGCTACTGATTTGCTTGAGTTAATTTTATAACCAGCCACGTTGCTGAAGTTGTTTATCAGCTGTAGAAGTTCTCTGGTGGAGTTTTTTGGATCGCTTAAGTAGACTATCATATCATCTGCAAATAATGATACTTTGACTTCTTCCTTTCCAATTTGTATCCCTTTGACTTCCTTATGTTGTCTGATTGCTCTCGCTAGAACTTCAAGTACTATATTGAAAAGATATGGAGAGAGAGGACAGCCTTGTCTAGTCCCTGATTTTAGTGGAATTGCTTCAAGTTTCTCTCCATTTATTTTGATGTTGGCTACTGGTTTGCTGTAGATTGCTTTTACTATGTTTAGGTATGGGCCTTGAATTCCTGCTCTTTCCAAGACTTTTAGCATGAAAGGATGCTGAATTTTGTCAAATGCTTTTTCAGCATCTAATGAGATGACCATGTGGTTTTTTTCTTTTAGTTTGTTTATGTAGTGGATTACATTGATGGATTTCCGTATATTGAACCATCCCTGCATTCCTGGAATGAAGCCTACTTGATCATGGTGAATGATCGTTTTGATATGCTCTTGGATTCGGTTGGCAAGGATTTTATTTAGTATTTTTGCATCTATATTCATAAGAGAAATTGGCCTGTAGTTCTCTTTCTTTGTTGGATCTTTTTGTGGTTTAGGTATCAGCGTAATTGTGGTTTCGAAGAATGAGTTGGGCAGTGTCCCTTCTGTCTCTATTTTGTGGAATAGTTTGAAGAGTATTGGTGTTAAGTCTTCTTTGAAGGTCTGGTAGAATTCTGCACTAAAACCATCTGGTCCCGTACTTTTTTTGGTTGGGAGGCTTTCTATAACCCCTTCTATTTCTTTAAGGGTTATGGGACTGTTTAGCTGGTCTACTTGATGCTGATTTAATTTTGGTATTTGGTATCTGTCTAGGAAATTGTCCATTTCCTCCAGATTCTCCAGTTGTTTTGAGTATAGGCCTTTGTAGTAGGATCTGATGATCTTTTGAATTTCCTCTGTTTCTGTTGTTATATCCCCCTTTTCATTTTTAATTTTGTTAATTTGGATACTATCTCTGTGCCCTTTGGTTAGTCTAGCTAAGGGCTTATCTATCTTGTTGATTTTCTCGAAGAACCAGCTCTTGGTTTTGTTGATTCTTTGTATGGTTCTCTTTGTTTCTGCTTGATTGATTTCAGCCCTTAGTTTGATGATTTCCTCTCTTCTACTCCTCCTGGGTGAGTTAGCTTCTTTTTGTTCCAGCGCCTTCAGGTGTGCTGTTAAGTTGCTAGTGTATGCTCTTTCCAGTTTCTTTTTGGAGGCACTCAGGGCTATGAGTTTTCCTCTTAGCACTGCTTTCATTGTATCCCAGAGATTTGGGTAGGTCGTACCTTCATTTTCATTGAAGTCTAAAAAGTCTTTGATTTCTTTCTTTATTTCTTCCTTGACCAGGGTGTCATTGAGTAGAGTATTGTTCAGTTTCCATGTGTATGTGGGCTTTCTGTAGTTCTTCTTGCTATTGAAGACCACTTTTACTCCATAGTGATCCGATAGGAGACATGGGATTAGTTCGGTCTTCTTGTATTTGTTGAGGTCTGTCTTGTGACCAATTATATGATCAATTTTTGAGAAGGTACCGTGCGGTGCTGAGAAAAAGGTATACTCTTTTGTTTTAGGATGGAATGTTCTATATATATCTGTTAAATCCAATTGGTCCAAAGCTTCAATTAGTTTCACTGTGTCCCTGTTTAGTTTCTGCTTTCCTGATCGGTCCATTGAGGAGAGTGGAGTGTTGAAGTCACCTACAATCATTGTGTTAGGTGCGATGTGTGCTTTAAGCTTTAGTAAAGTTTCTTTTACGAATGAGGGTGCCCTTGCATTTGGTGCATAGATGTTCAGTATTGAGAATTCTTCTTGGTGGATTTTCCCTTTGACAAGCAGGAAGTGACCTTCTGTGTCTCTTTTGATGACTTTAGGTTGAAAGTCGATTTTATCTGATATTAGAATGGCTACTCCAGCTTGTTTCCTGGGACCATTTGCTTGTAGAACTGTCTTCCAGCCTTTTACTCTAAGGAGGTGTTTGTCTTTGACACTGAGATGTGTTTCCTGTATGCAGCAAAATGTAGGGTCCTGTTTCCGTATCCAGTCTGTTAGTCTGTGTCTTTTGATTGGGGAATTGAGTCCATTGATATTAAGAGATATTAAGGAATAGTAATTATTACTTCCTGACATTTTGGGAATTGTTATTATTATTTGTATTTGAGTGGTTCTCTTCTTTTGGGTTGGATGAGATGGGGTTTCTATCTTGTTTCTTCTGGGGTGTTGTTTCCCCCCTTGTGTTGGTATTTTTCCCCTATTATCCTTTGTAGGGCTGGGTTTGTAGATAAGTATCTTGCAAATTTGGTTTTGTCGTGGAATATCTTGGTTTCCCCATCTATGGCAATTGAGAGTTTCGCTGGGTATAGTAGTCTTGGCTGAAGTTTGTGTTCTCTTAGGGTCTGCATAAGGTCTGCCCAGGATCTTCTAGCTTTCATGGTCTCAGGTGAGAAGTCTGGTGTAATTCTGATAGGTCTTCCTTTATATGTTACTTGTCCTTTTTCTCTTACTGCCTTTAATATTCTTTCTTTGTTTAGTACATTTGGGGTTTTGACTATTATGTGACGGGAAGTATTTCTGTTCTGGTCCAGTCTATTTGGGGTTCTAAAGGCTTCTTGTATATTCATGGGCATCTCTCTCTTTAGGTTGGGGAAATTTTCTTCCATAATTTTGTAGAAGATATTTGCTGGCCCTTTAAGTTGTAGATCTTCATTCTCATCTATCCCTATAATCCTTAGGTTTGGTCTTCTCATTGTGTCCTGGATTTCCTGAATGTTTTGGGTTACCAGCTTTTTGCATTTTGCATTTTCTTTAATTGTTGAATCCATGGTTCCTATGGTATCTTCAGCATCTGAGATTCTGTCTTCTATCTCTTGTATTCTATTGTTGATATTTGCATCTATGACTCCTGATTTCTTCCCAAGGTTTTCTATTTCCAACATTGTCTCCCTTTGCGATTGCTTAGTTGTTTCTACTTCTGTTTTTAGATTTTGTATGGTTTTGCTCAGATCTTTCAGTTGCTTGTTTGTGTTTTCCTGTAATTCTTTAAGGGATTTTTGTGTTTCCTCCTTTATGACTTCTACTCGTTGACCCATGTTCTCTTGTATTTCTTTGGGTGATTTTTGTTTCTCCCCCTTATTGGGATTCACTTTTTGCTCTATATTCTCCTGGATTTCTTTAAGTGATTTTTGTGTCTGCCTTGTATGGGCTTCTAGTTTTTGATCTATTTTCTCCTCTATTACTTTAAGAAATTTATCTAAGTGATCCTCAATCTGCATCTTTACCAGTGATTTTAGATCTGAGTCTTGTTTTTCTGGTGTGTTGAGATATCTGGGATTTAATTGTGTTTGTCTTGCAATGGCTTCTAGCTTTTGATCTATTTTCTCATGTATTACTTTAAGAGATTTATCTAAGTGTTCCTCTATCAGCATCCTGACCAGTGATTTTAGATCTGAGTCTTGTTTTTCTGGTGTTTCGGGGTATCCAATATTTATTGCTGTTGGGGAACTGGGTTCGGATGCCGCCATATTGCCTTGATTTTTGTTAGTAGCGATCTTACGTTTGCCTTTTGCCATCTGGTTAACTCTGGTGTTAGTTGGTCCTGTAGATACTAGCTGGTGCTTGACCCTCCTGTGGGGTTGTAAGGCTATTTCCCAGTGACTGGGATACCTGAATCACTGTCCTGCGGGGCTCTTGCTCACAGATTGCTGACAGGTGGCCTGAGTCCCCCGAGGTCTTAACCTCAGGATATCCCAGGTATTTGGTTCCGCCTGTTGGGCGGCTGCTCTGCACTGCTCCTGCTCAGGGTTCGCTGTCTGATATCCTGTTTCCCCAGGGGTCTTAAAGTTGGGATATCTCAGTTATCTGGTTCCGCCTGCTGGTCCCAAGCTGCTGGGAAGCTGGCTGGGTCCGGTTTCCAGCTTCCCTGCCACTGGCTGGATGGGAGGCTGGTTCGGCCTCCGGCTGGGTCTGGGTACCTGGCACACTGGCTGACTCTGGCTTCCTCACCACCAGCTGGACGGGAAGCTGCAGGCAATATGGCAGCTGCCTGCAGGGAGCTCGGGGTCCGCCCCGCGCGCGAGTGCAGAGTGCACCCGCTATTCTGTGCCCAATTCCCACTCCAGGCCTGAGTCCCCGAAGGTCTTAAGCTCGGGCTGTGTCGGGTACCTGGTTCTGCCGCCGCCGCCGGATGGTTCTGAGCACCTGGGACGCTGGGTGACCCTCCGGCTTCCCCACCGCCAGCTGGGCGGGAAGCTGCAGGCAATATGGCAGCTGCCTGCAGGGAGCTCGGGGTCCGCCCCGCGCGCGAGTGCAGAGTGCACCCGCTATTCTGTGCCCAATTCCCACTCCAGGCCTGAGTCCCCGAAGGTCTTAAGCTCGGGCTGTGTCGGGTACCTGGTTCTGCCGCCGCCGCCGGATGGTTCTGAGCACCTGGCACGCTGGGTGACCCTCCGGCTTCCCCACCACCAGCTGGGCGGGAAGCTGCAGGCCCAGACCCAAGCTTTCTAATTAGTCGCATATGAGTGTTTTGCTGGCATTCACACATATATGTAGTATATGTCTGGTGCCTGAAGAGACCAGAAGAGGGCACAGGAGACCCTGGAATTGAGGTCAAGCACATTTGTTGCTATGTGTGTGCTGGGAATTGAACCATGATCCTCTACAAGAACAGCACATACCCTTAGTCAATGAGCCATCTCTCCAAGACAGAAAAAATATATTTGTATTTATATGTACATGTATCTAAAATATTTTATTTTTATGAATAAATATATTTATTTATATTTATATATTTATATAATTTAATATATTTATTGTGTTTTAATATAATACAAATACATTATAATGCTATAATACATGAAATATATAATATATTTCACTTCCTTATCAAAGGATATACTTAGTAAGTTAACTCTCTCATACTAACTTAATGGAAGTCTGGAAGAACTGCCGCTTCCTCTACCATAGAATGAAAGCAGCCTGGATTCAGGTGGCCTCTGACATAATTACATTTGTCTCTCATTTACACATCACAGGAAAGTATGCCTTTTGTTGAGAGAGTTTTGCAAATGACAATCAATCATTCTTTCAATGAGGTAACTAAGCTTGGCTAATTATTTGAATAAAGTTTTATAAATGGACACTCCTCTACTTCATTGCTTGAGAGGAGGAGTTTGTTAACTGTTGAAGTTTCTGAGAAGTTTATCCTTATGTAAACTGAGCATGGATTTTCCCCTACACTGGATGGTCCAAGTGGCTGAACACAGAGTTGTGGCTAAGTTGGTTCACCCGCTGACAGCATCCATGTTAGCTGGTCATCACATCAGCCTCTTTCTCTGCGTTGGCTCCTGACTTTTCTCTTGAAAGCGGCTTTGAATTGGGTGACTGACTCCAGTTTGGCATGGACTCTTCTGGTTATGCTTAGGGGAGCAGTTGTTCTTTCTTCATTCTATGAGTAAGTAAACCAAGAACACGTAATGATAGAACTTCTGAGTAGTAACAGAGGATCTACTTCAGACATGCTATTAAAGAATTATATCACCATAATTTTAAAGTTGAATTCTGTCTTTCTGTGAGCCCTAAACCTGAATAGCTGATATTATTTTCCAGCATACAGTGATCCCTAAAAGCTGTGAGCTGCAATACCATAATATTAAACATGTGATTTCTGAAGGCAGCTGTTTCCTTATATTCTAGGCATTGTTATTGCCAGAGTGATTGGCAACTGGATTAAAGATGTAAAAAATAAAAATCCACAGAAGTAATGTATGTGTCACTCCATGTAACTGGGAGCTTATAGATCAAAAGCTCAGGGGACAGTAGATGCTGGTGAGGATGTGGAGAAATTGTTTTTGTCTGTATTTGTCTGCTACTGGTAAAGCCTCTCAGGAGACAGCTATATCAGGATCCTCTTAGCAAGCACTTGTTGAAATCCACAATAGTGTCTGGATTTGGTTACTATATATATAGGATGGAACCCCCGGTAAGGAAGTCTCTGGATGGTCTTTCCTTCAGTCTCTGCTTCACAGTTTGTTTCTATATCTCCTCCATTGTTGGTAGGATTACAAGCTGGTAAAACCACTCTGGAAATAAGTTTGGTGTTATATCAGAAAATTGGACATAGTATTACCAGAGGACCTAGCTATACCACTCCTGGGCATATACCCAGAAGATGCTCCAACATGTAATAAGGACATATGCTCCACTATGTTCATAGAAGCCTTATTTAAAATAGCCAGAAGCTTGAAAGAACCCAGATATCCCTCAACAGAGGAATGGATACAGAAAATGTGTTACATTTACACAATGGAATGCTACTCAGCTACTAAAAACAATAAGTTCATGAAATTCTTAGGCAAATGGATGGATCATCCTGAGTGAGGTAATCCAGTCACAAAAAAACACACATGGTATGTCCTCACTGATAAGTGGATATTAGCCCAGAAGCTTGGAATACTCAAGATATAATTCACAGATCAAATGAAGCTCAAGAAGAAGGAAAACCAAAGTATGGATACTTTGGTCCTTCTTAGAAGGGGGAGCAAAATACACATGGGAGGAGATATAGAAACAAACTGTGAAGCAGAGACTGAAGGAAAGACCATCCAGAGACTTCCTTACCGGGGGTTCCATCCTATATATATAGTAACCAAATCCAGACACTATTGTGGATTTCAACAAGTGCTTGCTAAGAGGATCCTGATATAGCTGTCTCCTGAGAGGCTTTACCAGTAGCAGACAAATACAGAGGTAGGTGCTCTCAGCCAACCATTGGACTGAGAGCAAGTTCCCCAATGGAGGAGCTAGAGAAAGGACCCAAGGAGCTGAAGGAGCTTGCAGCCCCATAGGAAGAACAACAATATGAACCAACCAGTACCCCCCAGAGCTTCCAGGGGCTAAACTATCAAACAAAAAGTACACATGGAATGATCCATGGCTCCAGCTACATATGTAGCAGAGGATGACTCTGTTGGACATCAAAGGGTAGAAAGGTCCTTGGTCCTGAGAAGGCTTGATGCCCCAGTTTAGGGGAATACCAGGACAGGGAAGCTGGAGTGGGTGGGTGGGTGAGCAGTGGGAAGGGGGGATAGGATAGGGTGTTTTTGGAGGGGAAACCAGGAAAGGGGATAACATTTGAAATGTAAATAAGGAAAATATCCAATAAAAAATAAATAAAAAGAAAATTGTGATAAGACTTTTATCCTTGTAAATTGGCATCTTGCAATTGGGAATTTCATATACATAAATACAATTGTTTATCTACTTAAGAGTCATGCTTTAAGAGGTAATTGGAATGAGTGGGCACTGGGTAGAAGCGAGATAAATACACAGGAACTGCACTGGTAGCTTTGGATGTCCGCTGGAGAGATGGCTAGTATAGCAGGACTACCAGGGAGCTTGGGTCAAAGGCTAATGTGAATTAGCCTTTAAGGTCATCTTCACAGATTATAAAGACAAACAGGTAGCTTAGAGGACAGGTATACAATCTATGGTTCTGTGTTCCCTTTCCTGCTCCACCACGTTTTTTTATAGATCTCTTTTAAGGACCTGGTCACAGGTTATGGTTCTATGTGAACAACATACTCTTTTTCAATCCCTATGTTCCATCATCTGGAGCAATCCACACTCTCTGTGCAAGCATGGAGACTACTTAAAAGTCATCATGCTCAGGGGCTTTATGCAAGGGCTTCCCTCATCACACATCACACACGCAGTGTGTAAGCACACATACATTAGCGAATGCCTGTACTTTGTGAGGCATTTTGGTTAATACCACAGACAGGTGGTTTTTTAAGAAAGGAAGCTTGTCTTTCACTGTTCTGGGGAATGGACATTATAAGATGCCAGGAAAGTAGGTGTCTGGCAAGGACCTGCTTTCTGTTTTACCTGTGGCCCATTCTTGTGTCCTCACACAGTACAAAGAGAACTCTGTTGCTTCTATCCCCTTATAAGAACACAAATCCCAACCATGTGTGCTTTAATACTCCATGACCACATCATTTAACTAAACCTCCATTAAGTATCATCATCTTGGAGGTTAATATTCCAAAATGCAAATTTTGGAGGGATACACACATTCTGTCCATACTATGTGTTGTATATTTATACACACGGGCTCATTTTCCACAGGTGTAAATGCTATCAAGGATAAGTGAAGAGATGGGAGAGATAGTTCAGGTGTTGTGAGTGCTTAGTACTCTTGCAAATGACCAATGCTTATTTTCTCGCATCCATGTGGTGGCTCACAATTATCTGAAAACTCCAGGTCCAAGGAATCTGATGCTCTGTTCTGCCCTCCATGGTGCCTGTATGCATGTGATACAAATGTATTCATGAAGTCTCACATGTATACGCATAATAAACAAATCTTCATAAAAATAATCAATGATAATAGGTATGTGAATGAGATGTTTATATGTTAATAGTCATGTGAAATTCAGTTTGTGTTATAAAATGGACTCATTATAGAACCCACACTAAGTCATTTCTGTAATGAAAAACACTTCTGAGTGAAATAATATTTGGAGCATTATTAGAAGCAGCTACTATGAAATGGATGCTATTTGTCTAGTAAAGTTCAGATGCTCTATATGGATCAGAGTAGGTAAAATCCCCTCAGAATCTTCCATAATAACGAATGAATGCATTCTGAGAATACCATTCATCTCAGATGACTGACAGACGAAAACACCTAGAATTAAAATATTATACAGAATCAATCCCTAATGAAGAGGCATCATGTACACTTAATTTCAACTTAATCTCATGATTTCATAATGTGGTTCACATGGGAGGTCTTCTGTACCTACTGCTTTGCTGATTCTCCAAGCTGTTCCGAGTAGACTCCCCTGACAGTCCTTGTCTTCTCTTCCACTTGACAGCATGAGTCAGTCTCAGATGTCAGACTGTGGTGCATGTATTGACTTTTTAAATTTCCATTTTGACACCATGATGATCTCTCCATAGATTTACAATGAGATATTTTGATTTTATTTGCATCCTAAGGTAGTATCTTTTTAAAAATTTTGTGCTGTTACAGCTGTTTTATTTATTATATTTACTCTTGATATAATGTCAAATATATGCATACACACATACATATAATGCATTTTGTGTGTGTGTGTACTTCACAAAGTCTCAATAAATGTTTCCTTGTTTGGATAACCAAGTTAAATCAGTATTTTGCTATTTGCTACTGCTGTCAGTGATGGAGAGGGTTGAAGGATCCATGTTCTCCCTTTGTAAACTCCTCAGCTTGAGCTTGAGGCTGCTTTCAGGAGGCAGGGCCATCTTGGGAACTTCTGTATTAGAAATTTTGCAATGCAGACACCAAATAAAGAGATGATGGGTCCTGCAGGCTGCCTTAGTGAGGGTAGGGAGATGGTAGATAAGATGCTCACATTTGAGCACTGCGAGTAATTTATTACTCAAGTTTCCAGAAAACACTATCCATTTCCTCTCTAAATCACCTCTACTCTTTATCTAGTAGTAACACACTGAGGCTAGTGAATGCTAACAAAGATGAAGCAGCCATCATTTTAATCTGGTCTTAACTGCTGGCTGCGTTTCAGATGACTTACAAAGGGCTTTGAAGAAGAAAGAGCTATTACCCGTTTTATTTCAGGAGAGATGGAAAAAGAGACTCTTTGATTCGGTTATACAGAATGCATTAAATTATTCAGTAGGGAAATCATACTTTGACTTCCAAAATAAATATTTTTGGTTAAACCTCTAGTTGACGTTTTAACATTTACAATACTCTGTAAATGCTGCCCCACCCTCTTACCCTGCCTCAATGATTCTAGTCTCATCCCAAGCATCAATATTTAACATAGCATCTTGACTGGCAGGAGGGGTGCATCTGTATTTCTCTGCTGACTACCAGCAAGGAAGAAGCCCTAATCCCAGCAGAGCAAGAAGCTAGGCTGGACTAGTGATAAAGCTTCCACAATGTTTGGCTCCCTCTGCTTGATAATCTCAGAAGTTTTTGCTACATGTTCATCAGACACAAAGTCTCCTTGGCTTTTCTTTATGCATTTCAATTGGGGTCCATCTTAAGGTCTCATCCTTGTTTCTCTATATATATGCTGTGTGCCTTTTCATGGAAACTCTCACAGCCTGTACAATGTCTTCTATTTACCCTTGACAAAGTGTCTAATTTCAAGTGAGACATTCTTAAACTATTCACTTATAAAAGGTTTGATTCAAAACCTGCCTTATTTGCCACTGCTTTGGAAGTTTTGCTTCCCCCTGAGAGGTACCTATTTTCTGTTGTGTACACACATGAGAGAGACAGAGACAGAAGCATACACACACACACACACACCACACACACACACACACACACACACACACACACACACCACACACGAATTCAGAGATTTGTTTTATAAACTTTTCCATTTTATTCTTTTAATGAATACTACCAGTTTAAAAGTAGTTCTTCACTTCATCCCAATATAGTCTCTAGCCACTGCACAGAACAGTCCTGAACAATTCAGAGAATTCTAGCTTCCAGCCTTTTAGAGAAGAGGGAAGCATAGCCAGATATAATGGTCAAGGACTGCTTTGTAGGTGCCCTGAGACATGAGAAGAGGATAAAGGGAAGGGCAAGGATTTAACAGAGCAGACAGGAACGGAGAAAGAGTTCTGATAAACACCCACACTGTAGTCAAATTGACACCCCCTTCCATGCCATGAAGTAAGACCCTTGGCTCTTGGTTCTTGTAATTGCTTCACACTTGAAAGGTTTAAAGGTGAGAACTGTCGATGCTGTAGAACAATATGTGCTGATCAGTACAGCCTCGACTTCTGATTGTGACTTTGCAGGTCTCATAAATAACCACCCACCTGCGCACTTGCCTCTCTTGAGCTGAATTTCATTTTGATTTCTCATCCTTCTTGATTCTTATCCCTTTGTGCCAAAATTGTATTTTTTTCCAAAGCTGTTTTCAAAAGTGGTTTTGTTCTGATTTAATGGGCTCAGTTTCCAATGTTTGGGCTGAAATTGAGGAGAAGCTTTGTGAGAAGTGAATGCATTTGAATAGTGAAGTTTCCTGTGAGCAAAAATGAAGTATTGTTTCCCTCTGAAGCCACCTCTGTTATTTTACTTCTGTGTTTCCTTCCATGTTCTTCTTCAAAACTTTTCAAAATGACATCAAACAGCCTGGCTCCTCTTATGAAATAGAGAAAATCCTTTTATCTACAGGCAGGCTGATGGAGAAAGGATTATCAAGCAGAGGCAGCCAAAACCATTGTTCTTATAAAATATATTAACTATATAAAAGAAAACTTTTTCTGTCTGCTCACTGCAAAATATCTGCTCTATGTCTACAATCCATAAACCAAGATATGACAACACGAAACAGCAAAACACAAATAACCCCAAGAGACAATCCAAATGAACATGCATCACTCAGGGGGTAGACAATAATAACAAATGTAGAAAACAGAAAGCAGAATGTATTGATGAAATATTTTGTACTCAGCAAAACACCTGCTTGTGTACTTTAGATGTACCTGAAGTCACTCATGATTTTAAAACTCCTCTAAGTAACGAGTTCTTTATTCCAGGAGAGAAGAAGCGAGCGAAGCCAAAACAGGTTACTCAAAATGTTGACTATCATTTGAATTTGAATATTCCTGACATGGTAAAGACATCACTCACCTAGCCAAATTAGTATCTTTTCTACATAAAAATTAGTTATGAAGCTTTTCTGTTTCTTACAAATGATAAGAGAGGAACCAGAAGATCAAATGTTCAGAGAAAGGAATAATCAGGAATAATCAGTAGTTGATTATCAAACAAACATGTGTGAGATAGTTAACGTTACCCTGGACCCAAGCATTGCAGCATGGCTTAGTAATATGAAACATGGACTTTTTTCCATAACAAAGCTTTCTCTGTAGGTCAAACCCTGGCTTTTCATATCTACATGGATTAATATATAGCAGTCAATTGGGCTTAATTTTATAACAAAGACAGTAACAATTTCTGGTGTGGGATTAGTGCTTTGGAATGTTCAGCATTCTTCTGCAATGTTGTTCAGTCACCCTTTTTTCCCTGAGATGAGTTTTGACTTATTGAAAGTTTACTGAGATTGTGCACTGGAGTACTTCAGCAGTGCAATGAAGACAGCACAGTTAATAGACTGTGAAGCTAGATCTAGAGCCTGTTCTACAGCCACCAAGACATAATTTTTCAGGCCATGTTGGCTGGCGTCCTAATTGATCTCTGAATGGATGTAATGAAGATTTATTAAAGCAAAGAGTGAACAAGCTCTGGGGAAAAGTACAGGCAGCTTTGTCCCTCTAGAGGACTGTTCATCTTTAATCTTACAAAAAAGTTGCTAATGTCTCTCTTCGTTGAGTAGAGTCTCAACTCTTACACTCCAACTTGGGAATGTTTATCTATAGACATCCTGAAATTTACTGTTCTTTTCCCTCTTCCCTCCCTATTTTAATTTATTTTATTTTATTTTTTTGGTGATTGAAACTTTTCCGTATGAATGTCACCTCTCATAATCTAAATGCCACATGTCCAGGCAGTTTTGATCTCATCACAGTAGTACAGAACAGCACACACAGTGAATGAAGGCAGAGAGAACAGGAGGAGGACCAGGTGCATCAGAAACTGGAATTGTATTTTGATGAATGAATACAATATGGTAGGAGGAGGGGCAGTGAGTAAAAACAGGGAACTGTACAGGCAAGGGCAGACTAAAGGGGTAGGCCTGATGTGTATTGAGAAAGGAAACAAAAACTGAAATGTTCCTACTAAACTCTTTTTGAAAAAATAATTTTGTGTGTATGATATGTGTGCGCACGTGTGTGTTTGTGTATGCATCATAGGTGGGTGAATGAAGACACATATGTTCCAAAGTATGTATATATAGGTAAGAGGACAACCTCAAGGTGTCAGTCCTGGCCTTCCACATTATCTGAGACAGCTTCTTTTGTTATTTTGCATTCAAAATCCAGGATACAATCTCCTAGGGATTCTTCTGTCTCCTCGTTCCATCTTGAGGTGGGAGCACCCGGATCATAGATGCTTGCTACTGTTTCTTGATGTGAATGTCTTCTGTGCACGTGAACACACGACCTCTTACTTCCATCGCAGCATGCCATATAGCAACTGCTCCATTTTCTCAGCTCACCTACACTCTGACGTTGCCTATGAACATCTTTTGCATCTCTCTTCCTCCATGACTTATTCACTTTTTAGTGCAGATACCATAGATATAACTGTGATTGAAATGCCACAGAACTTTGCTTCCTAACTAGAAATGTGAACACAGTGTTTTGGAAGAGTCTCAAAGATGGAATAAAACAGAATGCACAGTTTTACCAGTTTGGTTTTATAATCAAAGTGTTGCAAACATTTCAAGGTGACTATACTTTTTTGTGGTTTAGAAAACTCTGAAGCTGCTGTTTTAAATAAAGGAGTGATCACTGTAGAATAGTGAATGCAGTCCTAATGTTTTGATCTATCGTTCTTATCCTGGATACTTCATAACTAAGGGATGCTATCCACTATATGGTATCTTTTTTTTCCTCAAATATACTAGGACCAAAGAAAGTTTGTGCATGCTTTCCTCCTCAATTTCACAGCCAAAGAAGTCAAGGTTAAACAATTTTTCCAAGATCAAACATTTGGGAAAGCATCTTTACAGCAAACATTCATAATATTTATTTACTTTCAATTGCATGGTATAATTGTTCACTGAAGGTTTTAATTTCACCTGGGAATGTCCATACTTAGGTCTATGAAATGCATGAAGCATCATCTGCCTGTCCCTGATATACTGATACATTCATGTTCTTAGCTAGAATTAAGTTCCACTTTTCTTTTTTGCTTGTGTTCAGAGATAAAGTGCAGCATTGCATACACATACTGTCCATATAAGTATCAGATAACCCCAGATACACTGTCTTCTTTTTTCAATTTGAGAAAAATTCAAGGGATATTAAATTAATTAAATACATCTTCGCCATAACCTTTTGAGAGAACTTCTGCCTTCCAAAGCTAAATGTTTTGATAAACATATGACAAAAGAGTTCAAAAACATAAAGTGTAAGAATGACTGAAATTAGTGATGGATTTTATCATCCATTGGATTCAAGTGGGTCTGTCACTGACAAACTATGCTTTCCACACAAACCTTCTATCATGTAGTACATTAAATAGACGGCTGACACTTAATGTTTCTACTTTTCTTTTTTCTTGCTGGCTTATCTTTCTTTCCTATTTTCCTTAGCCAAAGCACAAAATTATAACATTCCTCCTTATATCTCATGCATCTGAACACTGACATGGTACATAAAGGATTACCTGTCATACAGCCACTAATGAGCACTAAAACTTTTTTGCTTTATTTATTTATTCACTTTACATCCCAGTATCAGCTCTGTCTTTCTTCTCAGTACCCCCTCACACATATCCTCCCCTACTCCCCACTCCCCTTCTCCTCTGAGAACGGGGAGAACCCCTTTCTATCACCCCACCCTGGCACATAACATCATTTCAGGATTTGGCACATCTTTCCCAGTCAAGGCTGCCCAGTTATGGGACCAGGATCCACAGGCAGGCAAAAGAGTCAGGGACTGCACAGAGCCATATTGGGGTGTCATGCCACTTGGTAGGAACTCGACATTGATCAAGGTGAACTTCCTCTCTCAGCCTTAAGGTGAACTTCCTCTCCCAGCCTTCATTGAGCAGGGATTCCTGTGCTAGACAAGAATCCTGCTCCACCTAAGGTGGAGCACTCAGAGTGAAGGTGAAGTTCGTTGTTTCTCCAGGTCTATGATTTCCTGAATTAAGCAGGTGATCTGCCCAGCTGCCTGAGCAATGGAGCCAAGGGACTGCCAGATCACTTTCCCGGAACTCACCCCGGAGTTTGGGGGGGCGGGGAAGGGCTCACCCAAACTCTTAAATTGTCAGACCTCCATTAAACTTGGGCATCAATCAGCAATTGGGTTGTCCTGGCCTCCGTTCTTTTTGCTGCCCCCCATCTATCCCCAGCTTCTCTTCCAGGGACCCAGTTCACAGTAGCTGCTGGCAGCTACAAGAGACAGCCTACATTCCCTTTTTTTGGAGATGGATTGCTGTTCTTATTCCTTCATTGGGAGTCCTGTAGGATGTGGTCACTTCAGAATCCATATCCCCCATTGTTAGTCCTCTCAGCTAGAGTCACCCCATAGTTATCCTGTGGCCTTTCCCTCCCGCATCTCTCCCTCCCAACTCTGTGGCATATCCTAGAGATGCCCCCCCCCGCTGATTTTTCTTCTCTTTTCCTGCTTTCCCTACATCTGATCCTTCTGCCCCTCTCTACTTCCCATCCCCCAATACTACCCAGTTCCCCCTCCATCCACCTCCAATATCTGTTTTATTTCCCATTCACAAAAAGACTCAAACATCCTCCCTTGGGCCCTCCTTGTTGTTTTGCCTCTCTGGATCTGTGGGTTGTAGTATAGTTGTCCTGTACTTTTTGGCTAATCTCTACTTTAAGTGACTACACACTATGCATGTCTTTTTGGGCCTGGGTTACCTCACTCAGGATGATATTTTCTAGTTCCATCCATTTGAATACAAAATTCTTGATGTTCTTGTTTTTGATAGTCAAGTGGCTTTCTATTGTATAAAAGAACCACATTTTCTTTATCCATTCTTCAATTTAGGGGCATCTAGGTTGTTTCTAGTTTCCGGCCAGACATATAGTTTTGACATAAAACAAAATTACAGTAAAAATATGCTGCTCCTATGATGGCGTTGAAACTATGTGAGTGATCTAACAACAAAACACATTGCTTTCCCACTCTGCTGTCCAGATGTTTTATAAATAGGGGAGAAAATGCTGATGTCTCATGAAGATTTTCAGGGAACTGAGACCTTTCCTTGGACTTGAACCATGGTTAGATTTTTAAAATTTTTTTATTCGATGTATTCTTCATTTACATTTCAAATGATTTCCCCTTTCCTGGCTCACCGCTCCCAGAAAGTCCCATAAGCCCTCTTCCCTCCCCCTGTTCCCCCATCCACCCCTTCCCATTTCCCTGTTCTGGTATTCCCTTACAGTGCTGCACTGAGCCTTTCCAGAACCAGGGGCCACTCCTTCCTTCTTCTAGGAAATATTTTGATATGTAGATTGTGTCTTGGGTATTCCAAGTTTCTAGGCTAATATCCACTTATCAGTGAGTGCATACCATGAGTGTTCTTTTGAGACTGGGTTACCTCACTTAGGATAATTTTTCTCCAGCTCCATCCATTTGTCTAAGAATTTCATGAATTCATTGTTTCTAATGACTGAATAGTACTCCATTGTGTATATATACCATATTTTCTGTATCCATTCTTCCATTGAGGGACATCTGGGTTCTTTCTAGCTTCTGGCTATTATAAATAGGACTGCTATGAACATAGTAGAACATGTATCCTTATTACATGCTGGGGAATCCTCTGGGTATATGCCCAGGAGTGGTATAGCAGGGTCCTCCAAAAGTGTCTTGCTCAGTTTTCTGAGGAACCACCAGACTGATTTCCAGAGTGGTTGTACCAGCTTGCCATGCCACCAACAGTGGAAGAGTGTTCCTCTTTCTCCACATCCTTGCCAACACCTGCTGTCTCCTGAGTTTTTAATCTTAGCCATTCTGACTGGTGTGAGGTGAAATCTCAGGGTTGTTTTGATTTGTATTTCCCTAATGACTAATGATGTTGAACATTTCTTAAGGCGCTTCTCAGCCATCCGAAGTTCTTCAGGCAAAAATTCTTTGTTTAGATCTGTACCCAATCTTTTAATAGGGTTATTTGGTTTTCTGGGGTCTAACTTCTTGAGTTCTTTGCATATATTGGATATTTGCCCTCTGTTGGTTGTAGGGTCGGTGAAGATTTGTTGGTTGTTAATTTGTTCTTCTGAAGGTGTCCTTTGCCTTACAGAAACTTTATGCTTTTATGAGGTCCCATTTGTCAATTCTTGATCTTAGAGCATAAGGTATGGGTGTTCTGTTCAGGAACTTTCCCCCTGTGCTCATGTCCTCAAGGGTCTTCCCCAGTTTCTTTTCTATTAGTTTCAGTGTGTCTGGCTTTATGTGGAGGTCTTTGATCCACTTGGAGTTGAGTTTAGTATAAGGAGATAAGAATGGACCAATTCACATTCTTCTGCATGCTGACCTCCAATTGGACCAGCACCATTTGTTGCAAAGGTTATCTTTTTTTCTACTGGATATTTTCAGCCCCTTTGTCGAAGATCAAGTGGCCATAGGTCAGTGGGTTCATTTCTGTGTCTTCAATCCAATTCCATTGATCCACCTGCCTGTCACTGTACCAATATCATGCAGTTTTTTAACACTATTGCTCTGTAGTATTGCTTTAGGTCCAGGATACTGATTCCCCCAGCAGTTCTTTTACTGTTGAGAATAATTTTAGCTATCCTGGGTTATTTTGCTTTTTGCTATTCTAGATGAATTTGAGAATTGCTCTTTCTAACACTAACTGACTTGGGATTTTGATGGGGATTGTGTTGAATCTGTATTGCTTTTGGCAAGATGGCCATTTTAACTATATTAATCCTGCCAATCCACAAGCATGGAAGTTTTGTCCATTTTCTGAGGTCTTCTTGCATTTCCTTCTTAAGAGACCTGTTCTTGTCATACAGATCTTTCACTTGTTTGGTTAGAGTGACACCAAGATACTTTATATTGTTTGTGGCTATTGTGAAGGGTGTTATTTCCCTAATTTCTTTCTCAGCCTGCTTATCCTTTGAGTATAGGAAGGCTACTGATTTGCTTGAGTTTATTTTATAACCAGCCACTTTGCTAAAGTTGTTTATCAGCTGTAAGAGTTCTCTGGTGGAGTTGTTTGGGTCACTTATGTATACTATTATATCATCTGCAAATAGTGATAGTTTGACTTCTTCCTTTCCAATTTGTATCTTTTTGACCTCCTTATGTTGTCGAATTGCTCTAGCTAGTACCTCAAGTACTATATTGAAAGGTTATTGGGAGAGGGGGCAGCCTTGTCTAGTCCCTGATTTTAGTGGGATTGCTTCAAGTTTCTCTCCATTTAGTTCGATGTTGGCTACCAGTTTTCTGTATATTGTTTGTACTATATTTAGGTATGGGCCTTGAATTCCTGTTCTTTCCAAGACTTTTAACATGAAAGGATGCTAAATTTTGTCAAATGCTTTTTCAGCATCTAATGATATGACTATGTGGTTTTTTAATTTGAGTTTGTTTATGTAGTAGATTACATTGGTGGATTTCTGTATATTGAATCATCCCTGCATCCTTGGGATCAAAATAGATAAACCCTTAGGCAGACTAACCAAAGTGCACAAAGACAGTATACAAATTAACAAAATTAGAAATGAAAAGGGAGGTATAACAACAAAACCAGAGGAAATTTAAAATATCATCAGATCCTACTACAAAAGCCTATACTCAACACAACTGGAGAATCTGAAGGAAATGGACAATTTCCTAGACAGATACCAAACACCAAATAAATCAGGATCAAATAGATCATCTAAACAATCCCATAACCCCTAAAGAAATAGAAGGGGTCATAGAAAGTCTTCCAACCAAAATAATAATAATAATAATAATAATAATAATAATAATAATAGCACAGGACCAGATGGTTTTAGTGTAGAATTCTATCAGACCTTCAAAGATGACCTAACACCAATACTTGTCAAACTATTCTATAAAATAGAAACAGAAGGAACACTACCCAACTCATTCTAAGAAGCCACAATTACACTGATACCAAAACCACACAAAGATCCAACAAAGAAAGAGAACTTCAGACCAATCTCTCTTATGAACATGGTTAGTTATATGAGCCAATACAAGGAAACCCTGTGAGGCATGAGCGGACATGGCAAACAGTTTCTCAGTAGTTGGGGAACTACTTTCCCAGGTATGCCATCTGATTTATATGTACCAAAAAGATGTCCCTGGGACATCATGGTCTTTGGTCCTTGGCTTAGTCTGATCCTGATCTAGTACTCCCTACCTCATGCGGCTGGGTGCATGCATGATTTTGCATGATAAACACAGGTGAAAAGTTCTCTTATGGTCTTAATTCCTCAAGGTTTTCAATTTTAGGGTTTTGTTTGTTTTAATCAATAACTTAGTAGGCTTCTGGTGTGTTATCCTCTTACTGGTCCTGTATACTATTCAAAATCATGTATAATCTTATGCTACTAATAGTTTTTAAAACCTGCATTTACCCTCCTTTTTCCCATCATGTTCTATACACCTACCTACAGGTGTGGGTAAGAGCATATATGTATATATAATCAGGATATGAGAGGTAGATGTCCATTGACAGATGAATGGGTATCAAAACTGTGGTACATATAGTTAATGGAATTTAATTTGGCTATGCAGAAGAATTAAATGAAATTTGCAGGTAAATTGATGGATCTGGAAAGTGATTGTTAAAAAATATAGCTCATTAGCTCATAATCACAATGACTTCAGTAAGTTCTTGGACATGGTGTTGGTGTTATTAAATGGAATAGCAAATGCATGAGAAACATCCATTGCTATGCACATACTCAGTAAGTAGTAGTGAGCACAGCTGCTGAATAAGGTGTAAGTTGTCAGTCATAGTCTCCAGTTCTACAGCTCTGTGCTTTGTATTAAGCTTCAGTTAAAAATAGATGAGTGGAATCTCTAAAATTCTACCTTTATATGCCTTCCTCTGTTTATGTGTTATTTTCTAACTCTCTAGCACACAGACACTCATATTCTTCATTAATACAAAGCAACAGTAGACATAGAAAGGCCCAAGGTAATTTGCATCAAAAGAGACCAAATTTCCTGTCTGGATCATCACAGAAAATATTAGAATTAATATAGAAAATAATTTATCAAAATTAGAAATTGGTTTATCTCTACGAGCAAGTCTTGTGTGGCTCTGTCAGGGCTCCTGACATGTAACCACACTGATGGGCATCAAGCTCACTGACTCACAAACGGAGCATCAATTTTCATTATCTTGATGCACGCATGGCTTGTCCTTCAGTGCACACACAGGACAGTCCTCTGAAATAAGACACCGGGAAATTGTGTGAGGAAACCTAAATGGTTCTGTCCTGGGAAAGGCAACCTCCAGCTCATTTAGATGGACAGCTTGGGCTTAGTTTATAAATGTGCGGTTTGCACTTTTCTTCTCCCCTTTGTTCATTGATAAGCCTCTAGGAATAGAAGTTTACATAAAAGGTTTCATCTTCCTCACACACTTCTGGGTTTTTATGTTGTCTCTGATCCTGTACAATCTCAGGGGTAGAGGGTTTCAGGCTATTTTCATTGTTTAAGCCAGCGATTTCCCAATTTGAGATGCTCTTTTTAAAAGTACTCCCTTAATGAACCTTTACAATACTGTTCCTCTAGTGTATTTGCTTTGGGTACTCAATTTATAGTTTAAAGTAATCCTTCCTAATGGTGGTTGGGTTTACTTCCAAATGGACAAGTCACAGGTGCATAAATGAGGAGTAACTTTTAACTGCTAAGTCCAACCTGGTTAAACGTTAGAAGCATCTCTCTCTCTCTCTCTCTCTCTCTCTCTCTCTCTCTCTCTCTCTGTGTGTGTGTGTGTGTGTGTGTGTGTGTGTGTGTGTTTGTAAAACCTCCCTAAAACCTCCCTAAGGGGCCCACAGAGGCCAGCTCTGTGGTGTCTGTGGTGATATGGGGTTTACACTTTTAACTTCGTGGAACACGGGTATAGAAATTGCACATTGAACAGTGGATTTCCACACTGAGCTTCATTCTTTGTTCATTCAGGCCATACATGTTGAGTGTCCACTCATGTTAGCCATTGTATCAGTTGTCAATCTTTATTTGTCGCATGTTTTATCATCTATAATATGAAATTATCAAAATATTTGATATCAATGGTCATCAATAGTCATGGGATAAATAAACTGATGTTTATATTCTGAAGAGATGTGTAAAAGTTTTACAACACCCACAAAGCCTGAAAGCTGGAGTATTTTTTGCTTCTCATAGGTCTGTAAACAGGGACCACATTCTCCTCCTCCTCCTCCTCCTCCTCCTCCTCCTCCTCCTCCTCCTCTTCCTCCTTCTTTCTCCTTGTATCAGCTTTTGATTTGATTTGATTTGATTTGATTTGATTTGATTCCCCTCCCAGTCCACCCTCCCACTGATCTACATCCCATACTTCTTCCCATCCCCCGTCTCCATAAGCATGTCCCTACCCCTCCATCCCTACTCTACCATAACTCTAAACTCCCTGGGCCCTCCAGAGTCTCTTGAGGGTTAGGTGCATCTTTTCTGACCCAGACCCAGCAGTCCTCTGCTGTATATGTGTTGGGGGCCTCATATCAGCTACTGTATGCTGCCTGCTTGGTGGTCCAATATCTGAGAGATTTCAGGGGTCCTAGTTAATTGAGTCTACTGGTCCTCCTACAGGGTTGCTCTCCTCTTCAGCTTGTTCCAGCTTTCCACAAATTCAATCACAGGGTTCAGCAGTTTATGACTGTTGGTTGAGTGCAAATATCTGCATCTGACTCTTTCAGCTGCTTGTTGGGTCTTCCAGAGTGTGGTTATGCTAGGTACTTTTTGTGAGTGCTCCATAACGTCGGTAATAGTGTCAGTTCTCGGGGCCTCCCCTTGAGCTAGAGCTCACTTTGGGCCTGCCACTGGACCCTCTTTTTCTATGCTCCTCTCCATTTCCATCCCCGCAGTTCTTTCAGACAAAAAATTATGGGTCTGAGTTTTGACTATGAGATGGAAACCCCACCTGTCACTTGATGCCCTTTCTGCTGGAGGTAGACTCTACAAGTTACCTCTCCCCAATGTAGGGCATTTCATCTAAGGTCTCTCTCTTGGCCTCCTGAGAGTCTCTCATCTCTCAGGTCTCTGGAACAATCTGGAGGGACCCCCACCTCTTACCTCCCAAGGTTGCATGTTTCCATTCTTTCTGCTGGCTGTCAGCGATTTCAGTCCTTTCCCCCTGCCCAATACCTGATCACATTCCCCTCTCCACCCCATCCCAATCTCCTTTCCCTCCCAGGTCCCTTACTTCCTCCTTGCTGTTTTCTTCTTCCCAAGTAGTACTGAGGCATCTTCACTTGAGCCCTTCAGCTTATTGACCCTTTTTGAGTTCTGTGGGCTATATCTTGGGTATTCAGCACTTTTTTGTGGTTAATATACATTTATTAGTGAGTACATACCACGCTTGTCCTTTTGGGTCTGAGTTACCTCACTCAGGATATTTTCTAGTCCCATCCATTTGCCTGCAAAACTCAGGATGTCCTCGTTCTTAATAGCTGAGTAGTATTCCATTGTGTAAATGAACCAAATTTTCTGTATCCCTTCCTCTGTCGTGGGACATCTGGGTTGTTTCCAGTTTCTGGCTATCAGAAACAAGATTGCTATGAACATAGCGGAACATGTGCCCTGTTGCAGGGTAGGGCAACTTTTGGGTATATTCCCAAGAGTGGTATTGCTGGATCTTCAGGTAGATTTATTTCCAATTTTCTGTGAAACCTCCAGATTGATTTCCAGAGTGGTTGTATCAGTTTGTAATCCCACCAACAATGGAGGAGTGTTATTCTTTCTTCACATCTTCTCCAATATGCTCTGTCATCTGAGGTTTTGATCTTAGCCATTCTGATTGGTGTAAAGTGGAATCTCAGGGTGGTTTTGATTTGCAGTTCTCTGATCACTAAGGACTTTGAATATTTCTTTGAGAGCAGCAGCCCTTGTTCCTGTGAAGGCTCAATGCTTCATTGTAGGGGAATTTGAGGGCAGGAGGCAGGAGTGGGTGGTTGGGTAGGGAGATAATTTCATAAAAGCAGGGGAGGGGGTATAGATAGGGTATTTCAGCGGGGTGGGGAACTGGGAACCAGGATAACATCTGAAATATAAATAAAGAAAATATCCAATAAAAAATTAGAAAGAAAAAAAAGAGTTGGATTTGATTCCACATATGTTTCATGAGGGATCCAGAGATAAAGATATAGAAAGGAGAGGACCCTGGGCCTGTAAAGATTGGCTCCAGTTTTGTAGACCCAGAACAGAGAACTCGTGGGGGGGGGATGATTGGGGAATAGCTGGGGGGGGGAGAGGAATTATGGGACATATGGTGGGGGGAACTGGGAAAGGGGAAAGCCTTTGGAATGTAAACATAGAATATAGAAAATAAAAATTAAATAAAAAAAAGATATAGATTGACATATGTCTAGTGGCCATGATATATTCCATCTTATGGTGACTGGAACTGGAAAAAAGGGATTTCATTCTACAAGATACAGAACTGAATGGCCTGCAAAACTGTTCATGAGATGAGACCATAAACTGCTCTTAATTAGGAAAGTGAATGTGATTAGAACCTGATCAGGCTGGACCCAGGGCAGTGAACAATTGGCAGATGCTGGTACTAAGAGATAGGTACCCACAATGAGGAAAATTCAATCTTCAAGTAAGGAGAAAATTCTAATAAAACACAAAGTCTGCAACAGTTGGAACAACCCTGGAAAGGTCACAGAAATATATTTCAGAATAAGGCTCAAGGAACACTCATCAAGACTTGTGGATGATTTTATCTGTAGACATTATTTATGGATGAAACTATTTTTATGGGTTTAGTTATTTAATTAGCATTAGACCTTAGTCAAGGATATTTTCATCAGAAGACATTCTCTGAAAGATGGATGTGAAATTGTAGGTGGTAAAAAGAATGTAGTATTTTAAAGCAGATGGTAGCTATAAAATGAAAATGTTTTATTAATAGTGAGGGAAAACAATGAATGGGAATATTAGAAATAAAGAAAATAAAATATCTTTAAATTTCTGGGGTTTCTTTTGGTGGTGGAAATAGCACTGAGTGTAGTAGGGGGTAGAAAAAATAATATATTTCATATCAAGATCTTAATATTAAAATTGGATCTATGTATTATCAATTGTTTAAAAGGACAGATAAAGTGAAAGCCAAAACACTAACAAATCAGACACCATTTTAATTTTGCTCTTGTAAAAATTTTAACCCGATTATGTGTCTATCTTTTGGCAAATAGCAACAATTAATTGACAAACAAGCTTTGCACATTACAGGTTTTACATAATTTAAGCTGATTATTAGTGCTGTTTTGTTTCTATCATTGAACTATGGTCAAATGTTCTGGACACTGTACCAGTGAAACTGTCAAATAACCCCTGTTTCTTTCTACTTTTCTTCCTCAACAATACAAATAACACATGGTAATATTATGCAACTATGAAATATTTAATTGACTGAGTAATCTTTTGAAAGTAAAGGTAAACACAAGTTTAAAATCTGTATCAATCACATTTTATTGTTTTACTATTTTTAGTCTGGTATTCAAGATTTTTAAAGGTACATCAGTAAGAAAAATAGATATCACACCCATCGGAGAAATAAAAGCCTTCATAGCTGAGAAAGATTAATAAACTGACAGTTTTAGTAAAGTACAAATCGACAGGTGCTGAGGTATCACAGTCTTTTATTTAGAGAACTTGTCTCTGATGATTAATTTTGCATCAATTTTCTTTTTATCTATTGTTAAATTGTTGGTATGGTGAATTTAGCTATAAAAAATAATGCAACAAGTTGAAAGAAATGCTTGGAAATATTGGTGGCTGTTGACTTAAGGTGGAAAGTTTGTGAGATGTTTCTTTTCTCTCCTTTAAATGTATTGTTAACAATGTTCAAATTAGGAATTGAAAATCCAAAATCCAAAATAAAAAACAAAAAAATCAAAAACAACCCAAAACCATATGTGTAAACTCTTATGTATCTAATGTTAGGAAGATTAATGAAAGCCTGAAAGAAAACTCAACCATGTTATTTCTCCCACTTCTAAAGTGTATTATTTAAGTTTTGGGATGATTCTCTATCACGTAAAATGGAAAGGTATTTATTTTACTTAAAGAATCAACAAGAGAACATAAATATTTGATTTACATTTTGTATATTTTAAGTCAAATATATCTGCATGCTTAATTTTTAGCCTTATTACATGCAAATTTTCTTTTTTAAAATAATTTTTCATTTTATTTTATGTGTATGAGTATGTTTTCCTCAGACACACCAGAAGAGGCCATCAGACTCCACTACAAATGGTTGTGAGTCACCATGTGGTTGCTGGGGATTGAACTCAGGACCTCTAGAAGGGCAGCCAGTGCTCTTAACCTCTGAGCCATCTTTCCAGTACTCCACATAAATTTTCATTTAGCATGTTCCCATAAATATTTTCCAGGTAGATATATAAAATTTTATTGTTTTTCTATTATTAGATATGTGGATGATGATAATACTTTCCTTAGTAAAAAACATAAACCAACAGAAATTTTGATTCTAATCTTTTGCTTGCATCAGAATATTTATTTATGTTAAAGCCTTAGGTTTCAAAGCACTGGATTAATGGATTGACATTCTTCCTTCTCCTTAGATACAGGCATATAATCATCTGTACATTTTTTATATCTTTGTCCTGCCTGGGTTTGTAGGCAATATCTATGCCAGATTGTTTGTATTTCCTTGAAAAACTAATTCAGTCTCTCTATCATCAGTTTCTTTGCTAGTGACAGTGTCTAATAGCATCTCTTATCTAAGGACTGATGAAAAGGATTTATTTACAAGAGGGTCTAACTGCATCTCTTATCTAAGGACCAATGGGAAGGATGCATATGCAAGACAGCACAGACTGGGAAGAGAGTGTATGGACCAGGATTCTCCTCTCTTCCTGTCTGAACTCCTTCCATGGAAATGCACCTTTCCTACTGCACCATGTTGCAGCTTGCTTTCTACTTAGCCATCAAAACGTGCCTGCAATGGTGCCTACTGTAGGTCCGCCCTCCATTTCACATTTCCCATCCTCAGCTACACTGCCAACATCCTATCTATATTAGAAGGAGCTTATCTCATTTCTTCCCACTATAAATAACAAACTTCTGATGAGAAAAATCATGAAAAGCCACGCTGCTGCAGAGTATAAACAGGAAAAATAAAGGTAACATTGAGTGAATTTCTGTCACGAATAAAGGAGGCACAGTGGATAAATGATTCAATACCCAGAGGTAATGAATGTTGCAAGGCAGTAAATACACAAATCTTGAGAGAGAGAAAGAGAGAGAGAGAGAGAGAGAGAGAGAGAGAGAGAGAGAGAGAGAGAAAGGGGAGGAGAGGGAGAAAGGAAGGTAGGAAGGCAGGAAGGCAGGAAGGCAGGAAGGCAGGAAGGCAGGAAGGCAGGAAGGCAGGAAGGAAGGAAGGAAGGAAGGAAGGAAGGAAGGAAGGAAGGAAGGAAGGAAGGAAGGAGGCAGGCAGCACGAATCTGGGCAAAGGGGAAGAAATCAGGGCATAGTACGAAACACAAACAGAAAAAAGTGGCCAGCACACAGATTGTAGATGAAAGACACAAGTAGAATCTGCAGGGTAGACAAATTCCATTATGCAGGCACTTAAAGTTCCGAAAGAAGACAAGGTCAGGAGAAAAACATGTGCCAGTGACATGAGCAGAGTGCCACACTGAAGGTGTATTCATAAGGGATGGGCTCTCATGTCCTAGGAAAGTCAGATAGGATTTTAATCACAGGATATGGGCAAGGGTTAAAAGCTGGAGTTTAAAATCTCACAGACACAGACACAGACACTGACACAGGCACAGGCACAGGCACATGCATAGGCACAGGCACAGACACACAGACACACAGATGCACAGGCACATGAATAGGCACATGCACAGACACACAAACACACACACAGACACACACACAGACACACACACACACATGAACATTCACTTGTACTCACAGACACATGCATGAAACTTGTGACTGTGCATAGTACTCTGAGGAGTCACTTACAAATTAAAAACCAAAGTTCAATATGGATCTGGTCGGTTAATGTCCCATGGTTATTAGATGTCCTATTGAGTCATCATTCTGAAACTTTGTGGATGAATTCCTATCTTGCTGCAAATGGACTTAGAAGCAAATTTCCAATAAATGCCTCAGCTTTTCAAAACACTATTGAGTGGATTTCTTGAAGCTGAACTTGAAGGATGATATCCCTTTGAGTTCTTTCTAAGCCTTGGTAGCTGTTGCCTGTATAGTGGAGACCCAACCCCTGGTTCTGAAACAAGATCTACACCATTTTGTACTTTCTGACATTTCCAAATGTATTCACATGGTGCCTGTAAGTTTTTTCGGGCTCTAACATTTTCAGTGACTTCCATTTTGGGTAGGCAGATGCCACTGCTCTCTGTCGCATGAATTTCTCGTTTCTGTACAGGAAATGAGAATATAGAGGTCAAATCAAGAGCTTCACATGTCATATTGCAGACAGGATTCGTTCACCAGTGCTTGTTTTGTACAAGTGATCCTGATATCTGGTGACAGTTACTGGGTCCTCATTGATAGATTCTTTTCTGCTACCCAACCAATTTATTCACAGGTTTTATGATCTACTCTGTCATTTCTTACTCTTAATTTCAGATCAATTTTAAAGTTCTCTTAATTGTGTTTGGTGTGTGTGTGTGTGTGTGTGTGTGTCTGTGTGTGTGTGTGTGTGTGTCTGTGTGTGTGTGTGTGTGTGTCTGTGTGTGTCTCTGTGTGTGTGTGTGTGTGTGTGGTGCCTGAAGAAGCCAGAAGATTATGCTTAATCCCATGGAATTAGAGCTACAATCAGTTATGGTCACCTGATGTAGGTGCTAGGAAGCAAACCCCAGTGCTCTGGAAAAGCAGCAAGCACAGTCAACCACTGAATCATTTCTCTAGCATTATACTTCCAGATCTTTTAATCTGAACTTGTCATTGTGATGATTTAGTTCTTACTAAGCTTGATCTTATCATTTGCCATCTTGGAAATACCTTCCCTTTAGGCTCCAGAGTAATAGCTTAATTTCAATATAAATGTTGTTCTATCCTTGGCATAGTTGGTGATTTGAGTAGTTCCTTAAACCCGATGGTCTCAACTGAGCACATAGTAAATAAAGATTTTCTGTTTGTCCTTTCCAAGGTTGTCAGAACTGGACTAGGCAATGAAGAGACAGATGATTTGTAACATAGAAAGTGCCACATGAAGGTCAAGAATGGATATATCATTTGTCTTCATCGTTTTATGTTATTTAATCCTCACAAAGACCAAACCCACCCATAATCCTTTATGGGCTCTTTGAGGCACTTAGCTATCATGAAAGTACCAACAGGTTTTATAATAATCTTCTTAGGATATTGGCAAGCATTTCCAAGATGTTTAGACCTGGGTCAAATAAAACTTCGAGGTTTTTTCTCTCCTGATCCAAAGGGCAAGTCTTTGTGACAGATGCCATATGTTACTTTATATTTTTCATCACTTTCAAGCATTTCTAACTCCATAAGCTTGTGAAAGGAATGTCAATAAAAGGAGAAAACCATGGCATCCTTACTCACTTATTTCTAGTTGCAATCGACTCATCTGTTACTGCAGAAAGAACACAGCTTCACTGATTTATTGCTTTGCCAATTAAAAAGAAATGCAATCAGGCTCCATTAGTTTCCTATTGTGAAGGGACCTTTTAATTTTTTTTTAAAGGCTGACCTTGCTGCATCTCATCTATGGAAGTTGGAAAAGTCAAAACTTTTCTTTCAAAATCTGTGAAGGACTTTGAAGGAATTACACACTTAAGAGATATCACAGAGCTTCATTTCCTTTCTTTACTTCACCAATAAGCTCAAATTGAAAGTACAGAGTGGGGAAACCTTATATTTTGTTTTGTTATGTGAGTCCTCAAGTTAACTAAACTGAGAGAAATTTTGAATAAATCTATAATCAGATGCTGTTAACAAAAGGTGTTTATCTCTCATCCTTTATAGTTTTGTGTGTGTTTCCACCATTAAATGGCTATTGTAATGATTATTGTAAAGAATAAAATTAAATGGCCAGATGAACAGATGCATAAGAAAAGGCCCTGATGGATTCTGACTACAGTAGCTGACATGTTACACCGTATGGTCCAGAAACCCATGCCTTCTTTAGCATTCATACAATAAAGTTTAAGGTTGTCTTCCCATGAACCACTGTGAGTTTGATGGTACTGATTTCATTTCTTCTGAGCGATAAGTTAGAGTTCAGCTGCAATGGCATGATGAAGGATGTAGAGCTATGTACCCTACACCTGAGCAAATCATTTCAGCTCTCAGCAGCTAGTGAGGCCTTCAGCTTCAAGTAACAGTGACAGTTGCTCTTGCCAACAACAACACACAACAAAACAGCTCCTAGCTTTAGGTATTTTGGTCCATTGGTCTTCAAGCTGAGACAGTTTTCAGGAGGCCACAGTTGCTCTCCAGAGCCTGGCTTGTCATTAGAAGCTATAAATGAAGACAGTAGGATTTCCTAAGAAGACTTTCCAAATGCCTTGGGCAGAATTGTCCTGGACACATGAAGTCCTCAAGTCAACCTGGAAGACCTATGAGAGAACACCTGCAGCTGGCCTTAGAGAGGAGACAAGCATACACTGATCCTCTTCAAAATGAAAGATTTCCTTATTGTTGATCAAGAGAGCAGTATTTCTTCAGGAAACTGAGATGGGAAAAACATTGGTAGTAGAAGACACAATTCACCAGGACAGAAAATCATGTTATTTGTTGTATTGCCCAGAATTACCAGGAAGTGGCTTACTTTCTCAGGAACAATAGCAGACCTGAGAGTGAGCCGTGGCTATAGCCACCTCTCTTGTTGCCAATCTATGATATCCAATGGTTTGTGTTTATTCCACATACTAATTCTAATCAATTTGCATGAGCCCTGCCTCTCCAGCATAATGGGCTCAGTGGTCAGAGTGCTCAGTCCTGCATGAGGCTGCCACACTGTCTTCTTATATGTTCTTTATTCATATCCTCTTTCTGCTTCCCTTTGGGCTTTAAAAGGGACACTTGCCACTTGATCATTGACAAAGGAGCTGAAACTATCCAGTGGAAAAATGATAGCCTTTTCAAGAAATGGTGCTGGCTCAACTGGAGGTCAAAATGCAGAAGAATGTGAATTGATCCATTCTTATCTCCTTGTACTAAGCTCAACTCCAAGTGGATCAAGGACCTCCACATAAAACCAGATATGCTGAAACTAATAGAAAAGAAACTGGGGAAGGCCCTTGAGGACATGGGCACAGGGGGAAAGTTCCTGAACAGAACACCAATAGCTTATGCTCTAAGATCAAGAATTAACAAATGGGACCTCATAAAATCACAAAGGTTTTATAAGACAAAGGACACTGTCAATTGCACAAAATGGCAACCAACAAATTGGGAAAAGATCTTCACCAACCCTACATCTGACAAAGGGCTAATATCCAATATGTACAAAGAACTCAAGAAGTTAGACTCCAGAGAGCCAAATAACCCTATTAAAAATGGGGTACAGAGCTTAAAAAAGAATTTTCACCTGAAGAACTTCAGATGGCTGAGAAGCACCTTAAGAAATGTTCAGCATCATTAGCTATAGGGAAATGCAAATCAAAACAACCCTGAGATTTCACCTCACACCAGTCAGAATGGCTAAGATTAAAAACTCAGGAGACAGCAGGTGTTGGTGAGGATGTGGAAAAAGAGGAAAACTCCTCCACTGCTGGTGGGAATGCAAGTTGGTACAACCACTCTGGAAATCAGTCTGGAGGTTCCTCAGAAAATTGGGCATGACACTTCCAAAGGACCCTGCTATACCATTCCTGGGCATATACCCAGAGGATTCCCCAGCATGCAATAAGGACACATGCTACACTATGTTCATAGCAGCCTTATTTATAATAGCTAGAAGCTGGAAAGAACCCAGATGTCCCTCAATGGAGGAATGAATACAGAAAATGTGGTATATTTTCACAATGGAGTACTACTCAGCAATGAAAAACAATGAATTCATGAAATTCTTAGGTAAATGGTTGGAACTGGAAAATATCATCCTAAGTGAGATAACCCAATCACAAAAGACCACACATGGAATGCAGTCACTGATAAGTGGATATTAGCCTAGAAGCTCTGAGTACTCAAGACACAATTCACATATCAAATCATTCCCAAGAAGAAGGAAGGAGAGGGCCCTGGTCCTGGAAAGGCTTGAAGCAGCATTGTAGGAGATTACCTGGACAGAGAAGTGGGAGGGTGTGATTGGATAATGGGTGGAGGGAAGAAAGCTTATGGGAGTTATGGGGAGGGGAGAAGCAGGAAAGGGAAAATCATTTGGAGTGTAAACAAAGAATATAGAAAATAAAAAAATTTAAAAAATAAAGAACTCAAGAAGGAAAGATGTTTATTTCTCTTTTTTATATTTTTTATTATATTCTTTATTTAAAAAGAATAAAATCAAAAAGACACTTGCAACTAAAGCAAAACCAATATGCAAACAGGTAAATATACCTCAAATTCTGTTTTTTCTCTTGTGGTTTGAGAGCAGGCATTTAAGCCTTTCAATAATTGGTTTGGTTCCTCACCATCAATAAGACACTAACTTCCTCCTGACCTCCTGTCTCTCAGCCTCAGCCTTTTCCTATCTCATGCCCTGTCTGCCTTTGGTCTCTTGCTTTCCCCCCGCCCCCATGTTTCGGCATAACAGATTAACTTGCATACAGGTTTTCACATTGCACTCAAGACACAAATATTTGTTTCATTTATACAGACAATGTTTTAGTTTTTCTACAAAGACTGCAAAGTTGTGTTAGATTAATTTCTAAAAATGTAAATATTTGATGCTTTTAAAACCAACAACAAAAAAACCCAAACAAACAAACAAAAACCATGTTTTCTTGAATTGGTTATCTTGGCATACAGAGACTCAGTTTCTAGCAGTACTGCCAAGCTTTCTAATAGCATCTGGCAAATACTTTGATTTTCCATGTTGACAAACAAATAATGTATTGAAGTATTGATGCATTCCTTGTTGTCTTCCATAGTGACCCAGAAGTTTTACAAAGCTATTTTCCTTTTGCAGATGTAAATTGTTCTCTTTAAAAATAGGACTGAGGTATTGCTCTCGGGGCCACTGAAAAGCTTTCCTTAGCTAATGCACCTTGAGTGCTGAGCTTCATGTGGATTCTGAGTTAGGACAGAACCCAGGAATGTTACCAAAGTCCATTGTACAAATGACTAATAAACATAGTTGCCCCTGTACCCAGGAACAAAATCCTCGGTTTATTTCCAGGTCATTCTGCCCTCCATATATCCTGTGTTTCAAATTTGTAAAGATTTGGGTTCTTTCACTAAGGTTTTATCTTTTATCTAATGATTCAAATTATTTCTCTGTGGGATTTTGGTGTGTGTGTGTGTGTGTGTGTGTGTGTGTGTGTGTGTTTGTGTGTGTATGTCTGTGTGTGCGTGTGTGTGCTTTGTGTATAAGTGTACATTTGTACATATGAATATGTGTATGTCTGCATTTATACACGTGCACATATGTCTGTGTAGTGTGTGCACTCTTCTGGAGCCTAGATTTCAAACTTAGATTTCATTCCTCATACACCATCCCCTTTGATTTTTGAGACAAAGCTTTCTGATTCTTTCTGGCTTGGAACTTGATGATTAGCCTAGAATGGTTAGCCAATGAGTTATAGGAATCATCATGCCTATATGCTTTCCCAGCTCTGACATGAAAAATGTGTACTACCGTAGAGACGCTGCGCCACGCACACCCCTTTCTTTCCAGCCTCGGCCTCGGACCCTGCTGCCGCTGCGATGTTAATGCCTAAGAAGAATCAGATTGCCATCTATGAACTCCTCTTTAAGGAAGACGTGATGGTCGCCAAAAAAAGATGTCCACATGCCCAAACACCCCGAGCTGGCAGGCAGGAATTTTCCCCAACTTCATATAATGAAGGCCTTGCAGTCTCTCAAGTCTTGAGGCTAAGTGAAGGAGCAATTTGCTTGGAGACATTTCTACTGGTACCTTATGAATGAGGGCATCCAGTATCTCTGGAATTACCTCCGGAGATCGTACACACCACCCTGCGCTGCAGCCGTCCTGAAACTGGCAGGCTTCAGCCCAAAGGTCCAAAGGGTGAGTGGACCTCAAG
This sequence comes from Apodemus agrarius, assembly GCA_964023405.1. NCBI lineage: Eukaryota > Metazoa > Chordata > Mammalia > Rodentia > Muridae > Apodemus > Apodemus agrarius. Next base: position 65,266,925 of record OZ030016.1, read on the forward strand.
GTTCACAAGAGTGGAGGCAGACAGAGACACCTACAGAAGGAGTTCTGTGCCCCCTGTTTCTGACAAGGAAACTGAGGCTGGAGCTGGCTCAACAACTGAATTCCAGTTTAGAGGTGACTTTGGTCTTGGACTTGGCCAACCACCTCAGTGAAGTTGGAGATTATATTGTATTGAGTATACTTTAAAGAAAAACAAAACAAAAAAATGTATACCACCATTCCTAACTTTATTTACATGAATTCTGAGGATCTAGCTCAAGTACTCACATTTACAATCCAAACACTTTATTTACTGACCCGCTGATTTCCTTCCAATCAATGATTATTTCTGCTGAAGTGACATTGGCAAGAAATAGGGGAAATGAAATAAAAAAGACTTTGGAAATGGACCTTGCATCATTGTAGTAAACATGTCTTCTTTATAAAAGGATACATGTAGGCATGTACACATCAGTATTTATGATGCTCAAATTATACTGAAGACGAATAATGAAAAAAGTTTGGTGAAGTTCACTGCTGCCCACATAATGGGATGGTCTAGCCAAGCCTTCTCTCTACACAAAACACTTGGTTTCCTCAAATCCCCTGCATAGAGCACTGATAATTCCACTGACTACACAGTTCTCTACATGCAACGGCACTGATTTTATGTACTTGTCCTTATAAAGAGAGTCAGATATGGATTCCATCTCATGGAAAAGACCATAAATATAATCAAAAGGTGTTTGGCTACATCCATACCCTTTGTGCCACTGTTGAGCTAAAGGGTTATCTTATAGGCAGATTGCTTTTGTAGCTCACAGGTAAGAATGATAGATAAGAATAATAATTACTTTTTTCTTCTGGTATCTTGTATGCCACCAGATCACTATAGATGCTAGTCAGTAGAAGTGAACCTTCAACATTAACATAAGTCCTATTTCTTCATATTCAGTGGCATAAGTATGTGGTGTCTTCAGCAATAGTACTTTATCAACAGGTTGTTGAAAGTAACCAATAGCATTGCACATTTACTGTATTGTTTGAAGGATTCTATGAGACCTCTTTGATCAATGAATCAAAAAGATGTAATGTATTCCTAGTATTGGGATTTTTATTTGTTAGCATACGATTTCAAGTTGAGATGTTCTCCTCTCTATTATTTTATGAATTCATTTATATCCCTTTTATATATGTACATATTTTAGAAAGCCTCTACTGTAGTAGGTTTCTCTACATCTTTTCAAATGGCCCTTAGTGTTAGTTGACCTTCTTATATTCCTCTTTTTTACCCTGCCATTCTATCTCTTCCCATTTAATGTCCTACTCTAATTTTTTCCTTTATTTTGTTTTAACACTATATTTTATTTTCCCTTCCTTAGAAGACTTCTCCTTCTTCATGTTCCCTTACTAGCTACCTAACCGTTGTAGATATTCTAAGTGAGCCACACGTGTCTAAAGCTTAAAAACTAACAAATGCAGATATAGAAAATATGCCACATTTTTTATTATATTTGACTTATCTTATTTGGAGTAACTGTTTCTAGCTCCATCCATTTAACTTGAAATTTTATTTTAACAGCTAATTAATAGTCCATTGTGTAAATGTACATTTTCATTATTCATTCGTTGGTAGATATTGATGCTGCTTCCAAATTCTAGCTATAATAAATGATGAGCAGGTATATCTGCACTAAGGTACAGAGTCTTTTGGATATAATATGCCCAAGAGTGGGTTATCTGAATCTTGCAGTAGATATCTTTTTAATGTCTTTTATAGTCTAAACTGATTATCATGATGGCTGTACCTGTTTGCACTTCTACCAGCACTAAGTGCTCCCTGTTTCCCACATCTGCCTTAGCATGTACTACCATTTGTTTTATTAATCTTGACTATTTTGAATGGTGTAAGATGACATCTCTAAGCACTTTTAATCTTCATTTTCCAGTTTGTTAATGAAGTAAAGCACTTTAAGTGTTTCTCTGACATTTTTCTTTCAAATTCCCCACGCAATTCTTCACAAAAATTTAAAAACCATCTTAAACTCACTCAAGTTTTGAACAGACTCAAATAAACCAAGATAGCTCAAATGCTGATGGTTAATGAAAGCTTTAAAAGAAGTAACCACCATTTGAGACTCCAAGTTGTGTCATAGATGTATTGAAATAAAATCAGCATAGTACAGTCATAAAAACATAGACATGTCAATCAATGAAATAGAACTGAAAACCCAAACATAACTCCACATACCTATGGAAACCTGATATTTTAAAAAGTAGATAAAGTTACACACTGGAGAAAAGATGGAATCTTCAACAAATGGTGCTTATGAGACTAGACAGCTGAGTCTAGAGGAATGAACAAAGATCCATATCTATCACCATGAACAACACTGAACTTCAATTCTATCAAAATCCTCCACATAACACCAAATGCCTTAAGCGTAATAGAAGACAAAGTAGTGTGCTCTCATTCACACAAGAAATAATTTTTTGAACAGGACTCCAATAGCACAGACCTATGACACCAAGTTATAAATGAGATCTCATGAAGCTATGAAGTATTTGTTTTGGTTTTCTTCATTCAAGAGGCAGCAAACAAAATGAGAAGAAAAACTACCCATTATACAACTGACAGAGGGTTAGTATCAAGAATATACAAACACTTAATGAAACTAAACATAGAAAATAAAAAACCAAACGGAAACAACAGCAACAAACAAATAAAAATGGAGGATAGAAGTAATCATAGTCCTCAAAAGGTGAAACCTGACAGTTTTTCTCCAGAAATGGCTTTCTGTTTAGCTTGCTCATTCCCTTTTGTGTTTTTTCCCTTTTCTACCATTTCCTAGTAAACTTCCTCTGAACCTAGTGACTTAATATAGTAACTAGTTACAAGATCCTATGCATTTATTAGAGCCACTTATAACTTGGTGAATCTGATATAATATCTGGAGCATATATGTATTTGTTTGAAATCCAAGAGAATTATTTCTTCTTCCATATGCCCAAGTCTTCACCGTTGGAATATCAGAGATGGCCATGAATCCCTGCTGCCCATATGCCTATATAGACTCTTTATATGGCTACACTGAGTCTTCTGACTACTGAAGTAAAAACTTCTGGTTTCTTTGGAGACTCAGTTATGTCATGTAATGCTTTTCTGGAAACTGTCTTATGAAAGGATGTTTTTGCTGAAGGATGTCTTGCTGAGAAGAGACATGGTATTTTTCTGGAAGCTGCCTGGAAAGAGGGTATTTGATATTTTGTTAAAGCCAATGCTTGAGAAGACATGTGATGTTTGGAAATGATGTAAGTAAAACCCAACAGACAGCGAACAGTGCTGCGGCATTGGTTTACCTTGTTACTCTTTGCTGGTCTTCTTTGGGCTTCAGTGCCACTGGTCTTTGCTGGTGATGCTGTGGCATTGGTTCAACTTGCCTTCTTTACTGATCATTCTTTGTTGTCACTTTATAGAGAGAAATGCATCAAAGAACTTCTGGTGAAATTCCAGCAGCTTCTTGCCACTTCTACAGACTCAGGTCAATTGGCAGAGTATTGTTTTCTTCTGGAGTGAACTACCACTACTGCTCAGTGGGTGGTGTTTGCAGGTGGATGCACTGCTGCTGACTCATACCAACTGGATTCCTGATATTCTGACAATGAAGATTGGAATCATCCCCCCAAAGAATTATTTCCAAAGAGGTCCACATCCTCCTTTGTCCTATTAACCTTTCCTTTCCACTATCTCTGGTGAGTGGTAGACTAGAAGTTAAAGCATTTAAGAACTCTTATTAAAGTAGGCTTTGCATATGTCATAATGTGAAGTAAAGTAAGTACATTAAGACCAATATTGTAGTTTCTTTCATACACAGAGTGCAGATTTAAAACAAATATGTAACACTCTCGACTAGATATGGAAGTAGGGTAAAGAGGGAGCGCATGAGTAGGGGTAGGGAATAACAAGAAAGGACATGAAGGGATAGGGATATGGATATTATCAAAGAAAGAGACCCATTATTTTCTACAATAAATATGCACAAAGAACAAGGAAAATATTGGTTTAGAAAAATCTAAGCCTATAGGTAGTGTTACAGGAAATTTTAGGGAAATTCTTAAAAAAATTTTTGACTTTCTCTAAGACCTCCTGCATTTTTGGAGTTGGCATATTACCTACTCCAAAATGAGTCCCAAGCAGAAATGCTAAGGCTTCTTTGTAGTTAGCCTAGAAATATCAGAATTCTGTTACTACAGAATTAATATTGACTAGTTACTTAGGTCAGTCTACATTAAGGATAACTTAGTGTTTACCTCTTGAGTAAAGGAGTCTCATGCTCCAAGTTAAAAAAAAAACAAAAAACCAGAAACTAATGGAGGACACATTTGCACAAGACCCACCACAATATCATTGGGGGTGAGCGGTAGAAAGACTGGCTGAGTCATGAGATGATGGCGGTGCATCAGCTGCCCTCATATTAGAAAGCATGTATGTTACCCCACATCCGGAAATGAACCACTAATTTCAAATGATTCTAGTTTCCATATCATTCTTTATTTCCATAGTTCCAGCTGTGTTGACTGCCTCATTCATCTCAAATCTCTACCCACTCCCCTTTGATCTTAGAAATTATTCTCTCCCATTGAATTTCAGTGTCCTTCACTGGTTCACATAGCTACCAAGTTTTGGCTTATTTTACCAAAACATTTTCAAAATCATTCCTTTTCTAAACAGCAAAAAATACTTGGTCTGGCCTATATTTCTCATTCCTGCCAAATGTCTTTTCACCATTTTACTTTCTAGTCCCTACTTGAAAATAGAAAATATTGGGTTCCCTAACTATCTATACAGACCTATGCTTACTGACTGATCTATATCTTTTCATACCACAGTTTATCTAAAATTGAACATACAGATTTAAATTACACATGTTTCTATACACTACATATATATAGGATAGGTTGAATCCAGGGCTTGTATATGCTACACAGTGCACTCACTCTAAGCCATATCCCATCATATATTTCCTTGTATATTAATCTTCCCATGCAACATTTTGTATCAAATAGCTCTAGAAATGCTATGTTTGGTGATTATTCATTCTTCTCTTGTTTATTGTCCTAAAATGATAGAATTTTGTCACTTCAGTGCTACTCTAAAACAATTTTCATAAACATGTAAACATTTCTTTTTACAATCTCATAATGGCAAAGTGAATTGTAATTATTTTTAAAAAGTTATCTCTTTTTTTTGCCTAGCAATTTGGTTTATAGCTTAACTGTCTTTGGAGAAGAAACATGCTACCTTTTCCTAAGTCATCATCATCCTTGTACTTACAAGTAAAATGAAATCAATTATGTTTACTGGAACAATAAGTAAATATATTATAAAAATAAATTAATTTTGCTTTGCATTGTCCAACAATCTTTAATGCATATTTACATCTGATATGGATTATCAAATGTTAATGAAGAAAGCAGGCCATCCAGTATAATGGCTTATCACTTTTGGTGATTTAATTCCATTAAATTCTATGGAAACAAATGAATAATTATCTCCTTTTGACCTTATGTGTCTATGGAAGTATAAAACCTGGTCACAGTTCTCTGAACTTCTTATTAAAACATTAACATTTGTAGGGTTGTCTATATAGCAAGCCCCAGGTTATGTGGGACTACACAGTGAGTCCCTGTTCTTGAAATAAAAAAAAATTAAAGAAAATAAATTAATACTTTAAAAGTGTATCCAAACTCAAGGACATTACATATATATATACATATATATGTATATATATATATATATATACATATATATGTATATATATATATACATATACATATATATACATATGTGTGTGTAACTTTTCAAGATAGTGTGATAAGCTTTGATTTATACATACAAAATTAAAAACAGTCATAAACATTAAGATATCTGGCTGAGGTAGAGACCCAGATGAGATAGAGATATATCTGAGATCATAATGTTCTTTGTTAGAGGCTGTAAAATCATTCTTCATCAAGTAGTTTTATATATGTTAAGCTATTTGGTTGCAGAGGCTATAGCTAGGCTCATATTTACTATTAGAGAGGTCATTTCTCAACTTAAAATATATTTTAGCATTATTGAGATCATCCTTCACAGTCAAGTAATAATGCCTTCCTTAGATCCAAGTGACAGCCTTACTTGAGCTGGTCTGGCACATGACTAATTATGATAAAAGGAAAATTCCTACATCTCTGCTCTTAGATCTTCTAGTAGGAAAATTGAGAGCATTCCATAGGGATGGATAATACTGTAATTTAATGATTTTCTGATAATGCTCAAACCATAGAAAAAGATAGAAGTTTCTATTGTTATTCGTCATTAAGTAAGGTTTGAATAACTGTGACATCATCTCATGTAGAACAGAGAAAACAACAGTTGCTTAGAATAGCTTGTTGGCAGGTGGATGAGAATAAGGAAGACTTATTCAACTTTCCCACTCAGACTTGAATTGAGCCCATCCTTCAAGAATTATTAGTATTAGTGTCCACTATTGTTTTATATTTTGCCTCATGAATTGGAGGAACTTCACAAATGTAGTATCATATGATTGAATATGGAGTCCTGAACACACATGGAAGAATTTCAAATTCTAGTGTAAATAAATACCCAGAGGTCATCTAGCATTTGAAACTAAGAACCTATGATCAAATTTCTATAGTCACTGAATTTTTTATTTGTGGGAGAAGGAATCAGATTTAGCCCTGACATTATATACATGGCATACTATGGTATGTAGCCATAGAAAGCAGGAGGTAGTCAGTCCTGACTTCTAATGGTTTGAGGGGAGGGGCTATCACATGTAATCATCACACTCCTCTTCCTTCATGTGCAGTGTGCAGACTGTAGAGTTGTAAGTGATAAAAAAAAGTGGCAGTAACATATAGCTAGCTAGCTAATCAACATAGATTCTTAATTGTGCTCTGGTTTGTACTTTATCTTACAGATAGAATTAGAGCATTCTACTCTTGTCTGGGATCCAATTTCCTGTGGCTTCAGTCAAGTGCAACCAACTACAGTCTGAAAATATTAAATAAAATATTTTCCAAGTAAAATAAAAAAATGACATCTGGTATAACATTGTTTTATGTTTCATTATATTATTAGTTATTGCTGTCTATCTCTTTCTCTGATTTGTGAGTTAAAAACAAAATGTATAGCGGCAGGCCTCCATATTGCAACCAGGACACAGCTGGAAAGGTGCAGGTACACAGACTCCATCTGGGACTACCGCGCAGGGAGATCTGCTAGGCTCTCACCCACAGGCAGGCCCAGAGGTGCACGCCTAGGCTCTGCTGCACTTCCCAGCGAACTTAGGCCTTGCACCGAGGCAGCCAGAGGCACCCAGCTCCCCAGGACCCCGGACCAGCTATAGCGGCAGGCCTCCATATTGCAACCAGGACACAGCTGGAAAGGTGCAGGTACACAGACTCCACCTGGGGCTACCTCGCAGGGAGATCTGCTAGGCTCTCGCCCACAGGCAGGCCCAGAGGTACCCGCCTAGGCTCTGCTGCACTTTCCGGCAAGCTTAGGCTGTGCACCAAGGCAGCAGGAGGCACCCAGCTCCCCAGGACCCCAGACCAGCAATAGCTGGATCTGCTAGGCTCTAGCTACTAGGCAGGCCCAGCGGTGCCCGCCTAGGCTCTGCTGCACTCCCCCACACTTCCCAGAGACCTCAGGCCCTGCACCAAGGCAGCGGGTGGCAGCCAGCTTATGATCCCATTGAGCAGCAATCACGCATAACCACCAGTAGAGAAACAACAGGTGAGCCCAGCCTCACGGGAGATTCAAACACCAACCAGTGACAACAAGGTCAACTAACACCAGAAATAACTAGATGGCAAAGGTAAACAAAGGAACGTCACTAACAGAAATCAAGGCAACATGACAGCATCTGAACCCAGTTCGCCAACAACAGGAAGCCATGGATACCCCAAAACAGCAGAAAAACAAGACTTGGATATAAAATCACTGGTCAGGATGCTGGTAGCTGAACACATAGAAAAATCTCGTAAAGAAATAGAGGAAAAAATGGATCAAAAGTTAGAAGCCTTTACAAGGCAAATACAAAAATCACTTCAAGAAATGCAGGAGAAAATGGATCAAAAGGAAGAAGACAATAAGGAAGAAAGACAAAAATCACTTAAAGAAATACAGAAGAACGTGGGCCAACAAGTAGAAGCTATGAAAGAGGAAACACAAAAATCTATTAAAGAAATACACGAAAACACAATCAAGCAAGCAAAAGATCTGAGCATATCCATCCAGGTACTAAAGACAGAAGTAGAAACAACTAAGAAATCACAGAGGGAGACAACATTGGAGATAGAAAACCTTGGGAAGAAATCAGGGGCCATAGATGCAAATATCAACAATAGAATACAAGAGATAGAAGACAGAATATCAGAAGCCGAAGATACCATAGGAACCATTGATTCAACAGTCAAAGAAAATACTAAATGCAAAAAGGCTGTAACCCAAAACATCCAGGAAATCCAGGACACAATGAGAAGACCAAACCTAAGGATTATAGGTATAGATGAGAGTGAAGATTTACAAGTTAAAGGGCCAGCAAATATCTTCTACAAAATTATGGAAGAAAACTTCCCCAACCTAAAAAGAGAGATGCCCATGAATATACAAGAAGCATATAGAACCCCAAACAGACTGGATCAAAACAGAAATACATCCCGTCATATAATAATCAAAACTCCAAATGTACTAAACAAAGAAAGAATATTAAAGGCAGCAAGAGAAAAAGGCCAAGTAACTTATAAAGGAAGACCTATCAGAATAACACCAGACTTCTCACCTGAGACCATGAAAGCTAGAAGATCCTGGGCAGATATAATGCAAACTCTAAGAGAATACAAACTTCAGCCAAAACTACTTTACCCAGCAAAGCTCTCAATCGCCATAGATGGAGACATCAAGGTATTCCATGACAAAACCAAATTTGCATGATATCTTTCCACAAATCCAGCCCTACAAAGGATAATAGAGGGCAAACACCAAGACAAGGACAGAAACTACACCCGGGAAGAAGCAAGGTAGAAACCTCCTCTCATCAAACCCAAAAGAAGGTAACCTCTCGAATATAAAAAATAAATAAAATAAATAGATATAATTTCAAAAATGTCTGGAGGTAATAATTACTATTCCTTAATATCTCTTAACATCAATGGACTCAATTCCCCAATAAAAAAACATAGATTAACAGACTGGATACGGAAACAGGACCCTACATTTTGCTGCAAACAGGAAACACATCTCAGTGTTAAAGACAAACACTGCCTTAGAGTAAAAGGCTGGAAGACAATTTTACAAGCAAATGGTCTCAGGAAACAAGCTGGAGTAGCCATTCTAATATCAGATAAAATTGACTTCCAACCTAAAATCATCAAAAGAGACTCAGAAGGTCACTTCTTGCTGGCCAAAGGGAAAATCCACCAAGAAAAGCTCTCAATACTGAACATCTATGCTCCAAATGCAAGGGCACCCTCATTCGTAAAAGAAACCTTACTAAAGCTTAAAGCACACATTACACCTAACAAAATAATTGTGGGTGACTTCAACACTCCACTCTCCTCAATGGACCGATCAGGAAAGCAGAAACTAAACAGGGACACAGTGAAACTAATTGAAACTCTGGACCAATTGGATTTAACAGATATATATATAGAACATTTCATCCTAAAGCTAAAGAATATACCTTTTTCTCAGAACTGCATGGTACCTTCTCCAAAATAGACCATATAATTGGTCACAAGACAGATGTCAACAAATACAAGAAGATCGAGCTAATCCCATGCCTCCTATCAGATCACCATGGAGTAAGAGTGGTCTTCAATAGCAACAAAAACAACAGAAAGCCCCATAGAATTCAATGAAAATGAAGGTACAACCTACCCAAATCTATGGGACACAATGAAAGCAGTGCTAAGAGGAAAACTCATAGCTCTAAGTGCATCCAAAAAGAAACTGGAGAGAGCATACACTAGCAGCTTAATGGCACACCATAAAGCCCTGGAAGAAAAACAAGTTAATTCACCCAGGAGGAGTAGAAGACAGGAAATCATCAAACTCAGGGCGGAAATCAATCAAATAGAAACAAAGCAAACCATACAAAGAATCAACAAGACCAGGAGCTGGTTCTTTGAGAAAAATCAACAAGATAGATAAACCCTTAGCCAGACTAACCAAAGGACACAGAGACAGTATCCAAATTAACAAAATTAGAAATGAAAAGGGAGACATAACAACAGAAACTGAGGAAATTCACAAGATCATCAGATCCTACTACAAAGGTCTATACTCAAAACAACTGGAGAATCTAGAGGAAATGGACAATTTCCTAGACAGATACTAAATACCAAAATTAAATCAGCATCAAATAGATCAGCTAAATAGTCCCATAACCCCAAAAGAAATAGAAGGGGTTATAGAAAGCCTCCAAACCAAGAAAAGTACGGGACCAGATGGTTTTAGTGCAGAATTCTACCAGACCTTCAAAGAAGACCTAACACCAATACTTTTCAAACTATTCTACAAAATAGAGACAGAAGGGATACTGCCCAACTCATTCTTTGAAACCACAATTACGCTAATACATAAACCACAAAAAGATCCAAGAAAGAAAGAGAATTACAGGCCAATGTCTCTTATGAATATCGATGCAAAAATACTAAATAAAATTCTTGCCAACGGAATCCAAGAGCACATCAAAACGATCATTCACCATGATCAAGTAGGCTTCATCCCAGGGATGCAGGGATGGTTCAATATACGGAAATCCATCAATGTAATCCAGTACATAAACAAACTCAAAGAAAAAAACCACATGGTCATCTCATTAGATGCTGAAAAAGCATTCAACAAAATTCAGCATCCTTTCATGATAAAAGTCTTGGAAAGAGCAGGAATTCAAGGCCCATACCTAAACATAGTAAAAGCAATCTACAGCAAACCAGTAGCCAACATCAAAATAAATGGAGAGAAACTTGAAGCAATCCCACTAAAATCAGGGACTAGACAAGGCTGCCCTCTCTCTCCATATCTTTTCAATATAGTACTTGAAGTTCTAGCGAGAGCAATTAGACAACATAAGGAAGTCAAAGGGATACAAATTGGAAAGGAAGAAGTCAAACTATCATTATTTGCAGATGATATGATAGTTTACTTAATTGACCCAAAAAACACCAGAGAACTTCTACAGCTGATAAACAACTTCAGCAAAGTGGCTGGTTATAAAATTAACTCAAGCAAATCATTAGCCTTCTTGTACTCAACGGACAAGCAGGCTGAGAAAGAAGTTAGGGAAATAACACCCTTCACAATAGCCACAAACAACATAAAGTACCTTGGCGTAACTCTAACCAAACAGGCGAAAGATCTGTATGACAGGAACTTCAAGTCCTTGAAGAAAGAAATCGAAGAAGACCTCAGAAGATGGAAAAATATTTCTTGCTCCTGGATTGGCAGGATCAATATAGTAAAAATGGCCATCTTGCCAAAAGCAATATACAGATTCAATGTGATCCCCATCAAAATCCCAACTCAATTCTTTATAGATCTAGAAAGAGCAATTCTCAAATTCATCTGGAGCAACAAAAAACCCTGGATAGCTAAATCTATTCTCAAGAATAAAAGGACTTGTGGGGGAATCAATATCCCTGACCTTGAACAGTACTACAGAGCAATTGTGTTAAAAAGTGCATGGTATTGGTACAGCAACAGGCAAGTGGATCAATGGAATAGGATTGAAGACGCAGAAATTAACCCACAGACTTATGGTCACTTGATCTTTGATAAAGGAGCCACAACCATCCAGTGGAAAAAAGATAGCCTCTTCAACAAACGGTGCTGGTTCAACTGGATGTCAACCTGCAGAACAATGCGAATTGATCCACTCTTATCTCTTTGCACTAAGATCAACTCCAAGTCGATCAAGGACCTCCACATAAAACCAGACACACTGAAAATATTAGAAAAGAAACTTGGGAAGACCCTGGAGGACATAGGCACAGGGGGAAAGTTCCTGAACAGAACACTAATAGCTTATGCACTAAGATCAAGAATTGACAAATGGGACCTCAAAAAATTACAAAGTTTCTGCAAGGCAAATTACACTGTCAATTGGACAAAACGACAACCAACAAAGTTGGAAAAGATCTTCACCAACCCCACATCCAACAGAGGGCTAATATCCAATATATACAAAGAACTCAAGAAGTTAGACCCCAAAGAACCAAATAACCCTATCAAAAAATGGGGTACAGAGCTAAACAAAGAATTTTCACCAGAAGAAATTCGGATGGCTGAGAAACACCTTAAAAGATGTTCAACATCATTAGTAATCAGAGAATGCAAATCAAAACAACCCTGAGATTCCACCTCATGCCAGTCAGAATGGCTAAGATTAAAAACTCAAGAGACAACAAATGCTGGTGAGGATGTGGAGAAAGAGGAACACTCCTCCACTGTTGGTGGGATTGCAAAATGGTAAAACCGCTCTGGAAATCAGTGTGGCGGTTCCTCAGAAAATTGGGCATGTCACTTCCTGAGGACCCTGGCATACCACTCCTGGGCATATACCCAGAGGATTCCCCTGCATACAATAAAGTCACATGTTCCACTATGTTTATAGCAGCCTTGTTTATAATAGCCAGAAATTGGAAGGAGCCCAAATATCCCTCCAAGGAGGAATGGATACAGAAAATGTGGTATATTTATACAATGGAATACTACTCAGCAATTAAAAATAATGAATTCATGCAATTTGTAGGTAAATGGTTAGACCTGGAAAATATCATCCTGAGTGAGCTAACCCAATCACAAAAGAATACACATGAAATGCAATCACTGATAAGTGGATATTAATGAGCCCAGAAGCCCTAAATAATCAAGGCACAATTAGCAAGTCAAATGATTCCCATGAAGAAAGGAGAGGACCCTGGGCCTGTAAAGATTGGATCCAGTTTTGTAGAGAAACCGTGGTGGGAGGGGGAATGATTGGGGAATAGTTGGGGGGAGAGGAATTATGGTACATAGGTAGGGGGGGAACTGGGAAAGGGGAAATCCTTTGGAATGTAAACATAGAATATAGAAAATAAAAATTAAAAAAAATAGTAAAACAAAACAAAACAAAACAAAATGAAATGTATATAACACTCATGTGTAAATAAGGCCATGATTGAAAAACCAGAGCAATCAGAAAGGAAATAGATCTTTTACAGAGATTTTTTTGTTTTGTTTCTGGGCATATTCCAACAATGATATAAAACAACAGCAACAAAAACAGCAAAGCAAACAGAGGGCTAGAGGTATAACCTAACCTTAACAGCCTTAAGATTATACTTAAAATAATACAAATTCTATTCTCAGCACTGAAGGATTTCTCTCTAGATCCCCTTTTTGCTTGCCTCTGTGACATATCCATTGTTCTGCACACACATCATTAGGAAGAAATCTAAATTTAAAATAAAAAGAAAACAGTGATACTTCCCAACCGAATAAGCATGGTCAACCTAAAATAGTTAGACCTGCTAATACTGAACTGAAACCCTGTAATAAATCCGGCATCTACACAGACTGGAACATTGGTCAATCAAGATTTTTCTCTCATTTGCATGGTGGGGACTGGATGCAGAGAGTCCTAACTTTAATGAGGGTATCATCAAACAAAATTTAGCACAGCTTCTTGCTGTTATTACCCTTGGTGTACTGATTTTTTACTTCAGCAAACTTACTTTCTCTACACTTCTCTGACTTGTGCAAGTCCATCCCCCATTCACCAATTTCCCATCACAGTTTGTCATTCACCACACCCAGGATGAATTGCACTGTTTGGTAGAATCAACTAAGTTGCTTTGTAAATGGCATGGGATCAAGTATCAGAGATTAATGGAATCATTTTACAACAATGTAATTATATCCCAGATTTGTCAGTAAATTCACTGAGTAATTGCTACTTCAATCTGTGGGTTGAATTTGGAGAGAGGAGTAGAAACATCATACTGTTCTTCCTAGAGGTCTGCCCTTTGGCACAATGTTGCCTTCTTTCATTTTCAATATTCTGATTATTCTAGGGATGTGAACAAGGTGGGTTTGTGCCTTTTGGTCTCTCCTTTAGCTTTAAGTATGGCAATTTTATGATTTCATACCTATGTGCTAACTTTCGGTGATTAAGGTGAATGAATAAAGCCTTGCATTCGAATGGCAAGAATAGTCTAGTGGAGCAGAAAGACAGTGGGCAATGAACATGGTCAGGTATTTGTGTGCATCCTGAGATGCAATATCTTAGTAGAGAGTTCACAGCCCAGCAATCCTTTTTTGTATCCCTGTATGACTAGAAGTTCTTAGAGAAAAAAAAAAACCAACACCTGGGTTAAAGATTCTGCAAGGCCAGCTGACTGATTAGAACTTGGTGATTATGGTGTGTTGGAGTGCTGCAGATGCAGTCATTTATTCTGTGCTATATTTAAACCCTTTTATAGTCATTCATTATCCATCTCCATGAACACCTTTTAGAATGTTCTAACAGACATAAACGCAGAAGCTATGGATGCCATCAGACAGCATCTGAAACCTACCAAAAAGATTTTCATGTTTTGTTGTAACTGCATACCTGATGTTCCTACCAAAGTATTTGAAGTATCTTGATTTATGACCATCTTTTACCTTATAATTATATAAATTTCATGAACCTGTTACTGCCTTGAAACACACTATGTGAGGTGATCTGAACCTGAGTTTCCAGGTAGTCGCCATTCACATTTGGCTCCAAAATAAACTACACCTCTCTTCTGACTTTTAGTTGAAATCTATTTTGGCATCAACGTCCATGTTTGTTTTAGTGCCTCTTACAGGGGTTCTCCATCATGCTTCCCATCAAGATCCATACTCTGTGTTCCACTAGCCCAGTGCCTCTTTCTATGTCTGCAGATTTTTACTAAAGGAGTAAGAAAGGCATGTACATGATAAGTGGATATTAGTCCCAAAACTTGGAATATCCAAGATACAATTCACAGACCACATGAAGCTCAAGAAGAAGGAAGACCAAAGTGTGGATACTTCAGCCCTTCTTAGAAGGGCGAACAAAATTCTCTGGGAGGAAGTACAGAGACAAAGTGTGGAGCTGAGACTGAAGGAAAGGCCATCCAGAGACTGCCTGACCTGGGGTTTCAATCCATACACAGCCACCAAGCGCAGACACTATTGTGGATTCCAAGAAGTGCATGCTAGCAGAAGCCTGATATAGCTGTTTCCTGAGAGGCCCTGCCAGAGCCTGACATAGAGGTGGATGCTCACAGCCAACCATTGCACTGAGTGTGGGGTTCCCAATGGAGGAGTTAGAGAAAGGACTGAAGTAGTGGAAGGGGTTTGCAACTCCATAGGAAGAACAACAATATCAACCAACCAGACCCCCCAGAGCTCCCAGGGACTAAACCACCAACCAAAGAGGGACCCAAGACTCCAGTAGCATATGTAGCAGAAGATGGCCTTCTTGGGTATCAATGGGAGGAGAGGCCCTCGGTCCTGTGAAGGCTCGATGCCTCAGTGTAGGGTAATTCGAGGGTGGGTAGGTGGGAGTGGGTGGGTAGGTAGGTGGGTGAACGCCTTCAAAGAAGCAGGAGGAGGGGGGATGGGATAGGGGATTTCAGAGGGGGCAACCAATAAAGGTGATAACATTTGAAATGCAAATAAAGAAAATATCCAAAGAGAAAGGCATTTACAGGCAGAGCAGCTGTTTGCCAGGTCTGGCTCTAGGACATTGGCTATGCCGTTTGTATTCTCTGCTTCTCTGAGTGTTAGCCATGCAAGCAGGTACCTCACCGGACCTCCTCCATTCTGTCATAAGAATTAAATACTATCATGCTCATTCAGTGATATCACAGCAATTAGTAACTGACACATAGTAGGCTTTGAATCAATATAAGCCATGGATTATTTTTCTGCTCATTAGTATTCTTTACAAGGAGGGATGCTCGCTGATCTGTGTGAAGAATGTTTTTTCTGTTCTCTACAGCCACGGCAATGTCCTCAGTTCACCCTGGCTGGAGGATTATTGCTTGCTAACTTGAAACTTTTTTCAGCCTTGCTGTGAGGAAGGATCAAGTAATATCACAGGCTGAGCTGGGAGACTGCAGGGAGGGCATCCGGATGGGGATTATTCATGAGGCAAGCATAATCAGGGTCTGCAGGCAGAGATAGGGGCTGTTGGAAGCTGTTCAATTACAAAGCTGTGTGGTGAGGCAGGCCCTGCTCAGGACAGCCAGAGATGATCTGTAGTTGCAAGTGGGGGATCCTCAGGGCTGCCGGTAACCTATTGAGGGCCTGGGAGAGAAGGTTGTTTGGGGTTGAGAAGCACTGTGGGAAATGGTAGCAGGGAGTGGAAGGGTTTTAGTGGAAAGAAAATGATTTTTGCTACACTCTCTTAATTTGAATAGGAGCTATTTCTCAAGGTTTCTCGATGGTGTAGCCAAATATGAAAACTAAATGATACTGGGAACAAAATTACACAACTCGCCCCCCCCTGTATTCTTTAAGAAGGTTCTTTAAGTAGAGTGTGCTTTTCATTCACTTAAATTAACGCATTCATTCATTTACAATTATATGCATGCACACACATGCATGTACACACTTTTTTTTTTTATCAAAGTCCCTTCTTCCATTAATTCTTCTTATATACTTCTCTCTTTAAATCTTTTCTTTCCAAGGTTTCCTTCTATTTTTCTGGATTTTCTCATGACTCATTATGAAGTGGAAACTTCTGGTTTCTTTAGAAAGTCAATTATGTCAATTAGTGTTTTTCTGGGGCACACAGGTAAACGGATGTTTTGTTAAAGCAGAAACATAAAGAGATGTTTGCTGAAACACACAGATTAAAAGACGTTTTGCTAAAACAAACATGTGAAAAGGATGCATAATGTTAAGAAGGAATATAAATAAATTCCAATAGATGGTGGATGACTCAGGATGGTATTGGCATGTCCTGCCATTCCCTGCTGGTCACTGTTTGCCATGACTGCACAAGACCCATGGGAGGACACATGATGTTTAGAGGGAGTTTAAGTAAGCTTACATAGCTAACTTTGCAATGATTTGTTGTTCTTGAGTCTTTTTGCTGATCTTCACGTCATTGAGAAGACACAGCAGAGAACTTCTCCTGGTACCCTTGCTGATCCCAGTTGCTCTTGCTAACTGGTGCCAATTCCTCGGAGGCCTGGCCGTTTCTGATTGGTGTTTGTATCCAGACACTGCTGACCTGGACTGCTAATATCCTAACAATTAGAGAGTGAAATTGCCCCCAAGCAACTACTTCTAAACAACATATAACATAGCCTGCTGCTAAATCATATAAATTGAACTGCTGATATCCTGACAACACAGATTAGATTTGCTCCAAAGAACAATTGCTAAACAGGTCCACTTTCCATATCCTAATAACCTTTCTTTTCTACTGCCTCTGGTGAGTGGCGGGCTAGAAGAGAGGTTAAAACATTTAAGAACCCTAATTAAAAGTAGGTTTTTAAAATCTAAGCCGACATCATTGGGTTCATTAAGAGCTGCACATTGAGCTTATAGACTCGTGGGGCTTATTTATGTAAGAGGGGAAATGTGTCAATGGCGATGCTATTGAGGAATATCACTTTCTCTTCCCATTCAACCATTCAGTACTTGTAGCTGGCTACTCTGAGAGCAGTGGGGCCTTATTGTCCCTTCCTGTCAATAAAGGGATGTTGATGGACCATAACTTTAGCACACAGTTCATTCTTATTTTCAAGGCAGTGCATAATCAAACAAGATTCAAACTCATACAGTAAAAGGCAAATATTTTCTTCGTTACTCAGCCTACATGCTACCACCACAGTGAGCAGTTTGGTGATTTCCTGTCGGTTTACTGAACATGAAAACTCAATAGACTTGATGTTTGTGAGAAAGGCTCTTGATGTTTTCCACAATCCTGTTCCTACCAAGCCTCACACATTCCGTAGAACTCTGAACACAATGAATTTAGTCACATGGGTAAATCTCATTCTGCTGTTAGATCTCACTGAAAAATGAGTTTTTCAAAAGACATAAAGTCATTATTCTCTTTTAAAAGGAGCTTCCTTGCAAAACAATTTGATGAAAACAATAGCGCCTTGTGATACAAAGTCAAAAATCTCAGCCAGTTTGTATGTGATCCTGTAACTCACATGTTCACAAATGTAAGTCACGATTGATCTATATACTTGTAAATAAGCACACACAGGCATGTGTGCATGGCCAGACCCTGCTGTAGAAGTGCACTTTGTGCCAATCACAGTGAAAAGGTTCTATAAATAAAATTTTTCAAAAAGTAAACATTTAGTAATTGCAGAACGGTATTACATCAGTGAGCATTACTTTGTTACACCTCCCTCTACTGCTAGCTGCATCAGTTATTTCAGATTTGGGATGCTGTAAAAAGTGCTGGGATTTACAATGCTGTGAGCAAGCAATTCTTGCCTCCAAGGTATTTCCCTAAAGATCCTGTAATAAAATAAATGCCTCAGCTCTTGCCACCAGGCAGGCCCAGCATGGAGGCTCTGCAGGACTTCTCCAAGCCCTCCGGCCTTGCACCGAGGCAGCAGGTGGCAGCCAGATCGCAGTCCCTTGGAGCAGTGGTAGTGGTAAACCTCCATATTGATACCAGGACACTGCTAAAGAGGCCCAGGTAGACAGACTCCAGCCGGGGCTACCATGCACAGGGGGATCTGCCAGGCTCTCGCCACCAGGCAGGCCCAGCGCCGAGGTTCTGCTGGACTTCTCCACGCCCTCCAGCCTTGCACCGAGGCAGCGGGTGGCAGTCAGCTCATGGTCCTTTACAGCAGCGGTCACACTTAATCACAATTAGAGAAACAACAGGTAAGCCCAGCCTCGCGGGAGGTTCAAACACCAGCCAGCGACAACAAGGCCAACTAACACCAGAAATAAACAGATGGCAAAAGGAAAACAAAGGAACGTTACTAACAGAAGTCAAGGCAACATGACAGCATCTGAACCCAGTTCGCCAACAACAGGAAGCCATGGAGACCCCAACACACCAGAAAAACAAGACTTGGATCTAAAATCACTGGTCAGGATGCTGGTAGCTGAACACATAGATAAATCTCTTAAAGAAATAGAGGAGAAAATGGATCAAAAGTTAGAAAACTTTACAAGGCAAACATAAAAATCACTTAAAGAAATTCAGAAGATGGATCAAAAAGAAGAAGACAATAAGGAGGAAAGACAAAAATCACTTAAAGAAATGCAGAAGAACATGGGTCAACAAGTAGAAGCTATGAAAGAGGAAACACAAAAATCTCTTAAAGAAATGCATGAAAACACAATCAAGCAAGCGAAAGATCTGAGTATATCATCCAGGTTCTAAAAACAGAAGTAGAAACAACTAAGAAATCGCAGAGCAAGACAACATTGGAGATAGAAAACCTTGGGAAGAAATCAGGGGCCATAGATGCAAATATCAACAATAGAATACAAGAGATAGAAGACAGAAGATATCATAGGAACCATTGATTCAACAGTCAAAGAAAATACTAAATGCAAAAAGGTTGTAACCCAAAACATCCAGGAAATCCAGGACACAATGAGAAGACCAAACATAAGGATTATAGGTATAGACGAGAGTGAAGATTTACAAGTTAAAGGGCCAGCAAATATCTTCTACAAAACTATGGAAGAAAACTTCCCCAACCTAAAGAGAGAGATGCCCATGAATATACAAGAAGCCTATAGAACCCCAAACAGACTGGACCAGAACAGAAATACATCCCGTCACATAATAATCAAAACTCCAAATGTACTAAACAAAGAAAGAATATTAAAGGCACCAAGAGAAAAAGGCCAAGTAACATATAAAGGAAGACCTATCAGAATAACATCAGACTTCTCACCTGAGACCATGAAAGCTAGAAGATCCTGGCCAGATATCATGCAAACTCTAAGAGAACACAAATTTCAGCCAAAACTCCTTTACCCAGCAAAACTCTCAATCGTCATAGATGGAGACATCAAGGTATTCCATGACAAAACCAAATTTGCACGATATCTTTCCACAAATCCAGCCCTACAAAGGATATTAGGGGAAAAGCCCCAAGACAAGGACGGAAACTACACCCGGGAAGAAGCAAAATAGAAACCTCCTCTCATCAAACACAAAAGAAGATAACCTCTCAAATATAAAAAAAAAATAATTTCAAAAATGTCTAGAGGTAATAATGACCTTATATATAGAGATAATTATTCCTTATATCTCTTAACATCAATGGACTCAATTCCCCAATAAAAAGACATAGATTAACAGACTGGATACAGAAACAGGACCCTACATTTTGCTGCATACAGGAAACACATCTCAGTGTTAAAGACAAACACTGCTTTAGAGTAAAAGGCTGGAAGACAATTTTGCAAACAAATGGTCTCAGGAAACAAGCTGGAGTAGCCATTCTAATATTAGATAAAATTGACTTCCAACCTAAAGTCATCAAAAGACTCAGAAGGTCACTTCTTGCTGGTCAAAGGGAAAATCCACCAAGAAGAGCTCTCAATACTGAACATCTATGCTCCAAATGCAAGGGCACCCTCATTCATAAAAGAAACCTTACTAAAGCTTAAAGCACACATTACACCTAACACAATAATTGTGGGTGACTTCAACACTCCACTCTCTTCAATGGAATGATCCGGAAAGCAGAAACTAAACAGGGACACAGTGAAACTAATTGAAACTTTGGACCAATTGGATTTTACATATATATATATATATATATATATATATATATATGTTAAATTTTATATATATATAAATAACATTACATCCTAAAGATAAAGAATATACCTTTTTCTCAGCACTGCATGGTACCTTCTCCAAATTTGATCATATAATTAGTCACAAGACAGATGTCAACAAATACGAGAAGATCGAGCTAATCCCATGCCTCCTATCAGATCACCATGGAGTTAGAGTGGTCTTCAATAGCAACAAAAACAACAGAAAGCCGCGACATAAACATGGAAACTGAACAATACTCTAATCAATGACACCTTGGTCAAGGAAGAAATAAAAAAAGAAATCAAAGACTTTTTAGAATTCAATGAAAATGAAGGTACTACCTACCCAAATCCATGAGACACAATGAAAGCAGTGCTAAGAGGAAAACTCATAGCTCTACGTGCATCCAAAAAGAAACTGGAGAGAGCATACACTAGCAGCTTAACAGCACACCTTAAAGCCCTGGAAGAAAAAGAAGTTAAATCACCCAGGAGGAGTAGAAGACAAGAAATCATCAAACTCAGGGCGGAAATCAATCAAGCAGAAACAAAGAAACCATACAAAGAATCAACAAAACCAGGAGCTGGTTCTTTGAGAAAATCAACAAGATAGATAAACCCTTAGCCAGACTAACCAAAGGACACAGAGACAGTCTGCAAATTAACAAAATTAGAAATGAAAAGGGGGACATAACAACAGAAACTGAGGAAATTCAAAAGATCATCAGATTCTACTACAAAGGTCTATACTGAAAACAACTGGATAATCTGGAGGAAATGGACAATTTCCTAGACAGATACCAAATACCAAAATTAAATTAGCATCAAGTAGATCAGTGAAATAGTCCCATAACCCATAAATAAATAGAAGGGTTTATAGAAAGCCTCCCAACCAAAAAATGTATGGGACCAGATGGTTTTAGTGCAGAATTCTACCAGAACTTCAAAGAAGACTTAACACCATTACCCTTCAAACTATTCCACAAAATAGAGACAGAAGGTACACTGCCCAACTCATTCTTTAAAGCCACAATTACGCTGATACCTAAACCACAAAAAGATCCAACGAAGAAGGAAACTACAGGCCAATTTCTCTTATGAATATTGATGCAAAAATACTAAATAAAATTCTTGCCAACCAAATCCAAGAGCACATCAAAATGATCATTCACCATGATCAAGTAGGCTTCATCCCAGGGATGCAGGGATGGTTCGATATATGGAAATCCATCAATGTAATCCACTACATAAACAAACTAAAAGAAAAAACCACATGGTCATCTCATTAGATGCTGAAAAAGCATTCAACAAAATTCAGCATCCTTTCATGCTAAAAGTCTTGGAAAGAGCAGGAATTCAAGGCCCATACCTAAACATAGTAAAAGCAATCTACAGCAAACCAGTAGCCAACATCAAAATAAATGGAGAGAAACTTGAAGCAATCCCACTAAAATCAGGGACTAGACAAGGCTGCCCTCTCTCTCCATATCTTTTCAATATAGTACTTGAAGTTCTAGCAAGAGCAATTAGACAACATAAGGAAGTCAAAGGGATACAAATTGGAAAGGAAGAAGTCAAAATATCATAATTTGCAGCCGATATGATAGTTTGCTTAAGCGACCCAAAAAACTACACCAGAGCACTGCTACAGCTGATAAACAACTTCAGCAAAGTGGCAGGTTATAAAATTAACTCAAGCAAATCAGTAGCCTTCTTGTACTCAAAGGACAAGCAGGCTGAGAAAGAAGTTAGGGAAATAACACCCTTCACAATAGCCACAAACAACATTAAGTACCTTGGGGTAACTCTAACCAAACAAGCGAAAGATCTGTATGACAGGAACTTCAAGTCCTTGAAGAAAGAAATCGAAGAAGACCTCAGAAGATGGAAAAATATTTCTTGCTCCTGGATTGGCGGGATCAATATAGTAAAAATGGCCATCTTGCCAAAAGCAATCTACAGATTCAATGCAATCCCCATCAAAATCCCAACTCAATTCTTCTAGATAGAGAAAGAGCAATTCTCAAATTCATCTGGAGTAACAAAAAACCCAGGATAGCTAAAACTATTCTCAACAATAAAAGGACTTCTGGGGGAATCAATATCCCTGACCTCAAGCAGTACTACAGAGCAATTGTGTTAAAAATTGCATGGTATTGGTACAGCAACAGGCAAGTAGATCAATGGAATAGGATTTAAGACCTAGAAATTATCCCACAGACTTATGGTCACTTGATCTTTGATAAAGGACCCACTACCATCCAGTGGAAAAAAGATAGCCTTTTCAACAAATGGTGCTGGTTCAACTGGAGGTCAACATGCAGAAGAATGCGAATTGACCCATTCTTATCTCCTTGCACTAAGATCAACTCCAAGTGGATCAAGGACCTCCACATAGCAGGGGGGGGAGAGGAATTATGGGACATATGGTGCGGGGTAACTGGAAAAGGGGAAAGCCTTTGGAATGTAAACATAGAATATAGAAAATAAAAATTAAAAAAAAACACATTATACATAGTTGATAAAGATGAAAAAAAAAAAACCAGACACACTGAAAATATTAGAAAAGAAACTTGGGAAGACCCTGGAGGACATGGGCACAGGGGGAAAGTTCCTGAACAGAACATCAATAGCTTATGCTCTAAGATCAAGAATTGACAAATGGGACTTCATAAAATTACAAAGTTTCTGTAAGGCAAAGGACACTGTCAGAAGGACAAAACGGCAACCAACAAAGTGGGAAAAGATCTTCACCAACCCCACATCTGACAGAGGGCTAATATCCAATATATACAAAGAACTCAAGAAGTTAGACCTCAAAGAAGTAAATACCCCTATCAAAAAATGGGGTACAGAGCTAAACAAAGAATTTTCACCAGAAGAAATTCGGATGGCCGAGAAACACCTTAAGAGATGTTCAACATCATTAGTCATCAGGGAAATGAAAATCAAAACAACCGTGAGATTCCACCTCACACCAGTCAGAATGGCTAAAATTAAAAACTCGAGAGACAACAAGTGCTGACGAGGATGTGGAGAAAGAGGAACACTCCTCCACTGTTGGTGGGATTGCAAAATGGTAAAACTGCTCTGGAAATCAGTTTGGTGGTTTCTCAGAAAATTGGGCATGTCACTTCCAGAGGACCCTGGCATACCACTCCTGGGCATATACCCAGAGGATTCCCCTGCATACAATAAAGACACATGCTCCACTATGTTTATAGCAGCCTTGTTTATAATAGCCAGAAATTGGAAGGAGCCCAAATATCCCTCAAAGGAGGAATGGATACAGAAAATGTGGTATATTTATACAATGGAATACTACTCAGCAATTAAAAATAATGAATTCATGTAATTTGTAGCTAAATAGTTAGATCTGGAAAATATCATCCTAAGTGAGTTAACCCAATCACAAAAGAATACACATGAAATGCAATCACTGATAAGTGGATATTAATGAGCCCAGAAGCCCTAAATACTCAAGGCACAATTAGCAAGTCAAATGATTCCCAAGATGAAGAAAGGAGAGGACCCTGGGCCTGTAAAGATTGGATCCAGTTTTGTAAACCCAGAACAGTGAAATCGTGGGGGGGAGGAAGCCTTTGGAATGTAAACATAGAATATAGAAAATAAAAATTAAAAAAATAATAAATGCATCAAAGAGAATAACTATTTTAAATCATGCTCACATGCATAGTTAGTTCACTGCATAGTGTTACTTAGATTAAGATATGCATATATGCATAAAGTTACTTTCTTGAAGATTTGTTTAAAAGCTAAAACCCTCCTACCAAGTGTATGTGTGTGTTTGCTCTAGGTACCTTCCCCTATCAAATCCAACATGTGTCACAGTAACTTTTGAAAGAGTTTTAGAAGAGAAAATCTGCCTCGTGTCCCCAACCTTGGCTTCACCTCTGTTACTGGCGAGTCTGAATATTCTTACATTTATTACCTTGCTATGTTTCTCTCTGATATGTTCAAGTCTTCTGGAAGTATAATGTTTTGATAATTGATTTGTATAAGCTCTTTGAGCAATAGTGTGTTGTTAGTGTGCTTCTGTGGTGGCGAATATTCTATGGGTTGTTCCATTTTAATTTTGTATTTGTTACCAACATCTAAAATGTAAATACATTGATGCCTTCACAAGACTCACTTTGCAGTTTCCCTTGGAGTTAGATGACTCTCAGCCCCAGATCTCTTCAGGACCCACTTCTAGGTTCAAAGACTTCTCTGATGTATTTTTGGCGTACAGCGATAAGATACTGAATGTCAACTCAATGCGGACCTCTGGCTACAGAGGAGGTAGGTCTAGATAACTTTGATAGAAGGACATGTGGATGACACTGGTTTGAAAGGGACTTGCTGCTCCAAACTACTCCATTGTTCCTTAGTTGCTGGCACTTCCTCACCCTCTCCCTCTACACCCAGGCTTTCTAATCTCCAACAGTGATGAAGGCTAGGTAAGTGTTGTCCAGTCAATACCTGATCTCCAGTTTAATATTTTCCAGTTGAAATCGGTCCCCCTGGCTTCACCATGCAGTACACCCTGGCCCCTAATTTCTGGTCTCTGCACTGAGCTTCTCTCTCCCGGCTTGCCTTCTCCATCTCCCCCTGTCTAGACGCTTGTTTCAGCTCTGCACGCAAAATGCTCATATCCCTTTCTGCATACTCTCAGAACCAAACCAAGAAGCATCTTCCTCAGAAAAGAATTCTGTAAACCTAGTCTTTGTCAAGTACCCAGTCCTTTGGATTTGAAAAAAACTTAGCTTGAACTATAGCTTTTAAAATGCTATATTGAAATTATATTTTGTGTATCCTGCCTCTAATAAATATTTCAATGTCAGAGACTCTTGTTTTCTTTTCTTGTATGTCTAGTACCTACAATAGACACACAGTTTTGCAGGTATTCAATAGTTTGCAACTGTCAAGAATGTCACCCACCTGATACCTACTAGAAGTACTTTCAATGCCCTCAAGTAAAACTTCTGTAAGTTAAGACATAAAACTGAAAACTGAAATCTTACTGAAAGCAGCATTGTAACTTTGAATAGTTTCATAAACTTTGTTTACATGTTTGCATTTGAGTATATGTACATGTGAGCGCATGCCTTTTAATAATATAATTACTATTATGGAAATGGTTATGGACTTATAAAATCACAAAATTTTAGATAGATATACATGTGAAATTGATGTAATTTAGGAAGATGATTTGCAAACAATTCTTGGTAACCTTTGTGTTCCTTACTTTTATTTCTTTGGGGAGGTCTTTTTTTAAGTATGGTAGAGATTGGCAAGCAGATAAGCCAATGTTTCTGGACCTCACTCTGCAAATTAGCAGCTTGGACAATACCAGCTTTTGTCATATGCTATATTGGGGTACACACATTTGCACACACACACACACACACACACACACACACACACACAGATTTACATAGTGTTATTTTACCTAATAGAGTGCCTAAATAAAGTCAAATGTTATATCATAAGTAAATGTGGTCTCAGAGATGTCAGGAGACATAGCTAAGACCATTCAGACTCACAGCATCTTTCCCAGACCAGAGTTTTTGTTTGGGTTTCATTTTTTTCCATTTCACAACCATATCTGAAAATGCTCTCTTCATTCATTAATCATGGGATGTTATCCATCCACACATATTCCATGGAATAGTTTTAGAGTCCAAGCATCTTAGAGTGATATGGGTTCTCCTCAAATGGTAATTCCTACTGGTGATTGTACTCCAAATCCACATTGACTCCAGTCTTCATGCTTATTGTTATCAGGCATACTTTCAAATATTCTAAGATAGTCCAAGAATGTGTTTACATGGTTATCCAGCTGGAAATCCTTCTCAGTCTCATGGGTTTTAGCCATAGCAATCTTCCAGTTTGATAGCTTGGCTTGTTACTTGGCACATTTTCATGAATTAGTTAATAATAGCTTGGGTGTAAAAGTTGATTGGATTACCATTTACAGTGTTTTGGAGTTGCTGGCAACTGTTTTACTGGATGAATGGGAAATCTGCACTAATTGGAAAGCAGAGAAATAGTACTGGCACTACCTGAGCATCTGTGAGGGACCAGACTTCTTGTAGGTTTCAGGACAACTGTCCCTGGCCATTAGAAACTCTTGCCTTAGTAAGAAAAAGAGACACATGTAGTCATAAACAACCCAGAATAAATAACACAATTAAGAAACTCACAAAGTGAACGCTCATCAGTTAAGGTGGTACCTGATTATTAGTCCCAAATATTTACTTCACAGGACATAAAGTATAATGCCATCCCATGTACAGAAAAGAGTATTTCACAGGCATGAATATTCTTTATTTGCTCAGTCCATGTACCAATACCTAAGTTGGTTTTAGAAATTACAACCAGACACATGGTTGTAATTTTTTCTGCCATAGCAAAGTAGATGTGAATAAAGATTGAATCACAAATTAAAACACTGAGCAATAAGTCTATTCCATATCTCTCATTCTCACTTGGCACATTCCTGTCTTATTTGTTCATTGAGATGGGACTTCACTACGTAGCTCTGGCTGGACTGGGAAAGTACTGTCTAGAACATGCTGGTCTAGGAACCATAGAAACTCATCTGTTTCTGTCTCCTGAATGCTGGGATTGAAAGTATCCACTACTGTCCTAGACAAGAGTATTCCTTTTCAGTGTGTTTTGAATGTCACTGTGATGTGTGTGATGATAAAAATCATGGTAAAATTTTTTAAAATCTCTGGCATGATGTTATACACATTTACACATATTGAATTACCATACTATACTGCATAAGCATTAATTTTTTATGTAAGGTGAAAAGAAATATTGGCTACTTCATTTTGATCACTAGAGTTTGTATATATGAACCAAATTATTACATAAACGTATACAATTAGTAGGAAAGAAGAAGAAAGATAAAAATGATTGAGAGGAGGTGAATATGATCTAAACACAGTATAAACGTACATGAAATACTTTTCTTTGTATGATGGTTACATGTCAAAAAATTTAAAATAAACAAGTAAAGTGTCAGTGCTATTGGAAGGGAAAAAAGTATTTTCATTGTTTTCTTATTGTTGTATTAGATGGTTTTATTTCTGTTGTTTGCTTTCATAGTTGTTTATAATAGCCAGGTAAAGCAGGTAGATTGATGGATGGCACCAGGGGATGCAGAGTTTTCATCTCATGGAAGTTGACCAGTCTGTCCTAATGACAGTGTGGATCTCCTGAGGGCATCTCATCTGGGTAATGCAGAGGCATTTGAAAAGTATTTGAAGTAACCCAGGCCAGGGTAAAGGAAGCAGAGACACTTCTATGGAATGTAAATCATACTTTTGGTTTTCTACTGCAAAATGAAGCAGAAAGGAAATTAACCTTTGATATAAAAAATTCAAGGAGGGGATCAACAGAGTGTCCAGCAGTTAAGAGAATGACCTGCTCTTAGAGATAACCCAAGTTCAATCCCCAGCATCCACACTGGGGTGCTTACCTTCCCCTATAACATGAGCAACAAGGGATCCAAGACCACTGGTTTCTATGTATACACACACACACACACACACACACACACACACACACACATACTTACATACATACATACACACATACATACACACACACCACAGAGAGAGGCATGTACATGCACATATAACTAAAAGTAAACATTCAAAAAGTAAAGTAAAATAAAACATTAAGAGGAAAAGAACCAAGATAAGAAACAAAATCTCTAAAACAGAATTCCTTGATCTATCTTTTGTTACTGGGACTAGATACATTATAATATAGAGGAATTTCTTTTCCACAGCCATAGGGGATTTCAAATCCAAGGTCAAAGGAAAATCTTCCACAGATGGTTTCCCTGCTGCATTGTTGTCTGTTAGAAGGGGCAAAGGTGGGAGATGGAAAGGGTCGGCCAACCTCATCTTTTTATAAGGTACCAATTCCACCCATGCATTGCTCCCTCAAGACCTAATCATGTTTTAAAGATCTCACCTCTCAGTGCTGTCAGAATGACAATAAAAATTCTGCAAGAGTTTTTGAAGAAGGCAAACGTTCAAACAACAGTATGAGAGCAGAACAAACCAATCCAAAACAAAAGAAGCAATAATAAAGGGCATGCAGAAGCTAAAGGCAGCAGGCATCAAATCACATCCATAAACCCACAGAGTGAAACTTGCCAGTAATGACTCCTAGAAGCTCCTAGTTCAGTCAGATGTCTCCCCTCGCCTCCTCCCACCTTATTAAACAGGAGATTGGAGTTTTACAGGCTCTGCAGTAAATGCGAGTCCTTGTAGCTCCCAGGGTACTTGACAAGGAGTTTCAGCTGTCATTATTTCACCGTGACTAGATGGAGTTGGGCAGGAGAGGGAAAGCAAGAAAGGATTTGATTTCCCATTGTCCTTGTTCCAGGGTGTCCTTGGCAGTCTGCTTTAGGATGCTCCTCAAGTCACCACAGAAACATCTGCCAAACACTCAACTTAAGGCAAAGGCTTACTGAGTTTTTATGTGGTCCTGCAGCACTGGTCTGTTTCTCCAGACTGCAAAGTTGGTTTAGATTTCACTGAAAACTTAGGGAGAAAAAAAAAGCTTATTTGAAGGTTGGATGCATAAAAGCTGACATCTGCTACTTAGAATTTTTAAAAATAATATCTGGTTAAGGGAAAAATGTCAAGGGCTTTTCAAATCTGCATCAATTTGAATAAAACCATTGTCACAGTACTTGTGAAAAGTCAAAACACTTTTGGGTGAAGTTAGAATTGATTTTTCCTTTGCAGAGATTGACATAAAAGCAAAACCTTAGAGATCACAATCTGAAGTAATTTTGTGAGAACTGCCCAAGCCCAAATCTTCCAATTAAACTCATGTTCCAGAAGATAAAGTGTTTGCTGAATTAGAGTGTCTAATTTGATAGATAAGGGTATCTCTTGCCTTCATAAATATTGTATCAAGAAGTAAAATCAGACAAGGCTGTACTCCTGATAAGGCCCTAGATATCAAGGAAATGTGATTAACATATTTTCAAGATAAATCAGTTTGGTTGAGATACCCACATGCCATGTTTTCTAGAAAAAAGTTACATATTAAAAAAAAAACCTTTTTTCTGGTTTACAAATGAACAAAAGTTGTAGATGGATTTAACATGAAAATTTGGCTTGTTGAATATTTTCTTCTAGAATGTAAATTTATCCTGAAAATAAAATATAACGGATTTCAGTTGCCATTGGTTTGGTAATTAGGGCTCCAGCTAACCCAGATTACAATTGGTCTGTGGATCCTTCTGTTCTCAAAGGGTTTATAGTAAAGATTTCAACACTTATAATGTTCATTTATGGCCTTGAGGAAGCATTGAGTAGTGTGCACACCATTAAATAGGATTTTATGTTGATAAGTATGGTTAGCTGGTTAGCAATGAGCAACGAAATTGTTAACAAAGAAGACTCTAGTATTTAGTGCTGAGGATATAAGTCATCTGTGTTAGGTTCAGAAAACTCTTGTGTTGAGTCCTTAAATTTGCCTATTAATCACTCTTTCTAGGTAGCAGTGTAACTGCTAGTGTCATCAGAAACTTATATTGCTTGTCAACAGGAGTAACAAATAAGCTAAAAAAGCTTTCTGAAAGCTAATAGGCAGGCTACTTGCTTACCCACCCTGTGTGTAGATAAAGATCCAAAGGAATCTTCTAGAATATGCCTTGACAATAGTACCAAGTTGTGGTCTCCTTTTCCCCATTAGATTAACACGGTTAAGTGCTTTAACTAAATGGTCTTTTCTGGCAAGCAGATGGAAGAAATGAGTGGAATTGTGTCACTGCCTTCATCTTGTTTCATCCTGATTTACTGCAGTGACCTTGCTGTGGCATCCTCCTTCATGCTCAGAATAACAGAAACAAGGAAGTAGTCAAGGAATCATAGATGTCTTGCAGTATTCCATAGAGACCCTGTGCTAGAATCTAGAGAGCCTTCACTTCCATCCTGAATTACAACTTCTTCAGCATTAAAATTTCTGGGTATCTTTGATGTGGGATAATTATCACTTTTAGGTTTTATATTCATAAACTTTACATGACCAGGAACCCATTATATTTGAGGACCTAGAGGCACAGAGTCTCCAACTGCACACACACACACACACACACACACACACACACACCCCTAATAAATAACAGATGTCAGAGCTAGAATTTTAGCATGGGCAGAAGGACTTCACAGTGCTCCATTTTAGTCACAACACTCTCCTGACTTTATCTATATTATGATGTAAAGTGGTTGCTGGCATGCATTTCTGAAGGCAAAAACTGAATACTGAGTGGTTTACCATATTTTTTCCTTCTTTTAACTCTCAAAACCTTAATCTAATTTCATTACAAACAGAATTCACAATTGCATTAAATATTAGGTTATGCAGAGTAGTATACTCAATACTGAGTATATCTTTTATGACAGTTTTTGAGGGTCATGTTTTGTCTCTAGGTTTGGCTGTCCTGAAGCAGCTTCTGAGATCTATTTTTCTTATTGTTACTGTACACCATAAGCTTCTTCTGTGCATCTGGATCCTCCTTTATACATGGCTGTAAGGTCTATTGTTCCCATATTTTCAAAGAGATCTATGTATTTCCATTTCCTTTGTATGGATGTGTTTCTCTATGTATGTAATGCACCACATGGATGAAAGATGTTTGTGGAGGCTAGAAAAGAACATCAGAGCCCCTGGAACTACAACTACAGTCAGTTGTGACTTACCATTGGGTATCATTTTGAAAGAAGTTGGCAGAACTAAGACCCAGAATATGGAGTAAGGAGTGACTTGTATACACCAAGCTTCAAGGTAGGTATTCGGCACTCTGGCAAAAGAACTCACCAAGACCACATTACAGTCTTGTGAGATGCATCCTGGATTATACATGTTAAGGAAAGCTTTCAAATCCTAAGAATTGGCTCAAGTTTACACATCTAAGACGTGGGACAATGGGGGATTTAGTACAATCTGTATGTCTCAAAAACTTGGTTATTTTGATATGACTGAGTAACTCCAACATCTCTCCTCCTGCCACTCCCATATGCCACAATGATGACAGGTAGAAATTGACACACTCACTGTGATAACGAGTGGATGCAGAGAGAGACTTCAACTCAAAGTAAGTAAAGGAGAAGAAGTCATTATGGAATAATCTGTTGAAGGGGCAGGGAAACAGATGAACCTGGGAAAAATACAGAAACGAGAATACAGAAGCCACTAGAACTACTTCCTCACTTCCTAAGCCAGTGTTTGTTCTCACTCTGTCTAATGCACTATGTCCAGGACCACAGACAGCTCCCAAGTACCAGCATTGCTCCTGGGGTGTCTGTCCAGAGACAGGTAATTCTGTTCAGTTTTCTCCTTACCTGAAGGATTGCAGGCATGTTAGAACAAGCTCCATAGACACACAGATCTCTAGTGAAACACTGCCAGAGAACTAATTGAACTCCAGCTGCTTTCTTTTCCCCATCCTTCTCAGAGTAACCTCAGGCTACTTTTGCTCTCCATTCTGCCCCCTACAATATACCACTTTCCAAAGAACACAGATTATCTGTAGTTAGAGGTCCTGCAAAATTGCATCATATTAATTCTTGAGTCTTACCAATTTATGCACCTTTAACACTACATTGTATCTGGGGAATTCGGTCTCATCTCACTCATAAAAGTACCCTCCATGTTTAGTAATTATGGATTATCCCCATTTCTGCTTCTTATTCTCTTCCTTCTCCCCTCTGCCCCTCCTGAATCCCCACAATTCTAATCTTTTTTTTTACTTTTGTCCTTATATGTGGGGTTTTTGTTTGCTTATTTTTTAATTAATTAAATTATTTACATCCCAAAAGCTTCCTCCCAGAGTCCCTCCTCTCTACTCTCGTTTGCCTCTGAGAGAATGGGGCCTTCCTGGGTATCACCCCACCCTGCAGCATCAAGTCTCTGCAGACTTAGGCACATCCTCTTCCACTGAGTCAGGACAAGACATCTCTCTGCTACATATGTGCTGGAGGCCTTCGTCTAGCCTGTGTGTGCAGAGCATGTGTTTTTATGATGCATGTTTCACACACATTATAAGATACATGGTAAAATACTTAACTTTCATTGTTCTCACTCAGTATTCCATTTTAAAGGCAAGATAAAGTCTTACCATGTACATTGGGAAAGTGTTAGGAGAACACAGGAGGGGTGCACATTTAATCCCGCCCACACAAACATGCATCATTTCTCAGTTAAGCAAAGATTATTGAGAAAATCACATCTTTATAATACTGCTGTAAACAGGGAGATTATATTTGCTGTTAATGTAACAGTAGCATAAGCCCAACACACATGACATAAATTTCAGCCTCTGGAAGGAAACCAGGGAGGAAGGAGAATCTTATTCCACCACTGTGATGGTTTATGCATCTGTCAAGAGCATGGTCTTTTGCTGAAGTTCAAGATACAAGTTAATAGAAGTTGAAAGTAGAAGTTGTACAGAAGCAGAAGCAGATGAAAATGTGTGTGTCTTATCTAATTCCAGGAGCTTCTTCATGGATGTTCCAAGCCACCACCTGCTCCCAGCATATGCCACTATCATTAATCTGTCATCACTAGCCAATTTATTCCTCACACCTTCTACACACCTTGAAAAAAACATAACAATACTATTTTCTTGGTGACTACTTTTCTTGTTCTCTAACAGATGCACATTTTACATTTTTTTCTTGCAATTGCCATTTTGTCTTTTTCTACTCCCTGCTGGAGTGGTCAGTTTTCTATGCCAATAGAAGCAAGGTGTGCCTTCAAACAAGTGCAATAGTGTAGGGTGTGTAAATGTGAACATAAACACGAGGGTCTATGTCATTTACTTAGGCCATGGATCATCTATGTCATATACAAGTATGAATAGAGACACCCATCTCTCTCTCTCTCTCTCTCTCTCTCTCTCTCTCTCTCTCTCTCTCTCTCTGTGTGTGTGTGTGTGTGTGTGTGTGTGTGTGTGTGTGTGTGTGGTGTTTGCATTGACATGTAAAGGAGAAATGTAGACTGTTTGTTCTCTTTTCGATTTAGGACATACAGAAAGATTCATTTAGGACTTAGGGTGGTCAGAGGTCAACATACAAACAGCAACCAGTCCCATCCACAACAGTGAAAAGATTAAGTTGACCTTAAGTGTACCTTTTGTGCATTTTTTCTGAAAATATGTTGAATACACAAAACATGTCTCACTTGGTTTGCTGAAATAATGGGTCCTGAACCTGCATTGCCTTTTCTCTTAAAGAAGGGAGTTGTACAAATATATATGTACATTTACATCATGTTATATGGCCTAGGCTTATAGGACTGCATTAAAACATCATGAATATAAATCATTATTATCTTAATCTTTTTCCTGTTGTGGATGGGCCTGGTTGCTGTTTGTATGTTAATACTAATTCTGCTTTCCTGGGAGGAGCTGCAGACAAGGAGTAAGTCATACCCAGGTGACTTCTTCTGAACCAATCCCCTAATGAATAAAGGAGCCAGTCACTGGTCAAGCAGACAGGACTTCATTCAGGGTTGGAGAGGGGAAGAGAGGAAGCAAGAGAGAGTTAGGACCTTTTAGAAAGGACAGTATATGGGTATGATAAAGCTACATAGTTATTAGAACTGTGTTTTGAAGCAACGTAGCCTTTTGTAATGTCTTTATTCCCAAGTAATAATATTCCTTTGCATTTTCCTTGGCATGAACATAAAACAGGAGGAATCTTTATGAAGTAAAATGTGGAACATAAGGGAATTTGCTTATACTTAGTATAATCCAATTGACCTGGAACTTCAACTGCACAGACCCTATTCAGTGATTGCAGTAATTGATTACTTCAGTCAGTTTACCTTTGACACACTTTTTGGTACATCAATAAAAAGTGGATAAGCAATTACTATTTCTTTGAGAAAATGTAGCACATTCCTTTCTAGCATTTTGTTGCTGTTGTTATTGTTCTGCCTTTGTGGTGCTGGAAGTCCCATCCAGAGCCTTTTGAATGCCAGGCAAGCATTCTAGCGCCTCAGACCCTCGTCCAGACACTTCTGCATAGAGAGATGTTGGAAAAGTAAATTGGCAGAGGTTTGAATGGTAGAAATGAACATCTCAAGGACATCAGTCGGCAGACTATGATTGTGACTTCGGAGTTCAAGAACATCATGCTAGACCACAAGATTCATTATTCTCTCTCTCTCTCTCTCTCTCTCTCTCTCTCTCTCTCTATCTATCTCTCTCTCTCTCTAGCAAAATACTCAGTTGTGAGAACTTACTCTGTATGTGAAAGAGCAGCATTTTGCAACTCACATCATTTTCTTGGTTCTTTAGAGTGGATACGCATGTAACAAAGTTCTAGACAACCAGTCCTCAGAAGACGTTGCCAGAGAATTTAGAGTTTTCTATCATGAGGAAGGACAGCAACAAAGAAGGATGACATTCTGTTTGTTATTAAACAGAAAATGAGAGTAGCCTGAGCCTCTTGCAGGCATGTGTGCATCAAATTGGCATTGCTATGACATAGTAGGAAGTCTAAAGTAACTCAGGTCAACTTCAATATGGGTGGCTTCATGAACTAGACTATCTTTTCTAGTTTCATGTCTGTTTATTTAAAAAACCAGAAATAATTTCATGGGGGAGGAAAGGGTTTATTTGACTTATAATTCCAAGTAATTGTTCATTTTAGGAAAGTCAAGGCAGGAACTCAAGCAGCTGGTTGTATCACATTATAGTCAAGATCAGTGAGAGAATGAATATATCCTGGCATGATCTCATCTAGCTTTCTTCTGTCTTACATAGTTTTAGAAAACTGTCTAGGGAATGGTGCCACCTACAATGATTTGGGTCTTTTTACATCAATTAAAAAAATCAAGAAAATATGTCAAGGATGTGCATACATCAAATTGATCTGCATAATTGCACATTAAATATCTCTTCTCATGTGATTCTAAGTTTTGTCATGTTGACAGCTAAAAACTAATGTACATAATCAATCCCTTGTCAATTGGACACATAATCACAGTCCAAAATTTTAAAATTTCTAATGCTTTAAAGTGGCAAGATCACTTTTAAGCCCACAGTCACTTTGGAAGTCCAAAGTTACTTAACTCTGGATACCTATTTAAAAAAATTATGTTTTACTATTGCAAAAAGAAACATAAGGACATTTAAAACAATCACCCAAATTACCCAGCAATGTAAAGCCAAATCATACCATTTATTCTCCAATGTTTAGTACTCAATCATAATTTAATAGTCTGGCCCAAAATGGCTTGTGTAACCCCACTTTTTCAGCTCCACCTCATAGTACACATAGCTTCCCTCATAGGCCAGTTCCTTTCTATACCCACAGCTCTCTTTCATGGACATTCAGTTGTCTATTATCCTAGAGTCTCCATTGCAATTTCCCAAAGGCCTCTCAGAGTCTTTCTTCAACTCCAGAATTGCCACCCCAGAGCCCCGACCTTAGCTGCTATTCATGACACTCATGATTTTGCAGACTCAAATTTGTTACAGCAATAACCCCAGTTCTTCAGTACCAGCTGTTCTCTTGATTTTATTTCTAATAACATATCCTGGCCAAAAAAACAACACAGTGAAAGATCAGACTTATTTGGCTTATCATTCCAACTTATGATCCACTATTTTGGGCAAAACAAATCAATAACTCAAACAGCTAGTCACGCAAATAGCTATTCACATCATGTCCACAGTTAGACCAAAGAGCAAATGAGTGCATCTTTGCATGATTGCATGTCTTCCCTCATGTAACTTTCTTTTGACTTTGTGTGCTGCAGAGTTCTCCTGCCAACGGAAAGCTGCTGCCCACAGTGGTGTCTTTGTACATCAATTAGCAAACAAGATAATCTCCCAAACATGTTGCAACAAGCCAACTGATCTTGATAATTCCTTATTAAGCTTTGTCTCCCAGCTGGTTCAAGGCAATATCAAGTTGACAGTTAAAATGAACCAGCACATTATCCAAAAGTCAGAAAATTTGGATTTTAATTTATTTGAGACTCTATGTACTCCTGTTACAAAATCAAATACAATAGTATATTTTTATTTGTTACTACCCAAACACAGCTGAACTGTTTAGCTAAGCTTCAGAAAGCTACTCTGAACATCTTTTCTGTGGTTACTAAGTTAGACTCTTTCTTTTTGAACCATTTTTATTAGCTATTGTATTAGTGTAATAAACTACCCAATATTGGCTGCTTATGAAGATATATCTGACAGATTTGGAAGGTCAAATTTCAAGATTAGGTGGCTGCTGAGGTTTTGTCTTGCTTGTATTGTAGTGCTAAACACTGATCACCCCAGGCTTGGTTGCCTCCAGGGACTGCAAGAACCCAAATTACCTACCTAAAGGTTGCTATGCAACCTTGCTCCCCAAGTTATCCCTGATTGCTGAATAAAGATGCCTACAGCCAACTGTTGGGGAGAAGACAGATAGACAGCACTCTTGGATTCATAGGCTTGGGGTCTGAAGATATTATGAGGGAGAAGAATTGGAGAGAAGAGGAAGTCACCATGGGGTAAGTGAGTCATGAATACATGGCCATGAAGGCTGGCCAGTTGTAGTTAAGTGCAGCCTATAGGGAACTCTGATCTATAATTTGGGGTTATTAATGGGGAAATGGATTCTAATAGCTTAAAAGGTAGATATCTACTCAGTTCTAGTGCTGATGAATGCTTACGAACATACAAGTTTTGTGCCATTTGTCTGGGAACTGAATGATCAAATGCTGGGTAGAAACCACAATTTGAGAATCAGTATTTACTACAACTGCTGAGTCATTGGTTTAGCTTCTGCTTAGGATGTTGGGTAGAACTTACTTTTAAAGATAACCATTGAGTTCACAGAACAATGAACTTAATTTCCCTTTATGTCAGTTTTATCACAAGAATAGTTATGGAAAATCTAAAGCATGATACCATTAATTACTTGCAATGGTATTTTGATTATTAGAACTTTTCTAAAACAATATTTTTATTGCATTGGATAGAAAAAATAATGTAGAGTAAAGTGAATTCCAGACATGAAAAACTTAAAATAATAAAATTGTACTATAGTGATAATTATGACCTGATTAATATATTAAAGATGTGTTGATGGTGAAATTAATAATTCCATAGTATAACAGTGGTTACATTTTTGCGTTATTATAACAACTATAATAATAAGAACTGGTTTTTCATGGTGGGCCAAGCCATATCATTTATTCAATTGTTTCTGGCTTATAGATTTTGTCAGACCTGAAATTGAAGCCTCTGGACAATAGACAATAAAGAAAAATTTCAGTTATACAAATTCCTCAGGCCTTCTTGATTAATCTGCCTCTCTAGCAGTTCTTTTTCTTCCAGAAGGCAACGTCAGAAGATCTTTCCTTGCCTGGCTTGCTGCCTGCTATCCTGATGTTTCGCCAAACTTGCTGAGATTCTTATTAAGTTCTGTTAGTGTTGGAAAATAAAACACACACAAACATACAGAGAGAGAGAGAGATTGAGAGAGGGAGGGAGGGAGAGGAAGAGAGGGAGGGAAAGGGAGAGGGAGAGGGAGAGGGAGAGGGAGAGGGAGAGAGAGAGAGAGAGAGAGAGAGAGCAAGAGAGCTTTGAATCACTGAACTAACTGATTTAAACATGATGATAAAGTGGCTAGTTAGGATTTTGAGCTAGAAACATTGAAGGCCAATTCCTATTTTTTTTTATAAAAATTATAAACATTTTGATGATTGAAAAGTCACCCTTCCTCTTTTATTGCTCAGTTCAGGAGTCAAACCCAAGTGATATTAGTTTTGGTTATAGGTTAGTAACACCCAAGAGTTCTCTGTTCACCTCCTTTATCTGACCCTGCTATATTCTTCCTTATAGTGCTTACCTACATCATGACCGTATTGAACAGATAAACTGAATGCTGAGCTAATTAATTTGAAGTGCAAGTCAAATTCCTCAAATGGAAAGAGGCATGCAAGGCTCTCAATGGGACGAGGGTGTAGATATAAAGAACAGCTTTCCTTTCCTTGTGGTTTTAGATGAAATATCCTGATAATTCATAAATTTTACAATATGGATAGAAATAAATGCTTTGAAACCCATTGTGGTGGTTTGAATGAGAAACGTCCCCTATTGGCTCCAGTATTTGAATACTTGAATCTATGTAGTGGGGAGGTGGTGGTGGCAAATTGTTGGTGGGAGAGGCACTTCAGTGGAAGGGGAGAGGCGTAAGAGAACCCAGATGTTCCTCAACGGAGGAATGGATACAAAAAATGTGGTATATATACACAATGGAATACTATTCAGCCATTAGAAACAATGAATTCATGAAATTCTTAGAGAAATGGATGGAGCTGGAGAACATCATTCTAAGTGAGGTAACCCAGTCTCAAAAGAATACCCATGGTATGCACTCAGTGATAAGTGGATATTAGCCTAGAATCGTGGGACACCAAAGACACAATTCACATACCAAATGATGTCTGACAAGAAGAAAGGAATGGACACTAATGCTGGAAAAGATCAAAGCATCAGTGTAGGGGAATACCAGAACAGAGAAGTGGGAAGGGGTGGATGAGGGAGCAAGGGGAGGGAAAAGGGCATGTGGGACCTTAGGGAGGTGGGGAAACAAAAAAATGGAAATGAAATGTAAATATAGAATATACCAATTTAAAAAAAGGAAAAAAAAAAGAATGTATAGCTTCGCCCCACTCCAAGTTCACTCTATCTGCTTCATGTTAGAAGTTGAAAATGTGATCTTTTAGCCCCATACTCCTGTCACTATACTCTACCCCACTACAATGAACTGTTATCTCCCTAGATCCTAGAGCCCAATCCAAAATACACTGCTCTATAATTGGTCTTGGTCAGGATTATTTTATTACAGCAGCAGAAAAGTAACAAAGTATATCCTGAACTCACAGAACTGAGATAGTGGTGCCAGCTTCACTTACAATCCCATGATCCATTTTCAAGAGCCTCGTAAAGTGTGGAAGATATTCAGGTGGTTTCCTACTGTGCACAGCGATATCACAATTACTGCCTCACCTCAGTGGCCACTTGTCACAATGACAAGACTGGCAGTGCTAATAGGCTTACTTTGAACATGACAACTGAGACACCCAGAGTGGTTTCAGTGAGTTTATTAATTTTTGTCAGTGGCAAGGACAGACTGAAATGTCCTAGTTGTAATGATGGAGAAAGGACATGGAGGAAGGGAAGGGTCAGGACACGGTACTTGAGGCAGGAAGGACAGAGATACCACGATCACCCCTACTGCTATTATTGATAGCCCCTCTCCAGCTGTTCTTCCAACTGTATTAGGTAGATACAAATTGTCACACTCTCCCGTTTTCAAGGGACTGCCTTCCTCAGAACAGTTACTTGCCCACACTGTAAATAAATCTCAGAAGTACTGATTTAAACATACTTGTTTCTAATGCTAATTTTTCTTAAACCATTTCCTCCAAGTGTCCCCAAGCAATTATGTACAGAGCAAGGCTATGTATATCACAGGCCTGTTTGCACCTTATTTTCCCCCAACAAATGGTAGGTGGCCCAAGATGACAGATTTAGACTCATTACATTTTTATCTTCAGTGCTCCTTAAAGTGTCTGTCTAAAAGCATGTGCTTCATAGTCATTAACAGAGAGGCCAAAAGGAAGATTTACCTCTTGAAAGAGTTGAAGAACCCTTTTCATTCTTCCATTCAGGCCCATAACAGGAAGGGAGAGCTAGGCTGATACATGCCCAATCCATATTTATTACAACATCATCCATTTTAATCAGCTGTTTGCCATCTAATAAGAGCCCCCCCCTGCCACCCCAACATTCAGCCTAATGTTTTCAGAGATTGACAGGGAAAAGAGGGAAATAAGATATGAGGTTCTCCCTATAATGATTTTCACCTCCACTCTGCCCCCATTACTGTCAGTGCTCGAAGGACACAGGATCCACAACCTGCCTGCACTCAAGCTGGAAAAGGTGAAAATCTGTTTCAGCAATGGGCTCTGTGCAAAGTGGCTGCTAGCCTGTGGATTACGCTGTTCCCTGACCTTTATGGGATGGAACATTCTTCACAGCTGTCATTACATCAGTGCATTGGCCCAGAAATATCATTAGGGGAGACGTCTTGGCTGGGGATCCATGCTAAGATTAGGGGAGGGGGGCAGGGCTGAGGAAGCGGCATCAGTGATTCAGGAAGCTCATCTCATCTGGATGCTGCTAAGGAGACCCAGGGATGAAGCCAGGGAGCAGGTCCCCATGACCCACCCTATGTTGCACTGTAGACATCTGTTCTTATGTCTATCTCTCCATCAATAGCCTGTAAAGTTGGGAAAAGGTGAGAACTTTTGTTTTCCCTTCATCCTTCACTACCCTGGAACATGTTCAAATTCCCATGAACTTTGGCTTTCTATGAACCTTTCCTGCAATGAAGAGAATCAAAAGTGTTCACATGGAAATGGCCAAAAGACCACATCACATGGGCTAAAGAGCTGGAAAGCAGGGAAGACAATGGTGTACCTCCATATTACAGTAGAACCAGGAGATAGGAAATGACACGCCCAGCACAGGGACAGAAAGACAGAGACTTTCCTACTTAACCTTTCCCCATTACTTCTTCCTTAAATAACTGGATTTATGTCTCATAAGTGAGAAAGAACAATTTTTGTTCAGTCTTTTGCTTCAAATATACATCCCATTTCTCATTTCTTAACATCTTCGCAGATAAAGTGGTGAGAAACCAAATATCTGAATGCCCCACAGCCTAGGCAGATTGCTTCATAAAATGTAGCATCACAAGAAGAGACCACGAAGCACAGAAAGACAGAGTGGGTATAAGGTGACAGGGTATAGAACACTGAAGGTTACGGTCTTGAATTGTTCTCTGAGAGAAGCAGCTTGAGCCAACTCCACGTGGAGCCTTGTAAAATATGCATCTCTGTTTGCTTTATCTCTGAAAGCCCTAAGGCTGACATACTTATTCCTTCTGTCTGGGAATCACAGGAAGGAAAATGTATACTCAACTTTCCTCTCTGTCCTTTCTCTTGTATTAAGAATTTCCACCGACATTATAGCAAGCGTTATGTCCAAAAACCCGATTGTGCAGAAGATTCACTTATATTGACTACCACAGATTTGCTTAAATGACATAGGCCTAGCAAAGGGGTTTAGACGTGTACTGAACCTGATCTTCTTCCTGTTGCCTTTCACAGTGTCCTGGACATGCAGAGCATTGCAGCTAAAACAGGTCTTGCAGGTGTGGGAGACATGCTGTTGTTGTTCAGGATGTAAAGCTGGTCTAGTGCTGAATTGTTAACAGTGCAGTGGATCTGCTTAAGGGTATGCAGACGGCTGAAGGGCGTGGAGCTAGAATCTCACCTCTGCTCTCTCTGTTCTTTTTTTCAGCACAGTAGAGTCCTTCTGTCTCATTTCTCAGCCTCACCATATGAACACATATCATACAGGCAAGGAAAGGTGGGCATAGAAGGCTCAGAGCACGGGGCTGCGCAGTTAAGCTCTGTTTTTGTTTTCTCGCCACCAGCCACGTGACCTCTTTCCCTT
This sequence comes from Apodemus agrarius, assembly GCA_964023405.1. Classification (NCBI taxonomy): domain Eukaryota; kingdom Metazoa; phylum Chordata; class Mammalia; order Rodentia; family Muridae; genus Apodemus; species Apodemus agrarius. The sequence goes on from OZ030016.1 coordinate 65,309,316, forward strand.
TGTCAATATGGGCAGACCCAAGGTTGTGATCGTTTCACCTGGGTTATCGCCACATGACAACACTATAAATGCAATGTGCATTCAAAAAATGCTGTACTCTGATTTTTGAAAACTTGAACCTTTCCTTGGGTGGACAGAGACGGTATGTTTCTGTGTCACTGCACTGGGTTGTCCCGCTAAGTTGGAGCTATGACTCAACCGAGGAAAGGACCCAACTGGTACTCTGCAGTCTACTGAGGTGTTAAACGGAGACATTAACTCAGTTTGGCATACTGAATACAACTCAATGTAATGTTTCCAGTGACCTGTGGGGTTATTAGAAAAATAAACACACCAACACATTGTAAGTCAGGAAGCCTCAATATTACATTTTACTCCCTGGCTCAACAAACAGGCAAGTCTGACTAGATATGATGTGTACGTCAGGGGCAGAGAAGAATAAATCAGCTGGGCAGAAAAAAATTACCAATTACAATAGCAGAAGGAAGTCTGGTGAGGGAATATAGATTTTATAAACAGAAAAGCAAATGCTATGCCAGTGTAACGACTGGCATTGCGAGAGTAGCCTGGCATGTGTGAGATTTAATTTACTGCTCTCTTAAATGAGTTTAATGTTAAACTTACAACATGACGAGAGATTAATAATGCTGCTGGCACCATTGCAGGATAATTATTTCAGGAATGGAAAAACAGTTTTGTGATTGCTGTTGTTATTTCCATTAGCAGTGTTATATTCAGCAGGGTAGTTCTCTTACCTTGCTGGAAAAAGTTTTTAAAAGTTTGCTCATGAACTAATTAGCCAATTTAAAATATTTTTATATCATAAGGTGAAAATGTACCACCATTTTATTACACCTTCAATGTGAGATTCAAGCATCCTTGCTTGAGCCTTCCTTCTTGTTTAACATCTTTGGGTTTGTGGGATATATCACCAGTATCCTGTATTTATGGCTAATACTCACTTATTAGTGAATACATACCATATATATCTTTTGTGTCTGAGTTACTTCACTCAGGATAATATTTCTAGTTTCCCTGAAAAATTCATGATATCCTTCTTTTTAATAGCTGAAAAGTATTCCATTGTGTAAATGAACCACATTTGCCATGTCTATTCTTTGGTTGAGGGACATCAGTGTTGGGAGGGGGAAAATAAAGTGTGTGGAAAGTCAGGAAAGAGGGCCAAAGGGCCAGGAGAATGAATGGAAATCTGCAGCTGCAGTGGGATCAGGGCTTGGGGGTAATCTCTGGGAAATCCCAGAGACCTCAGATGGGGCTGAATCCTAGGAGTCAATGTGGATGACCTTAGCCAAGATGCCTAACAGTGGGGATATGGAACCTGAAGAGGCTACCTTCTGTAGTCAGGCAGGACGCGCAGTGGAGGGATAATGACAAGAACCCACCCACAAAATTTTCGACCCAAATTTGTCCTGTCTAAAAGAAATGTAGGGACAAGATGGAACAGAGATTGAGGAAATGGCCAACCAATAACTGTGTTGGGTCAATTATGCTTGCAGATAGGAGCTTAACATAACTGTCCCCTGAGAGGCTCCACCCAGCAACTGATTGAAGCAGATGCAGATACCCACTGTGAAACATCAGATGGATGTTGGGAACTCATAAGGAGTTGGAGAAATGATCAAAGGCCTTGAATGGGATAAGAACTCCACAACAAGACCAACAGAGTCAATGAACCTGGACCTCAGGGAGCTCTTGGAGACTGAGCACCAAACAAAGGCAAAACCAATTCCCCTGGCACATATGTAGCAGACACACAACTCAGTCTCCATGTGGGTGCCCCAATAACTGAACTGAGGACTTTGCGTAAAGCTGTATCCTGATTATGGAATACCTTCCCCAACAGGACTGCCTTGTATGCACTCAATAGGAGAGGAATGCACCTAATCCTGAAGAGACTTGATGCCCCAGTGTTGGGGGATACTCAGGTATTCTGCACACTCTCAGAAGAGAAAGAAGAATGAAGGAGACTCTGTGAAGGGGAGGGGCTTCAGAGTTTGGGATGTCAATTAATTAATTAATTAATTAATTAATAAGTTAATTTTTTTAAAAAGAAAGAAAATGTTCCACTGTGTTATCTGTTGAACATGCTGAGAACATGTAAACATCCTATATTTTCTATAAAATTCTGTACTCTCTACTTGGCATTTGGTAACTTGCAGATAAATGGGATGATAACATGACTCATTCTGTTTCATTTCCTGATAGCCTTTTTTTTCCTGAATACATGGATAGAAAACATAATTAGTAGGTATAACAATAACTTTTTTAGCTTTAAATATACTAACTCCTGAAAATATCCAGTAGAAGGAATCCTCTGGGTTTGTTGGCATGGAGGGGTCACATTTAACTCTTTTAATATTGTAGGATGGTTGGAATCACTGTAGTCCATACAATGACCAGGGAGGGTCTGGAAGTCAGAGTCACAGGTTAGAGGAGAAAAGAGTACAGAATTAGTATACTTATGGGCTAAAGAGATGACCCAGTGGGTACAATGCTAGCTGTGAAAGCATCAGTACCTTAGTTTGGATCCCCAAAAACCATATACAAATCCAGGTGTGGCAGCAGACATCTGTAAACACAGCATTATTTTTCAGGGACAGGCAGATTTTTTTTTATTTTTTATTTATTTATTTTTTTTATTTTCTATATTCTATGTTTACATTCCAAAGGCTTTCCCCTTTCCCAGTTCCCACCCACCATAGTTCCCATAGTTCCTCTCCCCCCCCAACTGTTCCCCAATCATTCCCCCTCCCCCCTCGGTTTCTTTACTAAACTGGATCCAATCTTTACAGGCACAGGGTCCTCTCCTTTCTTCTTCCTGGGAATCCTTTGACTTGCTATTTGTGCCTTGAGTATTTAGGGCTTCTGGGCTCATTAATATCCACTTATCAGTGATTGCATTTCATGTGCATTCTTTTGTGATTGGGTTAATTCACTCAGGATGATATTTTCCAGGTCTAACCATTTACCTACAAATTGCATGAATTCATTATTTTTAATTGCTGAGTAGTATTCCATTGTATAAATATACCACATTTTCTGTATCCATTCCTCCTTTGAGGGATATTTGGGCTCCTTCCAATTTCTGGCTATTATAAACAAGGCTGCTATAAACATAGTGGAGCATGTGTCCTTATTGCATGCAGGGGAATCCTCTGGGTATATGCCCAGGAGTGGTATGCCAGGGTCCTCTGGAAGTGACATGCCCAATTTTCTGAGGAACTGCCAAATTGATTTCCAGAGCGGTTTTACCATTTTGCAATCCCACCAACAGTGGAGGAGTGTTCCTCTTTCTCCACATCCTCGCCAGCACTTGTTGTCTCTTGAGTTTTTAATCTTAGCCATTCTGACTGGTGTGAGGTGGAATCTCAGGGTTGTTTTGATTTGCATTTCCCTGATGACTAATGATGTTGAACATCTTTTAAGGTGTTTCTCGGCCATCCGAATTTCTTCTGGTGAAAATTCTTTGTTTAGCTCTGTGCCCCATTTTTTGATAGGGTTATTTGTTTCTTTGCGGTCTAACTTCTTGAGTTCTTTGTATATATTGGATATTAGCCCTCTGTCGAATGTGGAGTTGGTGAAGATCTTTTCCCACTTTGTTGGTTGCCGTTTTGTCCTTCTGACAGTGTCCTTTGCTTTGCAGAAACTTTGTAATTTTATGAGGTCCCATTTGTCGATTCTTGATCTTAGAGCATAAGCTATTGGTGTTCTGTTCAGGAACTTTTCCCCTGTGCCCAAGTCCTCCAGGGTCTTCCCAAGTTTCTTTTCTAATAGTTTCAGTGTGTCTGGTTTTATGTGGAGGTCCTTGATCCACTTGGAGTTGATCTTAGTGCAAAGAGATAAGAGTGGGTCAATTCGCATTCTTCTGCATGTTGACCTCCAGTTAAACCAGCACCATTTGTTGAAAAGACTATCTTTATTCCACCGGATGGTTCCTTTATCAAAGATCAAGTGACCATAAGTCTGTGGGTTAATTTCTGGGTCTTCAACCCTGTTCCATTGATCTGCTTGCCTGTTGCTATACCAATACCATGCAGTTTTTAACACAATTGCTCTGTAGTACTGCTTGAGGTCAGGGATATTGATTCCCCAGAAGTCCTTTTATTGTTGAGAATAGTTTTAGCTATCCTGGGTTTTTTGTTGCTCCAGATGAATTTGAGAATTGCTCTTTCTAGATCTATGAAGAATTGACTGGGGATTTTGATGGGGATCGCATTGAATCTGTAGATTACTTGTGGCAAGATGGCCATTTTTACTATATTGATCCTGCCAATCCAGGAGCAAGAAATATTTTTCCATCTTCTGAGGTCTTCTTCAATTTCTTTCTTCAAGGACTTGAAGTTCCTGTCATACAGATCTTTCGCTTGTTTGGTTAGAGTTACGCCGAGATACTTTATGTTGTTTGTGGCTATTGTGAAGGGTGTTATTTCCCTAATTTCTTTCTCTGCCTGCTTGTCCTTTGAGTACAAGAAGGCCAGTGACTTGCTTGAGTTAATTTTATAACCTGCCACTTTGCTGAAGTTGTTTATCAGCTGTAGAAGTTCTCTGGTGGAGTTTTTTGGGTCGCTTAGGTAAACTATCATATCGTCTGCAAATAATGATAGTTTCACTTCTTCCTTTCCAATTTGTATCCCATTGACTTCCTTATGTTGTCTAATTGCTCTTGCTAGAACTTCAAGTACTATATTGAAAAGATATGGAGAGAGAGGGCAGCCTGGTCTAGTCCCTGATTTTAGTGGGAATGCTTCAAGTTTCTCTCCATTTATTTTGATGTTGGCTACTGGTTTGCTGTAGATTGCTTTTACTATGTTTAGGTATGGGCCTTGAATTCCTGCTCTTTCTTTCCAAGACTTTTAGCATGAAAGGATGCTGAATTTTGTCGAATGCTTTCTCAGCATCTAATGAGATGACCATGTGGTTTTTTCTTTCAGTTTGTTTATGTAGTGGATTACATTGATGGATTTCCGTATATTGAACCATCCCTGCATCCCTGGGATGAAGCGTACTTGATCATGGTGGATGATTGTTTTGATGTTCGCTTGGATTCGGTTAGCAAGAATTTTATTTAGTATTTTTGCATCTATATTCATAAGAGAAATTGGCCTGTAGTTCTCTTTCTTTGTTGGATCTTTTTGTGGTTTAGGTATTAGAGTAATTGTGGCTTCGAAGAATGAGTTGGGCAGTGTCCCTTCTGTCTCTATTTTGTGGAATAGTTTGAAAAGTATTGGTGTTAAGTCTTCTTTGAAGGTCTGGTAGAATTCTGCACTAAACCCATCTGGTCCCGAATTTTTCTTTGGTTGGGAGGCTTTCTATAACCCCTTCTATTTCTTCAGGGGTTATGGAACTACTTAGCTGATCTACTTGATGCTGATTTAATTTTGGTATTTGATATCTGTCTAGGAAATTGTCCATTTCCTCCAGATTCTCCAGTTGTTTTGAGTAGATACCTTTGTAGTAGGATCTGATGATCTTTTGAATTTCCTCAGTTTCTGTTGTTATGTCTCCCTTTTCATTTCTAATTTTGTTAATTTGTATACTGTCTCTGTGTCCTTTGGTTAGTCTGGCTAAGGGTTTATCTATCTTGTTGATTTTCTCAAAGAACCAGTTCCTGGTCTTGTCGATTCTTTGTATGGTCCTCTTTGTTTCTATTTGATTGATTTCAGCCCTGAGTTTGATGATTTCTTGTCTTCTACTCCTCCTGGGTGAATTAACTTCTTTTTCTTCCAGGGCTTTAAGGTGTGCCATTAAGCTGCTAGTGTATGCTCTCTCCAGTTTCTTTTTGGATGCACTTAGAGCTATGAGTTTTCCTCTTAGCACTGCTTTCATTGTGTCCCATAGATTTGGGTAGGTTGTACCTTCATTTTCATTGAATTCTAAAAAGTCTTTGATTTATTTTTTTATTTCTTCCTTGACCAAGGTGTCATTGAGTTGAGTATTGTTCAGTTTCCATGTGTATGTGGGCTTTCTGTTGTTTTTGTTGTTATTGAAGACCACTCTTACTCCATGGTGATCTGATAGGAGGCATGGGATTAGCTAGATCTTCTTGTATTTGTTGACATCTGTCTTGTGACCAATTATATGGTCTATTTTGGAGAAGGTACCATGTGGAGCTGAGAAAAAGGTATATTCTTTAGCTTTAGGATGAAATGTTCTATATATATCTGTTAAATCCAATTGGTCCAGAGTTTCAATTAGTTTCACTGTGTCCCTGTTTAGTTTCTGCTTTCCTGATCGGTCCATTGAGGAGAGTGGAGTGTTGAAGTCACCCACAATTATTGTGTTAGGTGTAATGTGTGCTTTAAGCTTTAGTAAGGTTTCTTTTACGAATGAGGGTGCCCTTGCATTTGGAGCATAGATTTTCAGTATTGAGAGCTCTTCTTGGTGGATTTTCCCTTTGGCCAGCAAGAAGTGACCTTCTGAGTCTCTTTTGATGATTTTAGGTTGGAAGTCAATTTTATCTGATATTAGAATGGCTACTCCAGCTTGTTTCCTGAGACCATTTGCTTGTAAAATTGTCTTCCAGCCTTTTACTCTAAGGCAGTGTTTGTCTTTGACACTGAGATGCGTTTCCTGTATGCAGCAAAATGTAGGGTCCTGTTTCCATATCCATTCTGTTAATCTATGTCTTTTTATTGGGGAATTGAGTCCATTGATGTTAAGAGATATTAAGGAATAGTAGTTATTTCCTCCAGACATTTTTGAAATTATATTTATTTATTTTATTTATTTTTTTATATTCGAGAGGTTACCTTTTGGGTTTAATGAGAGGAGGTTTCTATCTTGCTTCTTCCCGGGTGTAGTTTCCATCCTTGTCTTGGTGTTTTCCCCCTATTATCCTTTGTAGGGCTGGATTTGTGGAAAGATATCGTGCAAATTTTGTTTTGTCATGGAATACCTTGATGCCTCCATCTATGGCGATTGAGAGCTTTGCTGGGTAAAGTAGTTTTGCCTGAAGTTTGTGTTCTCTTAGAGTTTGCATTATATCTGCCCAGGATCTTCTAGCTTTCATCGTCTCAGGTGAGAAGTCTGGTGTTATTCTGATAGGTCTTCCTTTATAAGTTACTTGGCCTTTTTCTCTTGCTGCCTTTAATATTCTTTCTTTGTTTAGTACATTTGGAGTTTTGATTATTATGTGACGGGATGTATTTCTGTTCTGATCCAGTCTGTTTGGGGTTCTATATGCTTCTTGTATATTCATGGGCATCTCTCTCTTTAGGTTGGGGAAGTTTTCTTCCATAATTTTGTAGAAGATATTTGCTGGCCTTTTAACTTGTACATCTTCATTCTCATCTATACCTATAATCCTTTGGTTTGGTCTTCTCATTGTGTCCTGGATTTCCTGGATGTTTTGGGTTACAGCCTTTTTGCATTTAGTATTTTCTTTGACTGTTGAATCAATGGTTCCTATGGTATCTTCGGCTTCTGATATTCTGTCTTCTATCTCTTGTATTCTATTGTTGATATTTGCATCTATGGCCCCTGATTTCTTCCCAAGGTTTTCTATCTCCAATGTTGTCTCCCTCTGCGATTTCTTAGTTGTTTCTACTTCTGTTTTTAGTACCTGGATGGATGTGCTCAGATCTTTCGCTTGCTTGATTGTGTTTTCATGTATTTCTTTAATAGATTTTTGTGTTTCCTCTTTCATAGCTTCTACTTGTTGGCCCACGTTCTTCTGTATTTCTTTAAGTGAATTTTGTCTTTCCTCCTTATTGTCTTCTTCTTTTTGATCCATCTTCTCCTGCATTTCTTGAAGTGATTTTTGTATTTGCCTTGTAAAGGCTTCTAAATTTGATCCATTTTCTCTTGTATTTCTTTACGAGATTTTTCTATGTGTTCAGCTACCAGCATCCTGACCAGTGATTTTATATCCAAGTCTTGTTTTTCTGGTGTTTTGGGGTATCCAGGGCTTCCTGTTGTTGGCGAACTGGGTTCAGATGCTGTCATGTTGCCTTGATTTCTGTTAGTGACATTCCTTTGTTTACCTTTTGCCATCTGGTTATTTCTGGTGTTGGTTGACCTTGTGGACAGGCAGATTTGTATAGCTCGCTAGGTATTCAAGCATTCTAGGCAACAATAAAGCTTCAGGTTCAATGTCTGACCAAAAATATAAGTAATGTCAATGTCTGGTCTTCACACATGTGTTTGTGGGTACAAATAGACAGACAGACACACACACACACACACACACACAAATACATCTGTGTACTCATGTGCATACCCATGTATATAAGCACCAATATTGTAATAATACCTTTTGCTCATACTTTTGATCATAATGTTCCATACTATAAAATAGAAACACACTGATGAATATATGGCAGCCTGTTGGAAAAGTCTTTGAATTTGTCATAAAGCTTCCCTTCCTGAAATTTTCTAAAGACACAGTGAATTACCATGTTGTGTAACTGTGAAAAGTGTATTCTTATTTCTTCCTGTACTTTGTACTCTTTAGGAGTACACTTGCGATTCTCATTGCTTGGACTTGCTTGGTTGTATGATGAAAATATTGTGCTTCCAACTCATTTTCCATTTCCTTTTATGTATGTTGATGTAGCTCCAAAACTGAATAATGTGGATAACTGTAAATGGCTTTGAGCCCTTTCTGCATTCACATTTCCAAGAGTCATTATTGCCACACAGAACAACAAAGAAGCAATGGGAGCACAAAATGCATACTGTGAACGCATCACAAGACTGTGAAACCATCTATCTGGAGACTCCCTGCCTCAGCACCTCCCATTGGTACTCATGAATTGTGATCTAGCTCTTGTGTCTTTAAGGCTTTGAAATGTGATGTTAAATTTTATGTATACATCCCAGAAGTGATACTGCAAACTGTATATTTGTGAATTTGAACATTATGCCTATAGATCTGTAGAATGCACTTAGGGAAGCATAGCCAGTCAGCCCTGTGGATGTCAGTCCCTTCATTTATAAATGGGAAATTACAGAAGGATGATAAAAATATACCATTAATGATGGGCCTATTGTGAATCAGACAATGCTTGATTGCCATTGGGAAACTGAAAAATACTTTGGGGTCTCCTTCGTTTCTCTTTAGTCTGTACTCTGTCTGGTTGTTTCTTCACTTACATTCTTCAAATTTTCCTGTACTTGAGATTCACAGTGAAAAATCATAGATTTCTTATAGCATCTAGTGAAAAATCATAGCAAAGGCAGACTGGACTCTAATTCTTGGAAAAAAAAACAAGCCCAGAAGTCAAGTAAGATAAAGTTGAGAAAGAGGAGAGATATGACACATTCCCATGAGAGTAATATAGACAGGGCAGTCATGCACTCATAACTGTTGTAGGTGTTAGGATAGGGTCCACAGAAAGCTGGACCAGTAACCATCAAGTCAGAGATGGGCATGTGCTCATGAGCTCCTTCACTGCTAGGAAGAGCAACTGGAAATTGTGGAATGAGAGGAAGTCAGCGCTTTCAGTGGTTAGTTACTCACGCTCTATTGGGTAGCTCCACATGCATGCCCATGAGTGGCTCTAGTAAAAGCCAGTGTCACAAAACAAAGGAAAAAGACATGAGAGAGGACTAACAACTTGGTGGCAGGAAAGCAGAAGTTGAGGGCTAGTGGAGATGAAAGATAGATAAATGAAGTGTTGTCAAAATACAGTATGTATGTGTATATGTATGAATGTATGTATGTATGTATGTATGTATGTATGTTATTAGGTATTGAAAATTAGGTGTTATTCACTAGAGGTTCTGAAGGAATCAATCGTGAATGTTCATGGTTAATATTCATTCCATAAATTTTGAAAAATGTAAATAATATTTTTTTTTGTTTTTTTTTTTTCGAGACAGGGTTTCTCTGTGTAGTCCGGGCTGTCCTGGAACTCATTCTGTAGACCAGGCTGACCTTGAACTCAGAAATCGGCCTGCCTCTGCCTCCCAAGTGCTGGGATTACAGGCATGCGCCACCACACCCGGCTAATAATATTATTTTAAAAGATACATAATACAAAAGAAATGTTTAATAATATAAAACTACTGAAAAAAATAAATATTGTATTCTGTATTTAAGTTATTCTGTAACTTGAAAACTCTGTTCATTGAATGGGCTGCATTCAAATTTGGTGAGGATGGTGATGGATAAATTTAACTGTAGTCCATTAGGCTGCTACATAATGATAAAATGGAGGGAAATAATGTAGGAAAATAGTAAAGAATAAATGTCCCGTGATCTTCTATAATCAGATGTGAGGATCTGGCCCACAGTCTTTTTGTTTTGTTTTATTTTGTTTTGTTTTGTTTTTCTTTTGAGTTTGTGATTTAGGAGATAGACTCTGCAAAACATTTTTTGGATTATAATAGATGGGAATAGCTATAAAAAGATCCTTCATTTTGTGCTTTTGCTTAAACTGTATAGCTAATGATTCTGTTATTTTGACTTTATAGTTTTATTTTTTAATTAATTAATTTATTTTCTTACATTGCATATTTTATTTCCCCCATCCACCCTCTAACTGTCCCATATCCCAAACCTCCTCCACACCCCTGTCTCCACATGGATGTTTCTATTCCCCCACCTCACCAGACCTCTAAACTCCCTGGGGCCTCCAGTCTCTCAGACCCAGCAGTCCTCTACTGTATGTGTTACGGACCTCATATCAGCTGATGTATGCTGCCTGTTTGGTGATCCAGTGAGAGATCTCAGGGTGTCCAGATTAATTGAGACTGCTGGTTCTCCTATAGGATTGCCCTTCTCCTCAGTGTCTTTCAGCCTTTCCTAATTCAGCCACAAGGGTCAGCAGTTTCTGTCCATTGGTTGGGTGCAAATATCTGCTTCTGACTCTTTCAGCTGCTTGCTGGGTCTTCTAGAGTGTGGTCATGCTAGGTCCATTTTTGTGAGTCCTCCATAGCCTCAGTAATAGTGTCAGGCCTTGGGACCTTCCCTTTTAGCAGAGTGATTATCCCTGTTTTCCAATTGTTTACTATCAATAGCCATTGCTATGTCTGAGTGATGTATAATTTCATTGTTTCTGTTTTTGTTTTGTTTGGTTTTTGAGCTTAAGAATAATTTTTCATTAGATATTTTCTTAATTTTCATTTCAAATGTAATCCCCTTTCCTGGTTTTCCCTCCAAAAAACCCTGTCCCCTTTCCCCTCCTCCCTCCCCCTACTCACCAACCCACCCACTCCCTCTTCTCTGTCCTGGCATTTCCTTATACTGGGGCATCCAGCCTTCTCAGGACCAAGGGCCTCTCCTCTCTTTGATGACTAACAAGGCCATCCTCTGCTTGAGTTTGTTTGTGAATTGTCCAACAGAGGAATGGATACAGAAAATGTGGTATACTTACACAGTTATTAAAAACAATGAATTCATGAAATTCTTAGGCAAATGGATGGAACTAGAAAATATCATCCTGAGCGAGGTAACCCAACCACTAAATAACACACATGGTATACACTCACTGATAAGTGGATATTAGCTCCAAAGCTTGGAATATCCAAGATACAACTTACAGGACAAACGAAGCTCAAGCAGAGAATAATTTTGACTAGATTTTTAGATCTTTAAAATATTGGTATTTTATATTTTGTCATGATTCTTCTTTATTCAGCTTTTATTAGGCATTCTCAGTGAATATTAAGAGGGTGGTGACAATAATCTCATAGCATGCTGAAAATCCTTAAACACAAAATGATATCCTTTGACTGAGATAATACTGCAGTGTGACGATAGGCATTCTAACGTCAGCTTTACATTAGCTTCACTGTTATTACATACACACACATGTCGATGACACTTGTTTTAGGCTGAGCACTGAAATCCACTTAAAATCCTGCAAACCATCATAGCAAACATGTCAGCTAAATGAACTGCAAAAGAACTAGAGAAGGCTTAATTTCTCTAGTCTGCCTATGAAAGACAAAATTGCTCTTCATGATGCTGTGGATCTTGTTTTTATTGTGGTACAAAAATGATATCATATTTTCTGCTTAGACTGAATTGCTTTTGATTCCCCATTGCATGTGCTCTTGTAAAACGATGGCTGGCTTGCCAGCTTTCTTGACAGCATTGAAGGGCAGGAGTGAGGTTTGGGAAGGTACTAGGTACAAAGTGACCTTTCCAAAAGGCAGCAAGAGTAGATCAGTGTCACCTTGTGCATTCAGGATTCTGCAGTAAGTACAGCAGTTGGGAGGCATTGGCCTTCAGACATCTGGGAGCCTCTGGAATAGCACTGTGGGTAGAAGAGCCTCTTCTAGCAACAGCAGCAAGTGAGCATCCTGATGTAACGGCAGCAGCTTTCTTCAGTTTTTGATAGTGTGACGCAAAATTATTCACTCCTTTTGTGAAAATAGAAGTCTTCTTGACCTTTCAACAAGTTGGTTTCTAACATTCTGTATTGCACCTGCCTTCTTTACTTTAAAATTTTATTTACATGCATGTATGAATGTATTTTGTATGTATTTACTTTACATCTGTACCATGGTTTCCCCTCCTTTCTTTCCTCCCAGGTCTTCCCCCTCCACAGCCCCACAATCTACTCCTCAGTTTCTCAGTTTCTCTTTGTTTCTCTTCAGGGAAGGGGGGAACTCCCATGGATGTCAACCAGCCCTGGCATATCACGTTGCAGTAAGACTAGGTGAATTCTTTCCTATTGAGGCTAGGCAAGGCAGCATAGTAGGAGGAAAGTGTCCTAACGGCAGGCCACACCATCAGCGACAGCTCTTGTTCCTCCTGTTAGGAGTCCCATATGAAGACCAGACTATCCAACTGTAACATAAGTGTGAGGGCCTAAGTTAGTCCCATGAAGGCTCCCTGGTGGGGAGTTTAGTCTTTGGGATCCTGTATGGACTCAAATTAGTTGATCTGTATTTTTTTTCTTGTGGTGTCACCGACACCTCCAGCTTCTACAGTCTTTCCTTCCACTCTTACACAGGATCCCACAAACTCCACTTAATGTTTGGAGGTTGGTCTCAGCATCTGTTTTCATCTGCTGCTGGAGAAAGTCTCTTTAAACACACACACACACACACACACACACACACACACACAAAAAAAAAAAAAAAAAACCACACACACCCTATAGGATTTCTCCTTGTACCTCTAGATATCCTGAAACTCGCAAGACTAGGCTGAACTTGAACCCAGTGTGTGTCACCATTGCCTGGCAGCATCTGCCTTATTAAAATGTCTTTAATAATTTCTGGTTTTGTCTAACCCTGAAATATATATATATATATATGAATTGAGGATTACTTCTAAAATATAACCAACTCTTTCATAGAGTGGTATGACAGGGTCCTCTGGAAGTGCCATGCCCAATTTTCTGAGGAACCACCAGACTGATTTCCAGAATGGTTGTACCATCTTGCAATCCCACCAACAGTGGAGGAGTGTTCCTCTTTCTCCACATCCTTGCCAGTACCTGTTGTCTCTTGAGTTCTTTTTTTTTAAATGTAAAATCTTATTTTTTGTGTGTTTTCTTTTTTTTAATTTTTATTTTTTATATTCTTTCATAGTTTGTGAATACTTTAGCTAATACTTGAAAAATGAAGATTAGTATATCTCATATCTTATGTTGTATGACAATTCCTAATCAGACATTTATTAGTCAAAGTTCTATAAAGAAACAGAATTGATAGAATGCTATCTCTCTTTTCCTCTCTCTTATCCTATCTATCTATCTATCTATCTATCTATCTATCTATCTATCTATCATCTATCTAATGTATGTATAGGCACGTATATATACATATATATTTGCATATGTGAATATATATAACATATATTAATACATACTAAATGGGATTTATTAGAATGGCTTACAGGCTATAGTCCAGCTAGTTCAACAATGAATGTGAGAATCTAGTAGATGTTTATCCCAAAAGGCTGGATGACTCAGCTGGTCTTCAGTATATACCAGAATTCTGAAGAAGTATACTCTAATGTCAATCAAGGAATTGACTTGCCAGAGAGAGGTACAAAAAGCAGGCAAAAAAGCAAAGAGATTTCTTCTTCCATTTTCTTTATATAGGCATCTATCCACAGATGTGGCCCAGATTAAAGGTTAATCTTCCCACTTCAAAATATCTAGCTTAAGGTGAGTCTTCTCACTTCAAATGATTTAATTAAGAAAAAGCCCTCACAAATGTACTCAGATTCTTGGGTTTTAGTTAATTCCAGACGAAGAATAGCTACCCTAAGTCATAAACAAATACATAATTTCAACTAGTAGGGTCCCAGTGCTAGATCAATGAAATAGCTCTATGCAATTCCAACTTGATGAACTAATGGTCATAGAAAAATGGGTGAGGGATTGTTTAAGGATGGCAAGAGACTCCTTTATAGCAACATCACTGTAAATTCACATCAAAATATGTCTGATAACTTTCCTAAATACTAATCATTGTCGTCCCTATTCCTAGTCATCGTTGTACTTCTTTTTTTAATGTTTTTATTGTTATTTATTCTATATTCTTTGTTTACATTCCAAAGGCTTTCCCCTTTCCCAGGTCCCCCCTTACCATATGTCCCATAAGTCCTCTCTCCCCCACCTATTCCCCAATCATGCCCCCCCCACCATTTCTCTGTTCTGGTACTCTCCTACAAAACTGGATCCAGTCTTTTCAGGACCAGGGTCTTTTCCTTCCTTCTTCTTGGGAATCTTTTGACTTGCTAATTGTGCCTTGAGTATTCAGAGCTTCTGGGATCATTAATATCCACTTATCAGTGATTGCATGTCATGTGTATTCTTTTGTGATTGGGTTAACTCGCTTAGGATGATATTTTCCAGATCCAACCATTTGCCTACAAATTGCATGAATTCATTATTTTTAATTGCTGTATAGTATTCCGTTGTATAAACATACCACATTTTCTGTATCCACCCCTCCTTTGAGGGACATCTGGGCTCCTTCCAACTTCTGGCTATTATAAATAAGGCTGCTATGAACATAGTGGAGCATGTGTCTTTGTTGCATGCAGGGGAATCCTCTGTGTATATGCCCAGGAGTGGTATGACAGGGTCCTCTGGAAGTGCCATGCCCAATTTTCTGAGGAACCACCAGACTGATTTCCAGAATGGTTGTACCATCTTGAAATCCCACCAACAGTGGAGGAGTGTTCCTCTTTCTCCACATCCTTGCCAGTACCTGTTGTCTCTTGAGTTCTTTTTTTTTTTTAATGTAAAATCTTATTTTTTTGTGTTTTCTTTTTTTTTAATTTTTATTTTTTTATATTCTTTGTTTACATTCCAAAGGCTTTCCCCTTTCCCACTTCCCTCCCCACCATACATCCCATAATTCCTCTCCCCCCCAACTATTCCCCAATCATTCCCCCCCCCCACGATTTCTCTGTTCTGGGTCTACAAAACTGGATCCAATCTTTTCAGGCCCAGGGTCCTCTCCTTTCTTCTTCTTGGGAATCATTTGACTTGCTAATTGTGCCTTGAGTATTTAGGGCTTCTGGGCTCATTAATATCCACTTATCAGTGATTGCATTTCATGTGTATTCTTTTGTGATTGGGTTAACTCACTTAGGATGATATTTTCCAGGTCTAACCATTTACCTACAAATTGCATGAATTCATTATGTTCCACTATGATTATAGCAGCCAGAAATTGGAAGGAGCCCAGATATCCCTCAAAGGAGGAATGGATACAGAAAATGTGGTATATTTATACAATGGAATACTAGTCAGCAATTAAAAATAATGAATTCATCTTTGTGCTTCTTATATGCTATATTACATCCCAAGACTATGTGTATTTGGGGAAGGATTAAAGGCTGGTGTGGGAATGATTGGCTGGTGCCTCAATAAGGGTTTGATAACTCCCCCACTCATTTGCAGAATGTTAGTAGTCCTGATCTTGTTAAGGCCTCATATGGATAATTAAACTTGCTTTGTGTTCAAATTGAAGCTATGTTCAAAATCTACCCAGATATTTTTGTCAGGCTGCATTCATTAAGATGGAGCTAACCCTAAATCATGAACAAGAAGACAGTTTATATGAATTTCCTCTATTACCTTTCCGTCTTGATTTTCCCTCTGAGCAGATGACCCAGTCTCAGTTGTTCACACAGTTACCCACAGCACATGTTCTAAAACTGCAAAAGCAAGAAGTCATGTTATATTATACCAAATGGAGTAAAATGACCATATTAGGATTGCTTTGTGAATATTGCAGCTTAGATGTTTCAGCCCTATCACTTTTAATAGGGCCACGCAACACTTTCTTCTGCATTCTTCTTTGTTTGCGTGACAAGTATTAACATGAAGTGCCTGTTCCTGAAAGACACGAACACATCTCTAAACCCCCCAGGCAGGTCACTAAAGACAGATCAGCATAATTACTTGGCTGAAGTCCACCTTGATTAACAAATGAGTTGATTGAAATTACTTTCCAAAGTGTGGGAGAGATATAACTTAGAGTATTGATGATCCAAGTGCCACTAGATCAGTTAACATCCTATCGCAGCATGGGTGATGAAAGCCACAAAGATCTACTCATTTATCTATCTCCAGTAAGCTTTCCAACTCCTATGTGTTTGGATACTTCAAAGGCCGCATGTCCTGGGGAAGGATTACATACAGCTAGGGTAGAAGGTATGTAGCTGGAGTCTTTAATGTCTGTTGACCCTTGCTCCTTCCAAGCACTTATTAGGGAATGTTAATAATGTTTATGCTAGTGTTCTGATTCTGAGGTATCAGTGACCTTTATTATGGTAGGAGGATAGAGCTCTACACTATCCTGTTGTTTCTCATATTGAGTTTAAAATGAGATACATTAAGAATATACTGGCTAAGTCATAGAACACTTGCTTGTGAATTCAAATGACCTCCAAATAGCTTGAAAAATCCTTTATGTAAAGTACCAATCTCAGAAATTGGCTTGACTGGGCAAAAACATCCACTTATACAGTGTATTGAAATACAACCTTATCTAAATGATACTTATTTAACTGACATTGTAAGTGTGTCACAGTATGACTATAAAATAGTTTCTTCAAGATTATGCGTTAAAGTCTACATTCCTAGTTGATGGCTTTCATTTGGGAGCTGGCAGAAATTTTAAAAGGAGGAAATAGGTCAGTTTGGATAGGTCTTTGCAGTTATAATTTATGGTGGTCTCTTTAACATTCTTTCTGTTTCTTCTGATATGGCATAAGCAGGCTTTGCTATGAGTGTTGGCCACCCTGATGCTCTGCCTCATCTGGGGTCAGAATCAACAGACTAGTACTGCTGACTGAACGGTCTATAAAATTGTTAAACAGTTATTTTAAATTGTTTTCACTGTGTATTGTATCACAAAAATTTAAAACTAACACAATGTTCATTAATTATTCTAAATAACCAATTGTGTAAAATGGTGATCTACACTATAAGGTCATTTCACAAAATTTAATACATGTATAGGGATGCTGACACACAAAAATCATAATTCCGAGGCCTGTCTGGGCTACAGAACAAGCTCAATGCCAGTCTAGGCAAGTTAGTGAGAACCTTGTCTTAAAGTAAAATGTAAAAAAGAGATTTGAGAATATAGGTCAGTGGTAGAGCCCTTTGCTTGCACATGTTAGGTCCTTGATCCAACTCCAAGTGCCAAATAAAACAAGAAAGGAAGAGAGGAAAAGAAGAAAACGATGATGATGGGAAGAAAGCAAGAAAGAGTGAAAGAACAAGGTAAGGAAAGAAAGGAAAAAAAGAAAAAGTAACAGTTCTCTTTCAGATTCTGTATTTTGGGTGGTCGGAAATATAATTTTCCTCAATAAATTAAAAAGAGTAGAGTATAAGGGTAAAGATATTGGAGAAAGAAAAAAAAGATATTGGAGAAAGAAGAAATTATTTAGTTTAGCATAGTCAAAAAATTTCAATGAGGAATGTTTTAAATATATGTATATGTTTACATATGTGCATACGTATATGTATATGTGTGAGTGTGTGTGTGTGTGTGAGTAGTAGTAGTAGTAGTAGTAGTAGTAGTAGTAGTAGTAGTAGTAGTAAATTTTATTATATTTTCTAACAGAGACTTCCAGAAACACCCTGGGATGATACATCAGGACTAGAACGCTGCCAGGAAGACTTCTCCTCACAAGCCAATGAGGATTTGTGCAGGGAGCAGGGGTCAGACAAACAGTGCAACAGTTCTGTGAGGGTCATTGCGTCTTTTAGCAAAGCAGAAGTAACCTTGCTCAACTAGAAGAATAATTAAAGTTTATTTCTAGGTTGAATTAAGCCCAACAAGAACAAGAACCACAAATTTAGTGTCTGATCCAAGCAAGACCTTGATGCCTCAAAGATACTTCAGATAACTACACTGATTTATGACTGAATAACAGTCCATTCTAAATTTGATCCATTTAACCCCCAGTTCTGTCTGCATTTTTCTCTAGTTTTGAGACATATATGTATGTATGTACATGTACACACCTGTATATACACACACATATATACATATATACATATATACATAGATATGTACTAATACACATATACATGTATGCATATGCATGAACAATGCACACACACACACACACATATATACACACATGCACACATATACACACACGCGCATGTGCACACACACATAATACCTACATACTTGTTTCGATGAAAGGATCATGCCTGGAAGCACTACAGATCCCCCAGTGACTCTTTTTTAGCATGATCATCTTCATTTAGCAATATTACAGAGGAGGTGAGAGGGTTTTTTTAGACAGCTCAAGTGAAACATGGAGTAAAGCATCTTAAAATTATGCGAGATCTCTTCAGTCATAGGCTAAGAAGCATAATCATTTAATAATTACAAAATGTGTCATTCTCTCTGCTTTAGCCAGAAATGGTGCCCCTCTTAAAGTTTATACTTGACCTTAGCAAGAATATGAGAATGTGGCAATTGTTTTGTGTTGTAGGAAGGGCATAATAATGCCCTGGCTGAGTTCCTCTCTCTGACCAGCCTTCAGTGCTCCCTTCCAGTCCAATGCTGAACTCTGGCATGCAGAGATTATTAACACGCTGTCTTTTGATTGACAATTTCAAAACACATAAAAATCCTCAATGGAGAAAAAGTGGCAAGGTTTAGATTGAAAGGTTTAAATTCTCAGCACTTTCGAAATGGCAACAACTTTATTCCACAGTGCTTGTGAGCAGAGATAATACAAGAGACTACCCTGTGAAAGGGCCCAAGTTGAATTACTTTGACAAAAAGAACATTCCTCTTTTTCAACTCAGCTACAGAATAATTCCAAAAATGCTAAATCTCACTAAATCACCTCTTAAATCATAGTTAAGAGTAGGCTCTTAACCCAAACTCAATTTTAAAAAAGAAAAAAAACCCTGCCTGAGGATAGAAAAGGATTGTCATAGGAAGAAAAGAAGTTTATGGGATAAAAGAAAAAGCCAGTGGGTGAAATTTTAAAAATGCATATATGTCACTTAAGTCTACAGAAAACACTTATCAACAGCTGGCCCACATAGGAGATAAATTGCTAGACCTACACATGTAGAGAGAACTGTCTCGGGCAACATGCATCTGTGCAATCTATCAATAGACATTCATCAATTGCCTGATGCATTTCAAGGGCTGTTAATGACAAATAGTTGGGCATAGGACAACCAAAGTGGTCTGTCAAACGACAAAAACAAGATCATGCCAGGTTTTGCAATAAAACTAAGTCCAGTGTTTAGACCTACACGATCCTCAAGAATCAACCAATTCCCCTCTCCTGCTTCATCTCATCTCTTGCATCATTCATAAACTCAGACTTCCGGGATTGGTTCCAACTCCTTTGAGAACAGAAGTAGAGAAAAAAAAAAGAAAATCTAATCTATATTTTTGTGGAGTGGATACATCTCTGACACTTTTGACTGCTCTTAAGACTCTTTTCCTATTAGATTATCTTGTCCTCAATATGAGGACTTTTGCTTTGCCTTATTGTATCTTTTTAGTCCTGTGTGTCTATAGTCTCTTTGGAGACCTGCTCTTATCTGAAAGAGGAAACAGAGAAGGACTGGTTCTGGGGGAGATAGGGGTGAGATAGTAGGAATGGAGGGAGGGAAATTGTAGTTGTAGTGTATTGTATGAGAGAATAATTTACTTTCAATAAAAAAAAATAAAAAAGAAGTAGAGAGACTTTTATTAAAATGAGGGATTTCTATGAGGTTACTATTTCAAGGTTGCAAATGGAAGACAAACACGGAATTAGATAGGGGAAGAACAGCCTCATTTATTGCCAAACTGATTACACTACTTCTAACAATATGAAGATTCTGTCCAGATTCCTCTTTTCCAGATTCTGGGAAATTTCCTCTGGAAAACAAAGATTTAAGTATGAACAATGTGTCTCCTAGCTCCCTCTTGGCTTCTATCTCTAATAGACTAGTGTCTTCTCTACAGGACATTGATCCTCATTAACTACTGGATTATGTAACACTGACCTCCTAAACAGTCAGTAGTTAAACCTGAATCTGTACAGTTTAATGTTATTTTTATGCTATTTACTGTCACTGTCAACCGGGCTTGCTTGAAGATGACTTCTCCCTGGAAATTCCAGTACCTATTATGTAAGGTGTGTGTGCCAACACCTGCTGTCTCCTGAGTTTTTAATCTTAGCCATTCTGACTGGTGTGAGGTGAAATCTCAGGGTTGTTTTGATTTGCATTTTCCTGATGACTAATGATGTTGAAAATTTCTTAAGGTGCTTGGCGAGGATGTGGAGAAAGAGGAATACTCCTCCATTGCTGGTGGGATTGCAAGATGATACAATCACTCTGGAAATCAGTCTGGTGGTTCCTCAGAAAACTGGGCATGGCACTTCCAGAGGACCCTGTTATACCACTCCTGGGCATATAACCAGAGGATTCCCCTGCATGCAACAAAGACACATGCTCCACTATGTTCATAGCAGCCTTATTTATAATAGCCAGAAGCTGGAAAGAACCCAGATGTCCCTCGATGGAGGAATGGATACAGAAAATGTGGTATATTTATACAATGTAATACTACTCTGCAATTAAAAACAATGAATTCATGAAATTTGTGGGCAAATGGTTGAAACTGGAAAATATCATCCTAAGTGAGGTAACCCAATCACAGAAGAATACACATGAAATGCAATCACTGATAAGTGGATATTAATCAGCCTAGAAGCTCTGACTACTCAAGACACAATTAGCATATTAAATGATTCCCAAGAAGAAGGAAGGAGAGGGCACTGGTCCTGAAAAGGCTTGATCCAATATTGTAGGGGAGTACCAGGACAGAGAAAGGGGAGGGGGGTGATTGGGGAATGGGCAGAGGGAAGAGGACTTATGGGACATATAGTGAGGGGGGAACTGAGAAAGGGAAAAGCATTTGGAATGTAAACAAAGAATATATACAATTAATAATAATAATAATAATAATAATAATAATAATAAAAAGAAATACATGTGTGCATACTGTTCAATAGCACATGGGACTGAGGTTGAAAAAACCTACCAATGGTACAGAGTGCAAAGTATATTACGGTATAGTAATCTGTAGACAAATGAAACTGAACAGGTCTGGCTAGCATACATACTGGGTATAACACAACTGCCTTCTGTTCTGTAAAGAAGTCTCTTTCATTCCCAGTTCAGACCCCTACCTGTGCTTTGAAATAGCAGATCTTATTTTGGCTTTTTTTTTCAAATACCTTTTCCATGTAAGGCACTTCTTGACTCCATGTCCAAGATAGATCCTTTGTGCTAGACTCCAGCTTATCCCTTTCTCCCATTTTATTTCCTCCTAAAAGTTATCACTATTAAAATCACTTTGCATTTTTTAAATTATTCACACATTTATTATCTGCCTTCCTGTCCTATAAGTTGGAGGTTCTATCAGTCATGTGTGTTGGTGTATTTCTAGTATATGCTGCAAAAATGGAACAGAAGATTTGTTCAAAATTTACTTATTTTGAAGAGGACACGTAAAGGAAAAGTGAGTACAATAGTCTGACTATGAAGAATTCTAGATTTAGTATGGGAAAATATGTAAATATTCAAAAACCCAAATCTTGTGTAAAATACTCCATTTGAAGACCATTCAGACTGTCAAAAACTTTAGGAAAGGCATTACTTCAGACTGAGAAGAAAGTTTTATAGAATGACTGAGACTTGGCTGGTACAAGAGCAAAGTCTCAGAGGTACCTGAGGACAGCCAGTGAGATGTCAGAGGCTCTCTTCACTCTCTCATGCATTGTTGGTATAAACATCACTCTGTCCTCTCTTGCTAGGGTCCTTGGGTAAATAATAAGCATCTTTGTCTCAGCCTCTCTGTCTATGAATAGGTATGATATTAGAAGTATCCAGAAACTTTGTATAAGAGATGAGTGTACTGGCTGGTTTTGTGTGTCAACTTGACACAGGCTGGAGTTATCATAGGAAAAGGAGCTTCAGTTGGGGAAATGCCTCCGTGAGATCCAGCTGTGGGGCGTTTTCTCAATTAGTGATCAAGGGGGGAGGGCCCCTTGTGGGTGGTCCCATCCCAGGGCTGGTATTCTTGGGTTCTATAAGAAAGCAGGCTGAGCAAGCCAGGGGAAGCAAACCAGCAAGTAACATCCCTCCATGGCTTCTACATCAGCTCCTGCTTCCTGACCTGCTTGAGTTCCAGTCCTGACTTCCTTTGGTAATGAACAGCTGTGTGGAAGTGTAAACTCAATAAACCCTTTCCTTGCCAATTTGCTTGTTGGTCATGATGTTTGTGCAGGAATAGAAACCCTGACTAAGACAAATTGGTACCAGCGTAGTGGGGTATTCCTGTGACAACCTGACCATGTTTTGGGGAGGACTGTGGAAGGACTTTGGAACTTTGGGCTAGATGGTCCATTCAGTGTTGAGACCTCTGTGAGATGTTGTGTAGGAGCTTGGAAGATAATGTTAAGAACAGTGCAGAAGATGGAGGCCTGGCTTGTGAAATCTCAGAGGGAAGATTAAAGACTCTTATCAGGGCCATGAAGATGCTGTGGTTTTGGTTAGCTGGGGCTGAAGAATCAGCTGTGATTAACAAGATACCAGAACCACTAAAGCGAACCTTTGTGTTACTGGGACTATTGATGCTGGGTTAGCAGGAGCTAAGAAATTAGTGGTGATTAAGAAGAAACCAGCGTCACTGAGGTGAAATCTTCTGGGAAGTGTTTTCTGAGAGTACAGAGAGTGTGTTCCAGACAGCCAAGGTTGTACCTTGTGCTGTTGCAGGACTTGGTACTGTATAAGAGTCACCCAGGCAGTACCGGTTTTGAAGTCATGAAGGCTTCATGAAGAACAGCTGAGGCTTGGTACTGTGAGAGGCCATGGTAGGCCATTGGTGAAAGTGTACCCTCAGTTGTAATTGACAGCCCAGGACTTAAGGGATCATGCAAAAGAGTTGAGGCATGGCACCATGAAGAAAGCCTATGAGAGGCTATTGGTGAAACCTAGTCACAGCAGAAGATAGCAGTGTTTTGGAGATGCCAGTACTATGCAATGACCACCAAGGACAGCAGCAGCAGTGGAGTACAGGTAGCTGGAGCCTAGAAGACAAGGTGTGTGCTACAAAGGACAGAGCTGGAGAAGTGACCCAAGCCCTTGGAGGAGCCCAGAAGATCATGAATTGGATCCCAGACATTGAACCATTGGAGTTTGAGTTTTGCTTTTGGTTGTGATTGTGCCCTGATATTTTTCCCTCTTGAAGGAAGAAAGTATTTTAGTGGAGCCCACAGTTAAGAGACTGAGTTTTTAAAAGACTTTGAATTTTAAGATATTGGACATTTTAAAGGGATCGAACTTTTAGTATGTAAAGACTGTGGGACTTTTAACATTATTTAGATCTTGGGGATGAATAAGAAAGTAAGGGTTGAGGCTTAATAGTGATATGTTGGTGTGTCAAGTTGACAAGGGGTCAGTTGTACTGGCTGGTGTTGTGTGTCAACTTGACACAGGCTGGAGTTATCATAGGAAAAGGAGCTTCAGTTAGGGAAATGCCTCCATGAGATCCAGCTGTGGGGCATTTTTTCAATTAGTGATCAAGGGGGGAGGGCCCCTTGTGGGTGGTCCCATCCCAGGGCTGGTATTCTTGGGTTCTATAAGAAAGGCTGAGCAAGCCAGGGGAAGCAAGCCAGCAAGTAACATCCCTCCATGCCCTCTGCGTCAGCTCCTGCTTCCTGACCTGCTTGAGTTCCAGTCCTGACTTTCTTTGGTAATGAACAGCTGTGTGGAAGTGTAAGCTTAATAAACCCTTTCCTCCCCAATTTGCTTGTTGGTCATGATATTTGTGCAGGAATAGAAACCCTGAATAAGACAGATGAGAATAGCCACATGCAAGGGAGGACTCAGTACAGGACTTGGTCTACTAGAAATGCTGAGTATACATCCACTCTATTATTAAAGGGATATTATTAAAGGAATATTTATTTATAGATCACCTATTTCGTGGGAGATGCTGAAATTCCCATGGGCAGACAGTAACAGGCAAAACAGATCAAGTCGTTTTCTTCTAGACCTGTCATAAGAGGGTTAAAAAGCACATAAACAAATCTTTTTAAAGCCTTAAAAATCTGAGTTTTCATATAGCAAGGAAGCAGGGTTGCAGAATGCCCAGGGGGTACTATCAACTAAGGCTCAATAGGAGGATGACATTTAAGCTGAGATCCAAAGAATAAGCAAGATCTAGCCACACAAAATGGCCAACAAAGCAGTCCAGGACTTAGGAACCTTGTGTACAAAGGATAAGAGCTTCTAAGGGGGAAGGCGAGAATTGAGTCACCAGCTCTGAAAGAGTGGTCGATGTGTGGAGGGCAGAGATAAGGCTGTGAGGTCTGAGACTAGGCTGCAGAGGTGAGTAGCCACAGCTCATGCTGGGACTTGAAGGCCAGTCTAATGATTTTGGATTTACTTCAAAGCACAATGGAAGTTCATTGGATGACTTCAAACAAGTGAATGGCATGATCCAGTCATATTTCTAAAAGGCCATTCTTTCCGAATGCTATGTGAAGAATGGGTTAGAGTGGGTAAATGTGATAATAAGGAATGCTATTAGCTAGCAGTGAGTAGCAGCTCCCAAAGTTAATGGTTGTCATCATAGGTTATTAGCATTCAGAGCCTTTGAAACACTTGAAGTTATATCTATTTTCTGTCCCTATGTCCTGCCATATATGAAGAGCAGGTAGTGAGTTACTGTACCTCAGAACTCTTGGGAAGGTCCATATTCCTCAGCTAAGTTGATAGTCTCTAAAACATTCAGAGACGCTGCCTTTTATGAATCCCTTGGCTTTTAATCTTGAATTTCCATGTCTTAATGTTCTGTAGTCATGATGGTCACATTTTTTGGTGGTCAAAATGATAAATCTATTTGATTCTCAGGAGACACCATAGATTTTGTTATAACCCTGTGTGTCACCGTCTCGCATAAAACTTCACCCGAGTTCAGTGATGGAAAGGACCTGTTTAAAAATTATAAACCATTCATCAAATTGAAGTACTTTCTCAGAGTGAATATAAAGGCTTAGTGTCAAGACTGTCATACATAAGTGGGAAACTCTCATAACATATTATCCCATGACCTTATAAATCATATGTATTGTCAACACGTAGTCAATCATTAACATGCATGGGTGGAGTTTTGTCCTATTTCCTGGATTACAACTAGCACTCTGGTCATGTATCTCATTTAATTGTTATAGTAACAGTGTCATATAGACAATGCTATTTCCACTTTAAATGAAGGGATAAGAGCCCATCCTTTCATACTTCCCAACTAGAATATGGAGATGGTATTTAAGTCATTATCACTGTAGGAAATACATGGTAAAAACTTCACAACTTACCTCACTGAGCCCCATTCTAGCAGTAGTGGAGTTTGGGAGAGAAGGGAAAAAGTCTCTTTAGTATTTACAAGTGACATTAGCTACCTTACTCTCACTGTCTTCAACTGTATGAAATCAGTGTTACAATGTTTCCTTATCAACAATACATAATGAAACCCAGTTACCATTTTCTTCAAAATGTTTAGAAATAGCTAACATGATTCTCCTTGGTCTTGAAGGAAGCACCAAAAATGCAGGGGTGTGCTTCCATAGGGAGTGGCTGCAGGACGATCACTCGTCTCTAGAGATGTTCTTCAGGGTAGTTCACAAGAAAGAAGGAAAACTACTCACTGGAGCTGATAACTCACAAGACTTCAAACTGCATCAGGTTCCACTGTTACTATTCAGTCTGAAACATAAAACTTCAGGTGTTAGCTTTTCTTTGCTTTCCCTAAAAGTTGTGTATTTAACTTTATTGTGAAAGGTAACTCCCAAGCAGCAGACTTTTGTCTAGCAATATCACAATGAGGAGGGCTTCTCATTTTTACTTCTTCCATTTGCCTTTACTTCAACTGATGATACTGATGAGGAGAAACGGGTATTTCAGAGTCATCTGCCACTGCATGTCTTCATTTCATGATCCTATTCACATCTGGTATCAAGTTAGTTTTAATTCCCTTAATCCCTGTGTCCTTTACTTGCCTAAGCTGTCTCTCTCCCTGACTTTTTTGACTTCTTCTGCTCACCCAGGCATGTGTCTCAAAAGTCACTTTTCTCTCCTAACAACTCCTTGAGGACTCTCAATGTTGTTTCAAATGCATCCTCCCCCTTCTTTGTTAACCCATTGAACAAAGATGTATAAAGCCAGAATGTAAAATAGACTATAATACTGTTAGATGTCAGAAATTATTGACATATTTATTGGCCAATGTTTAATACCTGGAATATATGCCTAAAAAAGATGCTTACTTATGGTTCGTATGTAATTCTGAGGTGAAATATTTATCATAGTTAATTTATACTTATCCATCTGACTTACATAACAGGAAGTTGGCTAGGATTATATACAATTGGATCTCACTGGTCAGAGAAGGATGCTATACTCTACCATAGCCAATATGCATATAAAAAGCTTTCCACTTAGAACATACATACCTAAGCCAATATTAAGAGTGATCATAATTTCTTTAAGTCTGGTTTCTCAGGTAATAATACATTGTACATGTATGTAATGGTTATAGGTTATAGTGAATATACTTAATGACTACAGGAAGGATCTGGTTAGCTTCTTAGTTCTCTCCCACTCAAGGCCTGCAGACAATTGTCAATGGTTCAGGCAATTACTATTTGCCTGTGACCTCTTCTTTCTTCTTCACACAGGTTCCAAATCTTTCTGTAGTAAGAATTCCCAATGTTCTTGTCTGTTATCCACTCTTGGAAGCACAGAGTATGCTATTAACTTTCATATATATATAAAGTCACTATTATTCAAACCCACACAGAGTAGGGAGAATTTTTGGTTTGGGTTTGGTTTTTTTTTTTTTTATTATTTTTCAAGACAGGGTTTCTCTTTGTACAGTCCTGACTGTCCTGGAACTCACTATGTAGACCAGGCTGGCCTGGAACTCAGAAATCCACCTGCCTCTGCCTCCCAAGTGCTGGGATTACAGGCATGTGCCACCATGCGTAGTGGGGAGGTTTGGGAGATAAATTTTCTGTAACATATGTTACATATCTTTGTCCCTAGAACCCTGTCTTCTGCAGGCCAGACAGATTTTCCAGGATGTCACTGGAAAGCTTTTATTTTATTCTTTAATAGGTAAAATGGCTGTTTCCTATTTTCCTGTTAAAATACCTACATGACTCCAGTTTCTGAAGCTATGACACAATTACACAATAGCTTAATGAACATAGTTACACCAGCTACTGTTTGTATTGCATTCACTTTAAAATAAGATTATTTATTTATTATGTATGAGTGTTCTGCCTGCATGTATGCCTGAAGGCCAGAAGAGGGTACTAGATCTCATTATAGATGGTTATGAGCCACCATGTGGTTGCTAGGAATTGAACTCAGGACCTCTAGATAAGCAGCCAGTGATCATAACCTCTGAGCCATCTCTCCAACCCTCTATGTCATTCTTGAAAGATGACCTCTATATCTGTCCTCATGTTCCTTTGCCAAAAGAAGTTCTGCAGCACATTTAATTGATGTATAAAACCCCTATTCTAGAACTTTCAAGGAACTTTACTCAGCACCCTGATGGCATGTTTACATTTTCAGGAGAAGAAATAGCTTTGGTCAGGTGTAAGAAAAAGGGAACCACATCAAGACTAAACTACTGGATTCTTCTTTTTCTTCTCTTTTCTTCTTCTTTTTCTTCTTTTTCTTTGCTTCTTCTTCTTCTCCTCCTCCTCCTCCTTCCTCTTCTCGCTCTCTCTCATGTTTTTGTTTGTAAGATGCATGTGTCTAACATTCAGCATTGCTGTCATATGTTCCTCCTCCAGTCCTAGAAGCAGTCATGCTTACCAAGAGTGTCTCACAGTCACAAATAAGCATCATTCTCATATGCTTTTGGTACTTCATTTTTGTCATCATGGTGGAACAGAGATGTTCATACCTACTATATCATCTAACTCAGTTCAAATTGAGCCTTCGTTTTGCAATGATCATTCCTACTTGAGAGTGGCCTCTGTCTTGTACATACAAATAACATCTCAGTCCAGCTGATAATACTACCAGTTATCAACACATTAGATAGCTCCTCACTGTTGAGTTGTATATGCAGAGCCACATGATGCCGCATAGGTTGCTGGGAGAGAAACTTACCAATGCTTTATAACCTTGCTGTAGAGCTCACATTCTATAATACCAAACTGCCAAATATGATGTGCCCATTATTTCAATTTTAGTATGACAGTTACATATGCTCATTGCTTGGATTTGAGGACATCTTCAGAGGAGCAAATTCATGCCTGATATCATACTCCTAGTTAAAAAAACACTTGGTTGGGGAAGGCTTGGTGAGAAACTCACTACTACTGTTTTTCCAAGTGAACATGGTATGACACCAGCATCTAAATATTTTTATTTGTTAAAAATAAATCTCATGTATCATCAGTTTCTTCTTCAAGTTACATCTTGGTGTATATGAGTGTATATGGTGCGTGCATGTTTTGTATGTGCATGTTTGCATGCTTGTGTGAATGTTTGCCTATGTTGTGTGTGTGTGTGTGTGTGTGTGTGTGTGTGCGCATGTGTGCACGCATGAATGAGCATGCAAGTGAAACCCTAAGGTATCAGCTGATATCTTCTTCAAGTATTCTGTACTATCTTTTATTGAGCCAAGGTCTCTTGTTGAGCCTGAAGCTTGTAGACTGTGCATACTCTAACTCATCAGCTGCTCCCCACATTCCCTGTCTCTGATTCCTGAGTGATGTGTCTACATGTGCCCTCGCTTTTGCCTAGCTTTATATGAATTCTGGGGTTCTGGACCTCACTTTTTCACAGCAGGTACTTTATTCACTGAGTTAGCTCTTCAGCCCCTAGGTTTCATTGAAGGAACTACCTTAAGAATAAAGTACGGACTCCAAATCTTGAAACATATGCTTCTGATCCTTTAAACATGTAGCACATACAACATTCATGTCTCACTGTGCACAACAAATCATAGAACTAACAGCACAGTTAAAGAAGAAACAGAAGGGAGAGGAGATGAGAAAAAGGAAGACCTCTCAGAGAACAGGGCTAATGTGAGATATGGAAATTTCTCTGGGAAGTTAATTGGTGAGAGAAGAAAAAGGATGGCAGGGATGGCATGATGGTGGGATGGCGTGATGGTGGGATGGTGTGATGGTGGGATGGCGTGATGGTGGGATGGCATGATGGTGGGATGGCGTGATGGTGGGATGGCGTGATGTGGGATGGCGTGATGGTGGGATTGTGTGATGGTGGGATGGCGTGATGGTGGGATGGCGTGATGGTGGGATGGCGTGATGGTGGGATGGAGTTATGGTGGGTTGGTGTGATGGCGGGATATTGAGTGTTTCAGAGATTATGTAAATTTATAAGAATGTGTACTGTCTCTCTGGAGGAAAAATCATAGGAGAGAGAGGGAGAGAGAGAGAGAGAGACAGAGAGAGAGAGAGAGAGAGAGAGAAGGAGGAGGAGGAAGAGGAGGAGGAGGAAGAGGAGGAGAAGGAGAAGAAGAAGAAGAAGGACAAGGAGTGTGTGTGTATGTATGTATATATGTCTGGCTTAAAACAAACAAACAAAAAAATCCAGTGATGATAACTCCCAACTGACAAATCTACAGTATAACTCCTGCATCAAAGGCTCAGCAATCATTCCAGGAGACAGAGCATTATGGTTTTAAGAGACAAAGATAAAGGGAGCTTGAATTTCTGTTTCCTAAAAATGTCAGAAATTACACCCAAGAAATCTCATCAATGTGGCTGCTTAAAGATGACCTGAACAAAGGTAACACCAGCAGACATGCTCACATGGAAAGCTCACTAGGCCTCAACCCTAGACGAAGATCTACAGGAAGCTTTGAAATAATGAGAAAAGCAGAAAATAGTCTTCCCCAAGAAGAACACACTAATTAGTTCTTCAATACCAAACACTCAACCCAGAATCAAAAGCATATAGGTAATATTCCACCACCATCAGCACTGCAAGCACCACCACCAACAACAAGAACAATAATTAAAGAGAAAGTAGCTCTGATTTTGGAAAACAAGTGGTAGTACATGTGGGAGGATTTGAGGGGGTGTGGTGACGTGGAGACTGAAAAATTATATGATTATAATCTCAAAATGCAAAACATTATTTATAACTATTTAAAATTATTTTAATTGAGCTGCAAAAATGTATGGAAAAAATAATGTATCAGGATTCAAGGCCCATACCTAAACATAGCAAAAAGCAATATACAGCAAACGAGTTGCCAACATCAAACTAAATGGAGAGAAACTTGAAGCATCCCACTAAAATCAGGGAGTAGACAAGGCTGCCCATTCTCTCCCTACCTATTCAAAATAGTACTTGAAGTCCTAGTCAGAGCAATTAGACATACAAAGAAGGCCAAAGGGATACAAATTGGAAAGGAAGAAGACAAAATTCTCTTTATAAGAAGAAACTAGAAGAATTGGTTACTCCAATTCCACAGTAACCCTGAGGTGATATGAACCTAGGGTGAGCTGGCTGTGTGTTATGTAGATTTATATGCTTGCTTTCTTTGGGGTCTTCTATTGTGAAAACAAGAGAAGAGCTGAGGATGTGAAACCCTACGTTGACAGAAAAAAAAAAACAGTTACTATTACTATCTGTGAAATATTAAATTGTGTACCAAAATGAGCACAGAAGATAAAAATGGTAGCATGTATGATTGCCTGGTTGTTCAGAAGGATAGTGCTTAACTTTTAATAAAATTATATTGCCTAATGAGCAACTATTTTCTTTTTCCCACTTGGATTTCCCACTCCCCACTCCATTCTCAGAGGTAATAATTGCCTAAGATTAAATTGCCAAGATTAAAAACCATGATCCTATTTAAAAAGATGCTGCCATGCAAAAGAAAAAAAAAGAGGCAGGATGGCAAAAAACTGTAGAAGGCACAGGGAAAGCACGAGAAAGGGCTGACAGCAGAAGGGCGGTGAACTGAGTGCTTAGGGCTGAGCACCACCGGTCTGCTGCTGTCTCAGTATGCCATGTGGCCAGATATGAAAAGGAATTCATGTGCATGTGTGGGAGAGAATGGATTCTTGGGAGAATAAGTCTTGTTGTGAAAAATGAAGAATTTTTCAGGAAAGAGAAGGCAGAGTAAAGAAAATCATACAGGGCAGGAAACCCCATCTGTAAAACATATAGATAGCCTACGTCTGGGCAAGTGGCTCATCATTCTTAGAGGGCAACTCAGCTACAAACCTTCAGAATGGCATTTGCTGTTCACTTTCTCAGAGAACACGTGTGTAGTTATCGCTTCGTCTTCATTTCCCATTTCTTCTACTTTTTTTTTGTCATGGTCCTTCTTTCTATCTTTTACTTGGCCACATCATTTTTTAAAAAATATATATTATTCATTTACATTTCAAATGTTATTCCCGTTCCTAGTACCCTCCCCAGAAAACCCCCAACCCATCCTCCCTCTGCCTGCCTTCATGAGGATGCCCCTCCACCCAACCCACTCCCACCTACTCCCCACGCCCCCCCTCCAGATTTCACCACGCTGGGGTATATATCGAGCCTTCCTAGGACCAAGGACTTCTTTTCCCACCGATGCCAGACAAGGCATTCCCCGCCACAAATGCAGCTGGAACCATGTGTACCCCTTGGTTGATGGCTAAGTCCCTGGGAGCCTTCGGGGGAGGGGGTGGGTCTGGTTGGCCAACACTGTCATTCTTCCCATGAGGCTGCAAAACCCTTCAGCTCAGCATCTTTCTAAATAGGATTGTGGCTTTAGATCTTGGCAAGGCTCAGAGTTTCATACCATAATATACAATTTATCGATACTTAGGCAATTTTTGACTCTAAGAATAGAGTGGGGAATGGGAAACCCAAATGAGGATAAAGGAAACAGTACCATAATTTCCAAAATTTATTTGAAGAGCCAAGTAACTCTTGGCAGGTAAAAAGCTTTTGCTTATGAGTCACACACTGTTGAGAATGTATGTGTGTGTGTTTACACACACACACACACACACACACACACACACACACACACGCACACACACACACACACACACACACACACACACACACACACCACATATCTCTACCCAAAAGGTTAGCTAGCTAGAGAGATGGCTCAGAGATTGAGTGCTCTTCCGAGGTCCTGAGTTCAATTCCCAGCAACCTCATGGTGACTCACACCCATCTGTAATGGGATCCGATACCCTTTTCTGGTGTGTCTGAAGATAACAACAGCGTACTTGCATACATAAAATAAAAAATCAAAAGGTTAGCTAATTAAGATCAAACTCTCACTGCAAATCACCTTATATGAAAGGCAAAAGACATGACTCCTGCTGAAACCTGAATTCACATTGAAGAGAAAAGACAGGATTGCTGTTGGGTAGGGCTGAGGTAGCAAGACAGAGAAGGATGAAGGGCTTTTACAAAGCCTGATCCTTTGAGATGTACCATACAGTAGGAACCCATGAGCTTTGTCCAACTTTGGAAACAGGCATTTAGAAAGCCTTACTTTACAATAAAATCTAAAAGAAGTGAAGGACTCTATTTGGTTTTCTTTTGGAATTCCAGAAAAAAACACTTCTCTGTACAGTAGGAGCATTGAAAGGGTGTGTGTCATGGCTCATTTAGACAAAAAATAGGGTTGGAGTTCTTTTCCTGGTTGCTTGTGGCTTGTTGAATATATTATTAATCTCAGGATTTTCTGGGTGAGTGGGTTTGAAGGTGACATTAGTGAGTGGATATGGGAGGTGACAATGGCCTTGTTTAGCTGAAATCCAAAGCTTGTAGCATCGCATTCTTTCTGAAAGGGCACAATACTTTGATTCTCCTCAGTAACTCCTGATCCATTTGTTGATTGTCCATCTCTCCCACATCAATGCCCAAAACATAACGATCAGTGACCCTCTCCCACCTCCTACATTAGCTATGCGGGAGCCTAGAATTTCTCTCTTTCCTAAATGTCCTTCCCACAAAAGGAAGCCTAACCACTGCCTTCTCAGAAGTCTGATGTCTGCAAGTTTATCGCTTTGTCTGCTGTCGAGATTGGCAACGCTGAAAGCTGCCGTCCAGGCAGGAGACAACACCTGTATCTCAAGAGAAATACAAAATATCCAGAAGTGCTAAAGATAGTAGATGCCTGCACCTGTGCACCATAGAACCATTTCAGAAACGCTGTTAGAGCAGAGATTGGACTAAGAAAAATAAAAAAGAAGAATCATGAGGTGTCTAAATTAACCAGACAAGAGTCTTTGATTTAAACTGGAAGAGACAGATAACCTTCAAGTAACAAGATTAAAATTTTTTGCTGACATCAGGTATACTGGAGAGAGGGCCTATTACTAGGCTACTTGACTTTAGAAAATATATTTTCAAAAACCCTACATGCATGCATATGAGAACATGCAGATTTCAATGCTATTGCATTTTCTTAGGTGTTTTGTTTTTCTAATGCTTATTTGATTCTTTTCTCTGATCTACCTCTCTATATACAGGTATTTCTTTAATTTTTTCCATCCCTTATTACTTTTTTTCTTCCAACTGCATAACTCCTATTTCTCCCCTTTCTTAACTTTCTCCCTTGTTTTTATATCTATTCTGTATAAAACAGAGAAGTGCATATGAAGTCTTTCTTATTATAATTTTGTCCCCAAGACTTAGAGTGGGACGAGATGAGAACATCTCTGGGTGATTTATTGACTAAAAGAATAAACGGATTGTAACTTCTCCCATGCAGTAAACACAGGATGCAGCCAGACACAGGAGAACATTGCCAGTGATTGGAAATCTCAGAGAAGAGCCAGGTTGTATTAAAAACAATGTTAATTATGTCTCCTTTTAATGATCCCAGTTTCTCCAGCTGTCAAATGAATTATCACCTTTTAAACACACCCGTTTGGAAGCTGCTTTAATTTACAGGCTGAAGATACAAAAGAGTCAGAGTAATTGGAATTAAATTTATTTCAGAGTTTCCCTTTTTACTGTTGTTTAAATGAGTTCAAATAAATTGAAATAGCAACCAACTTCCAAATGAATACAGGCAACCAAGTGAGATTACATCACCTTAAGCCAAAGGCTGGAACTGAACTGATCCGTAAAGAATCATTCTCAGCAACAGCAGGCTGCAGTGCTCTTAAATCTTGGGGTTATGTGTCTTTTTTTCTTTTTGAAAATAACCTGCTCTGGAAATAGTACATCCTTCTCTGAAGGACAGCAATAACTTCAAATTATAGGAGTATCCAAATTACGGGACGAACACCTCTGGGTGATTGCATTTCTGGAAATATCACTTAAAGGAAAAGGCATTTCTGATTTCATGAAACATTTTTAAGAAAAACACCTTCAAAATAAGGCTTCGGAACTCAGAATGCAGCAGGATGGGGCTTATAAAGAAAGGGGAGAGTTGTAACATAAACCACACAAAGAGAAAAGAACAAAGAAAAGACGTGGCTTGGAGAAGAAGATTAGTTCTTGCTGGTGATGGGCCACAGGTGAGCAATCTGAACAAGAATAAACATGCTTTCTCTCCCTCTCTCCATCTTCCTCCCTATTTTCCCTCCTTCCTTCTCTAGAAGGAAGAGAAAAAAATCATGAGTGCCAGTCTTATATAGAAAACATAACTCAAGAAATAAATAATGTGATGTGCCAGCTTTTCCTGTAGAGGAAGCTTAAGGAGTTTGGAGGATGACAACATAATATTCTGTGCAACCTTTCTCAGAGCATGCCATATACCACCAAAAGCAATAGTGTTAATATCTTCGTGCGGGAAGACCCCGAAGCAATCTCCAACTGAGGACTACTTGCAAATGATAGTTTCCTTAAAGCGAGTCTCAACTGGGAAACAAGTTACTCTTCAGAGTAAGCTTCATGCCCAAAAGTACATGGCCAAGAGAAAATGAACCCAATGGCATCTTTGGAGGTTCTTTGTTTCACAATGCCAAGTCAGAGTTTTATCTTTTTTATAGGTTTATTTTTTGTTTTTATTTAATTTATATATATATATATTTCCTCTCTCTTATTAACCCACAGGTCTTTTGTGTATGTATTATGGCTCCCAGTTTACTCTTTCTATAGAATTCTTGAGGGTATGAACAAGTCGGTCTTTTTTCATACTTCCTTCTTCTGAGCTCTTTTTCTTCTGTTGTTTTGTCCAATTTTAATTTGTTGGTTTGTTTCATCTTATTTTATTTTATTATTATTCCTTAGAGACATTTCTTTTTCTAATGAGAAAGAAAGGGGTTGGCTATCGGTTGAAGAGAGATGTGTAGAAATTGGGAGGAATAGGGGGAAAGAAAAGAACAGGCAGGTTGAATTATGTAAGAAAGCAATCTATTTTTCAATAAAAGCAAAACAATCCTTAAAAATGATTTAATAAGAAAAAATATTTGTCACTAATTGAAGAAGATATCCAAAGATGAAAGGATCTCCCATGCATGTGGATCAGTTAAAATTAACATAGTAAAAATGCACAAATCTATAGATTCAAAGCAATTCCCATCAAAATTCCAACACAATTCTTTACAGATCTGGACAGAATGAATCATTACTTCATATGAATAAAAACTCAATAGAGCTAAAACAATCTTGAACAATGAATGAACTTCTGGAGGAGTTACGTTCTCTGATTTCAAGCTGTAGTAAATAGCAATATTAACAAAAGATACTTTTCAACAAGGATAACTTTTGATTAATAAGACAGAGAAGCTTGCAGGTCTTCATAACCTGCAAATAAAATACAGAGTCAATGCATTTTACAGTCAGGGATGGCATACATTTGTCATAGTTTAATGCAGAAAATAAGACACAGTTCTGCATCCGTTTTATATTGCCATAACAAAATATCAGAAACATGTTCTGTAGACAGCTTAGATTTTTACTTAATAAAGAGTTTGGTGGCCTAAGAAATGGTTCTAGTAACTACTCTAATAAAGGATTTCTAGCTGGCCACGGACAGTGGATGACATTGTTGTGGGAGTGTGGGTAAAAGGGAGAGATGATGTGGGGCTCTCTTTTGCTTTTTGATGCTGTGGTGAACATTTAGAAGAAAAGGTTTTATTTGGCTTACAGGTTGCAGCCTGTCATCTAGAGAAGACAAGACAAACTGAAAGCAACGGTTTGTAGGCAGGGCCCGAAGCCAAGACCACTGAACATCTTTGCAGCCCACTGCTTGCTTAGCTTCTTTGTTATACACCTTAATACCACCTTCCCTAGAGTGGTTTTACCTGTAGTTGCTGGGGCCCTTTGGCATTAATTAACACTAAAGAAAATGACCCACAGACATGCTTTCAGGTCAATATGGTAGATGCATTTCCTCAGTTGAAATTTCCCTTTTTTCAGATATGTCTGAATTTGTGTCAACTTAACCAAAACACATCAGCAAACAAGACAAGACAGGATGCAATGGAGGAAAACATACTAATAGAACACTATCCATCTTTATGAGAGTGCTTCAAGACCAACGTTCATCCCTGGGACAGTGCATGTCCTCTAATCACATTCTTTTAGGCTCCTTAATAGTGCTACAGTAGGACAGTCCCTGCAACTGTGACACTAAAGACTGAGACCATATTCCAAAGAGAAGTGGGTCTGATGTGAAAAGACAATGAGCATATTGATACCCAAGACATAACTCTATCCTGGCCTCTATCCCAAGGCTTTTATCCAGAGAAAAGAGAGAAACCATAACCATAAAGGAAAGCAGTTGATAAATTAATATCCATAAACAGAGTACTTGGCTCTATTAAAAAGCAGTTTTAAAATAACTAATGAAACACAACTTTAAGTTGATTATGAAATGCTGGCCTACTCAGAGAGAAGAAAATTTATCTATCTCCATATTGCAACCTGGACACAGCTGGAAAGGTACAGGTACACAGACTCGTTCTGGGGCTAGAGCAGGGAGATCTGCTAAGCTCTCGACCCCAGGCGGGCCCAGTGGTGGGCACCTAGGCT
This sequence comes from Apodemus agrarius, assembly GCA_964023405.1. Taxonomy (NCBI): domain Eukaryota; kingdom Metazoa; phylum Chordata; class Mammalia; order Rodentia; family Muridae; genus Apodemus; species Apodemus agrarius. The sequence continues at coordinate 65,346,749 of OZ030016.1, forward strand.
CTGCCGCACGTCCCTGTGAGCTTAGGCCATGCACCGAGGCAGCCGGAGCCACCCAGCTCCCCAGGACCCCAGACCAGCAATAGCGGCAGGCCTCCATATTGCAACCAGGACACAGCTGGAAAGGTGCAGGTACACAAACTCGTTCTGGGGCTAGAGCAGGGAGATCTGCTAAGCTCTCGACCCCAGGCGGGCCCAGTGGTGGGCGCCTAGGCTCTGCTGCACGTCCCTGCAAGCTTAGGCCGTGCACCAAGGCAGCCGGAGCCACCCAGCTCCCCAGGACCCCGGACCAGCAATAGCAGCAGGCCTCCATATTGCAACCAGGACACAGCTGGAAAGGTGCAGGTACAGACTCCATCTGGGGATAGAGCAGGGAGATCTGCTAAGCTCTCACCCCCAGGTGGGCCCAGGTGTGGGCGCCTAGGCTCTGCTGCACGTCCCTGCAAGCTTAGGCCGTGCACCAAGGCAGCTGGAGCCACCCAGCTCCCCAGGACCCCAACCAGCAATAGTGGCAGTCCTCCATATTGCAACCAGAACACAGCTGGAAAGGCACAGGTAGACAGATTCCATCAGGGGCTACCGCGTGGGGGGATCTGCTAGGCTCTCGCTACTAGGCAGACCCAGCAGTGCCCCCTGAGGCTCTGCTGCACTCCCCCACACTTCCTGGAGAACTCAGGCCATGCACAAAGTCAGCAGGTGGCAGCCAGCTCGTGATCCCGTTGAGCAGCAATCACACATAACCACCAGTAGAAAAACAACAGGTAAGCCCAGCCTCACAGGAGATTCAAACACCAGCCAGTGACAACAAGGTCAACTAACACCAGAAATAACCAGATGGCAAAAGGTAAACGAAGGAACGTCACTAACAGAAATCAAGACAACATGGCAGCATCTGAACCCAGTTCGCCAACAACAGGAAGCACTGGATACCCCAAAACACCAGAAAAACAAGACTTGGATATAAAATCACTGGTCAGGATGCTGGAAGCTGAACACATAGAAAAATCTCGTAAAGAAATAGAGGAGAAAATGGATCAAAAGTTAGAAGCCTTTACAAGGCAAATACAAAAATCACTTCAAGAAATGCAGGAGAAGATGGATCAAAAAGAAGAAGACAATAAGGAAGAAAGACAAAAATCACTTAAAGAAATACAGAAGAACGTGGGCCAACAAGTAGAAGCTATGAAAGAGGAAACACAAAAATCTATTAAAGAAATACACAAAAACACAATCAAGCAAGCTAAAGATCTGAGCATATCCATCTAAAAACATACTAAAAACAGAATAGAAACAACTAAGAAATCGCAGAGCAAGACAACATTGGAGACAGAAAACCTTGGGAAGAAATCAGGGGCCATAGATGCAAATATCAACAATAGAATACAAGAGATAGAAGACAGAATATCAGAAGCCGAAGATACCATAGGAACCATTGATTCAACAGTCAAAGAAAATACTAAATGCAAAAAGGCTGTAACCCAAAACATCCAGGAAATCCAGGACACAATGAGAAGACCAAACCTAAGGATTATAGGTATAGACGAGAATGAAGATTTACAAGTTAAAGGGCCAGCAAATATCTTCTACAAAATTATGGAAGAAAACTTCCCCAACCTAAAGAGAGAGATGCCCATGAATATACAAGAAGCCTATAGAACCCCAAACAGACTGGATCAGAACAGAAATACATCCTGTCACATAATAATCAAAACTCCAAATGTACTAAACAAAGAAAGAATATTCAAGGCAGCAAGAGAAAAAGGCCAAGTAACTTATAAAGGAAGACCTATCAGAATAACACCAGACTTCTCACCTGAGACCATGAAAGCTAGAAGATCCTGGGCAGATATCATGCAAACTCTAAGAGAACACAAACTTCAGCCAAAACTCCTTTACCCAGCAAAGCTCTCAATCGCCATAGATGGAGACATCAAGGTATTCCATGACAAAACCAAATTTGCACGATATTTTTCCACAAATCCAGCCCTACAAAGGATAATAGGGGGAAAACACCAAGACAAGGACAAAAACTACACCCGGGAAGAAGCAAGATAGAAACCTCCTCTCATCAAATCCAAAAGAAGGTAACCTCTCAAATATAAATAAAATAAAATAAAATAAATAAATATAATTTCAAAAATGTCTGGAGGTAATAATTACTATTCCTTAATATCTCTTAACATCAATGGACTCAATTCCCCAATAAAAAGACATAGATTAACAGACTGGATATGGAAACAGGACCCTACATTTTGCTGCATACAGGAAACACATCTCAGTGTTAAAGACAAACACTGCCTTAGAGTAAAAGGCTGGAAGATAATTTTACAAGCAAATGGTCTCAGGAAACAAGCTGGAGTAGCCATTCTAATATCAGATAAAATTGACTTCCAACCTAAAGTCATCAAAAGAGACTCAGAAGGTCACTTCTTGCTGGTCAAAGGGAAAATCCACCAAGAAGGGCTCTCAATACTGAACATCTATGCTCCAAATGCAAGGGCACCTTCATTCGTAAAAGAAACCTTACTAAAGCTTAAAGCACACATTACACCAAACACAATAATTGTGGGTGACTTCAACACTCCACTCTCCTCAATGGACCAATCAGGAAAGCAGAAAATAAACAGGGACACAGTGAAACTAAGTGAAACTCTGGACCAATTGGATTTAACAAATATATATAGAACATTTCATCCTAAAGCTAAAGAATATACCTTTTTCTCAGCTCCACATGATACCTTCTCCAAAATAGACCATATAATTGGTCACAAGACAGATGTCAAGAAATACAAGAAGATCGAGCTAATCCCATGCTTCCTATCAGATCACCATGGAGTAAGAGTGGTCTTCAATAGCAACAAAAACAACAGAAAGCCCACATACACATGGAAACTGAACAATAATCTACTCAATGACACCTTGGTCAAGTAAGAAATAAAAAAAGAAATCAAAGACTTTTTAGAATTCAATGAAAATGAAGGTACAACCTACCCAAAACTATGGGACACAATGAAAGCAGTGCTAAGAGGAAAACTCATAGCTCTAAGTGCATCAAAAAAGAACGGAGAGAGCATACACTAGCAGCTTAACGGCACACCTTAAAGCCATGGAAGAAAAACAAGTTAATTCACCCAGCAGGAGTAGAAGACAAGAAATCATCAAACTCAGGGCTGAAATCAATCAAATAGAAACAAAGAGAACCATACAAAGAATCAACAAGACCAGGAGCTGGTTCTTTGAGAAAATCAACAAGATAGATAAACCCCTAGCCAGACTAACCAAAGGACACAGAGACAGTATCCAAATTAACAAAATTAGAAATGAAAAGGGAGACATAACAACAGAAACTGAGGAAATTCAAAAGATCATCAGATCCTACTACAAAGGTATATACTCAAAACAACTGGAGAATCTAGAGGAAATGGACAATTTCCTAGACAGATACCAAATACCAAAATTAAATCAGCATCAAATAGATCAGCTAAATAGTCCCATAACCCATAAAGAAATAGAAGGGGTTATAGAAAGCCTCCCAACCAAGAAAAGTACGGGACTAGATGGTTCTAGTGCAGAATTCTACCAGACCTTCAAAGAAGACTTAACACCAATACTTTTCAAACTATTCCACAAAATAGAGACAGAAGGGATACTGCCCAACTCATTCTTTGAAGCTACAATTACGCTAATACCTAAACCACAAAAAGATCCAACAAAGAAAGAGAACTACAGGCCAATTTCTCTTATGAATATCGATGCAAAATACTAAATAAAATTCTTGCCAACCGAATCCAAGAGCACATCAAAACGATCATTCACCATGATCAAGTAGGCTTCATCCCAGGGATGCAGGGATGGTTCAACATACGGAAATCCATCAATGTAATCCACTACATAAACAAACTAAAAGAAAAAACCACATGGTCATCTCATTACATGCTGAAAAAGCATTCAACAAAATTCAGCATCCTTTCATGCTAAAAGTCTTGGAAAGAGCAGGAATTCAAGGCCCATACCTAAACATAGTAAAAGCAATCTACAGCAAACCAGTAGCTAACATCAAAATAAATGGAGAGAAACTTGAAGCAATCCCACTAAAATCAGGGACTAGACAAGGCTGCCCTCTCTCTCCATATCTTTTCAATATAGTACTTGAAGTTCTAGCGAGAGCAATTAGACAACATAAGGAAGTCAAAGGGATACAAATTGGAAAGGAAGAAGTCAAACTATCATTATTTGCAGATGATATGATAGTTTACTTAAGTGACCCAAAAAACTCCACCAGAGAACTTCTACAGCTGATAAACAACTTCAGCAAAGTGGCTGGTTATAAAATTAACTCAAGCAAATCAGTAGCCTTCTTGTACTCAAAGGACAAGCAGGCTGAGAAAGAAGTTAGGGAAATAACACCCTTCACAATAGCCACAAACAACATAAAGTACCTTGGTGTAACTCTAACCAAACAAGCAAAGATCTGTATGACAGGAACTTCAAGTCCTTGAAGTAGGAAATCGAAGAAGACCTCAGAAGATGGAAAAATATTTCTTGCTCCTGGATTGGCAGGATCAATATAGTAAAAATGGCCATTTTACCAAAAGCAATCTAGAGATTCAATGCGATCCCCATCAAAATCCCAATTCAATTCTTTACAGATCTAGAAAGAAGAGAAATTCTCAAATTCATCTGGAGCAACAAAAAACCCAGGATAGCTAAAACTATTCTCAACAATAAAAGGACTTCTGGGGGAATCAATATCCCTGACCTTAAACAGTACTACAGAGCAATTGTGTTAAAAACTGCATGGTATTGGTACAGCAACAGGCAAGTGGATCAATGGAATAGGATTGAAGACCCAGAAATTAACCCACAGACTTATGGTCACTTGATCTTTGATAAAGGAGCCACAACCATCCAGTGGAAAAAAGATAGTCTTTTCAACAAATGGTGCTGGTTCAACTGGAGGTCAACATGCAGAAGAATGCGAATTGACCCACTCTTATCTCCTTGCACTAAGATCAACTCCAAGTGGATCAAGGACCTCCACATAAAACCAGACACACTGAAACTATTAGGAAAGAAACTTGGGAAGACCCAGGAGGACATAGGCACAGGGGGAAAGTTCCTGAACAGAACACCAATAGCTTATGCACTAAGATCAAGAATTGACAAATGGGACCTCATAAAATTACAAAGTTTCTGCAAGGCAAAGGACACTGTCAGAAGGACAAAACGACAACCAAAAAAGTGGGAAAAGATCTTCACCAACCCCACATCCGACAGAGGGCTAATATCCAATATATACAAAGAACTTAAGAAGTTAGACCCCAAAGAACCAAATAGCCCTATCAAAAAATGGGGTACAGAGCTAAACAAAGAATTTTCAACAGAAGTGAAAATCATTAGTCATCAGAGAAATGCAAATCAAAACAAACCTGAGATTCCACCTCACACCAGTCAGAATGGCTAAGATTAAAAACTCAAGAGATGACAAATGCTGGCAAGGATGTGGAGAAAGAGGAACACTCCTCCACTGTTGGTGGGACTGCAAAATGGTAAAACCGCTCTGGAAATCAGTGTGGCGGTTCCTCAGAAAATTGGGCATGTTCCTTCCAGAGGACCCTGGCATACCACTCCTGGGCATATACCCAGAGGATTTCCCTGCATACAATAAAGACACATGCTCCACTATGTTTATAGCAGCCTTGTTTATAATAGCCAGAAATTGGAAGGAGACCAAATATCCCTCAAAGGAGGAATGGATATAGAAAATGTGGTATATTTATACAACGGAATACTACTCAGCAATTAAAAATAATGAATTCATGCAATTTGTAGGTAAATGGTTAGACCTGGAAAATATCATCCTGTGTGAGCTAACCCAATCACAAAAGAATACACATGAAATGCAACCACTGATAAGTGGATATTAATGAGCCCAGAAGCCCTAAATACTCAAGGCACAATTAGCAAGTCAAATGGTTCCCAAGAAGAAAGGAGAGGACCTTGGGCCTGGAAGGATTGGATCCAGTTTTGTAGAGAAACTGTGGGGGGAGGGCGAATGAGTCTGGAATAGTTGGGGGGAGAGGAACTATGGGACATAGGGAGGGGGGGAACTGGGAAAGGGGAAAGCCTTTGGAATGTAAACATAGAATATAGAAAATTAAAAAAAATAAAAAAAAGAAAATTTATCTGTCCAAAGATTATATTTCTAGCTTTCAAGAAAATAGTGATAGAACATTCTGTTTACATTTTAGATTTTTGGTGGAATGATAACTAATATTTACCAGTTTTATTTTCCTGTTCCAGTAATAAGAAATATTCCAATTCCCAGCTCTTTTTTTTATTTTACATTTTTAAAATTTCTTTTATATTATTTACAGGCTAGTTATTACCCCTTCCTGGTCTGCCCTCCCACAGTTCCACATCCCATTCCTCCTGTGCCCCTGTCTCCAAGATGATGTCTCCTCCCCCATCCCCCACCCCTGCCAAGCCTTCCTACCTCCTAGGGCCTCAAGTCTCTCAAAGGTTAGGTGCATCTTCTCTCACTGAGGCCAGACCAGGCAATTCTCTCCTGTATATGCGTCAAGTGCCTCAGACTACCTAGTGTATGCTGCCTGGTTGGTGGTTTAGTGTCTGAGAGATCTCAGTGGTGCAGATTACTTGAGACTGCTGGTTTTCCTATGGAGTTACCCTCCTCCTCATCTTCTTGCAGCCTTTCCCTAATTCAACCTCAGGGATCCCTGACTTCAGTCCATTGGCTGGATATAAGCATCTTCATCTGTCTCAGTCAGTTGCTTGTTGGGCCTCTCAGAGGACAACCATGTTAGGCACCTGTCTGTAAGCACACCATAGCATCAGTAATACTGTGAGGACTTGAACCTCCCCTTGAGATGGATCCCAAGTTGGGTTGGTGACTGGATCTCCGTTCCCTCAGTCTCTTATCCATTTCTGTTCTTGTAGTTCTTTAAGGCAGGAACAATTCTGGGTCAGAGTTTTTTTGACTATGGGATAGCAACCCCATTCTTCCACTTGATGCTCTGTCTTTCTACTGGAGGTGGACTCTACAAGCTCTCTCTCCCTGCTGTTGGGCATTTCATCTAAAGTCCCTCCCTTTGAGTCCTGAGAGTTTCCTCATCTCTCAGGTTTCTGGTACTTTATAGAGGGTCCCCCCACCTCCCTGTGAGGTTATATATTTCCATTTTTTCTTCTGTCTCTTGGGCTTCTCTCCTGGGTTCACCCCCAATATCTGATCATGTTCCCTTTTTCTCTTCCCCCTTTCCTCTTCCACCCAGGTCTACTCCTCTGTCTGCCTCCCATGATTGCTTTCTTCTCCCTCCTAAGTGGGATTGAAGGATTCTCACTTAGGCCCTTCTGTTTGTTAACCTTATTGAGATCTGTGAGTTGTATCCTGGGTATTCTATACTTTTTGATTAATATCTATTTATTAGTGAGTACATACTATGCGTGTGCTTTTGTGTCTGAGTTACCTCACTCTTGTAGTTCCATTCTTTTGTCTGCAAAACTCATGATGTTCTTGTTCTTAGTAGCTGAATACTATTCCATGTGTAAATGAAGCATACTTTCTGTATCCATCCTTCCATTTGGGACATCTGAGTTGTTTCCAGCTTCTGGCTATCACAGATAAGGCCACTATGAACATAGTGGAGCACATAACCCTGTGGTATGGTGGAACATCTTTTGGGTATATGTTTAAGGGTGGCACCCCTTCATGTTAAAAGTATTGGAAAGATCAGGAATCCAAGACCCATACCTAAACATAATAAAAGCAATATACAGCAAACCAACAGCCAATATAAAATTAAATGGAAAGATATTTGAAGAAATCCCACTAAAATCAGGAACAAGACAAGGATGCCCAGTCTCCCTGTATCTATTCAATATAGTCCTCAAAGTGCTAGCTAGAGCAGTAAAACAACAAAAGAAGTTCAAGGGAATACAAATTGACAAAGAAAGAGTCAAGGTATCACTATTTGTAGAATTCCCAGCTATTTTGTAGTTGAGTAGAACACAAAACCAATTTTAGTTAATAAACTACAGTAATAAGTGGCATGTCCCTTTTATAGAAAAATCTAGCAAACTGCTAGTATCATGTTCTCTTTCTGTGCTCAAGAAAACCATGGATTCTAGAAGTGAATGTACAAAGTGATTGTGTTTTTGTAACTCGTTGAATGAGTTGTTGCCAAAATATATGTAGACCTGTGATGAGAATTAACTATTGCAGTCTTTAATCCCTGAGGTTCTGAGGGTTGCACTGATATTACTGTGAAGCAGCCTATCCTACCTTGGTTAATATTTGGTACCAAGATGATAGTGCTTAGGTAGTAGGTGTATCACTCTCCAAAGGGATGAGAGTTAGTGATGAAGTATGCTAATGACCATGGATTATTTTGCAAAATCTTTATCTCTTGATTCCCTGCTAGGCCCTTTTTCCTTCTCATACTCATTCTCCCAGTGAGTATCAAATTATTCCAAGGAAAAAGTAGATTGGTGTATTTCATGTCTTTTGATTATTAACAAGATCAGCACTTATACACTTATACTTATCAGGGAGAGTAGTATGCGAGAACATTCTGCAACCAATACCAAAGTATTAGGACCAGGACACATCAAGATTCAAATGTCATCCTGTCTACCTCTTAGGTGAGTGGTTGTACATAGAATTTGAAAACTTCTGAGTTGATGTATCCCTCTGTAAGGCAAAAATACTTTTTATTTTCATAAAAGTTGGGTAAATATTGATATAGGATACATGGAAATATAAAGGTCACTCAACAAATCTCTTCTTGCTGTAAAGAAACAATTATTCTCAGAAATAAAATTTAATTTCCTAAAACTGGACAGTGATTTAATTAAGAAACTGGAAATAAACAACCCATTCTTAGCTGTTTCCTATTCTGACTCTTCATTTCACTGTAGATGTTATCTAACTAAGGACATAGGCCACACTGCACCCTTTACATGTCACCAGTGACATGTATATATTAGTATTCCTTATCGCTGTGACTTTCCCTTTTCATATATTGGGATGAAGGAACATTTGTAATATTGCTTTTGCTTCTACAATAAGATAAATGCATGTATTTATTATAGCTCATGACAAACACCCCTTAGATATAAAGTTTTCTGCAAGAACAACAAAAAACAAAATGTTGCCAGAATAATAGGATAAAGAACCTTCACCCACAGTTCATGGTTTCTTTCCTCTTTGATGAGGTCAATACCAAGCCATTATCATCTGATGGATGCTCAGTGATCTATGAAAAATGAGTCGAGGCTCTATTTCTTTGTACGGAAGGTGATATCACATATTAAATGGACAACAACATTGTCATCACATCATCACATTACATGGTGTCATGTGATAACTAGCACTGAGCAGCAAAATTTTGGTACTTTATCTTCAGAAAATAAAGAGACTTTGCTTTTTGTATATCTCACTGGGGCAAATCAGGATGGGCAGAATTAACAATGATATTATTAAGGAATTTTCTTGCTAAATATTTAAACATTATACATAAAATATATATAATATATATAAAAATATATACATAATAAGCTTTACTAATGGTTTCAGGATGAAGAGATGTCTCAGCTTACCAACTAGAATTCAGATCTCCAAGAACAACATATATGTTGGATGGGTGTGGTTGTTCTTTTATACTGCCAGTACTCTCAGAGAATATAATGTTTGGAAGAAGCTGAATGATATAGAAGCTATCTTGATATAGTCTGGCTTCAATTGAGGATCCCTGCCTCAAAAGAAACAGGGAAGAGTGTTTGAGGAACATGTCCTATGTCAATCTCAGATTTAAACAGTCATGCACAGATATGTACATGTATACCCAAACATACAGATGCACATATGTGAATACATGCACATGCATGCATATCACATATATCCATGTACATATTCACATATAGCACATACCACCACCTCTAACACAACAATGATTGAAGATCACATTATCAACTGCAGGAGATTGACAAATTTTTGTCCATTTGACTACATTTATTTATACTTCAAATCCTGTTTGTTTGTATCCCACAGAAATTTTGTAATGGGTTACATGATTTGCTTTAGTACACACCCATATAGTAAATAACAAATGCAACAAAACAGAGATTCTCTTTGGTTTTTGCAGTTTTTGGAACCAATACATAAGGAAGTACAATGTTGGAAATATTATGTTGGAGAAATCTTATGGAAGACCAATAGTTTCAAATATGGTGGTGATGCCAATCAGAAGCAGCCACAGCTGGGTTAACTACAGAAAGTTGAAACAAACTGTTCTTTATCTACTCTATCTGATAAAGCAATGTATCTCATCTTGGAGTAAGTTATAAAGACTAGAAATGTATTCCCTTGACATTCTGTGGACTGGGAAAATCAAGATGAAAGAACCAGAATTTTCAGTCTGGTAAGATTCTGAGTACTGGCTTCCAAGATGGTTTCCTGAACATTGCTTCATTTTATGGTACATTTAACAGAAAGGAACAACCTGATTTCATAAGCAAATTCATGAGGACTCTATTATTATCCCTAATCTCTAATTTTATGACATAATCACTCACTAAAAGGTCCTGCATGAGTCTCATCATAGGGATTTGAGCTTGCCATCTCACCCAATTGTAAGTCATTGGTCATCATTTTAAGTCACTTCTAGGGCTTTAATGGCTTGTAATGCCTCAAGTGCTTGTTATACATATATTAACATATTGACACCATACATGATCAATATTTAAACAAGAGAGGAAATTTAACATTGAGGTCACAGATGAACAGGGGACAGCATAATTGTAGTACATAAATAATTTGGCCCACAAAATACCTTTTAAACATTGATTTACTTCTAGAAGCATTTTCCATACCATTGGAAGAGACACTTTCTCTTTCCCAGTAAGAATAAATGGAAACCTTGACCTTTACCCTACCAGCTTCATTTGTCTGGCTTGAATTATAGCTGCCATCCCTTTCAGATTAAGTCCTGGATTTTCATAGATGCAAATTTCATTGTCTCTTCTCTCTACGACTCTGATAATTAGCACCAGTTATTTAGTTTTTTCTCTCTTCTCTTCTCTTCTCTTCTCTTCTCTTCTCTTCTCTTCTCTTCTCTTCTCTTCTCTTCTCTTCTCTTCTCTTCTCATTTTATCTATCTGTCCATCCACATAGATGCTCCAAAGACAGAACTCACCTCTACTTGGGTGAAACAGATAAAATCATCCAGAAAGATGATCAAAACATGGAAAAATCAGAAATGACTTCCAGAAAAGTTGTTCAGCAATAGTCAGTCTTGACATTACATATTAGTACTAAGGTATTAGTCTGAAGACCTACATTTGTTTTTGGAAATCCATGTGGTAGAAGTAGAGAAACAACTTCTGAGAGTTCCTCGGTGAGGTCCATATGTTCAGTGTGGCAAATAAGCACAACTATACAAACATACATGCACGTGCACGCGCGCGCGTGCGCACACACACACACACACACACACACACACACTCCACCACCACCACCACCACCACCACCACCACCACCACCACCACCACCATTGCCACCATCGCCACCATCATTGCCACAACTACTACCACATCCAAAACAAAATAATAAGGAAACAAGCAAACAACAACAACAACAACAAAACCACACAAAGCTGAGTGTTACAGGAATCAAGCCTGTAAGCAGGATTCCTTTGTGGTCTCTATTTCAGTCCCAGACTGCCGTCTACTTCTCTGAGTTCTCTGGACTGAGAGGTAGCAGCAGAAGCGAAATAAGACTATTTCTCCCCAGGGTACTCTTAGTCATGGTGTTTAACACAGCAATCAAAAAGAAAACTAGGACGTATAAATGCAGTGCAAATGAAAAATTCTGTCATTCTAAAATCCCAATTTACCCAGTCCCTTATATTTATCTTTTTTTTTTTTTTGAGCCCAGGTCTCTTCATAACTCAAGTTCTGCTCACCCAGAACTCACAATATAGTCTCAGATTTATGGCCAGCAGAGCTTCCTGCCCTAGGCCTCATACGTGCTGGGGCTATGCACAACCATGCCTAGATCAGTCCATTTCTTAAACTGTGTATCAGAGGATTTGAGGAAAATTAATATATCATTCTAACATGAGTTAATGTATCTATTACCATCATTTAGAGTTATACTGAATTGTCTATGAGTATCATTTAAGAAACAGAATCAGTTTCTTTTCTTAGTTTCCTGTTGTTGTTGTTGTTGTTGTTATTTACAATGGTTGACTGATTGACTATGTGTGTGTGTGTGTGTGTGTGTGTGTGTGTGTGTGTGTGTTTGTGTGCTTTTACACATGCTACAGCATGCTTGTGCAGGCCAGATGACAACCAAGAGCCAGTGTGTATGTCTCAGAGATTGAACTGAGGTTATCATGCTTGTTGAAAAGCAATTTTGCCCACTGAGTCATCTTTGCAGCCTGGCCTCTCTTGTTTCTTTATGTGTACATACATACCCAATATCACAGAGATAAACCTGCAACTCTGTACATGTCCTCAAAGTTACTGGGTTGTATTAAAATTAGAATCTGAGTCTCTAGAGCAGTGGTCACAACCTTTATGGCTGTGGAAGAACCTTTTAACATGGGAAAGCGTAGATTTTACATTATGATTCACAAAAGTAGCTAAATTATAAAGTAACCGTAAAATAGTTTTATGTTTGGGGATCATAACAGCAGAAGGATCTGTATTAAATGGCTGCTGCAACATTGGAAGGCTGAGAACCTGCTGCCCTAGATTGAATCTGGTCATTCTCCATTGAAAGGCAAGCAAGATTCCAGTATATCAGGTGATCAGTTCCAGAGGGGGGGCCTCAGCTGGACAAGTTGTTATACTCTTTTGTGATGCTTTTGTTTCCCTATTGACCTTTATCCTGGCCCATAATTTGAATTTCAGATTCCATTTGTTTGTTACTGATAAAAGGAATGTGTACTTCATTAACCTCAGTTATAGAATGGCATGCTCCAATTTCACAAAAATCCATTTGAATACGCCCTTCAAATCTAGAGCTCCAAGCAGAGGTGGTGAATAGCAACACTCTGTCAGTCACACTACATTAGTTACATTTCTGTTGCTGTGATAAACCAGGTTTACCTGAAGCACATAAATGTGCATTTTGGCTCATTCCAGTGATGTCAAATGGAAGATGGCGTGCCATGGTGGCAGGAGCAGGAAGCTGACATATTTATTTATACATAGGAAGAAGGAGCAGAAATTGAGTGAAGCTGTATACCCACAAAGCCCACCCCCAGCAAGACTTTCCCTCTTAAAAGATCCATGACCTCACAAAATATTCCACCTACTGGGAAGCAAATGTTCAAATACATAAGCTTAAGGGGTACATTTCTCATTCAAACTACCACAGACTCCATCTTCCCGCCATACTTTGGATCTATGCATAAGCCTCATGGAAGTTAAATTAGTATCAGGGATGCTGGAGGAAGTATGGATATGCAGTAACATCATGATTCATTTATTACTTACAATAGCAGGCAGTAGAAAATATTTGTGATTAGCATAGCTTTTGAATATGTGCTTATGATATTTTAGATTTCATTGGGCAGCTGTATATTAAGCGACATCTCAAATGGCATTGAAAAGTGACTCCTGTTTCCTATGGTCTTGTCATTGTTATTTTAGCTTTAAAAATTACATTATCTCTTGATATTTGAGCAAGAGGTCCTGAACACTAGATTATATTGTTCTAGTCTCTGCTTTTCTGAGTTTGACTCTGAGAATCAAAGAAATCATTCACATGTCTTAGTTATTTATCAGAAAGCTAAGTGAGAGTAAGTACTGGGGAAGATGGGAAGGAAATGAATGATTTATAGCCTATTAGTGGGAATGTAAATTAATAGAGTAAGTACAGACAACAATGGATTCTCAAGGAATTAAAAGCAGAGTTGCATTATGACCCATGATCTGTCTGTATGTTCAAACATAAAATTATCTTATGAGACACCTGCACACCCATGTGCATTACATAACAGTTCACAACAGCTGACAGGTGGAATCAGAGCAAATCGTATTGATACAGGAAAAGGTACAGAAAATGCTGGCATCCATGTTTTTTTTTTAGCTAAGAGTTCTATTGATGTGAAAAAAAACAACACGTACAAAAATTAAGTTAGGAAGAAAGGGGTTTGTTTAAATTACATTTCCATATTGCTATTCATCATTGAAGTAAATCAGGACAGGAACCTGGAGGCAAGAGCTCATGCAGAGTCCATGGTGATGGAGGGGTACTGCTTACTGTCTTGCTCTCTCTGACTTGCTCCTCTTGTTTTTTACAGAACCCAAGATAGCCAGTCCAAGGATGGCACTACCCAACAGGGGTTGGACCATCCCACATCAACCACTAATTGGAAAGCCTTTGGAATGTAAACATAGAATATAGAAAATAAAAATTAAAAAAATCAACTTTTAAAAAAAAGCTAGGTATCTTGGCTCTCTGTAAATAAAAATGCCTACAACAACAACAACAACAACAAAAAAAAAAACGTACCTTATAGCCATATCTTAGGAAGCCATTGTCTTAACTGAAGTCCGCTCTTTTCATCTAACTCTAGCTTGTGTGTCAAAATGACACAAGACTCAGCTCAGTGTGTGTGTGTGTGTGTGTGTGTGTGTGTGTGTGTGTGGTTTTATAGTTATCTACAACATGAGGAAAATCCTGTCATTTTCTATCATTCTGATAGGCTTGGGGGTCTTTGTATTAAGTAAAATAAGAAGCAAGAGAGATACATAAAAAGATGAATATTTTAGTTTTCACTGCTAGACCAGTTTTATTGACTGAGCTGCCTTTTCTGGGATCTAGGAGAAGATGAGGGAAGGTTAATCATAATCAGAGTATAGTTCATAAAAATATTTTTAAAAATAAAAGATTAATATTTTGTGTTATCACTGACATTTGCAGGTCTTGGGTTTTGGATCACACAAAGCAATAATTTTTAACTAACTTCCATCCCTTATGAGCCACAACCTGAAGCACTGAATATCATTGAGTTTGCTTTCTTCCTTCTGAAACAGTGAAGACCATATCTTTACTGTTTAGCTTAAGTGCACTCTGCTTGGCAATGCATGTGAGCCCTTTGGACTGGATAAAATTACCTGCTTTTCTTCCTATGCATTGTTTAGGGCACACCCACATTACCATTGGGGTAACTTGTGCTGACTCTCCTATTCTTTACTCTCATAATGCTGCATCTTTTCTTATGAACAACATTTGCATGTTGCAAGTTTTGTCTTAGTTTTATCTATCTATCTATCTATCTATCTATCTATCTATCCATTCATCCTATTAGGATTTTTTTTTTGTATTTTTGTTTTATGCTTGTTTCATTTTTTTGAGGAATATTCTCACTACATAGCCTTGGCTGACCTGAATCTCACAATGCAGACCAGGCTATCTGAGCTTATGGAAATCTCTCTTTTTCAGCCTCCAGAGGGTTGGCCTTGCAGGTCCATGCCACCACACTTAGCCAGAGTGCATGGCTTTTTCAATTTGTAGAAGGTTATCAAGGCCCCTTACAAGATAGGCAGCTACTCTAGGTCCAGCTTTCTCTTACTTTATGATTGTTTTGTGGTCTGTCTTCAGCAACAGACTGTAAGCTTTGAGGAGGAAGGGATGCTGTAAGTCTACACAGCAACATATTCAGAATTTAGTGTCTTGCTAAGTGAAAATACTCTCTCAGGAAACACACATTGAACAAATAAACACATATGTGTCTGTGGGAAATCTGAGTGATCAACTTAATGGCTTACAGACCGTTCTTCTGTGACTTTCACATTATCCTTCACTCTGTTTCCACCTGGAGCCAGGAGCAAGGTTGATTCTAATCCACCATTGGATTCTGCTTAGTTCCTGCTCACAAGTGAACCAGCTTTCAGGATACATTATATTCACTGTCAGAAACCCTACAAGGACAGAGACAACTAGTTTGGCATGTCTGAGCAGGCTTCCACTCTGGGCAGTGTTTAAAAGCTGGTTTGATTTAATCAGTGTGGTTTCAATGACTAAGGATGCTGGATTCACCTCCTTCTTCAGGTTTCCTCCTCACTTTTCTGTACCTCTATATGAGCGTTCAAAAATAGAATCTGTGTTCTAGTCCTAGATCTCCAGTCCTCCTACAGCAAAGCTCAAAGATTATAGACTTTAGATGAATCTCTTCCTGGCTGCAGGAGTTAATTTATAACTCGGTCACAGCCTCTAAGGCTGCATAATTCAGTTCACAATGGTAGTTGTAGAGAGAGATCAATCATGACCATTATATTCTTACCACACTTCTGCAAAGGCAAAAGGAGATCTATTTTCTTCTTTTTTTCTTTGATGGTGACGAGGCACCCTGTTGTCTGAACTGTCTGAGAGCTCAAGAAAGGAACTGATCCATTGTCCTGAACTTATATACAGTGTACCAATATAACAGCTAGAGAGAGCTCATTTCTTTTTTCACTGACTATTTTTTCTCTCCAAGTGCAGGATGACTTTGAGAACTGGCACAGGATATTTTTTTAATGAGGCTTGGTTTAAATTCAGTATGATTGCTCAGAGGCAAAAGAGTGCATACTCATGTTCCACAGAAAATTTAGTTGTAGGACCAGAGTTTAGTAAGGTGAGTGTAGCAATTGTCTTTAGTGCCAAAATTAAAAGGATGACAAATTCTTGGTTGTTGAGACAACAGTATTTCAATGAAAAAGTTAAAATACTTAAACATAAAGCCGCATGATGAAATAAATAGCCATATAATGATAAGAACAAGATTGGCATGAGTCTTCTTTAGCTATGTATAATATGTGTGATACAAATAGTATTATTCAGTAGGCCATGCCTTATTGTGATTGTATATATGCTTTCCTTTGTTACTTTTGTTAAAGAATGGCATGTATTATTTATCTCAATCATTGACCCTGCTCTCCTAACCTACATTTGTTATATCCATAGGAAGTACCTCACTGGCCCCATCTATACCTAGCTCTGGCCCTAGTTACTGGGAAAAGAAGATAGAAGACAAATATTCCAAGATGCTCTTCATTGTTGGCACAGGAAGAGAGAGACCTCATGAAACTTCTTAGTTACCTTAAATGTTCTCCCAGCAGCCTTCAAATAGCATTTTAGAATCTGGAGATGTAGCTCCAACATCACCAAATATGGTGAATCTTAACCTCATCATCAGAAGGAATCTGTTGCTGTTCTTTTTGTATATACTTTTTTTTATTCATATATTCTTTATTACATTTCAAATGATTTCCCCTTTCCTGGATTCCCCTCCCTGAAAGTCCCATAAGCCCTCTTCTCTCCCCCTTTTCCCCAATCTGCCCCTTCCTACTTCCCTGTCCTGGTATTCCCCTACACTGCTGCACTGAGCCTTTCCAGGACCAGGGGGCCTCTCCTTCCTTCTTCTTGTTTCTAGGGTATTCCAAGCTTCTAGAATAATATACACTTATCAGTGAGTGTATACCATGAATGTTATTTGGTGATTGGGTTACCTCACTCAGGATGATATTCTCCAGTTCCATTCATTTGTCTAAGAATTTCATGAATTCATTGTTTCTAATGGCTGAATAATACTCCATTTGTATATATACTATATTTTCTGCATCCACTCCTCCATTGAGTGACATCTGGTTTCTTTCCAGCTTCTGGCTATTATAAATAGGGCTGCTATGAACATAGTGGAACATGTATCCTTATTATGTGCTGGAGAATCCTCTGGGTATATATCCAGGAATGGTATAGTGGGGTCGTCCAGTAGTATTATGCCCAATTTTCTGAGGAACTGCCAAACTGATTTCCAGAGTGGTTGTACCAGCTTGCAACTCCACTAGCAGTGGAGCAGTGTTCATCTTTCTCTACATCCTCGACAGCACCTGCTGTCTCCTGAGTTTTTGATCTTAGCCATTCTGACTGGTGTGAGGTGAAATCTCAAGGGTTGTTTTGATTTGCATTTCCCTGGTAGCTAAGGATGTTGAACATTTCTTTAGGTGATTCTCAGCCATTTGATATTTCTCAGGAAAAATCCTTTGTTTAGCTCTGTACCCCATTTTAAGGGGGTTATTTGGCTCTCTGGAGTCTACCTTCTTGAATAACTGTACTACCTGTGTATACAAGATGGCTGTACATAGATAGCAATAATAACATTTGTAAAAAACCCAAAACAATGTACTATAATTTCCTTGTTCCTTTAGGTCCTAATGGTTTATGCTCTGAAGAGAGAAAGAGAAGGGAGGGAGAGAAAGGAGGGACAAAAGGATGGTAGCGAGGGAGAGAGGGAGGGAGAGAGAGAGAGAGAGAGAGAGAGAGAGAGAGAGAGAGAGAGAGAGAGAGAGAGAGATTTCTGAGGCTTGACCTTAGCAGGGCAATAAATATGGAAACCAAGTTTTCAAAACAAGATTAAAGACTATAATTCCGGCTATAGTTGGGCACATTCCAAATATTCAAGTTCTACCCTAAGCACTTTGAAATTGGCCCCCTGAACTCCACACAGTGTAGTGTAGAACAATTGCCAAAGTTCCAATATTTACATTTTCAGAAGTAAGATATGAAAAAGGGACTAGTGGCTGTAGAGTGGTCTTTAAGGCTCCAACCTTCCAACCCTCATTCCAAAGATCCTCATCTGTACACGTAGAATTATTTTTTCAAAAAAAAAACTGTCTACTTCTCAAAACTGCACTCTACTATACCACCCTCACATTCCCAGACAACCTCTTAAAAATGATGTTCCAGGGTGATTCTGCCCAAAACAAAGCCAATCCATTTCATTCCCTGTATTCCCAAATGTGGCTCTGGTCAAATCAAATCACATCTGTCTATCTGTCTATCTATCTATCGGTCTGTCTGTCTGTCCATCCATCCATCCATCCATCCATCCATCCATCCATCCATCTATCTATCTGTCTATCATCTATCTATCTATCTAATGCATATTTGTATTGCATGCATGTATGTATTTGCACCACATGCATAGAGACAAAGGAGAGAGGATTAAGTCCTAGGAAGTCTTAAACTAAAATGTGGAGGCGGGAGCCTGTTTTTGGGTCCTTTACAGGAAGAACAAATGTTTGTAACTACTTATCCATTTCTCCAGCTCCAGTAAAGATACAATTATTGATAAGGAAAAAATAAAAATGCATTCTGTCTCTGAAATGAGTAAAAGATAAATAGGAAATCACTATCCTTATAGTTTATAATCTCCTAATAAAACAGCAATCCTACATGTCTCCACTAAACATTTAGGTACAGTCTCCCTAATCATATTTTTTGTTTGTTTTGTTTTGTTTTCTGTAGAAACTCAGTGAGCTAGGATGCTTCTCCTTCATGGTTTTAATAATCCCATGAAGTTTCTAGGATAAGGTATTATATTTTAAAACCCAGTGGTTCTGATTCCCTGCTACAGCACAGAAGTGACTTGGTTCACTTCTGCTCTCATTTGGTTTTTTTTTCTTTTATTTATTTATTTATTTATTTATTTATTTAATTTTTTATTTAAATTTTTATTTTCTATATTCTATGTTTACATTCCAAAGGCTTTCCCCTTTCCCAGTTCCCCCCACCATATGTCCCATAATTCCTCTCCCCCCCAACTATTCCCCAATCATCCCACCCCACCACGATTTCTTTGTTCCGGGTCTACAAAACTAGATCCAATCTTTTCAGGCCCAGGGTCCTCTCCTTTCTTCTTCTTGGGAATCATTTGACTTGCTAATTCAAAAACAGTTCTAGCACTGCTTATGAACAACACAACACTGGGAACAATTACATTTCTTAGGCCTAGGAAGGAAGATATGACTGCGCATTGGGGGCCAGTAAGGAAAAATGTTTGTGGTAGTGGATTTCTTCACTACCAGTTTCCAGGGACCTAAAAATGAACTGGTTACATCTGATGTCTAAAAACATTTACATATATATGTAAATGTATTTATGTATTTATCAACAATTAATGACAAGAGAAGCCATGAGTTTGAAAGGCAGTAAGGAAGGGTGAATGGGAAGGGTGAATGGTTTAGAAGGAAAGGGGGAAAGGGAAATTATGAAATTCTATTATAATCCAAAAATGTTTTAAAAATTAAAAATGAACTATTGAGTTGAATTGTTTTAAAGGGCCACTTTGGGAAGAATTGTGTGCCTTTTACCCTTGCTGCCTTGGGCAGAAGAAGCTACCTGGTAAACTGTTCTCGCTGCCTGAACTTTACAACCAGGCATTGGCAAGGACACACGGGGATCTAGGAGATAGTTGGCCTCAGAAGAAGCAAATTAACTCCCAAGAATGTCTGCTTTTTTGTGATGTCAAAGTGTCTAGAATTTTCTAAGGAACAGATGGCAAGGGATGATAGTGGGCAAACCTACAGGCTCTGACTTGTGCATCTTCTCGAGACAGTTCCTGGCAGAAATACAGAACCTCTTAAACAAAGCTTGAAATGAGGACTCAACCATGCCAAGGGCCAACTAAGCACCCTTATAGTGAGCCAGGATTTCATCCTTCCTAGGAATCAAGGCAAGTAGAAATCAGTCATAGTATATAAGGAAAGAGAAAGGAGAAGCGGAAGAGTCAAAGAAAAGACCAGTGTCTAGAGAAAATGGGAAAGGAAGAACATTTGTCTAGCTGCAGACCTCAGTACCTAACCCATGACATACATGATATCATTGGCAAAAGAGATGCAGTAAAAAGATGTATTAAATGTTATTCAAGTATCATTATTTTATCCATGCAAGGCCAGGGATTACTTAAAGAGTGATATGATAAATGGGTGAAATCAGTTTACACAAGGTATTCATTCCCATATTCTTAGAACCTATGTCAATATGAATACAGGTGAGTAATGACCTTCAAAGGGTATGAACACTGGGACCATGACATTATTTAGGTCATCTTATTGGGAACAATCTAATAATATCAGTCATTAATGACAATAAATTTTACAGGTATACTCAAAGACATATACACCAAAACAGAGGGACCAGTTATTTTGACATGGAATGGATCAGATTTGCTGTTGCTGTCTTCCACAATAAGAAGAAAAGTAACAGGTGAATGACTGACCCAAAATAGGGAACTAGCATCTAACAATTTCCTTCTGTGTACTGCCAGAAAGATTGGAGGTGTCCGTGTTATAGCTAAAGGACTTTAAGTTCTATCAACTATCTGAGCACAAAACAGATTATCTCTGCATTCCCCTAAATGGGCATAGACCTCTTTATCTTAGTTTAGTAAGATCAGGCTGTAAAATGAAAACTTTATATTGCCTTAAGGCTCTAAATTTGTGATAATTTGTTATGGTAGCAACAGCGAGATATTATCAACTTGGAGCAAACTAC
Source organism: Apodemus agrarius (assembly GCA_964023405.1). Classification (NCBI taxonomy): domain Eukaryota; kingdom Metazoa; phylum Chordata; class Mammalia; order Rodentia; family Muridae; genus Apodemus; species Apodemus agrarius. The sequence continues at coordinate 65,368,092 of OZ030016.1, forward strand.
AAGTTTTACTGTTGCTTTTCTATTGTTGGCTATTTGAGACCTCCTGGGGAAATCTAAACCTGCCAGGCCTCACTGTGTCTTGTATTTGCAGACATTCAAATTATATTTAATGATATATCCTAGGTCAGCATGCTATCAAGAGGCCAATGTGGGGCCAAGGTTGATGTCAGAGGTCAGATTTTAATAACCTCTCAATCCTCTGCCTTTGATGAGTGCCTATTTCCAAAGCCTACAGTCTCTGTAACTTCTACACTAAAATGTAAACCTCAGTATTCCCCTTGCTTCATTGGCAATATGTACTCTTGGCTTTATCTCCACATGACTCTAGCCTCTTCTCTCTGTCCCTTCTGATACTGTCTAGCTGTCCTGGTGACTTAGAGCTATCACACACAGTGAGCTGGCCCAAGCTTAGGGTTTGTATTCAAGCTGCCTCTTTGAAGCTAGTTTTATGTGTTCAGATAATGCTCATAGGGAGACTTGGCTGTATTTTCAAGTACATATTCTTATCAGGGAACAGCTAGCATAGGACTCAGATCTCTGCAGTCTATCTTCCCATGTGCAGTTAGATTTCCACTCAAGGGTTTGTTCTGCCTTTAACCCAGTATTCTTTTACTGTTCTCATGATCTGAAATCTCATTTTGACTAAGACTCACTAATCTCAGCACTGGACTGTCCTGACACTGCCATAGACTGTGTAGATTCCTTGCTTTGATGGTTACCTCTTTTGGGGCTCACTGGTTGTAATGGAATTCATTTTGCCATGCTTCTTCACAATATATTACAAGTCTTCTGGTAAAAGGACAGTTAAGGGTACCATGTCAGAAGAAACAAGTAGAAATCTTCCTAATCATTTATAGAGCTCAATAGATACCAATAAAATACCCAGCACGACAGTCTGATGATTCTAAACCCACTATGTAGAACAGTGATTCTCAATCTGTAGGTTGCAACCTATTTGGAGGTTGCATTTCAAATGTTTGCATTGTGATTTATAACAGTAGCAAAATTACAGTTAAAAAATAGCAGAATAACTGCATGGTTGTGTGTCACCACAACATAAGGAACTCTAGTGAAGGGCAGGAGCATTAGAAAGACTGAGAACCACTGATGTAGAGTCTGAGAATTGCATACATACATCAAGTCACAAAAGTGATATAAACACTAGTACTTAGTCATGATCAAAAATCCCTCTCTTGAGTCCAGTCTTGACTCTTCTCCATTTCTTCTTTTCCAAATGCTTGAGTAAAATTTGTATATACTTTATTCCTAAACAAAAATTTCAAATTGCTTCCTATAACATTTGGTTGCTCCATGAATATGCCTGGGGTAAGGCAGTCTTGGAGTGAGTTTCTGATACAAATGCCCCCCATATTTGCACATGAAAATCTAAATTATTTGCTGAAATCATTCCTACTATAGCCCCTTTTTAGAGGTTCAAATGTGTTTTAGCTACTTGAGGTTTGGAGAAACCATACATCCGAATGTTTGCCTTGTTGAGTGCAGGAATTATCCATATTCTTGTTCCTTGTTTCTCTTTTCATTCATAAGAGTTTTATGAGTCTTCCTCTGCTAATATTTTACCTTTAGAGACTCACTAGTGCAGCCCAATTTGACTATGTCACTTCATGTGCTGTCTTGGCAATAAGCATATTCTTTGGACATTCAACAGTAGCATTGACCACATGATCTATATACTATGCCCATTTCTGTCTTCCCAATAACATCCTCATGCTTTTTGTCTAAGTCATTAAGCTAATTTATCTTGCCAATAGTTGTAGGAGGAATGAGTCAGCATATCCTGACTGGCAGCCCATAGTGGCCCATGCAAGCACAACAGCTATTTCTACATTCTGCAACCTTGAAATATTCCTGACAGCTGGAGACAAATGACAACAGAGTGCATGACCAGAACAACAAATCAGATGGAGCTAGCTCCAGGAAGCAAGATGTCATGTACCAATGGGACACAGTGGAGGATATAAAGGCACACCTGATCCTGCATTGAATGAGTTGCTTTTGCTTCTCATGAGACTCATAGAGTCTGTCTCATTGGTTCTATGCATGTAACTCTAAATACTTCCATCCCGTACCTTTTAAAAAATTTTGCTCCCATGTCTGTCAATGCCCACTTCACTAAAGGTTTTTTTTTCCTATTAATACTTTTGTTTTGTGAACTGTTTGGTTTACTTTTGTATGCCCAAGGGATTGAAAATATCCAAACTATCCATACATTTATTGAGGAAGGTATGTGTCCCTTTTTAAAAAATAAAAAATTTGAGAGAGAACTCAGGTGACCCAGGCTATCTATGAACTTGAGGATCCTGACCTTGAACTCTTTTTAATTAGATATATTCTTTATTTACATTTCAAATGTTGTCCCCTTTCCTGGTACCCCCTCCCCCCAAATCCCCTAACCCCTTCCTCCTCCCTCTACTCGCCAATCCAACCACAACCGCTTCCCTCTCCTGGTGTTCCCCTATACTGGGGCATCTAGCCATCTCAGGGCCAAGGACCTCTCCTCCCTTTGACCAAGGTCAACCTCTGCTGCATATGCATCTGGAGCCATGGGTTCCTCCATGTGTACTCTTTAGTTGGTGGTTTAGTTCCTGGGAGCTCTGGGGGTACTGGCTGGTTCAAATTATTGTTCCTCCCATGGCACTGCAAACCCCTCAGCTCCTTGGGTCCTTTCTCTAGCTCCTCCATTGGGGAAACTGTGCTCACTTCGATGGTTGTCTCAGAGTATGCCCCTCTATATTTGTCATGTACTGGCAGAACCTCCCAGGTGACAGTTATATCAGGCTCCTGTCAGCAAGCACTTGTTGGCATCCACATTAGTGTCTGGCTTTTGTAACTGTATATGGGATGGACCCCTAGGTGGGGCAGTCTCTGGATCGTCTTTCCCTCAGTCTCTGCTCCACACTTTGTCTCTGTATCTTCTCTTGTGAGTATTTTGTTCCACCTTCTAAGAAGGATCAGAGTGTCCATACCTTGTTCTTGAGCTTCATATGGTCTGTGAATTGTGTCTTGGGTATTCCAAGCTTCTGGGCTAATATCCACTTATCAGTGAGTGCATACCATGTGTGTTTTTTTATGATTGGGTTACTTCACTTAGGATGATATTTTCTAGTTCCGTCCACTTAAGAATTTCATGATTCATGGATTTTAATAGCTGAGTAGTATTCCATTGTATAAATGTACCACGTTTTCTGTATCTATTCCTATGTTGAGGGACATCTGGGTTATTTCCAGCTTCTGGTTCGTATAAATAGGGATGCTATGAACATAGTGGAGCATGCGTCCTTATTACATGCTGGAGAATTCTCTGGGTATATTCCCAGGAGTGGTATAGCAGTGTCCTTCAGTAGTATTATGCCCAATTTTCTAAGGAACCACCAAATTGATTTCCAGAGTAGTTGTACCAACTTGCAATCCCATCAGCAGTGGAAGAATGTTCCTCTTTTTCCACATCCCCATCAGCACCTGCTGTGTCCTGGGTTTTTGATCTTAGCCATTCTGACTGGTGTGAGGTGGAATCTCAGGGTTGTTTTGATTTGCATTTTCCAGAAGACTAAGGATGTTGAACATTTCTTTAGGTGCTTCTTAGCCATTCGAAATTCTTCAATTGAAAATTCTTTTTTTAGCTCTGTATCCCATTTTTAATAGGGTTATTTGATTCTCTGGAGTCTAACTTCTTGAGTTCTTTGTATATATGGATATTAACCCTCTGTCAGATGTAGGGTTGGTAAAGATCTTTTCCTAATTTGTTGGTTGCTGTTTTGTCCTATTGACAGTGTCCTTTGCCTTACAGAAACTTTGCAATTTTATGAGGTTCTATTTGTCAATTCTTGATCTTAGATCATAAGCTATTGGTGTTCTGTTCAGGAAATTTTCCCTGTGCCCATATGCTCTAGACTCTTCCCCACTTTCTTTTCTATTAGTTTCAGAGTATCTGCTTTTATGTGGAGGTCCTTGATCCACTTGGACTTGAGCTTTGTACAAGGAGATAAGAATGGATTGATCTTAATTTTTCTGCATGCTAACCACCACCTGAACCAGCACCATTTGTTGAAAAGGCTATCTTTTCCCCACTGGATAGTTTTAGCTCCTTTTTCAAAAATTAAGTGACCATAGATATGCGGGTTCATTTTTGGGTCTTCAATTCTATTCCATTGATCTACCTGCCTGTCACTGTACTAATACCATGCAGGTTTTAACACTATTGCTCTGTAGTACTGCTTGAGGTCCAGGATACTGATTTCCCCAGAAGTTCTTTTATTTTGTTGAAAAAGTTTTAGCTATCCTGGGTTTTTGTTATTCTAGATGAATTTGAGAATTACTTTTTCTAACTCTATGAAGAATTGAGTTGGAATTTTGATGGGGATTACATTGAATCTGTAGATTGTTTTTGGCAAGGTGGCAATTTTTACTATATTAATCATGACAATCCATGAGTATAGATTTTTCCATCTTCTGAGGTCTTCTTTGATTTCTTTCTTCAGAGACTTGAACTTCTTGTCATATGGATCTTTCATTTGTTTGGTTAGAGTCACACCAAGATACTTTATATTGTTTGTGACTATTGTGAAAGATGTTGTTTCCATAATTTCTTTCTCAGCCTGTTTATCCTTTGAGTATAGGAAGGCTACTTATTTGTTTGAGTTAATTTTATATCAGGCCACTTTTCTAAAGTTGTTTATCAGCTGTAGGAGTTCTCTGGTGGAGTTTTTGGGGTTGCTTAATTATGCTATCATATCATCTGCAATTGAACTCTTGACCCTCCTGGAAACACCTCCCGTGTATGGAGAGTATAGTTATTTGTTCCTATGTTGGGTCAGATTTTTATTTCTTGCCTATCATTATTCTCTGAGAAGCTGAAGTCACTATTAAAAATATTCTTTCCTTCATTGTAGAGTTTCTAAAACCTCATCTTTGGGGGAAGCCCATTGTCTGCATAAAACACACACACACACACACACACACACACACACACACACACATCTCCAAATGCAACTCAGAAAGTGCTCTTCTATAGACACAGATGCTCAAGTACCTAATAGCCTCAGACTTATTAGGGAAGTCTTCTTAAGACACCATTTCTTAAGGGAAACTAATTCTTAGAATCACATTTTAAGAATCACTGACAAAAATAAATGGATAGAGGGGTCTTATCTTCTGGAGGTCGTAATTGCTGTAAGCTTATAAAGTCAGAACATATAAGGAGTAAAGAATGTGCTGGAGAAACGCCTTAGTTTTTAAGAGCTTACAAAATATGGCCATTAAGACTGGAGTTTTGATTCTACCTTTCAGATGACTATTTGAATACTTCACCCATACTTGTAATTTATCATTTTTAAGGGCTTATGTTGTATTGAGTTCTTTGATAAAATGTGTGCTCCCAGCCTAGCCAATATTGTTATTATCAGGGAGAGAAGCAGCAACACAGACTTTGGGCTACCCTTCTAAGTCTGCTGAATCAGAATCACATTAATGAAACCATCTGGGTCTCATACCCATTAAAGTTTCTGAAGACTCAGAGAGCCACGTGTGGTGGCACATGACTGTGCCTGTAATTTTACCCTCGAAAGGTTGACACAAGAAGATTGCTTAGGCCAGGATTTCCTAGAAAACCTGGCAACAGATTGAGACCCTGTTCAAAAGGAGTAAGAAAGAAACACTAGAAGTACGGCACTAAGTGAGGTTTGAAATGTTCTAGTATTTCATTAGTACCAAAGATAATGACACTGATAGTATAGCACAAGTCACTGGATAACCCATTTCTTGTACTATGCTTTTTATTTGATGACCTATGATATCTAGGAGAAGTATTCTTTCTACATTATAGGGAAATATTATTTAAAGCCATTTGTATATGAATTTATTTTAAAAAGTGTTTGCAGTAGTAAATTTTCAAAATTCTTTAGTGTTAGTCATTCCTCTCTATATAACCATTACTCTATTCTGTGTCCCACCCATCAAGCCATTTAACTCTTCTTGTTCCATGATTTACACTACCTGTATTCTATCTCATTTCCCTTAAAATTCAGCCCCCATGGCCCCTTACTAGTGTTTTCTCTTCTGTTGGTTCTTCAATTAAGAACACATATCTAAGTATTCCAGTCTAGCATTCACATGTAAGATAGAATATGTTATAGCTCTTTTATTTGGTCTGGGAACCTCATTGAGAATGATTTCTAACTCGAGCCATTTACATACACATTTTATTTCTTTATAGTCTAATAACAGTCCTTTATGCATGCATGTTACATTTTAATTATATATTCAACTGTTGATAGCCATCTAGGCTTCTTTCTGGTTCATTGCTCTTATGAGTCAAACAGCAATGAATGTAGAGGATTGTATATCTTGGATTTCTAAGGGGTTTTGGGGAATGTGTGTGGTTCATAACTTTAAAGGAACTCAAGGCGATCCTTCCAAACCCAAACCTGAGGATTCCCGTGGAGATGCTTTGATGGCTTTCCCAAGGATAGAGAGCCCACTGGAAACCTTAAGTGCACAGAACCATTCAGCCTCCATGACTGAAGTCACCTGAGACGAATAAAGACATGCAGCTGTTTGGGATTTGTTTGTTTGTTTTTATTTATTGGATATATTCTATATTTACATTTCATTTCACTTTTTCTGGTTCCCCATCCCCCAAAGGTCTCACATGCCCTTTTCCCTCCCCCTGTTCCCCCATCCACCCCTTCCCACTTCCCTGTTTTGGTATTACCCTACACTGATGATTTGATCCTTTCCAGCACCAGTGTCCACTCCTTCCTTCTTGTCGGATATCATTTGATATGTGGATTGTGTCTTTGGTGTCCCAAGAGTCTAGGATAATATCAACTTATCAGTGAGTGCATACCATGGGTATTCTTTTGAGACTGGGTTACCTCACTTAGTATGATGTTCTCCAGCTCCATCCATTTCTCTAAGAATTTCATGAATTCATTGTTTCTAATGGCTGAATCGTACTCCATTGCATATATATACCACATTTTTTGTATCCATTCCTCTGTTGAGGGACATCTGGGTTCTTTCCAGCTTCTGGCTATTATAAATAAGGCTGCTATGAACATAGTGGAGCATGTATCCTTATTGCATGTTGGGGAATCTTCTGGGTATATGCCCAGGAGTGGTATGGCTGGGTCCTCTGGAAGTATCATGTCCATTTTTCTGAGGCACTGCCAGACTGATTTCCAGAGTGGTTGTACTAGCATGCAGTCCCACCAGCAGTGGAGGAGTGTTACTCTTTCTCCACAACCTCGCCAACACCTGATGTCTCCTGAGTTTTTAATCTTAGCCATTCTGACTGATGTGAGGTGAAATCTCAGGGTTGTTTTGATTTGCTTGTTTGTGTTTTTTTTTTGTTTTTGTTTTTGTTTTTTTTGGTTTTTTTTCAGCAACCTTCCAGTTCAATACTTCAAAACACACAGTTCCTCAAGTCAAACTGTGAAGACAAGTATTACATTTATCTAGTTAGAGGCTAATGTTTTGTACATACTTTGTATGAAGAAGTGATGTAGCTTGCCCTGATCTTTTTTTGTCAGCTTTAATATATTTATGCCAGATTTTTAAAACCAACAAAATTTTCCTCTTGTTCAAGTGTGCAGTGAAGGATCACATTTATTCAATGGTTGGTGTTGTTTTGTGACATTTGTACACAAATTTTTCTCAGTTTTATAGACACAAATAAAGCGAATAACCCACTTTAAACCTTTATTACCACAGTTGCTGCCTCCTCCAGAAGTTTTGAATTTTAATGAAAGTTAAACTTTTGAGTTACAGGAAGGACCATGGTGGTTAATTGTAAATCTCAAAATCAGTTGTGGGGGGAAAAGGTATTGGAAAAGAACATTGTGTTCTGCTCTGTTAATAGTTTACTGAATTCTGAGTTAAAGTGTCAGGGGCATACTAGGGAAGAGTCCTAGTTGCCCAACTATTGGCACAGAAGCCTGTTTTTGAGGAAAGTGTGCTTTGGTTATATTATGCTTTCTTAGAAAATGGCCTCACCAACCTACAGAGCCCAAGGTCGGTCTGGAATTCTGACCTTGGGCGGGTGACACTGTGGCCTCCTTCCTATCCAAGAGAGCAGCTAGCACCAGCCTTTCCTGTCAACTCAACCGTTTTGTATTGTATTGTATGCACTTTTTATGAAAAAGAATATTTTACAGTTTGTACAGTATTATTTTACAGAAAGGCTATCAGAGCATCTACATGTAGAGCCCATAGCAGGCTTTAAAACTCTTCTTAAATTTTAACTGCATCCCATTTTTTCTAGCATGGTGATAATGTGTCCCTCCTTTGGGAGAAGGAGTTCCCTCTCTGTGTCTATCAAAATGTTTCTCACCCATGTCAACTCTTCTTAGCTTTTTTTGTACATATTTTTTTTTCTAAAGAGAAGAAAAAAATGTTATCACAAAATGTAAAAAAAAAAAAAAAAAAGCTAGACCTTGTGGTAGATCTATTGCTAACATTTTGAGGAGCCTCCACATTAATTTCCATAGTGCTATACTAGTTCATACTCCCACCAGTGAGTGAATATATATTCTCCTTTCTCTACAAAGACATCAGTGTTTGTCATTTTGATCTTACCCATTCTGACTAGACTAAGATAAAATCCCCAAAGTTGTTTTAATTTGCATTTCCCCAATGGCTGAGTATAATGAACATTAAAGAAAAGAAAGTCTCAGCCATTTGCATATTCTTTTGAGAATCTTCTGTCTGATTCCATGCCCCAATCTTTAACTACGTTGTTTTTCTAATGTGCTTAGGTTTTCTTGTTGTTTTTGTTTGTTTAATTTTGTTGTTGTTGCTGTTATTTATATATGTCCCAAGTTAAAATAATGACTAAGTATTTCTAAATGTGCAGAATGTAAGATAGTCAATTATTCTAAAAATGGGACTACCATATACCTTTAGGTTTTGTAGAAACTAGAAGATAAAAGACTGAGAGTACATACTTCTTCTGAGGATGGACCATTAATGCCTTTGCATCCCATTATGCAGAACCTAGTCAGAGCCTGAATTGGCTGTAAGAGAGATCAATGTATATAGTGTATCTGCTGAGATGAAAATTCTGCACCTCTTTTATTGGTGAGTTCAGACATGGATGTGGATGTTGCCAGTTAATTATCTTGTGTGATCTCCCATTACCTATGCCAGTACTCAGGGAATAAACAAGTGAATCAGTAGGATTCTTTAAAAGAGATGATGAAAGATAATGTCAGTAAAATAAAATGTGAAAAAGAATCCTTCAGAACTGACAGCACTGCTCTGAGATCTTCATCCTCACATCCACACATAAAAGTAACTGGTGCAGGAGGTGCTAGTACGTGGTAAGATGAAAGCAAGTAAACTCTCTACAGTTACGTGGGAAAGTTTGAAATGTAGAGTCACACCCACTTTCATGAGTGCTGCCTGATATTTTGCATATAAGAAACAGTACAAAATACAAGCTTAACAATAATGTAGTATCTACATTATCATATGTAGATTACTTTATGCATAAAGTTGTTACATTTATAAAATCCTGTTTTCTTATAAGCTAAAAATACACTGCAGAATAGTCACACATTCTTATAAAATTAATTTATACAACTGATACACACTGTAGTAGAATTTTAATTTCAAAGAACAGAAACAATATGCAAGAGTTGTATCAAGGCATTTTAAATATCATTTATATCATCTTTATCATATCCTATTAATGTCCACTTTTATTGCACAGAAATATATCTGTAGAGCTAGAAGGCAGCCTCAGCAGTTAAGAGAGCTTACTCCTCTTAAAGATGAAGTTTGATTACCAGCACCCACATCTTGTATTTCATGATTGCCTGTAACATCAAGCTCTGGAGAATCTTATGCCTATTCCTGACACCTGTAAACAGCTGTGTATTTACACACACACACACACACACACACACACACACACACACATGCACACACACATATATATACACACTCATGTACAGAAAATAAATCTTTAAATATACATAAACATATACCTATATGTGTGTGTATTTTAGCCCAAATATTCAGTTTAACATATCCCCAAACTATACATATATTGAATATGAATGCTTACAAAGTTAGGCTCCAGATATGCAGTTTCCCCAGATGCCTCAGGAACTGGTCTGTGTGATTAACAGTATTGTTGAATAAACTATACTTAACCATGGGAGAAAAGTCAGTATTTTTCTTTGACCAGCTAAAACTGTTTCAGTGGATACAGTATCTGACACCTTCACCCCAACTCCAAATTTCTTCCACTTCCTGTCATATCACCATGAACAATTACATCCCCTGACCTTTGTGGTTTGACATAATGAATCTTTCAACATCTCCCATGAAAATCAAGATTACTTTGAACTGACAGTTAATGTTTCTGAACCTAGACATAAAAAATGTTGAAGGAGCAGGACATTACTCTGACTCTGTTGCCTGCCTGTGGATTATATTCCTCTAGCTGGGTTGCCATGTCTGGCTTCAGTGGGAAAGGCTGTGTCTACTTCTGCAGTGGGTTAAGGTTCTAGAGTGGGGCTGTACTGGGAGGAACCTCCCTCTTTTCAGAGGTGAAGGGAAAGGGTGGTGGAAGAAAAGGGACATGCAAGTGGGAACTGGGGAGGACTGCTACTGGGATGCAAAATTAATAAATAGATAAGTAGTAAAAATGAGGTAAAGCAGTTTAGAGAAATCTCATATTTTCAGAAGCCAAGATACTGGCCAAGAAGATCCAGTGGCAGGAGAGGTCTATAAGGATTAATACTAACTAACCAGGAAGCACCTCAGGATTAGCAAAGCTTATTCCTGGATGGTGACTGTGTGGGTATTTCCAGAAAAGCTTGAGTAAAGTGGGCAAGATCTACCTTGAATATGAGTGGCACCATCCAATAGCCTGGAGGACTCCATAATAGTAGGGGGAATTGGGGAAGCCAGATGGTGCAGACATTTTTTTCTCTGCTTCCCATTACCCTAATGCAGGCTTATTCATACCCAGCGAGACGTATCAGAGACTGAACCCTCTGATACAGTGAAGAAAGAAAACCTTCCTTCATCTTCTTCAGGTTATCATTCATAACAATAAACAGTGCAGCATAGAGTCCTTGTAAAGTGATGGAGAGAGATAGGAAAAATGAAAACCAAACTCTTTTCAGAATAGTTCTGGTCTTAAGAACCAAGCATTGAGAAATGAATTTTGATGATTCACCAACATGTGACATTCTGTCTGGCTCTGACACATGGGACTTTGTCACTTTACAAACTTCATGATCTTCTCTCTTCAATCTCTTCGTTTTTTCCTTAATATTTATATTATTCTCTCTCTCTCTCTCTCTCTCTCTCTCTCTCTCTCTCTCTCTCTATCTATCTCTATCTCTCTCTCTCTTTCTCTCTCTCTCTGTCTCTATGTGTGTGTGTGTGTGTGTGTGTGTGTGTGTGTGTGTGTGTGAGTACATGCAAGTGTGTGTAAGTCTGTGTGCAGGTACATTCATGTGAGCATAGACAGCTTGGAGGCCAAAGATGTCTGATCAAAGTCACAGGAAGTAATGATCCACATGACACCAGTCTTTGGAGTTAAATTTGCATCCTCTGGAAGAGTACTACCTCTTCCTAACCACTGAGTCAACTTTACAGCCTCTTTATAAAGAGGCAATACTGTCTCTGATTTCTGTCACAGTATAAGTCATACATACAGATACAGACAAATATTAATATGTCACTTTGCAAAGTACTCACACCTTTACATTCTGATTTTATTAAGACCTGTATAATAGATTATAGAAAATTGTATCATATGAAATCATATAGAGTTAGCTTTCTAATGAGAATGATCATTCATTTTAAATTCTGATCTACTGGACAATTTATACCTCTTATCTCATTACTCACTATCATGACTCTACAATTAGCTTGCTTATTTCTGTTCTGCAAATATAGAAGCTAAGGCTAAAGGATATTCCCTAATCTTGCTAAGGCCTTATGTGGAAAGCATGGTAGAGCATTTAGTTAAATGGAAACTTCTATTTTTATTAATATAGTAGATTGGTCTTTCTTGGTGAGGCTGACAGCTTTTCTAGCTAGATGCCATCTCTAGCATGTCTTAATGAGACAGAAGAACAGAGATGATACATCCTTAATGTTCTGATAGAATTTTCACCTGATTCTTAAAAGGTAATTGTTTACAGGGTTTCTTACAGGACATAATATATTTATGACAGAAGAGTCCTCCACTGAAGGTAAATTTAAGGAGTAGATTTGAATTTGCAGAGAACAATCATGGCAAGTGACTAGAGAAGTTGGTAAAAACTCACTCTGAGCATGACAACTGATTGAATCTCAGATGGGTCACTGCACCTTAGCAACAAGGAGATGAGGTTCATAGGAATTTTTTCAGGCAAGTATCACAAAATCAGCAGGTCATGTGTGTGCTTAGATTCACTATCAGTGTTAACGTATGTAGGTTCTGAAATCAGTAGTGTTTCAAGTACTGAGTTGTTATCTTTATATTATCATCTACGTAGTCAGTATTGTCTTATATTTTGAAAAGGAAAACAAGGAACAGTCATAACACCAATTTTCAAGTGCATGTGGAAGAGACTAAGGAGTAAATTGCTCATGCATGATGGGGTGTGAGGGAAAGAACATTTAACACATCATTGCCATCAACAGGAGCAACTCTTACACTTTTCTGGGACTAACACTCAAGGACAACTTACAACACTCTTCCTACATATCCGTGGGAGAATAGAAGCATTGCTATACAACAGCTATGAACTCACCTATAGAGAAGAATTGTCTTTTATAATTGAAAGCATGGCCACTGGCAGTTTTATGTCCCTGACAGTGCACCGAAGTCGACAGGGTTTTACAGAGAATTTATGGCTGTGAGACTTGAGTGAATAGGCTCCTGCCCCTCTTTCAAAAGTCCATTAGAAAGAAAGAAGATGAAGGATCCACAGATACAAGCACAACTGCTGAGAGCTCTGGTGGGAAGGGTAATGTTTCCTGTCTCAGAAGTCACATTATAAGTGATGTTTCCTTGAAGAGCAGTTCCGGTTTTACTTTCCTGAATCATTCAGCCCAGGACCTGCTGCCGTGAACCGTGACATGTAGAGCAGATCACTCCTTCTCAGCACAGATTTATGGGGGAGATTCTTCAGAGATGCTGGATGTTGTGAAGACTGCGGGATGAACTCACAGCTATGAAGTCCAGTTTGGGAAGTTTTAAAATCATTTCTGTCAAGGTCTCAGACACTGCAAGCAACTTAATGGACAAGAGATGGAAACTGACTTCAATATGCAAGAAATCATGACAGTTTGAAGGAGCATGATTATACAGCATGTTGGAGATCAGCTTGTGAATTTAATTAAAGCTGTATCTACCACTGCAGGGGAGAAGCTAAAATTTCCAGACACCTCAACCAAAACTCTTTACCCATATTGAATCTTTAAGGGGAGGTGTAGTACTCTATTTTAGCTGTAAAACATCAGGATTTCTGATTTATTTTGTCTAGGGACAGAACCCAGTCTGTTTGGATTTCTCATACATTGTTGTATATTCTTCTCAAATTATGTTTTTTCATTGTCTCATTTTATAAAATCCTGACTAACCTAAAACTCACTATGTAGACCAGAGAGGCTACATAGTGAACTCATACAGATCTTCCTGATTCTGCCTCCCGAGTACTGAGATTAAAGACAAGTAGTGCCACACCTGGCTTTAAATCTCTGTTAAATGTTGTAGTCAAAGTCAGTTTAATATATGAAGACAACAATTAGAATATATATGAGCATTGGTGCTCTTATGGCTAAGACAGAGAAATAATCAATGTTTTGAGAAAGTAACTGAAGATTCCTGGTCATTTACATGAAAGAGATATAGAAACTATGTTGGGGATATCTGGGTTAGATGTAAAAAGCTCCTCAAGAAAGACCTAATGCAACAACAAAAATTGGATCGACTAATATTTCTGATGAAAAGACCATGGAAATAATATTAAATTAGTAATCCAAAAGCTATAACCAGTCCTCCTCTAGGTTCAAGTTTTGCCATCAACTTTATATAAATCCTGTCTAATGAGTTGAGGAAAGCACCAAGTTTTTTCAAAAATTTTATGTTTTTTGCTTCAAGACATCACCTAGTTTGATTCTCAGAAACATTTTCTGGTGAAGAAGAAACAATGGCTAATTTAGGTACTCTATTCAATGTTTTGAATTTGTTTGTTTGATTTTGATTTTTGTTTTTTCTTTAACATCAAGAGAGAGTATTTGGTTCCATGTTTCCTGTCTCTATTTTGTGTTGGTTTAGGTCCAGAAGTTAGGTGTTGGAAGCCATCAGTTTAGAGAACAAAAAGACACTGGCCCTGGGTCAAAATGCAGTTTTATTCGCTTACCTTTTCCATGCTACTTACTGTAGCCGTGGTCTGGCTGACTTAAACAATACATGCTTATGTCCCACAGCTAGGGAGAACTATAGATTCAGTATCATCTGAATCATCTGTTGATTTGGTCCTGGGTCCAGTGTTCCTTTTGAGGTTACCTTCTTACTGTGTATTCAAAACCATATGTATAGAGAAAAGACAGTTTTCTTAAAATGTCATCATTTCCTTGACTGGTGGATCTCTTTTCCTATGACTGCATTTAAACCCAATTACCTCCCAGTGTCATCACACGGGGATGTAGTCAGAGCATCAGTATATTATTTGGGAAAGAACACATTAAGTTCATAAGAGACTCATTTCTCACTGTTCCATTTAAGCAACGAACCCATTTTGCTCCAGTTCCTATATCTCAAAGGAGCATCATCATGGTACCTGCTGCCGAGGTCATGAAGCACGTGTGTTTCTTGGTCTTTATGTGGGTCCTGAACAACTGGAGCAGGGCTGTCCCAAAAGATATTGATTGTATGTGAGATATATTTTTCTAGCTTGGCTGCTTTGTCTGGCCTCAATGGGAGAGTAAACACCTAGGTTCACAGAGTTTTGAAGTGCCATAGGAGGGAGATACCCAGGGAGACTCCCACCTGCTCATAAAAGAAAGAAAGGAGAATATCTGAATGGATTGTGAGAGGGGGTGAGCAGGAGCGGGGCTGTGAGCAGGATATAAAGTGAATAAGTAAAAATATTTAAATTAAAATAAATTTTTAAAATGCAAATAAAAAGAAAAAATAATAAAAAATGAAGTAGAAGAATAAAGTATTTAGAATCTGCATTTGACAAAAACAGCTTGCCATGAATAATATTAGTTAATGGTTATCCATTTCCTTTTCTGTTAATCAGAATAATCACACACACACACACACACACACACACACACACACACACAAACATGCACACACACATACACACAAACACTCCCAAAGTTCTTTGGTTAGAACAAATGCCATAAATATAAATATTTAATATGACAACCACAGGTTCATATGTTTTAAACTATGAAAAATATAAAAAATCTTGAAAAATAAGGGCAAAATAAAACTGTTCAAATTGAGACATTGATTGAAAAATCTGTTTGAAGTACTCTAAGATGATATTTTTTGTGCCAATCCTGGTAGATAAAACCCAACTATGATGATTTTGGTTCAGGGGCTTTCTTTCCACTTCTTTACATACTTTCTTTAAAAGAAACCTTTAGATTATGTAATAATAGAGATATAAAACTAAACATGGCAAATGATACCCTTGTAAGATAGATGCTAATAGCAAACACCCATATCAATCAAAATAAGACATGAAAACTAATGATATTTTAGAAGGAACATAAGAAATGATGAAATATGTAAGTACCTATTGTGAGTCTTTGCTCTACTGTATTGAGCATTAGAACCCATATAAGAAAACACAGAACAGAGGAAAACTAAGGACAAAGCAAATAATATCCCCAAGAGACATATAAAACTATAAATATCCTTAGCTTACACTGTGCCTTTTGTTCACACAGGTTGTTGAAGGTGAGGATGGGCAGACTCAAGTGCATCTTTTCTCATGGTAGGCAGACAGAGAGAGACCATAAAGACAGCGAATGAGACCTGGTCTCAGCTTGCTGGTCCTCCATTCCATTGATAGCATGAGAACTAGGAAAACTATATACACTTTCTAGTGTCTGGTTTTGCCAAAAGGCCAAGCTGAGTCTAATGCTCTGAACATTTACAGTTGTAACAACTTCTAGATGATTTCCATGGAAATCTCATAAAGGCACAAAGCCAATAGATAGGTTCTCTGGGCTGCACTAATTCTGCCTATTACTGGTGTTAATCTACTGTGGTGATTTGACTGAAATATCCCTTATAATCTTAGGTATTTTAATTTTTGGACCTGAGTTGATGGTGATGTTCAGTGAAGCTTAAAGGGTGTAGCCTTTGTTGGAAGAGATGTGTTACTGGAAATGGGTTTTGAGAATTAAATGACACTCCTCGTTGATATTCTCCCTGTCTGATATACACCTGAAAATCAGTATGTGAGCTCTCAGTTTGTTGCTACAAGCTCCACGCCTGCATCCGTGTCTGATGCTTGCTGCCACACTTCCAGCTATGAAAACCTTTAATTTCTTTCAGAAATTGTAATGTGATCATATTTTTCCTTCACTTTCCTCATTCCAAACACTCTCATCTATTCTTCTCTGTTAACCTTCAAATACTGGTCTCTATTTTTCATCAATTGTCATTGTACGCATTATGTATTTATATATATATATAAATTATATATATATATATATATATATAATCTTGCTAAATATAACCTATTGAGCATATACAATGTTAGGTGTACGTAGGTTTTCAGACTGACCATTTGGCACTGAACAACTGATTGGTGTGTTCTTCCTTGCAGAAGACTACCCATCAATCCCAGAGTTTTTCTCAGCAGCCTGTAATTATTTGTCAAGGGCTGTAGCCCTTTTCTTATGCAGTTTGGTATAGTTGTTCATGTCCTCTTCTTCAGCCTCTGTTTGGCAGTTAGAGTTTATGAGAGTGGTTTCTGGTGTTAAACAGACACAGTTTTATAGAAATGTCCCTGATCCTCAGGCTCTCGAAATCTTTTCAACCCTCTGCCTCAGTGTTTCCTGACCCTTAAGCATGGGACTGTTTTGAAGGTATATCCACTGGGGTAGGGGGCATACCTCTGCATTTTGATTGCCTGTAAGTTTCTGTAGTAACAGAATGATCCTTGATGAGGGGTCAAGAATACATTTATCTGTGGGTATAAAAGCAAAATATCTATTCATTGTTTTTAGGAATAATGTTGATTTAGTAAATGAGTTGTAGATTCTCTTCCAATAACCATGATTTCACTAGCACTAAATAGTTATCTAGGTTTCCAGTATAGAGCTTGATATCCTTCTTGTTGAGTCTTTACATCCAATTAGAGAACAGTAGGTCAGACACAGGGTATGTGTGCCAGTACTTCATCTGTTGAGTTCCACTATGCTAGCTATCAATATGGTTTATAGCTAAGTAAGACTGTTTGCTGTCTCTCTCCTTTGGAGGTTTATATAGCATCTCTGTTACCATAAAAGCTAGTCCTTGGAAGGGTACATTCAGGTCAGTTCTAGCTCATGGGTCTTTCTGTGTCCTGATTTTGAAGTACATGATGGATTCAGCAATAGTGACTTCCCCTCCTTCTCTGAGGGAAGCTAATGGCTGTATGTTTCGGGAATCTCTTAAATAACCTTGTCCAACAAATGATAAAGGGGCTTCTCATGGTGTTGGGATTTTGTTAGGTAATCTTTAGCTCTTAGATAAAAGTTCATTGAAAATGCACATGTATATTTATACATTAAATTTTGTGTGTTATAGATTTTAATACTGAAGTATTTAATAGTATGATTCCTTATAGCTTTCTCAGATATCCATATTGTTATTTTACCTACCTTCCTCTGACTCCTGTATTTATCTCTGCTCTCCTTCCCTAAGAAGCTCTCTATTTTTCCCATTTCCCATACGAAATCAAGTGGGTCTGGATTACCTAACTCGAAATGACCTTTTCTAGTTCCATCCATTTACTTACCAAGTTCACGATTTTATTCTTCATTAGAGCTGAGCAGTGTTCCGTAGAGTATGCATACAACATCTGTATTATCCATCCACATGGCAAACTCTTCTCTCTCTGAAACTCTCAGCCCAAAGGAACTCTTTAGCTGCTTTAGACATTGTGTTAAAGTTTCTAATGCTGTGACCAAACACCATGACTGAAAACAGCATGGGGAGGAAGACATTCATTATGGCTTTTCAAGTCTACATCATAATGCATCATCAAAGAAAGCCAGGACAAGATCTCAAGGTGAGAACTGAAGACATACAAAAGTGGTTAATACTGCATTGTTCCTCTTGGATTGCTCAGCTTGCTTTCTTATACCACACAGGACCACCTGTTCAGGAAGGGCACCATTATTCAGAACAGTGAGCCCCCCCCACACATCAATTATCTACCAAGAAAATGCTGCCAGGCCTCCTCGCACTCCAAACTGCAGGATTTTCTCAAGTGAGGTTTCCTTTTCACAAATGACTCTAGCTTGTATCAAGTTGACACAAACCAGCTAGTACAGTCAAAGTATTTCATCAAAACAATAGAAAATCAGCTAATACATTACTTTGGAGGACTTCCTGGTAACTACTTTAATCTACAGTAATAGCAGGTAGTAAGAAGAGCAGGCCACAAATATTTAATCAAATGGAGGAGCTAAATTTCAGTTGCGTAACTGAAGCCTTTTCTTTCTCTTAACAGCATTTTTGAGAAAGAAGTAGTACTGATATTTTCACTATCCTATAATCTGAGATCAGTTAGCATGTGTATAGTGTGAATAAAGTTCCATATATGACTTTAATCTATAGAATTTTTTATGCTCTGCTAAATACAAAACAATGAATGAATTATTTTTCTGTCAGTCTTTGGAGAAGTTTTATTAAACACAACAAAAAATCCTCTCAAATTTCTATGGATGGGTAAGGCTATAGATATTTTAAATGAGTTAAAATAATGTAAAAAATTCAGAAGAATATATAAAAAGGTAGAAGTTTTGATGTAACCAAAGAACAAAGAACATACACAAGCACCAAACACACACACACACACACACACACACACACACACACACATACACACAAACACGAACACACACACAGAGTAGCACTGCTTACTTTCCAAAAACTTCAACTTCACTGACCTGTCCTTTCCTGAGCAATCAGGCAAAACATCAGACATATGACTTCAGAAATTTCAGTAGTTTAACACAATCTAACTTCCGATAGCTCTTTCTTCCATCTGAATAAAAAAATGTAACTAGTGTACTTCTTGGTCGATATGATTTCCTTTAATATTCCTAAGTTTTGTGATATCAGACTTATATCTTTCCCTTCACCACCATGCCTCACTTAGTATCTTAACATATAAGTCACAGACTTAGATAGATTATGTAGATGTGACTTACATCCTATTACCATTCTCTCTCTTCAGGAAACTGCACTATCTATATCTAGAAGTATTCTTCAATGGGTAGCTAGGCAAATGAATGTGTGAATGGATGAATCAATGATGAACTATAATTTATATTAATTTTATCCTCACTTACTTCATTTTGAGTGATGTTTATTTGACTCTACCAGAAGAAAAAAAAATTCACATGACAAAAATTATACTAAAACTACATTCTACAAACAAACCTTGGAAGTCCATATAATCTTTGCAATGCACTGACTGTCAAATTTATAGTTAGACTGGCTGGTTCCATGAAGGAGAGGATATGACAACACAGACATTGAAATGGAGCTATTTGTTTTTGTGAGCTGAAGTAACCATATAACTCATAAGTATTGCGGAAACCTGTAAATTCCTGAAGATTCACGTTGTGCTGTATCACAGGGAATGGCTCATAATTCATCTGTGGGCTTCCTGTGGTGTGCTCAGCCAGAATATTTCAGCATAAAATTTCCTTTCTCTTTGTTGTTACAGAAATGCAACCATGATTGTCTGGCAATGGAATTGTCTCAGAATAATAGTTTGACACATGGGTCTGTTTGAGGGATGGCAAAGGCGACTGGAGGGCAGTACTGACAAACTCACCTATGTCATCGAATCCCTCCCACTTTTCTCCACTGTCCACCCAGAAATACATCAGAAATTGAGAACTGCACAAAAGTAATATTTGTTTGTATTTCTTAAGTGTGGATGTAAATAATTACACACCACTATACGTGATTTCTCTTGCTGAAGACGCAGATCCTCTTATGTGATCAGGTGAGGAGTCTGCAGAGACGTTCAGGTCATGATCTGCTGACGTGGCTGGTCAGAGCTTCAGATAAGATATACTTAAAATGCTGTGGGCTAAACATTGTGTTCACATAAAATTCACATACTGCGCCCCTACTCATCAGTGAGATGGCATTTGGTCATAAGGATTATTGGAGAAAATTATGTTTAGATGAGACCAGGAATGAAAGCCCTATGGGCCTTGATGCTCTTAGCTAATAGAAAAATGCACTGTTTCTTTATGTCTGCATTAACTACCAATAGGCTTCATGAAGAAACACCCAGGAGGAACTCTTTCATCAAATATGGACGCCAATGACAGTTGATTCAGCAACTTCAAGTTCTAGAATGTGTAATTTTTAATCTTTTGTTTTGTTTTTTTTTTTTTTTTTATTTTTCTCTATATTGCCCTGGCTGTCTTGAAACTCACTCTGGAGACCAGGTTGTCCTCAAACTCAGAAATCCATCTGCCTCTGCCTCCCAAGTGCTGGGATTAAAGGCATGTGCCACCACTTCCCAGCTTTAGAATATGTGTTTTTGATGCCCCTTTGTCTCTGATGGTCTGTTATAGGAGCCTGAACTGACAAAGACAGAGATCTTAGAGAAGACTACAGCAATGCCTCTTGTGGGTTTTTGACTTTCTGCAAGATACAGTATAAAGTAAAAGGGTTTCTTATCCAATTGTTATGCATATTTCACTTTGGACAAGTCTCCCTGCCATACCCTGCCCATTCCCATTTCTTTTCAACATTCCTGCTGCATTTGCCCTAATATTTCCCAATATTTCTGAGACTTAAATGTCTCCAGTGTTCTCTAATTTTTCCTTGTCCCTCCCTGAATGTTCTTTTCTTCCACTTCACACTCTTGGCCCCTACCCACATTTCTTCCTATGTGGAAGATTTAAAATTTACTGCATATGTGATGTGTGTGCACATACACTTGTGCATGTTCCTGTGAATGTGGGTGTGTGGCATGCATGCCACAACATGTGTGAAAATCAGAGGGAAACTTGATATGTCAATTTCAGCTTTTCACCTAGTTTGAGACAGGGTTTGCTTGTTTGACAATGCATATTGCAAGCCAGCTAGACTTTGACATTCTGGGAATTGTGTCTCTGCCTCTCACATCACCATAGTAGTACTGGGAATATAAATATATACTATCTCATCCAGCTGTATGTGGGTCCTGGGGATTTGAACTCAGATCCTTGTGCTTTACCATTGAGCCTTCCTTCCAACCCTAAACAAGTATTTCTAAATAGCCATTCATTCCATGCTTCTGTTGAAATTGTCTGACTGGTATTAGGTGGAATCTCAGGGCTGTTTTGATTTGCACCAGTCAGAATGGCTAAGATTAAAAACTCAAGAGACAGCAGGTGCTGGTGAGGATGTAGAGAAAGAGGAACACTCCTACACTGTTGGTGGGATTGCAAGATGGTACAACCGCTCTGGAAATCAGTCTGGAGGTTTCTCAGAAAACTGGGCATGACACTTCCAGGGGATGCTGTCATACCATTCCTGGGCATATACACAGAGGATTCCCCTGCATGCAATAAAGACACATGCTCCACTATGTTCATAGCAGCCTTATTTATAATAGCCAGAAGTTGGAAGGAGCCCAGATGTCCCTCAAAGGAGGAAAGGATATAGAAAATGTGGTATATTTATACAATGGAATACTACTCAGCAATTAAAAATAATGAATTCATGCAATTTGTAGGCAAATGGTTGAATCTAGAAAATAACATCCTAAGTGAGGTAACTTAATCACAAAAGAATATACATGAAATCCAATCACTGATAAGTGGATATTAATGAGCCCAAAAGCTCTGAATACTCAAGGCACAATTAGCAAATCAAAAGATTCCCAAGAAGAAGGAAGGAGAGGACCCTGGTTCTGAAAAGACTGGATCCAGTATTTTTGTTTTTTGTTATTTGTTTTTTTTGGGGGGGGATTTAAAGAATCAACACATTACTTTGAGAATAACTGGCTTCTTTAACAATATTGAGTCTTCTGTTTCTGGTCCATTAATCCAGTATATCAATGCATTTATTTAATTCCTATTTAATTTCTCCCAGAAATGCTTTTTAAATTTTAGTACACTAGTCCCGTTTTTAAAAAAACAATTATTTCCATTTTCTGTCTTTCAAAATGATATATTTTTTTCTTTTTTTAAATTGGATATATTATATATTTACAATTCATTTCCCTTTTTCTGGTTCCCCACCCCCCAAAGGTCCCACATGCCCTTTTTCCTCCCCCTGCTCCCTCTTCCACCCCTTCCCTCTTCCCTGTTCTCGTATTCCCCTACAGTGATGCTTTGATCCTTTCCAGCACCAGTGGGAGGGTGATTGGGGAATGGGCTGGGGGGGGGAAGAGGACTTATGAGACATATGGTGAGGGGGGAACTGGGAAAGGGGAAAGCCTTTGGAATGTAAACAAAGGATATAGAAAATAAAAAAATATATATAAAAAAAGAAATTTTCTTAATATTCTCTTTTGTTCATTTAGCCTATATTTCTTTTTAAAACATTGTATATATTTGACATTTGACAGTGAGCTCTGAAAGAAGTAATAATATTGAAAATATAAGCAATTTCAGCTAGTGAAGATACAACCTCTATGTTCTAAACAATTCTTGGTCTCAAAAACTCCACCACATGGGATCTACAAAGATAGGCATGCTTCCTCCAAACATGGTCCTGGTTAAGATCTCAGAGGATGGAACTTCCAGCTTATCTTATCTCAGAATTTATGCTACTCATGAATGCCCCGAGTAGAAGATGAAGGCCCTTTAATAGATGTTTGTAGTAGCAAAATCAACTGAAGTTCTCACATGGACTTGCACGTATTTCCAGGTCTACTGAGAATATTTCCAGAGGCAGAGATTCATGGCTTGATGTTTCTGTAAACATGAAATATTAAGGATGCCTCGCCTATCTGCTCTCGCCAGAAACAAAATTTGCCAGAGCTTAGCTTTCCTTCCTTGGCTGAACTGAAGTCCATTCCACCCTTACAGGGTCCTCGTGTATGCGTGCTCTCTGGGAATCTAATATTACTTTAAACTATTTCAATTTTCTACAATCTGGCCTTTCTGTGTTCTGAATTCTCATTTCAGATTTGATACTTGGACATGAGTACCCAAATTTAAATTGCAGATTAACTCATATTCTACTTAAGGATACTTCTAAGAACTCACTCTTATGTGTGGAGCATTGGTTGATAGAGTGGTCAGAAGAACTAGCTTCCAAAACTTCTCAAGACATTTATTAAAACATATTTTTGTCACACATTTTACTACACGTACTGATTCAAAGAAAATTTGAGGGGAGAAAATGGGCATTTAGATTTCAAATCTATGCCTGTAACCCTCAAGCTCCAGAATGCCATCCTGGGGTCATGTTTCTGTTTCCTTATGATATTATTTGTTTTCCTTTCTCTCTATTTTGAAGATAGCCACCTGGATTGATTTTGCCATTATATGAATTGATTAAAATAAAATAAAATAAAATAAAATAAAATAAAATAAAATAAAATAAATGGTTTCCTTACAGTTTTGCTTTTAAGTTTGTGACCTTGGATAAATCACATAACTTCTCTTAAGTCTCAGGTTTCTCCTTTCAAATGGGGTCAGGAGAACTATTTTTATAAGGATGCATAGCTATACAAAGTGCCTACTTAGGTATTCAAATGACTTTTCAATGCTGTGTCATGCAGAATGAAACATCCAGTTGTGCACAATCCAACCATCCTAGAATATCTATGGAAGCAATGAAAGTGGAGTGCAAATACTTTTCACAGAAAGAGTCCTAAATTAATGATCTTATTGTCCCCTGATGCTTATGTGTTAAGCAGTGTTAAATCTCCAGTCCTTATTTCTTTTGATACCTGAATGCCTTTATATCAATGTTCGACAAGAGTTGTGGATGTTCTATTTAGTTTTCTGTTGCTATAACAAAATACCTGAAACCAGGTCATTTGTAAAGAATGGTGCTTTGATGCTTACGATTCCAGAGGTTGGAAAGTCTGTGAAGATGTTCCTAATACATGCTTCACATTGGGAAAGACCTACTTGTCTCATAGCAGAAAACATCACATTTGAAGTTGGGCTAGCATGCTATTTCAAATTTTTCTTTCTCTACTTATAAAGCTGAGAGTGGTGAGAGGGCTCGTGTTGGGGAAGTTCGTGATTTTATCTAATCCGACTCTTCATTGCAAATTCCACTTGCCAAATTTCAAGTAAATAAACATGAATTGTGGACCTGGTTTCCCAAACATGCTAGAGAACATTCAAAAAGCACCAATAGTCATGGAGGTAGTTTTCCAGAATGTCTGAGCAAGCCCTAAGGAGGTTTCACACACTCTTGGATTTGTTTACTACAGGTACTTCCAGTCCAGAGTTATATTCTTTTTAGAAGCTTAATTTCTCTCCATTTTCCTTTAGCTAATTACTTCTCTGACTTAAAAAAAATCATTTATCACAAGTCTCTACTTTGCCTTGCTTGTACAAACTCTTGAGTGTGCTCTAATGTGCAGTGAGTCATTTGTTCTCATTGATCTATCAGAGGCAGTAGCTCTGCAAATCAGATTTCTCCAGGGTTCTGCTTCTTTACATGCTTTGCCAAGGAAGTATATATAAGGTATGCATCCTTAAGATGGTGTGATGTCCCTAAAGGAAAGACACAATCATTTGGGTTTGACATTTTCCCCCTTCTCCTCTCTCCTTTTCCACAAGGAAAACTGTGAGGTCACTTACAGTCAGCTGTAAGCGTAGGTGGGTAAGGCCATAGAGAATACATCAGGAGAATGAGGAGCATAAAAGCTAAATTCAGGGCTGGAGTGACAAAAGGTAGATTTCCAGGCAAGGGAGTCACGTTCCAACATACCCAAACACCTCATGTCTAAACACTTAATAATACTATAATCAGTACTAGCATCAAACCTCTATTCCAAGTTCAAGTAATTGTTCCTCTACCCTTCGCCACCAGTGAATAGTTCTACTGGACACCTCTGACACATGGCAGCACTTGTGATTTGAGAGACCATCTCTCTCAGGTTGATGCAGGAAGGCAATGATTTCAGAGGACTTATTTTAGAAGCAGAAGCAGGCCACCTAATGAGAAGCTGGTTTGGGACAGGGGTAGGGGAAATTGCATCTCATTGGATGTGCCGGCAGATCACCCCCTGCCAAACTGTTTTGTCATTTTGTTGTCTGTTCAGGGGACAACAAAATGTCTGTGAGCAGCTGGTGGTAGAATTATGTTTTATGTACAAAATGCTGGAGCAAATTCTGCCCTAGTGATGTAATTGCCTAGTAGGTTTGGAGTGGGAGAATGGGCTATGCTTTTATCTGGATGAAATGTGCTTTTCTCTCACCCAGGTTCAACATCCCCAGCTGTGATTGCAATCAGTGAACAACAGCCTTTGTGTATTTCAGATGGGAATGGGGGAGGGTGGTATTAAAAATAAAACTATTGTAAGCAGTTTGGAAAGCCAGAGTCAACCTACAGACTGCATGACTGTGGTGAGATGGTATCTTGGTTTATCTTCAAAGAATTTGGGCTCCCTAAGGAAATGGATCCTGACAGTAGACTTGTTGACAAAGGAGGACACACTGAGAAGAATGGGGGAGAACAATTCTCAGTAGGACCTTGGAGGAGATACATCAAACTGTCAAGACTTAATGCTGTAGAATCTTCTGAATCCATGTACTGATTTATTTTGTCAAAGCCCATGTCACAGAAATCCCTCAGAGCAATTTAAATATTGTCTGTGTCACCATATTCTTCTGCTTCAGCTATAAGAGCTGCATACTTTAAAGGACTCCAGTGTGTATGGTTCCTAAATTGTCGTGACGATTGTACTTCTTTTTTTTTAATTTTTTAATTTTATTTTCTATATTCTTTGTTTACATTCTGAAGGCTTTCCCCTTCTTATGAGGATTATATGACAATAAATCATCAACAAAAAATAAAACCAAAGGAGAATTAGAAAGCCTTATTTCTTTGAAAATTTAGATAAAATACTATATTGGTGATGAATAACTAAATTTTCTATTTAACTTAATGGTGGCATATAAATAGTGAAAATCAGGGTGACTGACCCAAAAATAGATTTATAGCCATATACAAGATGCCATTGGCAAGAATTAGGAAACTGAAATGTATCTTTTCTCTGATTCTCATCCCCAAGAATTAATAGCATACCAGTTTTGATATCTATACTTAAATTGAATTATTGGTAAAAGCAATAATAATTTGCATGCCGACCATGTATGCAAACCCATGTGATATTATATTTTATAGTATCCATCCCCAGTCACCTATTTGAGTTGCTCATTTAGCTGAGATCTGGATTGGTGATTAGGTGTTTTGAATTCTGCCAGGAATATACAAAAATTATTTGAGATGGATAAGTAGGTAATACCAGCCAATAGGAAGGGGAGGAGATAACTTGCAATTTAGGATAACATTCGATTTAAAGTTAGAGGTGGTGATGATGGCTATATTTACACATTGTATTACTACAGCAGCATTGCACGTAGCTGGGACAAAGTATGTAAAGTAGATTTGAGATCAAATCTTTTATGTAAGAAGAACTGAGTAGAACATGTCAAGCCGCAGCCCAGGGTCCTTGGAAGGTGAATTGGTAATAATAATGAGAGCTGGAGACTTATAATACCTATAACAGAAATATTACAGATTTCACCAGCTAGCAGAGTTCATTGCTGTGCCTCAAGTGGGACAATTATTCTTTCTGATTCTCAATCTCCTCATCTGTAAACTGTGAGCAATCATACCTCTCTGGAACGGTAATTGGGAGGATTACATTTATAATATTATTGTGCATCACTTAATAATAGGGATGTATGCTGCTAAATATATCCACCAGGCCATTTTGTCTTGTGCAAACAAAAAACCCTACACAGTGCATGTCAATCACTGAATGTAGTCTATTAATGCAATCAGAAGTCAGGGTAAATCAAGGTGTATGAATCTGTTTTCATTGTAACACAACTTACCACTTTATAGCAAGCAGTTTTTAGTTAATAGGAGTATATATAATAATAAGCACAAGTATAGTATAGCAAATACATAAACCAGAAATAAAATAATTTATTATTATGTAAGCTATTCTTTAATTCAACTGGATACATAGTAAGTTTATTTATGCATTATCACAAATGTACTGCAGCCAGGTATTATGATGGCAATAACTTTACTAGGCATGAGAGATTGTGTATAATCCTTCTACTATAACTTGATAAAATGACAACCATGTATTTACTTCTTTATCAACCAAACAATTTTTAATCATCTCATGACCATATTTAGACTTCCTGCCATTCATAAATGTGTGTGTCTACTTCATTTTCTTCCATTCACTCTTTGAAGTATACTTACTGAGTACCTGTTATATACAAGAAATTGTGCCAATGATATAGAATTCCACAGGCTTTTAATATCCATATAGCTTTGGTTAATCCATTGGCTAACCCTTCATTCTTTTATTATTATTATTTATTCTATATTCTTTGTTTACATTCCAAAGGCTTTCCCCTTTCCCAGTTCCCCTCTCACCATATGTCCCATAAGTCCTCTTCCCCTCCACCTATTCCCCAATCACTCCCACATGCACCATTTCTCTGTTCCTACAGAACTGGATCCAATCTTTTTTGAAGGTATGACCAATTGTATGCTTTCGTACTCCAGTGGGTGCCCTGTTCCCATCCACATGTGTGGCACTAAATGGAATTAGTGGGTTATCAAAGGCAACATGGCTAAAAGAAGATGTGAAGTAGGAAAGGGATGTTGGGAGCACAGAAGAGGTGGAGAGAGGAATGGGGGTGCTTTATTATTAAATTTCATCTTTAAGTATGAAATGCTCAGTGGATCAAAAATATAACTGTTTACAAAAGAATTACATAATATATACAAAAGGAGAACTAATTTTATGTGTTTTACCTTATGATGGACACACAGAAAAGTAGGTCAGAATATAATATATCAAGACAATGCACTATGAAATGAAATGGCAAAAATTAAGATTTCTATAAGAAATGAAATGTTAGTATATGTGATCTATTTTATTCTAAGTGTAAATGAGATAGCAACCTGTGGAATAGCTATTGTTATGACCAGAGGTGATCTCTTCACTGTCTACAAGAGCAAGCAGGGACCTCTATGTCTAGACAGCTTCAGGAGGGTCTCTCTCTCTCTCTCTCTCTCTCTCTCTCTCTCTCTGTGTGTGTGTGTGTGTGTGTGTGTGTATGCATGCATGCGCGCGCGCCTGTGAGTGCTTTTAGAAGCAAAGTGAGGGTAGATTCCTTGAAGCTGGAGTTACTAGTGGTTGTGAGTCATCTAGTGCAAGTATATTAAACCAAATCCTGGTCCCTTGAAAGAATAACAAACTCTCTTAACCTCTGATCCATCTCCTAACATAGTGTCCCATCATTTCACACTTTTAGTATGGAACTATAGTACATTACATAAAATATTTAGCATTAACATATTAGTTTGCCCATGCTTTGTGGTAGATAGTTTTGCCAAACTCTCTGCTGATGTTAGTGCTCTGAACTTGTTTAAAGTAAGTTTAAGGTAAGTTGTGATGTTAAGTAACTTAGCTGTATTTAACGCAGTATATAACTACCCTATTTTTAACATTTTAAACAGAGATATAAATGCATCATGGGTCATGAGAAGCTTTTCTGTGAAATCCATGTTTTATAACTTCATGGTCAATAGAATATTATAAGGTATTTCACCTATGAAATGAATAAAGACTGAACACTGTCTCCTGAATAGTGTTAGAGCCTATTAGTTACTTTGTTTCCCGCTATGACAACATACTCCAGAAGAAGTCCCTTGAAGGACCATCTATTTTGATTTGAAGAGATATAGTCATTATGATGGGGAAGACACTGTACATGGAGGGGAAGGCATGATGCCAAGAACAGGAAGCTAGCTGGCTTCATTGCATCTGTAGTCAGGAAACAGTAAACAAAAGATAGTGGAATCTTTCTGAGAAGCACTTTAGCTAGGACTGTCTTGAAACACATGAGCCTTGACACAATTCTGGCCCTTTAGTCCAGAGATTCATGGCCAGCCTCAAGTGGAAAATTCATTCATTCAAATTTGCAAAGTCCCTCCCATCTGGAACAGTCCCTATATTATTTAAAAGTCCAAAACTCAAAGTCGCTTCTGAAACACAGGCAATATCTTAATTATTAGCCCCATGAAAAGCAAAATACATGTGACATATTTCTAACATAAATTGACAGAATAAGCACTCCTATTCTAAATGTAGAAACTGGAGTATAAAGAAAAATTAGGACTACACTAATATGAAAGCATCAGTATATGAAATCAGATCCCACAGGTCTACATCGACTATCATAATAAGCTAGGTAGTATTATTTCACTCACTTATTGCTATAACACATAGCCTTTCTCTTGGGTCAGAACTAATCTGCATTTTCAGTTTTCTTCAGTGGATTTTATATGGTAGTAGTATCCACAACATTCTAAGGTTTCATTGAAATACAAGGAATAAAGTGGCCTCAGCTGCTTTCTGAGCTCTCTGTCTCTCTCTGTCTCTCTCTGTCTCTCTCTGTCTCTCTCTGTCTCTCTCTCTGTCTCTCTCTCTCTGTCTCTCTCTCTCTCTCTCTCTCTCTCTCTCTCTCTCTCTCTCTCTCTCTCTCTCTCATTTGTGGATCAAGATATAAAGTCTCAACTATTGCTCCAACTATTGCCTGCTGGCTTGTGGCCTTGCTCCCTGCCATAATGATAATGAACTCTAACTTTCTGGAATCACGAACCTCCAAATTAAATGCTTTCATTTATAAGTCGCCTTTTTCATCTCAATAAATTTTAAATTTAAGACAGCAACCTTACTACATTCAAGGAACTACTAGTGACCCTGCCCTCATGACCTAAACGTGATTGTGGAAGTCTCAGCTCCTAGAATCGCCATGGATAAATTTGGTATTCATAAACCCTCTAGTACTATTCATATGGATAAATTTGGTATTCATAAACCCTCTAGTACCATTAGAACAAAACAAATGGATAAAGACACCCCTGATATTTTCTAACTCCCCCATAGCTATGCGAGGCCTCACCTATGAGCCTTTATAGCTGTCCTGGGCCTATAACAGGCAAGCAGAAATTCTCAGGGTCTCTCTCTGTTCGGTATGGGACCAAGATAGCAGATGATGCCATTGGAAATTAGTATGTAACTTTTCCCTGTGTATGATGCTTTCAACACCCTCTTCACTCTAGACAGGGTAAAGAATATTGGCAGGAAAATTGTGCGTCTTGAGTGAAGTCATAACATGTCCTGATTACTGAAAGGTCCTCTTCCTAACTGGCTATAATACCCAAATGCCTAAACCGTTTATAAGACTGAGGAGGCTACAATAGAAGCTCATGAAATATTAGCTGACTCTGGATGAAGAGACAGATTTTATACCATAAACACTTTGCAGTGCAGTTGGGCAGCAATATAAAGGAGATGCTAATCATGGCTAGCCAATTAGTTGTGAATTCCACATTTCTTTTAGACTCAATTAGAAACTGTTCATTCTTTCTTAAGGAACTCTCTGAGAATCATGAAGTCACTTTCCATTAATATTAGTCAATACTAACTTCTGGATCCTGTTCTCTCACAGCCTGTGTAACCACAGTGCCGGACAGGAGCTAACTCATGCCTCTGGCCCCACTTTTTTCTTCTTCCTTTTGGCTGATAAACTCTTCTGTTAGTTTACACATGTTGGATTCTTCTTTTAATCTAGCATCAATTCAGAAATTGCCTCAGGGTAAAGAATTCTTTGATTATCATATTTTATATTTGTCTTATCATTCACATAAACCCACAAAGCTCATGTACATTTGGAAAATTTTCATTAGTTCACCAAATTAACTTGTCCATCTGTTTTCTCATGGCTTGTAAGACACAGTCCACAAGCTTGTGTATATCCCTCAAGAACATAGATTTTTATTCTTGCAACTACTTCCAGTACATGATATTCAGTGCTATTTGTTGAATAAGTCCACAAGCAATTACAGATGCTAAACTCTGTGCTGGGTGCTGTAGCAGGCACAGATTTGAATATAATGGAGCCCAAAGAAAAGGGGGCTGGTTAAAGGCAAAAGCAATTTTCTGTAGGGCTATCAGTGGAAGGAACAACCAATTCTCCCTGAATTGAAGGCAGCAGGGTACTTTGCCTAAGATGAGATTGTTCAATCTCAAATAGGGAGAATGACTAAGATTTTGAATAGTGAGCTGTAATGACAGTGAGCAAGGAGACAATAAAATAGGTACTACATCAATTGAAGAGAATAATTGAGACCAAAAGTTAAAATTCATAGATGGGTTCAGAAATAATGACGATGTCAGTCAACAGTAAACAAGTACATGTTTGGAAGACTGAGACAAAGAGAACCCTTAATGTTTTTCTCTACAAGAAACAGTACACTATTGAAAGATACAGAGAATTACAACAGATTGAAGATAAAAGGTTCTCTATCTTTTCCTTAATTTAAGCCCATGTCACATATTTTATTTTCTAAGAAAAAAAGGAAGACATCAAGCTAGAAAAAAGGAAGCTGCTTGGGTGCTATATTCCACCTTTTTCTTGTCCTTCCCCTCTGAAGCCTTAATGTGATCTTCTATGAGATGGGAATGCTATTGTAATCACTCCTAGGTATACGAGGCTACTGTAGAGCACTCCTCAATATTATTTTGGTAGCAATAAGGTCATCATGGACTTGGATCCAGTTGGCAGGCATTTTGCACAATGAAAATAAAGGGAAGCAAAGGAGGAGGAGTTGCTTTTCCAACTGTCTTAGGGAAAGAGCCTGAATCACGGCAAGCATGCTTCTGTCTCGTTTCAGATGGCATGATTACAGCATGAGGCCCACAGTGAGGACAAAAAGAGAATTAGTCAGAGAAATCTAAGAAACCCAAACCAGTTGGGCCCAGTCAAAAAAATAAATGTGCTCTTTCTAGATCTATGAAGAATTGAGTTAGGATTTTGATGGGGATCACATTGAATCTGTAGATTGCTTTTGGCAAGATGGCCATTTTTACTATATTGATCCTGCCAATCCAGGAGCAAGAAATATTATTCCATTTTCTGAGGTCTTCTTCGATTTCTTTCTTCAAGGACTTGAAGTTCCTGTCATACAGATCTTTCGCTTGTTTGGTTAGAGTTATGCCAAGGTACTTTATGCTGTTTGTGGCTATTGTGAAGGGTGTTATTTCCCTAACTTCTTTCTCAGCCTGCTTGTCCTTTGAGTACAAGAAGGCTACTGATTTGCTTGAGTTAATTTTATAACCTGCCACTTTGCTGAAGTTGTTTATCAGCTGTAGAAATTCTTTGGTGGAGTTTTTGGGTCGCTTAAGTAAACTATCATATCGTCTGCAAATAATGATACTTTGACTTCTTCCTTTCTAATTTGTATCCCTTTGACTTCCTTATGTTGTCTAATTGCTCTCTCTAGAACTTCAAGTACTATATTCAAAAGATATGGAGAGAGAGGGCAGCCTTGTCTAGTCCCTGATTTTAGTGGGATTGCTTCAAGTTTCTCTCCATTTATTTTGATGTTGGCTACTGGTTTGCTGTAGATTGCTTTTCTCAAATTCATCTGGAACAACAAAAAACCCAGGATAGCTAAAACTATTCTCAACAATAAAAGGACTTCTGGGGGAATAAATATCCCTGACCTCAAGCAGTACTACAGAGCAACTGTGTTAAAAACTGCATGGTATTCATACAGCAACAGGAAAGTAGATCAATGGAATAGGATTGAAGACCCAGAAATGAATCCACAGACTTATGCTTACTTGATCTTTGATAAAGGAGCCACAACCATCCAGGGGAAAAAGATAGCCTTTCAACAAATGGTGCTGGTTCAACTGGAGGTCAAAATGCAGAAGAATGCGAATTGACCCACTCTTATCTCTTTGCACTAAGATCAACTCCAAGTGGATCAAGGACCTCCACATAAAACCAGACACACTGAAACTATTAGAAAAGAAACTGGGGAAGACCCTGGAGGACATGGGCACAGGGGTAAAGTTCCTGAACAGAACACCAATAGCTTATGCTCTAAGATCAAGAATTGACAAATGGGACCTCATAAAATTACAAAGTTTCTCTAAGGCAAAGGACACTGTCAGAAGGACAAAACAGCAACCAACAAAGTGGGAAAAGATCTTCACCAACCCCACATCTGACATAGGGCTAATATCCAATATATACAAAAAACTCAAGAAGTTAGACCGCAAAGAACCAAATAACCCTATCAAAAAATGGGGTACAGAGCTAAACAAAGAATTTTCACCAGAAGAAATTCGGATGGCCGAGAAACACCTTAAGAGATGTTCAACATCATTAGTCATCAGGGAAACACAAATCAAAACAACCCTGAGATTTCACCTCACACACAGTCAGAATGGCTAAGATTAAAACTCAAGAGGCAACAAGTGCTGGTGAGGATGTGGAGAAAGAGGAACACTCCTCCACTGTTGGTGGGATTGAAAAATGGTAAAACTGCTCTGGAAATCAGTTTGGTGGTTCCTCAGAAAATTGGGCATGCCACTTCCAGAGGACCCTGGCATACCACTGCTGGGCATATACCCAGAGGATTCCCCTGCATACAATAAAGACACATGCTCCACTATGTTTATTGCAGCCTTGTTTGTAATAGCCAGAAATTGGAAGGAGCCAAAATATCCCTCAAAGGAGGAATGGATACAGAAAATGTGGTATATTTATACAATGGAATACTATTCAGCAATTAAAAATAATGAATTCATGCAATTTGTAGGTAAATGGATAGGTCTGGAAAATATCATCCTAAGTGAGTTAGCCCAATCACAAAAGAATATACATGAAGTGCAATCACTGATAAGTGGATATTAATGAGCCCAGAAGCCCTAAATACTCAAGGCACAATTAGCAAGTCAAATGACTCCTAAGAAGAAGAAAGGAAAGGACCCTGGGCCTGAAAAGATTGGATCCAGTTTTGTAGACCCAGAACAGAGAAATCGTGTGTGGGGTGGGATGATTGGGGAATAGTTGGGAGGGGAGAGGAATTATGGGACGTATGGGGGGAAACTGGGAAAGGGGAAAGCCTTTGGAATGTAAACATAGAATATAGAAAATAAAAATTTAAATTAAAAAAAAACAAACGTGCGATATTCCACTTTGGTCAGGGGATGCCTGCAGAATACCTGGACTTCAAAAATGGGTGGGATTGGGAACTTAACAGACATTAACCTAAACACTTTCATCTCTTCCTGTCCAAGAGTGGTGAGGTCAGGTTTTTAGTAAATTAATCCTCAGGCTCATTTAACACATTGGTCTGGTGATATCTGACACCTTCAGCATCTTTGGTGAATTAGAATATTTTGGTACCCTGAGATGTGTTCTCCTATTAAAGACAGACACAGTAAAAGAGCCAGGACAACTCAGGCATGTGTGCTTAAGCTCACCTATAGTTAGGCAGAAAGCAGGTCTTGGGAAAGAAAAAAAGTAGTTGAGGTTCTTATAACCTCACTTAAAAAAATGACCATTGATGCCCACCCCCACAATAATGGCCAGAATTTGTAAAAATTGTATACTCCATAAAATACACCCATTAAGTTGTTTTTATTTTTGTTCTTTTAACAAATTCTTAAAATTGTTACTAGAAAAACCCATAGAAACTCTTTTTTGTGCTGGGAGACAGACTCTGAAATTTTAAGAGCTTCATTATAATGCCTATTTATAAGTTTACATCTCTTCATTGGTCAGTTTGAAAGTCTCAAGAGCAAGAGTTAGGCTTTAATTCATACTGTGAAGGTAGACAAATAATATCACAAAACAGTCCTCTTAGGAGTCTTAGCAGCAGGAGCTTATGAGATGACACTTTTTATTTGAGACGAATCTCTTCTTTCAGAATAACTTTGAAGCCAATATGGAAATCAGTGAGATGATTCCATAAAAAGCTAGAAATAGATCTTCTATATGACCCATGTATGTTACTGCCCTTGAACATAAACAGGAAGAACTCTATATTATATTATAGAGATGTTTGCTCCTCCATTTTAATTGTAGTTATATCCCTAATGGCCAGAAAATGTAAACATCCTAGATGTACAACAAAGAATGAATGAATAATGAAAAATATTGTACCTTCACCCAATTGAAAATGCAATTCACAGGAAAATAAAAAGAGCTGAACGTAATCATTGTGAGTGAGATAACCCAGGATCAGAAAGACAAATAGTCATGATTTCTGTCATTTATGGATGTTAACTTTGAACATTATATAGGACTGTTCTTTATGATAACAGAGGTCAGGAAATTACTAAGGAACCAAAATAAAATACTTTCAAGGAAGGTGGAATAGAGCACTGTGATACAAAGAGGTAAGGGAGAATAATGGAAAAGGAAGGATTAAAAAGAGTATGCGATGGGTGAAGGGTCAGGATAGAGGAGGGAGTATGAAGATCAATAAATAACACTGAACCCATTCTGGAATATTATATGCAAAACTACTACAGCAGAAGATTTCTAAGATACCCATGTTAGACACCAAAGAATAACAAAAAGTCCAGAAAAAGAAATGGATTTTCTCTTTTAGAGTTGTTGGCTTTTAAGTTCCCATAGAACATCCCAAATTACAGAATATTGCCAATGCTCTTGATTGTCCCTCAGAACTTGACAATGAGACTATTGCTGAAGCCACCACATGCTTGAGTTATCAGCTATAGAGAAACTAGGCTGGTACTGATGTTAAACATCTATTCCAACTGCTAGCTTTCATAGTGCTAGATGATGCTGTAGACATCACAGGAGTCTAAAAGTAATTATCAATCTTACCCAGCTGCAAATACCACAAGCAACAATAATGGCTTGTCTAGCAAGATACACCCACTGGTACAATAGTGGTATAAATGTCATAGGAAAAAGAAGCAAATACAAAACCATTGGATTGAAGGCTGACCTCCAGAAGGTGAAAGCCATACTTAGCACTGCTATAGGAACCAAAGCCCTGTGACTAAAAGGACATATGTCCTATGAAAGAACCTACTGCTGTTATTCTTCAGCTACATAATGATGGGTGAATATCCTTTATTTATATCCATGTTTCATGAAGTGAAGTAGCATGGGTTCTTGGTTGCTTCTTCTCCTATCATGACACTTCAGTGAGGCCATCTATAAACACTCCACTTTTACCTGCTTGGGTCTCTCTTGGATTTCACATTTATAAAAGTAAGAAAGACATCTTGTTCTTCTTTATAAGATGCCCAGTTTCAATGGATTTCCCAACATTTATAAAAGTAAGAAAGACATCTTGTTCCTGTTTATAAGATGCCAAGTTTCAATGGGTTAGAGATGCATTTTAGTGATTCAGTGTTGATGATGCCCTAAGGTTCACAACTGCAGCACAGCCAAAAGAAAACCAACAGAAACAAATACCTGAGTTTTAGATATTTCATTGTAACAGCACATGTGAACTGACATATGAAGCCTTTTTCCCTGATACCTCATCTGTAATTTACTTTTCATTCTTTCCTCTGCTTGTTTTCCTGTGGAGCCTGACCGGTTAATGTGAAGGCTCTAACTTGATTGCACTGTTGTCAGTGAAGAACCTGGACAATGCTCCTTTTCCATGTTAGAATTGATAAATAAGTTACTTATCTATGGGTTCATTATTCTTGATGAGTGCACACCAATGCAGTCTCTTCTATTAGCAATGCCTTCTCTCTGCTAAACAAACAAAAAAACAAAGAAACAAAACCAATAAAATTCTACTCTTATGATTCCCCAGTTCTTTGATAGTTCACAGGAAGATTACCCTAAGAATTACCACGATAGTTTACCAATGGTATACAAACAGAAACATTCCAGACATCACAAGACCATTTTATAATGTTCCTTCATTTACTTCTCTTTTATTTATCTCTCTCTCCCTCTCTCCACCTCCCCCCCCCCGCCTCTCTCTCTTACATCCTGGTCACAGTTTCTTCTCCCTTCTCTCCTTCCAGTCTGTCTCTCTCACCTCACTTCCACTCTACAACCTTTTCTTCCATTTCTCCGCAGAAAATGAGAAGTCTCCCATGGGTAGCCACCTGCCTTGGCATATCAAATTGCATCTTCTCATATTGAGGCTGCACAAGGCAGCCCAGTTAGAAGAAAGGGATCCAAATGAAGTGAACAGAGTCAGAGAGAATCCCTGCTCCTGCTGTTAGGAGTATCACATGTAGACCAAACTGCACAAAACTTACATATATGCAAAGGGACTAGGTCTGTCCTGTGCATGCTTTCTGGTTGGCAATTCGGTCTCTGTGGGCACCTATGGGGCCAGATTAGTTGATTCTGTAGGTTTTCTTGTGGTATCTGAGTTCTCTGGCTCCTTCGAACCTTCCTCTCCCTCTTTCACAGAATTCCCCAAGCTCCACCTAATATTTGTCTGTGGATCTCTGTATCTGTTTTCATCAGTTGCTGGGTGAAGCATCACAGATGACAATTACGTTAGACTCCTATGTGCACGCGTACCAGAATATCATTAATATTGTCAGGGGTAGGCTCTCTCTCCTGGCATGGGTCTCAAGCTGGGCCATTAATTGGTTGGCCATTCCCTCAACTTCTTCATTTACTTTTCTTTTATTGAACTATCAAGCCAAACTCCCCATACACAAATCAGACACATTAGTTATAAGCACAGGGTGACAGCACTGGATTTATAGAGGGGTGTTCCTTTTGGAATAAGAATCCTTTTTCTCTTAATGCTACTGCAAGAGTAGCCTGAGGGAAGAGCAGAAGCCAGTCTTAAATATTTAATTTCCATCTTTGAACTGGATGTAGGGAATAGTGAGGGTGGCCCCACATACAAGCTCACCAACCACAGACGTTCCAACACTCATCCTCCTTTCCTGTCTCGCATGTCATGGGACTTTCTCTCCAGTAACTAAGCCTCTATTACTCTTAAACCATCTAATTTGATGTTACCCCAGCAGTGAAGTCATTATAATTCTCCAGGGAAATTTTCTTTCTGGACTAATAACATCCTATTAGCATCTTTCAATGCCAGAGGAAAATCTGCTCCAGGGAAAGGCAGAGCGGTAGCAAAGAGTAAAACGCAGAACAGAATATGTCCCACTGCCTTTATGTAATCCTTTGCTGACACACAATTTCTCAATTATACAGCCCTGGCTTCCTGTTCACTGCTGCCAAATTAAGAAGCTGAAGGAAGGGCTTCTCTCTTTTTGTTGACTCTGCCATATGTAAAGAAACAAGGGTGATCCTTAGAGATTTACAGCCTGTGGGCAACTTAGGTGATGAGAAAAATGGGTAAAACTGTACAGTTTCCATAAATTCAGAGTTCATATACTATGAATTGCCACAACAAAACTGCTTGAGATGAGTAGTTCCACTTTTTTTTTTTTTTTTACAGATTGGCATGAATTCTGTGCGAGTTGTATGTGAGCACACATTTGCAGAGGCACACTGCACACATAAAAGCATGTGCATGTATGTATGTAGGAGAGTCCTTTTAGATTTTGTGCTTTAGCATTCCTTACTCTTGCTTCATTTCTCCTCATTGCATTACAGCAGCTGTTACTAAGGTAGTTGGATACTGGATGGAGAACACACAGACAACAGTGAAGTGAATGGATTTATATTGATAGAGTCAGATGACGCTTACTTAGCTTTTGGACATAGGAAGAGGAGGTTAGTAA
Source organism: Apodemus agrarius (assembly GCA_964023405.1). Lineage (NCBI taxonomy): Eukaryota > Metazoa > Chordata > Mammalia > Rodentia > Muridae > Apodemus > Apodemus agrarius. The sequence continues at coordinate 65,407,067 of OZ030016.1, forward strand.
AAGAAAATATCTTGTAGGGTTTCAAGAACTTTTGGAGATTGCAAACAAATCAGGGAAGCAATGATTTGGCACAAATTTTGATTATTTTTAAATACTGGGCTGGTATGTCTCTCAATCAGCTTTAGTACACAGAGAGAAACTATTAAGTATATTAAATAGCAGCCTATATTTATAAGGTTGCATATGATATTGTACACACACACACACACACACACACACACACACACACTTGATTAATACATAAGTGTAGAAGTCCATAAGTGTAGAGGTTACAGACTGAGTTTCACAGTAATATCTATAAATGGTGAGAAATTACTTATCTTTGTGTTAAGCATAGAACTATTCTTAATTGCATTTGTTAGATGTAATAATGTACTCAGGCCTTTGAAAACAATTCAGTAAGCAGAAATGATACTGGATGAACAGAAGAGTCTCTCACAACTAATTTTAACTAAAGAGGGCAGCTATACACTCCAAGAATAAGTATTTACAACCAATGCATGTGAGATTATGGTCAAAAGAGGTCGAAAATATCTTCCTTCAAAGTTTACTTTCTCATTTCACTAATATTATCATGAGCATGTGGCTTTCTCTCTGGACCTCAGTTTCCTCATCTCAAAATGAAAATTATGGGCATTAAACTGTCACAGGACCAGTAGCAACATTTAATGACGTAAGATGCCCCAAGCATTTTGAATATTGCCTATTATCAGTGCAGAATACATGTTAGCAGCCATATGTCAGTGACTGGTGGTTCTGCTGTCACCCCCACCCCAGGGAAGACTCCTGTCATCTTCATTCCATACTCATGAAGTTCTTTGCACACTACCCATTATGTAAGGAATGCATAATAAGCATTGTCCTTTGCCTTTTTCTTGTTAGTATACATTATAGAGGTTAAATCTAGGTGTTAACTGTATGCTTCAAATGCATAAAACTTACAGAAAAAATTAGCAACAATTGCATCATTTAATTCTAGTAACATCCTGTTACATGGTATGATTGGTCTTATTTTAAAGCTAAGACCCATTGTGTTAGTTTCTACCTAACATAATAAGTCTAGGTAAGAACTGGAAAGGGGGTATTTTATTATTTCTTCAGCAGAAGTGTTTCCACAGTTATACTTCACCTTTATTCTTTATTATGTTATTTCCCCTTCCTGTGACATCAAAAGTTAGAGATTGTTGTCCACAGGAATGTAGAATTCTGCCTCAGCACTGCCATATTCAATCTTTGAACCTTGGTCTGTCAAGGATGCAGGGAACTTATTTCCACCATCCTTTCTCTTGATTTTAGGTTTGTTGATATTTTATGTTACAATAGAGGGTTTGTCTTAGCTTTATGTTGCTTATATAATAAAATAATAAATGTTGCCAGAGTGTTTGAAGCAATGGATTCTTCTATCTCCCCATTGGCCATTGGCTTCACCTGACCTGGAACTATCAGTTTTAATGAGAAAATACAAAAGCGTGTGTGTGTGTGTGTGTGTGTGTGTGTGTGTGCGCACACACACACACACACACACACACACACACGCAGAGCAGAGAGAGAGAGAGAGAGAGAGATGGAGAGAGAGAGAGAGAGAGAGAGAGAGAGAGAGAGAGAGAGAGAGGGAGGGAGGGAGGGAGGGAGGGAAGAAGGGAGGGAGGGAAGGGAGGATTGTGAACATAGATGGAGAGAGGATATGGAGGGTAATGGAGGGAGAGGGATAATGGAGTAGGAAGAATGGGAAGGAGAGAGGGAGTGAGGGAGACAGACCTGAAAGCCACAGGGAAAGTGGAAGGCCAGGTCCTTAGAGTCCAGATCAGCAAGGCCAGCAGCTTTATTTTCCAGTGCCTTAAGCTACCATGGTCTGTGCAGCCTTCTGTAGCTACATGTTTCCAGAGTGATGCCTCCTAGCAGTCTGCATCCTACATTATGATCCCCGCCCCCTGCCTTTGAATCACTCTAAATTAACCAATGGCTGTGTGCACTGGCAAAAGGAGAGCCTATTTGGGCCAGTAAAACTAGTAGAAGCACACAATGTTTTAAGTCCTCACAGACTAAAAAGGAAAAGGGATATCTACTTCGCTTCATTAAAAAACAGCACACACAATTCTACATTCTTCACACAGACTTTGGTATCAGGAAATGTGAGTGCATAAATGATAAGTAGAGCTCTTTGTTCAGACATTATCAAAATTAGGTTGATTGCCGATAGAACATGGGGTAACAGTTACTGATGTGGCCAATAGGATTTTACATTGACTCTCATTAAGCAAAAAGATGATCTGACAGGAAAATCAGAGCTAGCCCAGAAAGACCAAGGGATGAAATAAGCTTTCTGAGGTATATCATAGAATCATTCCCAGACACAGAGAATGAATATGGTTTGCTATAACCTCTATTGGTAACTAGTGCTGTTCAGTGTAAACTGGGGTCCTTTCAGGAGCCCCTCTCATCACCTGCAAGTGTTCCTGCTCCTGTAGAAGATAAAGAGAGGATACTTTAGAGTCACTATGTTTGAGCTGAATAGACAGACAGGACCCAGGACACTGGGCAATTTTTTCTGATACCAGGTCTGATCACATTATTGTTGCTTCCAGCTCTGATAACAGAAATCCCAGTGGTCTTAAAACAATTATTACCTTCACTAAGAACTGGAGATTTGTAGTTTAACAGATGATACTTCAGCACCTCCATTCCAGTATGAAAAAAAATCTCTTTTGGTAAGGAAATGCAGAAAGAACAGCACAAGTAGTCAGATAAGCATATCTTTTTCAAACAGCTTATGGGAGTGGAATTTATTAAAGTAAGTAGTACCAAAGAGCAAAAGAGACTTGAAAACTGGTTCTGAGTGATGCCACCGGCATGGTTGTTGCTAGTGCTACCATTGAGTCTGAGTACCAAATTTCTCTCCATAACTCAAGCTTGAGTTATCACCATATCCCTGTCCCAATCTCACCTCAACTCAGTCTATATTTCAGATAGAATTCTAACTCAACTTCAACCATTTTATTTTCTTAGTTAAAATTAAGTTGTGCATTCTCCATACCACTGACATGCAGGCAAATCCTAGACATCAGTAACAGGATATGTATTAATTTTCCTGATTACATATGTTATCGTTACTCCACCTCCAATCTCTTCTGCCAACTGAAATTCTTCTTCTGGGCCTCACTTGAGGGTCATTGCTGTATATGATAGTTTCTTTGCTCTGGATACAAATTGATATTTTTAGATTGTGTCAGCTTAGAGCGCTTCAGGTTATGCCTCAACTGCTCTCAGCATTGAATAAGAAGCTCCAGGTATAAGGACTGAAGAGATTGAATCTGGGTATAGTTGTTCCTTCAGTGTCTACAGTGTAACCAGATTTGACAGCTGCAAACTCAGGTAGCTTTATGTTAGGCGCTATTATTGACAGCATTGTTTATGCCAATGAATATATTCCACATGTTTTCCCCATGTTAGCATCACATTATTTCAGGTACCATGTGAAGAAGAAATCATGATTTCCAATTTAAAGGGCAAACGTAAGTCTCCAATTCACATCTCTCTCATAGCAAATAATTCTGATTGTAAAAGACTTCTACAAGCCCATGCAAGTCAAGTGTGAAGACCTCAGGGAAATATCTCTGGAAACATAAATATGTTCCTGGGGTCTTGCTTGCCTCTGTTATTTTTAGCTGCTCTTTCTACACATATTTTAAATGTTCTTTTAAGGCATTGGTTCTCAACTTGTGTGTCATGGCCCCTTTGGGGTCAACTGACCTTTTCACAGAGACTGCATATCAGATTTCCTATGATTCAGATATTTACATTAAAGTTCATAACAGTATCAAAATTATAGTCATAAAGTAGCTACAGAAATGATTTTATGGTTCCACATCACAAGGAACTGTACAGGAAGTTTGATAATGACTGACTTAAGATTTAGTTTGGACCCTGCAAATAAAAACTTCACCAAAGCTCTTAGGCCTTGGAGAAACTAGATTTGGTGATGTATGTGAAACTCATACTCACTGTTTTTTGTTTTTTGAAGGTATAAGAAATGCACAAATGTTTGGGAAACTAACACTAGCTCATATAAGACTTCAAAGAATAGGATATTCATCTAGCATGGAAGGATTAACTGAAAAGCAGCCTGACTTCCCTTGCTGAGGTGGTTTATAAGTTCAGTCTTGCCTATCATGTTGGCAAAGTCTCCTGTCTATATTCTCACCAGTACTGAAGTACTAACTTGTCACATTAAAAAGAGGAAAGGTCCCAAATTGACTTTCTCTGTGATCATAAGAAGATTTGGCTAAGTACTTATATACATATTGATTTTCCTCTTTCATTTCCTGAGAACTTCTCTGTAAACATCTATATTCTATGAAATGGTGTGTGTCTTTCTTACTGATCCCAAGCTACTGTTTGCAGGTTAAAATATTAATGCTTAATTTGCAAGTATATTTCAAATATTTCCATTGAATTATGATAGCTTTATCTCTTCACAAAACTTAAAGTCATTACAATTAGATTTGGATAATTTCTAAATTTCTTTCAATAGAGTGTTCTCTTTCACTCAAAATTTAAAATTCTAATTTTTCAATATTTTAGATTTTAAAAAAATTAAACTGTATAACATTTTAGATGTTTGTTTCATTTCTATTCTGTGTCCTTGTGAATGAATAACCCAAATAATAGATCATGATATTTATTAATAAATAGCCTCCTTTTAACGCTGAAATGCTATTTGTATTACTATGTATTAAGTATGGAGTTTTATTGACAATTAGACTTGATAAATATCCTTTTCTTTCTGACTCCTTAGGTTATTTATTCATTTGTATTTTTAGACAGACTCTTACTATGCAGTTCTGGTTGGCCTCGAATTTGGGAATTGTTGCCTTCACCTTGTAAATCTGTAATAACTGACTCACTCAACTGCATAGCTACTTTTAGTAACCCTTCATGACATATGAGTTTCACAAATTTATACAAAGTTCTAAATCTTTGTTAAAGAGAAAAGTGGGTGCCCCCTCATCAGTATTTTTCTTTTATAAATGTTTATATTAATCATAAATACTTACTAGTGTATTAAATACTTACTAGTGTATTCATGAATACTTAATAATGTTTTCAAGTAGAAATAATATTTACTTGGAATTGTATATAACCATTAAGTTTTGCAGAACTGACATTTCTATGGAATTAATTTTGTCAAGTAAATAATGTCTTTCTATTATTTCTTGACTTGTTTTATTTCAACCCAAGTTTTAATTTTTCTATTTGAGTTGGATATATTTTTTTTTGTTTTTGTTTTTTGTTTTTCAAGACAGGGTCTCTCTGTGTAGTCCCGGCTGTCCTGGAACTCACTCTGTAGACCAGGCTGGCCTCGAACTCAGAAATCCGCCTACCTCTGCCTCTCAAGTGCTGGGATTAAAAGCGTGCGCCACCACCGCCCGATATATTCTTCTTCATTTTTCTTTCAATCTTATTGATTTAGAGTGCATAACTGATGGTAGTCAGCTACTACTAGCTATCAGTCTCTGGATTTTTAAGCTTCACTATTTGGCAGTCTCTTATTTTGATATGAGGAATTTTTCATGTGCCTACTTCCTTCTCTTTTCTCTCTTTCTCTTACACCCACTTTCTAGCTTTCTTAACCTTATATTTAGAGTAAACTAAACCCATTTATTATTATTATTATTGTTATTATTATTATTATAACTTCAACTTTTAGATGGATATTATTAGTATAAAGGAGAAGAGTGATTTTGTATATTTGTATTATATCCAGGTACAGAATTCACTTACCTTATCAATTCTTGTACAAAAGTTTATCTGCCTACAGTTTTACTTTCTTTTTTCACTCCTGTTTTTTTTTCTTTCTTGAAAGATATTTTTTTAAAGTCTTCAGACTTTAACGTTAATTATGTCTTCATGTAATTTGATAGTTGCAATTAGGAAGCAGTTTTCTCTTGTTCTGAATTGTCCATATTTCCCACAGAGTTTGTAACATGAGTAGTGGCTTCTTATTGATAGATCTCCATCATTTTCTGTCCATTGATCTTTGATAAAGGTAGATTACTAACATGCAGTTTCAAATTCTGATTTATTCTGAAGTGTCAAAAATAATATACTTGGAATATATTTTTTTAAATTTAGTTTCTATTTTTCTTTTCCATTTTTCATTGTTTGAAAATTTTATACATGCATATTATATGTTTTGGTCAAATCTTTCCTATATTCCCTTATCTACAATTCTTCCCCTAAGTTTCCTCACCAATTTTACCTCCAAACTTTCTATCCTTTTGTTTTTTAAAACCCAGAATCTAGCCATTGGTGCTGCCTATATGTGTTTGGATGTAGAACCATCTACTGAAGTGTGGATATTCTCTCAATAGACTGCAGCCCTGCATGGAAAGAGACTCTCAGGCTGGAGAGATGGCTCAATGGTTAAGGGCACTGACAGCTCTTCTAGAGGTCCTGAGTTCAATTCCCAGCAACCATCTATAATGGGATCTGATGCTTTCTTCTAGTGTGTCTGAAAATATCGACTGTGTACTCATATACATAAGATAAATAAGTCAATATATGTTTTTTAAAGAGACTCTCCATGTAGCCACCAATTTCCAATAGCTTCTGAGCTTAAACCTCAAACTCTACTCCATCCATGATAGGAGTTAGGCTGGATTGATCTGGTGCATGTTTTGTGCATGCTAAGTTATTATGTAATATTACTATAGATTGTTTATTTATGCATTACTATATACATTATCATTACAAGTTATTACATGAGCTCACAGTGGCTATGAGTTCATGTAATAGAGAACTATAATAGTAGTGCTCAATTCCTAACCCAACATCAATATTACACATTTCTCCCCAAAGCTCAGGGATTACCCTGTTTAGTTATAATTTTGACAGCTATTTTTACATGTGGAAGTAATATGTTTCTATATGTTATTATTAAGTTTGGTATAAAGTGTATATATTACTCCTAAAATAAGGACAGAAGCTACCTTAGCTAAGCTTGAATTAATTTGAACCTTTGAATAAATTTGGAATTATATTCTATTTAAGAACTAAGTACATTTTTAAAGACATTTAAAATATTGTTTTTTTTAATTATGTATGTATTTATTTATGTATTTATTTATTAAATTTGTTTTGTTTTACAGTTCAGATTTTAATCCCTGCCAGGTCTACCCTCTAACTAGTCTTCATCCTATACCTCTTCCCCACCCATACCCTGATTGTTCCACATCCCCTACCTCCTCCCCATCCCCCTGTCCCCACAAGGATGTCCCCACACCCCCCACCCCACAAGACCTTTAAACTCCCTGGGCCTCCAGTCCCTTGAGAGTTAGGTGCATCTTCTCTAACTGAACTTTTTATTTTTGTTAAGCTGGAATACTTTCACCTAACATGTTTACATTTCATCCACTTCCTGAATGAAAATTGATTTATAAACTTAGAATCTGGGAAGTTTTATTGTGTGGTATTTTTATTTATTTGAAAGTTACTTTGTGGTTGGAGCTGGAGAACATCATCCTAAGTGAGGTAACCCAATCTCAGAAGAACACTTATGGTATGCACTCACTGATTCGTGGATATTAGCATAGAAGACTGGAAAACCTAAGACACAATCCACATATCAAATGATGTCCAAGAAGAAAGAAGGAGTGGCCCCTGATTCTGGAAAGGCTCAGTGCAACAGCATAGGGAAATACCAGAACAGGGAAGAGGGAAGTGGTGGATGGGGGAACAGGGGGAGGGAAGTGAGCTAATGGGACTTTCAGGAAGGGGGGATCCTGGAAAGGGGGAAATCATATGAAATGCAAATAAAGAATATATCAAATATTCAAGGCACAAGGCTCTGAATATTCAAGGCACAATTAGCAAGTCAAAAGATTCCCAAGAAGAAGGAAGGAGAGGACCCTCGTCATGAAAGGACTGGATCCAGTTTTGTAGGAGAGTACCAGAATAGAGGAGAGAAATGGTGGGGTGGTGATTGGGGAATAGGCAGGAGTGGGGGGGAATGGAAGAGGACATATGGAACATATGGTGAGGGGGGAACGGGAAAGGGCAAAGCCTTTGGAATGTAAACAAAGAATATAGAAAATAAAAAAAGTGTAAAAATAAATAAATAAATAAATAAATAAATAAATATGCCCCCATCAGGACAGAATCGCCAATGTCAAAAAAAGTTATTTTTTAAATAAAGTTTGTTTTAAAAAATTAAAAAAAAAACTGGTGGCTTTCATTTTGCTAAAAAATTAACTCACTCTGCAAATCCAACCTAACTCTTATGCCATTGCACATATAGTTACCCTGCCCCATTTTGGACATTCAGCTTTTAGCACATTTCAAGTATAAGGGTTAGAAGATGACTCAGAGGTTAAGAAGGCTTACTGCTCTGTGAGAGGACACAAGTTTGCTTCCCGGAATTTAGATCTGGAGCTGACAATCACCTTAACTCCAGCCCCAAGACATCCAGTACCTTATTCTACTCTTAATGCATACCCACGCAGATAGCATATACACACATGCAAGAACACACACACACACACACACACACACACACACACACACACTCAAGCACAGATACACACACACATACACACACACACACACACACACACACACACACGATTAAATCTTAATTTTTAAATTTTAGATATTCATGAGTCTGAGATGTTTATAAATTCATTGCTATTTTTATTTGCATTTTATTTGCCATTTTAGCGTGTAATATAGTTTATTTAGGGCATGGGTGGGGAAGCTGATGAAATAGAGACAGAGAAAGACAGAAAGAAACAGGGAAAGGGACAGAGACAGAGAGACAGAGACAGATACATGGATAGACACAGAGACAGAGAAAGTGAGAGTAGAGGGAGAGAGGCAGGCCATGTACACACATAGAGAGAGAGGCAGAGCGGAATGGAGAGAGAAGGAGCTTAGAGGGTGTAGGGAAAGAGAGTAAGGAAGCAAGAGAGCAAGAGTGTTTGCATTATTTTATTATTGCTGCCTTTTGAGATAAGAAGGGGAAAGCAGGAAAGTAATTCCCTTTAAAATGATAGTATATTAGGAGTATCTAAAGGTAAAATGACTTGATATTTTAATGACATCCATTTAACTTATACAAGAAGCCTGCAAGGATTTCGCATGTTCAAAAATAGTTACCTGTTGCCTGTTTACCTTCTTCTGAGTATTTAGTGGTTCCCTTCTTAATATTTTTAAATTTGTTACTTTCTCAACATTGTACTAACATAGGTTATATCTATCAAGTCTCTTGTTCATAAAATCATTACTGAATTGTGTGAAGCTCACAAATAACCACCGTTGAATTTCACACAGTTATTTTAAAAAGATAAATGTTGAAAGTAGAAATACACAGAGAAATCTTGGTTTAAAAGTAGCAAAGGAGAAAAAGGAAACAAAGGTACCAAAACAAAGTGAGTTAACAGGCTGTTCCAAGGAGAGAGTACCCTGGTAGCATTAGAGTGACCTGGGGTTCTCCCCAAAATAAATAAAAGCATCTTGGGAACTAATTTAGAATAGAAGCCTTGTTCTATGTCCAGATTCTGGCCTTTACCACACCATTTCTTAGTTCACTATGTACAAGTCAGCCCAAGTTCCCAAAGGTAAACATTTTAAAAGGGAGGATTTAAGAGCCAGGTTGTAAATATGCCTTGGTGTTTTGACAATGACTGTAACATTAAACTCACAAATATGGTGACTGTATGATACAGCTCTACCCAAGGAATTGAAAGACCACATACCAAGAAAAGCTTTCAGAGTAAATGCTGCTATTTGAGATAAAAAGAGGAATGGGGAAAAGTGGTTCCCTGTAAAATGATAGTATATTAGGAATATCTAAAGGTGAAATGGCTTAGTATTTCCATGACATACATTTGACTTATACAAGGAGCATGCAAGGATTTCACATGTTCAAAAATATCCAAACAGCTACCTGTGACTCGAGTCCTTATCTGTTAGACATGTTGCCCCAAATTATAGAATAAGTGGTTCTCATTTAGGGGAGAGCTCCCAAGGGAGGTATTTTTATCTTTCAAAGGCCTTTTTACCTTCATTCAGAGAGAAAAGGGAAATGCAAAGCGAAAGTGCCTTTCTATGTCACGTCAGCAAATATTTCCAATTTTCCTTTCATGACCTCTCAGAAAGACATAGTCTCAAAAGTGCTGTTCTGTTGGAAAAAAGAAATTGCTCAACAATTATAGATTCACTTGATACAAGGTATGTGGTTTCTGGAAAATGCAAGAACAACAAAACATCCCTCACATGCCTGCCATTTTAGTGGCTCATAAAAATTTGTTGAAGGCCTCATACTTTGTAATAAAAAGTAATTTTCACTAATATATTCCCTAGACATGAGGTTTTGGGTTGTGCTGCATTGCATACATTTGGCAAAATCTCTCATTCTACAATTTGTGCATTTCTAAGGAGTCCTGCTAGTTTTGACTCTTGATGGGCTTTGTTCACTGGCCCTTACAAACAAGTGCTTCTTGTTCTTTATGAAGAGTAGTAGAAAGGGGCACCACCGGAGTGCTGATGGAGAGATGAAGGAGCAGCTGAAATTCCCATTTCCTTCCTTATATCCAGAAATGGTATAATCAAGAAGCGTAACTACCTTGTTTTACTGTAGGGATTTTATTAATGTGAACATTAATCTATTGTGCACAATACTCTATCAATTACATATATTATCATATTCAGTCATCTTAAGGTTTACGCCAAATCCTTATATCAGTACAACTTTATTTAATTTTTATTTTCTATATTCTATGTTTACATTCCAAAGGCTTTCCCCTTTCCCAGTTCCCCCCACCTTATATTCCATAATTCCTCTCCCCCCAACTATTCCCCAATCATCCCACCCCACACACGATTGATTTCTCTGTTCTGGGTCTACAAAACTGGATCCAATCTTTACAGGCCTAGGGTCCTCTCCTTTCTTCTTCTTGGGAATCATTTGACTTGCTAATTATGCCTTGAGTATTTAGGGCTTCTGGGCTCATTAATATCCACTTATCAGTAATTGCATTTCATGTGTATTCTTTTGTGATTGGGTTAACTCGCTTAGGATGATATTTTCCAGGTCTAACCATTTACCTACAAATTGCATGAATTCATTATTTTTAATTGCTGAGTAGTATTCCATTGTATAAATACACCACATTTTCTGTATCCATTCCTCCTTTGAGGGATATTTGGGCTCCTTCCAATTTCTGGCTATTATAAACAAGGTTGCTATAAACATAGTGGAGCATGTGTCTTTATTGTATGCAGGGGAATCCTCTGGGTATATGCCCAGCAGTGGTATGCCAGGGTCCTCTGGAAGTGACATGCCCAATTTTCTGAGGAACCGCCACACTGATTTCCAGAGCGGGTTTACCATTTTGCAATCCCACCAACAGTGGAGGAGTGTTCCTCTTTCTCCACATCCTCTCCAGCACTTGTTGTCTCTTGAGTTTTTAATCTTAGCCATTCTGGCTGGTGTGAGGTGGAATCTCAGGGTTGTTTTGATTTGCATTTCCCTGGTGACTAATGATGTTGAACATCTCTTAAGGTGTTTCTCGGCCATCCGAATTTCTTCTGGTGAAAATTCTTTGTTTAGCTCTGTACCCCATTTTTTGATAGGGTTATTTGTTTCTTTGGGGTCTAACTTCTTGAGTTCTTTGTATATATTGGATATTAGCCCTCTGTCAGATGTGGAGTTGGTGAAGATCTTTTCCCACTTTGTTGGTTCCCGTTTTGTCCTTCTGACAGTGTCTTTTGACTTACAGAAACTTTGTAATTTTATGAGGTCCCATTTGTCAATTCTTGATCTTAGAGCATAAGCTATTGGTGTTCTGTTCAGGAACTTTCCCCCTGTGCCCATATCCTCCAGGGTCTTCCCAAGTTTCTTTTCTAATAGTTTCAGTGTGTCTGGTTTTATGTGGAGGGAACTTCATGCAACTGGCTAGGTGACTTCTCTGTGATTACCTCTTTTATTAGTAGTCTGATTTTTTACTGGTAGTGTACTTTTAGGTAGGTGTTGACAGAGAGATTACTTTTTTGTAAATGTGTATTTAACATCATTTCTAGTCTTAGATCTTATGGACTTCACATTCTGGAGACTTTTAAGCAAATCTCCTTGGTATATTTATAGTTTTTTATTATAGTATTATGGATAGATTTGCTACATCATATGTTATGGATTCAGATATATTTTTCTATTCAGTTTTTCTGCATATTCCTGACTACATAAAAGATACATTGTCCTCATTTACTTTAGTTCAGAAATAGGAAGATAGCAAAGGTTACAAATAGGCTACAACTAACATTACATATATCATTTTTTACTAAGCTGTCATAGTCTTTATAGGCATATAGAATGCTAGTTAATATTCAAGAACTAATGCACATCTTTCTTTATCTTTTTTTATTCAGTACATTCTCTCTCTCTCTCTCTCTCTCTCTCTCTCTCTCTCTCTCTTTGTTTTTTCGAGACAGGGTTTCTCTGTGTAGCCCTGGCTGTCCTAGAACTCACTCTGTAGACCAGGGTAGCCTCAAACTCAGAAATCCACCTGCCTCTGCCTCCCAAGGGCTGGGATTACAGGCATGTGCCACCACCGCCTGGCTTCAATACATTCTTTATTTATATTTCAAATGATTTCCCCTTTCCTGGATCCCCCCTCCCCAAAAGTCCCAAGCCCTCTTCCCTCCCCCTGTTCCCCCATCCACCCCTTCCGACTTCCCTGTTCTGGTATTTCCCTACAGTGCTACACTGAGCCTTTACAGAACCAGGTGCCACTCCTTCCTACTTGGACATCATTTGATATGTTGATTGTGTCTTGGGTATTCCAAGCTTCTAGGCTAATATCTGCTTATCAGTGAGTGTATATACCATGAGGGTTCTGTTGAGATTGGATTACCTCACTTAGCATGATGTTCTCCAGCTCCATCCATTTGTCTAAAAATTTCATGAATTCATTGTTTCTAATAGCTGAATAGTACTGCATCGTGTATATATAGCACATTTTTGTATCCATTCCTCTGTTGAGGGACATCTGGGTTCCTTCCAGCTTCTGGCTATTATAAATAGGGATGTTACAAACATAGTGGAGCATGTATCCTTATTACTTGCTGGGGAATCCTCTGGGTATATGCCCAAGAGTGGTATAGTAGGGTCCTCTGGAAGTGTTGTGCCCAGTTTTCTGAGATAACACCAGACAGATTTTCAGAGTGGTTGTACCATCTTGCAATCCCACCAGCAATGGAACAGTGTTCCTCTTTCTCCACATCCTCACCAATACTTGCTGTCTGCTGAGTTTTTAATCTTGACCATTCTGACTGGTCTGAGGTGAAATCTCAGGGTTGTTTTGATTTGCATTTCCCTAATGACTAATGATAGTGAACATTTCATAAGGTTCTTCTCAGCCATGTGAAGTTCTTCAGGTGAAAATTCTTTGTTTATCTCTGTACACCATTTATCTTAATATCCATTTTATTGATGTATATTCATTGTACCAAATGTTGGGTTTGTATACAATGAATGTATTTGAGCTATAATGCATACTTTCACTGGGTTCACTCCTCCTATTCGTTTTACCTAAGCTTTCCTGCATCTTCCTCCTCTGTCTCTATTCCATATGTACTTATGATATATCCAGATATAACTAAAGATATGTATATGTGTTATTTCTAGGGCTTAAGAATACAGAAAACACAATGCAATAGACATTGCCTTTCTACATCTTTTTATTTGTTATGGCATTTTCAAACTGATTCTCACACTAATTATTACCCATACATTGCTCAGGCTAATTATAAACTCACAGGCTCAAGGAATCCTGTTGCCATAGGATTGTAATTTTTTTCTCTCAAAAAAAACTAACAAGTTTTTTAACATTTATTTTATTTTGGAATTATAATATAATTATAGTACCTTTCTATTCCCTTTCCTCCATCCAAATCCTTCCATATACTTCTTCTTGTTCTTTTTCAGAGTTATAGACTCTTTTTTCATTAATGTTGCTATATTCAAATGCAGAGTTGTGGATCCCAGTCTTGTGGATAAATCTATAAAATACTCTTGCACTGAAAACTCAAGAAACATTGCAGAATAGAAAACCAACAGATTATCAGAATTATATCAAGAGGTTTGTGGTAAGGTTTTGTTTCCTGATAATTTCATATGATACTGTCAAAAAATTTCAGCAACATGAATACCCACACAAGAACTTAACGAAGATGATAGTGATTTGGATGTCAACATGGATAGGGAAAATTCCATAAGGCCTTAACGCTAGACAAATTACTACCAGCAATCAAGGAATATTGGTAAAAACTATGGGGAAAATAGTATTCCTTAGGAAAACACAGGAGTAGAAGTAGGAGTAGTAGAAGACAGGAAGTCATCAAACTCAGAGCTGAAATCAATCAAGTGGAAACAAAGAGATCTATACAAAGAATCAACAAAAACAGGGGCTGGTTCTTTGAGAAAATCAACAAGATAGATCAACCCTTAGCCAGCCTAACCAAGGGGCACAGAGATAGTATCCAAATTAACAAAATTAGAAAGGAAAATGGAGATATAACAACAGAAACTGAGGAAATTCAAATAATCCTGATTCTTCTACAAAAGCCTATACTCAACACAGCTGGAGAATCTGGAGGAAATGGACAATTTCCTAGACAGAAACCAAATAACAAAATTAAATCAGGATCAAATAGATCATCTAAACAGTCCCATAACCCCTAAAGAAATAGAAGTGGTCATAGAAAATATTCCAACCAAAAAAAAAAAAAAAAAAAAAAAGCACAGGACCAGAAGGTTTTAGTGCAGAATTCTATCAGAACTTCAAAGAAGACCTAACACCAATATTCTTCAAACTATTCCACAAAATAGAAACAGAAGGAAAACTACCCAACTCATTCTACAAAGCCACAATTACACTAATACAAAAACCACACAAAGATCCAACAAAGAAATAGAACTTCAGGTCAATTTTCCTTATGAACATCGATGCAAAAATACTAAATAAAATTCTTACCAACCAAATCCAAGAACACATAAAAATGATCATTCACCATGAACAAGTAGGCTTCATCCCACGGATGCATGGATAGTTCAATATATTGAAATCCATGAATGCACTCCCCTACATAAACAAACTCAAAGAAAAAAACCACATGGTCATTTCATTATATGCTGAAAAATCTTTGGACAAAATTAAGCCTCCTTTCATGCTAAAAGTCTTGGAAAGAAAAGGAATTCAAGGTCCATACATGAACACAGTAAAAGCAATATACAGCAAACCAGTAGCCAACATCAAACTAAATAGAGAGAAACCTGAAGCAATCCCACTAAAATCAGGGACTAGACAAGGCTGCCCTCTCTCTCCTTATCTTCTCAATATAGTGCTTGAAGTACTACCTAGAGCAATTAGACAACATAAAGAGGTAAAAGGGATACAAATTGGAAAGGAAGAAGTCAAACTATCACTATTCGCAGATGATATGATAGTATACTTAAGTGACCTAAAAAACTCTACCAGAGAACTCTTACAGCTGATAAACAACTTCAGCAAAGTGGCTGGTTATAAAATCAAATCAAGCAAATCAGTAACCTTCCTGTAGTCAAAAGATAAACAGGCTGAGAAAGAAATTAGGGAAATGGCACCCTTCACAATAGCCACAAACAATATAAAGTATCTTGGTGTGACTCTAACCAAACAAGATCTGTATGACAAGAACTTCAGGTCTCTGAAGAAGGAAATTTAAGAAGACCTCAGAAAATGGAAAATCTTCCATGCTCGTGGATTGGCAGGATTAATATAGTTAAAATGAGCATCTTGCCAAAAACAATCTACAGATTCAATGCAATCCCCATCAAAATCCCAACTCAGTTCTTCATAGAGTTAGAAAGAGCAAATCTCAAATTCATCTGGAATAACAAAATACCTGAGATAGCTAAAACTATTCTCAACAGTAAAAGTACTTCTGGGAGAATCAGTATCCCAGACCTCAAGCAATACTACAGAGCCATAGTGTTAAAAACTTCATGGTATTGGTAGAGTGACAGGCAGGTGGATCAAAGGAATAGGATTGAAGACCCAGAAATGAACCCACACACCTATGCTCACTTGATCTTCGACAAAAGAGCTGAAAACATCCAGTGGAAAAAAGATAGCCTTTTCAATAAATGATGATGGTTCAATTGGAGGTCAGAATGCAGAAGAATGTGAATTGAGCCATTCTTATCTCTTTGTACTAAGCTCAACTCCAAGTAGATCAAGGACCTCCACATAAAACCAGACACACTGGAACTAATAGAAAAGAAACTGGGGAAGACCGTTGAGGACTTGGGCACAGGGGGAAAGTTCCTGAAGAGAACACCAATAGCTAATGCTCTATGATCAAGAATTGACAAATGGGACCTCATAAAATTACCTTTATATAAGGCAAAGGACACAATCAAAAGGAGAAAACATCAACCAACAAATTGGGAAAAGATCTTCACCAACCCTACACCAGACAGAGGACTAATATCCAATATATGCAAAGAACTCAAGAAGTTAGACCCCAGAAAACCAAATAACCCTATTAAAAATGGGGTACAGAGCTAAACAAAGAATTTTCACCTGAAGAACTTCAGATGGCTAAGAAGCACCTTAAGAAATGTTGAACATCCTTAGTCATTAGGGAAATGCAAATCAAAACATCCCTGAGATTTCACCGCAGACCAGTCAGAATGGCCAAGATTAAAAACTCAGGAGACAGCAAGTGTTGGTGATTACGTAGAGAAAGAGAAACACTCCTCCACTTCTGGTGGGATTGCAAGATGGTACAACCACACTGGAAATCAGTCTGGTGTTTGCTCAGAAAACTGGGCATGACACTTTTGGAAGACCCTGCTATACCTCTCCTATGCAAATACCCAGAGGATTCCCTGGCATGCAATAAGGACACATGCTCCACTATGTTCATAGCAGCCTTATTTATAGTAGCCAGAAGTTGAAAAGAACCCAGATGTCCCTCAGTGGAGGAATGGTTATAGAAATGTGATATATTTTCACAATGGAATACTACTCAACAATTAAAAACAATGAATTCACGAAATTTTTAGGTTGGAACTGGAAAATATCATACTAAGTGTGGTAACTTATTCACAAAGGAACACACATGGAATGCAGTCACTGATAAGTGGATATTAGCCCAGAAGCTCTGAATACCCCAAACACAACCCACATATCAAATGATTCCCAAGAAGAAGGAAAGAGAGGGTCCTGGTCCTGGAAAGCCTGATGCAGCATTGTAGGGGTTTGTCAGGACAGAGAAGTGGGAGAGGGTTGATTGGGGAACTGAGGGAGGGAAGAGGATTTATGGGACTTAGGGGGAGGGGGAAACCAGGAAAGGGAAAATCATTTGGAATATGAACAAAGAATATAGAAAATAAAAAGAAAAATCTATTTTCAATAAAATGAAAAAAATAAAACATTTAAGTGCACTTTCTTATTCATATTTCCATATAAAAAGAAAAAAGGGAAGTGCACACCAATACTGAAAGGTCATCCTTAAAAACATAACATACAAATAACATTATACAGACTAAACAAAGTAACTGTATATGTATATTATGCATGTATATATGTGTGTATATACATATTTATAATATATGTATATGAGATCATATATTAAAAGAATTCATCTATTTTCTTTTTTTCTGAGACAGGGTTTCTCTGTGTAGTCGTGGCTGTCCTGGAACTCATCTTGTAGACCAGGCTGGCCTCGAACTCAGAATTCAGCCTTCCTCTGCCTCCCAAGTGCTGGGATTAAAGGCCTGCATCACCACCACCTGGCAGTCATTTATTTTCTTATGTAATAAAAGAACTTCCATTAATGGCAGTGTGCCCGAACCAGAGAAGCAGGAAAGGCTCAGGCTCGATGCCCCCATTCCATAACCTTGTATCCTTTTTAAGAGTTATTTTTTTTTCTAAATATAATACTTTTAGTTATTACTTGGGACTTTCAAATGTTTGGATCATATTTAACTCCCTTTCCCCAACATTTTCTAAAGCTCCTTACCACCTCCAACTTTCTACCCACCCAACTCTGAATGTTTTATTTCGGTGTAGAACAATTTGTTTTGCCCAACTACTCTCGGGAGTGGGGCCTGCTGTTAAGTGTAGTTTATCTACCAGGGGTTACACTATTAAAGAAAACTGATTCTCAGTCTCCTAGAGGCTATCAAATGCTAATAGTTCCTCAACTAATGAACTCCCAGCAAGTGTTACAGAATGCTTAAAACCTGCATAAGCTCAAGCTAGACAAAGCCCCATCATTGAGGTGAGGCATTCCTCATGAAATCGCAGCACTAGCCTTCTTCTTTAACTTTCCTTGGTCACTTTTATATTTCATTTGACTGCTTGCCTGTGTTCATTCTATTATTGCATGCATTGCGTGCTCCACACAATGAAGATAGCATCCTAGATGATATAGATCAAGAATTTACTTATCAATATTATTGCTTTCAAGCAGCCCACAGTCTAGTGTAACAAATACATAATAAAGAGAAGAGAAGCAAGGTCTGACTACTGAAAGAAGCAAGAATTTCATGGAGATAGGAGTTTCAGGATAAAGGAACAAGCAAAGAAAGGACAGGGAAATTCACAGACAGTTTGTCACCCATCTCCAGTGTATACTGCTGATGAGCCCTGTGGCTGTATCCATGTGTGCCATGTAGCTAATGCAATACTGTGGTTTTTTTTTGGCAAATATATTATGTGACAGTATAAACCTTTCTACATGATAAATCTCCATCAATAGAACTACTGGGTTAAATACATGTATTTCAGATTTTGTAGAATACTACCAAATAAAAAATGTTCTCTCACAACCTGCTGAATTCAACAGTTTGATGTAATGGACATAATACTGGTGGTCCCTCACTGACTTACAAGTCTTGATCAGAACATGTGCCCCTGCAAATGGGACTTTCCAGAAGTAATTGAGCTGCTAGGCTTACATGTGTAGCTCATCCTGTTTACCTCAGTGGACATAATGTAACCACAAGGAGGAAAAGGAAGGTTGGAAACTTAGTCATTGAGCAATGCAATCTGGTCAAAGAGATTCTACCAGCTATGACTACCATTAAAGATGGAAAGGAGTATGGGCAGCTATTAAAATTCAGAAAATACTCTCCTACAAAACTGGATCCAGAGAAATGGTAGGGTGATGATTGGGGAATAGGGGGGGTGGGGTGGGGTGGAAGAGGACATATGGGACATATGGTGAGGGGGGAACGGGGAAAGGGAAAAGCCTTCATAATGTAAACAAAGAATATAGAAAATTAAAAAAAATGTAAAAAAAATAAAATAAATATGTATAAAGAAAAAAATTCAGAAAATACAGAAGAGCTGATCAACATCCTCTGCCCTTCCACTGTAATGAAATCAGTCCTACTGACACCATGGCTTGGGTCCTGGAAGAGTTGTTTCAGACTTCTGACCCCTAAAGCAGTCCACTGGGTGCACTTGTTACAACTGTAATAGAAAGCAGTGCATTTGGTGGCAGCGCCTTTAGCAGTGTGGCAGAGCATACAGCCACATGCAAGCTGGAGCTGGGATTCCCGAGCTGAGTCCTCAGCCGTGGGACTCCTTACTTACACAGCCAGGTGCTGTGCTTATGCCTCCTTGTATTGATTTATTTGAAATTGCGGTGATTTTAATCATACTAACACCAGAGTTTCATTTCTGTGATTGTTCCTATCAGATTTTTAAAGAGCTGAAAACCAAGTCTACTCCTATACAGAGAGTCTGTACAATAGGTACTTTATCATAATTATATAAATATGTAACCTTCATCTCCTATAAATCACATTTTTATGCTTTATAGCCAAACCAGGAGAGGCAATGAAATAGAAGTTTCTATTATACCCATACTTTTCAAGGTCAGTGTAATTACAGTAGGCATCTTTTATCATTTTGTGTATACACACACACACACACACATACACACACTCAGTTACCAATAGCCAATTACAGTTTAAAACAGTAAGGGCAAAATTTCAGAGAAGTAATTCATTAATTTTAAATAACTTACATATATTCTTATAATTATTCCATATTATTTAATTATTAGATGATTTACTAATTATTAATTAAATTTATTGCTGATAATGTTTAATTATTAATTGTATTTTGATGTGCATAATTTTTAAATTGTTTTCTAAATTTATATATGTGTGGCATTAAGCATAATATCTATTGAGTTTTAATTATCTAGAGCTGAAGTATCTTGGAATGTTTTTTCCACAGATAAATAGAATTATTGCAAATAATTATGTGTGTGTACATTTATGTATTTATGCAATAACCCTTGTTGTTCATATAGTTTTTGGCCTGTTTAATGTACATACAGGTATATGTAGTCACACACACACACACACACACACACACACACACATTATACAACATGTACCTTTGTATCTTAGGATTCATCTCAGGAGCTTCATTAAAATACAACCATTGTTTTAAAGATTGATAATCACATTGGTGCATTGGCTTGTGTTTTTAATTATAAAGATTGCAGAAAATACAATGGCATACACACATACACACAATGGGTATGGACATAGCCATGTGAAAACAGACACACTAATTAGAATACTGAAAGGGTTCAATAAATATTATTTTGAGCCTCATGTGGGTTATGGTAATACTCAAGCTGAGTTCAATTCATAGAAGGCCAAGAATTTATGCTTCCTTTTCCCTTGAATTTCATCCAGAAAATAAAGAAGAAACCAGCCAGAGAAAGAAGTAAACCTTTGTCATACTCAAGGGCTAATACACACCACAAAAAAATGCCATCCCTCCACATTTGTTTGTCCTCTTCCTCTTTGGAAACAGAAAATTAAATTCCCCAAAGGATCCAGCATTGTCCTCTTCTGTCATGCTACAGCCATCTCTGGTGCCTATCAGGTCTGTTTCCAGCACTTTTATGTCTTCCAAGGTGCTGATAATTAAAGCCTAGGCACTCTTATCTTCTCATCATAATGAATTACTGGTTTCATTAGGGGATAGAGACTGTTTGTTGCTCTCTGTACTGCTAAAGTAGCTTCAAAGCAGATAAATAAGGCAAAGGATTATTAGATACCTATTTAAGCTCCCTCCATGGAAAATGCCTGCTGCGGGCTTTCTCATAAATCTGGGCCTAACTATTGTGTTCTGGAACTTTCTGTTAAGAGAAACCAAGCCTCTTCATGAACACAAGACGACTAACGTTGTCTGTTAGAAATATAGTAAATAGAAAGTACGTTATACCAAGGTCCTGTATTCAATACTTATGTACAATGTGAACAGCCAAGGACTGAGGTAAAATTGTAGAGTAAAACACAATGAAGCCTATGCCAAACATCCCTTTGCCTTCTAAATGCTAGGAAGAAGACTATGAGATACTGTGTCCATGACTGTGTGCACCTCATAGAGCCAATCCTTTTTCACTGGCTTCTGAGGCTGAAGTCAATGTCTGTTCCATTGTATTTGTTTATGCCCAGCATAATGTGTATCATAGGCACAAGCACATGATGCATATTAATGATGGTAATGAATCACACAGCCCACTGACCTGTATGTTAAGCTGTGAGGCACTGAGAGAACTTAATGATGTTGTATGTCTAAATACATTCTCTACAGCCCTAGAAATATTAAAACCCTGAATGCAGAGGTGTCCCTTTATAGTAGACATTTGGTAGACCTACTAAGAAACATCTTCCCCTCTCACTCCCACACACCCCTATTTTGCCTCGGGTGCTTCTGGTACCTTGTTTGCACCACAGCATGACAGGGGACTCACTGTGTCTTAAACAGCCTTGTCTCAGCTGCTTGTCCCACAGAGGCTGGCTGGTGCTGCAGTAAGAGAAGGCAGGGGACCCATGCATCAGTTATGCACAGTTTTTGTAGTTTGCATAACGCATAAAAACGTTTTACAGGTGTTACTTTGCATTGAATTTTTAAAAATTTTTCTACAGCTTTACTGAAACAGTATAATTAGAAGCTATTAAGGGTGCTAATGAACTTGCCAAATTTTTGTACAACTGCTGAGGGCTTTCTCAGTAAAAGAAATGTAGTTCTCGAAGCTAGCGGTCCTTAGAGATGACACCCTCTGGAATGTATCTAACCTAATATACCTTGAATTCTTCTTTAAAAGAATAAGGCTGGATAGCCCTGAGACCAAAGAGAAAAAAATCAATAAAATGACTACTAATGATATTCTGCTATATTCATAGATTGGTGCCTAGCCCAATATTCATCAGAGAGGCTTCTTCTGGCAGCTGATTGGAGCAGATGCTGAGACCCACAGACAACAATTCAGCAGAGAGAGAAAGAGAACCTAAATTGGAGTTCTCCATTGGGACCCTCCTCTTGAGCTCAAGGGACCATGGGGTAAGGGGGTGGAAACAATTATAGGAGCTAGAGGGGTCAGGACACTAAAACATCACAGCCCACAGAATCAAATAAGCATGATTCTTAGAGACTCCAGAGACTGAAGCAGCAGTCATGGAGCCTGCATGGGTCTGCAAACACAATTTCTGGCCCGGTCCATTGAGAACTACCTGTAAATTTCCCTAGTCCTATTGTGTAGCAAATTCCCTAGTCTCACAGAGTTTGGCTATATTTGGGAACACATACTTTTAAGACAATTATATTGATCAGACAATAAGACAAAATTTATAGCATCTGACAGTTAATTAGAAATTATTAGGCACACAAAGAAGCAAGACAGTATGACTCCTAATGAGGAAAAAGGAGCAACCAAACCAAATAAAACTAATAAACAGACTTAGACATGACACAGAGGTAAATGCAGATGTTATAAAACACACAACATCGATGAAATGACCAGGGATGGAGTGCATGCCTGTAATCTCACCCCATGGGATGCAGAGTCTAGAGGATACTGGGAATTCAATGTCAGCATGCCCTGTGCTAAAGATAAAGATCTGTGTGTTTACTTACCTAAACTGTCTCAAAAATAATTAAAAGGTATAGATAGATACATACATAGATATATAGATGATAGATATATTAGATAGATATATTAGATAGATAGATTATAGATAGATAGATAGATAGATAGATAGATAGATAGATAGATAGATAGATAGATAACCAAATCTAGTATTTGGAAACAGTAAAAAGTGAGACCAATGATATGCCTAACATTGCAGAATAGGAAGAGATGATTGACCATAAAGACAGAAGTAGAAACTTTGGAAAATGGAACCCAGAGAAAAAAATGAACCCAGATGGGGAGAGGAGGATTGGGAGGGGTTAGGAAGTATCATTAGAAAATATATAAATAAAATATTGTAACCTTGATAAAATAAAACTTTGTTTATAAAATAAGGTATTCACTTCAAGGGCTGAAGTTTGCTGACTTCTATTGCAGATTAAAGCAGCAACCAACTCAAATGCTCAATCAGGAATGTTGAAGTAAGTCTACTTTGCCTCTTATACCAATAAAATGTATCTACTTCTTAGCACAAGTCTTCAGTTCACAGGTAGGTCCTTTGTGAATTATTTACTTAATGAATGACTGAACATTGAACAAACTTTTGCTGCATGAATGAGTGAAATACTGAATTCATATAGTTGAAAACATTCTCAGAAAACATCAACCTTTGAATTTCTTTCTCCTATAAAATAGCTCAAATCTGCTAACTTCTTTTCCCTCCAAGGGTATAGCCTGGTGTGAAATGTTTACATCCAGCCTAATGCTTTTATGGGACAAGAAAATAGTTTTCGGGCACATTCTGCAATCAATTTCTGGAAATGGAGAGGGAACTCATTCTCCATTTATCTTGAATGAGGTAAATGCCCTTCATTTGAAATTCATCAATGTTGTGAATGCCATTCCTGGGGAAAACACAGGTGCTGTTTTTCCATAAATTATTTGGGCCTCTGTGGAGCCCAAGCAAAACAGAAACGGCAGGGAGTTTATAAAATTGTTTTCTATATTTGAAAATGCCACCTAAATGGAAAATGAAATGGAGAAGCATCTGCCTGAGCACAAGCTTTTGTGGAGGAGGGAGGAGGAGCAGGAGGAGGGTGCAGACCCCAGAAGAATTTCATCTCAATTCAGGATCCTTCTTTTCCCATAGGAAAATTCTTTAGTGCTTGATGAAATAGAAAATGCCATATTGCAAACGCATAAAATACAAAAATCCTCACAAAGAAATGCACCCTGAAGATCAGCTATTGTCGTCCAAACCTCATTTTGTACTTGATTCTTCTGTCTCCTTGTGCCTGTATACCCTGGGGACAAAGTGCTTATTACAACTGAGTATTTTCCTATGTATAAATACAAGTACATATCTGTGTATATATACATGGCTTTTTATGCTAATATTCATGGCAAGATCATATTCCCCGTATTTAAAGCCATTTTCTCTTCTAAATATAAGAAATTCTTGATGTCAATAACTCCCAAGCAATCCCAGCTAGAAGGATGACATAGAAGGAAATATCACTGAGCAAACTCTGGAAGCCAGTACATTTGCTTTCTGAACTACACATTGCTGGACTGTGAAATTTTCTGAGATTCTGTTTCCCTATGAAAACATAATTTTAAGATAGGGAAATCTCATCAAATGTTATTATCCATTAGAATAATCAAAAGAGAATGTTCAAGTACAAGGCTTTAGACTGCATAGTCTGGTTTCAGATTCAGAGGGTTGGATGGGACCTACGATTTGCATTTTTAATTAGTTCTACTTGATGTTGATGCTGAGGCTTGTTCACACACTACACAGTGAGACTCTTGGGAACTGGAAGATCCTAAAGGAGACTTAAGCCACACACTCAATCAGACCTGGGAAGCACTGAGGTTCCATCCATCCCTCCAAGCAGAGGCTTTGAAGCTGCGACCCTTCAATACAATTCCTAACATTGTGGTGATCCCCAATGAAAAAAATTATTTTTCACTGCTACCTCATAACTCTAATCTTGCTACTGTTATTAACTGTAATGTGAATATATGCGCTTTCTGATAGTCTTGGGTGACCTCTGAGAAACAGGCATTACCCAAAGGTGTTGGGACTCACAGGTTGAGAATCACTGTCTTAAAACATCATAATTTTACATTGCTATAATATTTGCTCTGAAAAAGCAAAAGTAAACTAACATGACTTCATTTGACTGACTGTTCATTAACCATTGTGATTTTTTTTTATTTTGCTTATCTTTAGAGTTGGAATTGTACCTATGAAGGGTATGATTGCCATAGTGTAGAAGTTACATGAGTGTTTATCCTTTAGATGAATACTTGCTGTGCATCATGTAAAAGACATATAAATTCATGCAGCAAGCATTTAGAATGATGTCGACTCATTTCAGGTCTATTCCTGAGCCAGCAACCCTGAGTTCGTTACTATATGGTTGTAGTCAAGTCAGGAGATAGAAAACACACAGTAAGGCAAACAAAGTGCTTACTGTAAATAGTTGCTTAACTATAAAAGAAAAATTTCAATGATAGATTGGAAAAAGTGTGGGCTAAAGGACATCATGAGCAGGTACTGCCCTTAGGTCTGAGATACAGAATCTGAAGAAGGAGCTTCTATAAATGCTGAGACCAGACCTTAGAGAAGGCATGCCAGAGACTCACTAAAGATCAGAGCAGCCTCTGTACTGCCGTGTCAGTGGAAGTCTCCAGAAACATATTCTGTGAAAGTTGCTAGAAGTCTGTCCTGCACCGTGCTGAACAAACCTATTCATCAGAAGATGTCTGAGTGGAGATGCTCTTATATAAACCTGTCTAACAGAAGAATAGCAACTTCTCAGGAGAAATTTGTGAGTTGCTGAGGAATGCTGAGAACTATATATTGTGTGCAAGTACTGGCTAAGCTGCACTTCATCCATGCCAAAAGGAAAATGGTTTTGCAATAGGAGCTAAGTACAAAGTAGGTTTTGCTCCCTGCAAGATCTTTCCAAGTCTATCCAGTAGACCAGACTCGTGTTGTGTGTGTGTGTGTGTGTGTGTGTGTGTGTGTGTGGTGTTGCATTATCATTCTTGTGACTGCTACTACAAACCTTTATCACAGGAGTTTATAATATCTCCCTGGGCTAAAATCTTTGAAGAGACAGGCACTATTTTCATAAATACCAATTTTTTCAACCCAGAATTCACCAGTTCTGTAAAACTTTCAGTTGTGAAAGGCAAATGATGTAACCTTTGAAAAGATCCTAAATAAACATTTTCACATTCATAAAAGCTTTGGCACTATGGTAAATACTGAAGATGAAATGGTCTCCTGCATCTCTGAATTCATAAATCAGACAATGAAGGATAGATGAAGAAGTGGGAGAAAAGAAGTTGATCAGTGCTACCTCTGCCTTACTAAAGTACACATCAGATATCAGGTATTCTATCTAACAATGAATCAGTTTAGCATTAGTAAAGCATTGTTCAGGGCAAAAAGAAACACTAAATGCATAGAAAAGGCATTATCATCAAGTGGTAGAGCTTTGTGGAAGTGATTAGATCAAAGGGAATCAAAAGTTCAAAGTCCTCTCTCCCAGCCCCACCAATGTATTAAACCATAAGAGAGCAAGCATGCATTGTGATTATTTTATTTTTTATATGTGTACACATGTGTATATGCACATCAGTTTACATACGTATGTATGTCTTTGGTATGACAGTATTAGTTATGTTCCACTGTTTGTCAACCTTATTTTTCAGATGGAGTCTCTGACTAAACCTGGAAATGCTTTTTTGGCTACAACTGCTGGCCAGCATGCTCCAGGGATCTTTTTGCATGTGCTTTCTGTCCTGTGATTGCAGGAGTACCCTGCAATTTCAGGATTATATGGACTTTCATCAGAACTTAGGTCTTTTTGCTTATAAATCAAGTATATTACCAACTGAGGTATGTCTCTAACTCATTTATTTTGGTCTGTTTTCTTCTCTTTTATGTTTTTTTTATTTTATACATTATAATTAAAGTATAATTATATCACTTCCCCCTCTCCTTCCTCCTTATATATTCTCTCCCAACTCCTTTCCCTCCAATCCTTCCATGTCCTTACCGTTTTATTAGGAGAATTACTTGAGCTACAATACCCAACTATTCTAAAAGAGATTTCCCATGCCTGGTCCTGAGAATTTTGTTATTCTTTGAATTTTTTCTAGTTTGATGGGTTTTTATTTTGTTTTTGTTTTTGTATTATTTATTGGATATATTCTATATTTACATTTCATTTCCCAATTTCTGGTTGCCCATGACCCAAAGGTCTCACATGCCCTTTTCCCACCCCCTGTTCCCCCATCCACCACCTCCCACTTCCCTGTTCTGGTATTCCCCCACACTGATGCTTTGATCCTTTCCAGCACCACTGTCCACACCTTCCTTATTGTCAGATATCATTTGATATGTGGATTGTGTCTTTGGTGTCCCAAGAGTCTAGGCTAATATCCACTTATCAGTGAGTGCATACCATGGGTATTCTTTTGAGACTGGGTTACCTCACTTAGTATGATGTTCTCCAGCTCCATCCATTTCTCTAAGAATTTCATGAATTCATTGTTTCTAATGGCTGAATACTATTCCATTGTGTATATATACCACATTTTTTGTATCCATTCCTCTGTTGAGGGACATTTGGGTTCTGTCCAGCTTCTAGCTATTATAAATAAGGCTGCTATGAACATAGTGGAGCATGTATCCTTATTGCATGCTGGGGAGTCTTCTGGGTATATTCCCAGGAGGGGTATGGCTGGATCCTCCAGAAGTATCATGTCCAGTTTTCTGAGGAACCGCCAGATGGATTTCCAGAGTGGTTGTACCAGCTTGCATTCCCACCAGCAGTGGAGGAGTGTTCCTCTTTCTCCACATCCTCGCCAACACCTGATGTCTCCTGAGCTTTTAATCTTAGCCATTCTGACTGGTGTGAGGTGAAATCTCAGGGTTGTTTTGATTTGCATTTCTCTAATGACTAATGATGTTGAACATTTTTAAGGTGTTTCTCAGCCATCTGAATTTCTTCAGGTGAAAAGTCTTTGTTTAGCTCTGTACCCCATTTTTGGATAGGGTTATTTGGTTTTCTGGGGTGTAACTTCTTGAGTTCTTTGTATACATTGGATATTAGCCCTCTGTCGGATGTGGGGTTGGTGAAGATCTTTTCCCAATTTGCTGGTTGCCGATTTGTCCTTTTGACAGTGTCTTTTGCCTTACAGAAACTTAGTAATTTTATGAGGTCCCATTTGTCTATTCTTGATCTAAGAGCATAAGCGATTGGTGTTCTTTTCAGGAATTTTCCCCCTGAGCCAATGTCCTCAAGGGTCTTCCCCAGTTTCTTTTCTATTACCTTTAGTGGGTTTGGTTTTATGTGGAGGTCCTTGATCCACTTGGAGTTGAGCTTAGTGCAAGGAGATAAGAGTGGATCAATTCTCATTCTTCTGCATGTTGACCTCCAGTTGAGCCAGCACCATCTGTTGAAAAGGCTATCTTTTCTCCACTGGATGTTTTCAGCTCCTTTGTCGAAGATCAATTGGCCATAGATGTGTGGGTTCAATTCTGGGTCTTCGATCCTATTCCATTGGTCCACCTCCCTGTTACTGTAACAATACCATGTAGATTTTAACACTACTGCTCTGTAGTATTGCTTGAGGTCCGGGATATTGTTTCCCCCAGAAGTTCTTTTACTGTTGATGATAGTTTTAGCTATCCTGGGTTTTTTGTTATTCCAGATGAATTTGAGAATTCCTCTTTCTAATTCTGTGAAGAACTGAGTTGGAATTTTGATGGGTATTGCATTGAATCTGTATATTGATTTTGGCAAGATTGCCATTTTATCTATATTAATCCTGCCAAGCCATGAGCATGAGAGATTTTTCCATTTTCTGAGGTCTTCTTCAATTTTCCTCTTCAGAGACCTGGAGTTTTTGTCATATAAATCTCTCACTTGTTTGGTTAGAGTCACACCAAGATACTTTATATTGTTTGTGGCTATTGTGAAGGGTGTCATTTCCCTAATTTCTTTCTCGGCCTGCTTATCCTTTGAGTATAGGAAGGCTACTGATTTGCTTGAGTTGATTTTATAACCAGCCACTTTGCTGAAGTTGTTTATCAGCTGTAGGAGTTCTCTGGTGGAGTTTTTGGGTCACTTAAGTATACTATCATATCATCTGTTAATAGTGATAGTTTGACTTCTTCCTTTGCAATTTGTATCCCTTTGACTTCCTTATGTTGTCCAATTGCTTTAGCTAGTACCTCAAGTACTATATTGAAGATATATGGTGAGAGAGGGCAGCCTTGTCTAGTCCCTGATTTTAGTGAAATTGCTTCAAGTTTCTCTCCATTTACTTTGATGTTCGCCATCGGTCTGCTGTAAATTGCTTTTACTATGTTTAGGTATGGGCCTCAAATTCCTGTTCTTTCCAAGACTTTTAGCATGAAAGGATGCTGAATTTTGTCAAATGCTTTTTCAGCATACAGTGAGATGACCATGTGGTTTTTTATTTTGAGTTTGTTTATGTAGTGGATTACGTTGATGGATTTCTGTATATTGAACCATCCCTGCATCCCTGGTATGAAGCCAACTTGATCATGGTGAATGATCCTTTTGATGTGTTCTTGGATTCGGTTGGCAAGAATTTTATTGAGTATTTTTGCATCGATGTTCATAAGGGACATTGGTCTGAAGTTCTCTTTCTTAGTTGTGTCTTTGTGTGGTTTTGGAATCAGGGTAATTATGGCTTCGTAGAATGAGTTGGGTAGTGTTCCTTCTGTTTCTATTTCATGGAATAGTTTGAAGAGAATTGGTATTAGGTCTCCTTTGAAGGTCTGATAGAATTCTGCACAAAAAACATCTGGTCCTGTGCTTTTTTTGGTTGGAAGACTTTCTATGACCTTTTGTATTTCTTTGGGGGTTATGGGACTGTTTAGGCACTCTATTTGATCCTGATTTAATTTTGGCATTTGGTATCTGTCTAGGAAATTGTCCATTTCCTAGAGATTCTCCAGTATTCTTGAGTATAGACTTTTGTAAGTAGGATCTCATAATTTTTTTGAATTTCCTCAGTTTCTGTTGTTATATCTCCCTTTTCATTTCTAATTTTGTTGATTTGAATACTGTCTCTGTTCCCTTTGGTAAGTCTGGCTAAGGGTATATCTATCTTATTGATTTTCTCAAAGAACCAGCTCCTGGTTTTGTTGATTCTTTGTATGGTTCCCTTTGTTTCAACTTGATTGATTTCAGCCCTGAGTTTGATGATTTCCTGTCTTCTACTCCTCCTTGGTGAAATAGCTTCTTTTTATTCCAGAGCTTTCACGTGTGCCATTAAGTTGGTAGTATATGCTCTCTCCTGTTTCTTTTTGGAAGCACTCAGGGCTATGAGTTTTCCTCTTAGCACTGCTTTCATTGAGTCTCTTAGATTTGGGTATGTTGTGCCTTCATTTTCATTAAATTCTACAAAGTCTTAGATTTCTTTCTTTATTTCTTCCTGGACTAAGGTATCATTGAGTAGAATATTGTTCAGTCTCCACGTATATGAGGATTTTCTGTTGTTTTTGTTGCTATTGAAGAATACTCTTACTCCATGGTGATCAGATAGGAGGCATGGGATTAGTTCAATCTTTTTATATTTGTTGAGGTCTGTCTTGTGGCCAATTTTGTGGTCGATTTTGGAGAAGGTACCATGAGGTGCTGAGAAAAAGGTATAGTATTTTGCTTTAGGATGAAAGGTTTTATATATATATATATATATATATATATATATATATATATATGTTAGATCCAATTTTTCCAAAGTTTCAGTGAGCTTCCCTGTGTCCCTGTTTAATTTCTGTTTTCCTGATCCGTTCATTGAAGTTAGTGGAGTGTTGAGGTCCCCCACAATTATTGTGTTAGGTACAATGTGTGCTTTTGGCTTTAGTAAAGTTTCTTTTGCAAATGAGGGTACCCTTGCATTTGGAGCATAGATGTTTAGAATTGTGAGTTCTTCTTGGTGGATTTTTCCTTTGACTAGCAAGAAGTGACCTTCTGTGTCTCTTTTGATGACTTTAGGTTGAAAGTCAATTTTATGTGATATTAGTATGGCTATTCCAACTCGCTTCCTGTGACCATTTGCTTGCAAAATTGTCTTACAGCCTTTTACTCTAAGGTAGTATTTGTCTTTGACCCTGAGGTGTGTTTCCTGTATTCAGCAAAATGTAGGGTCCTGCTTCTGTATCCAGTCTGTTAGTCTATGCCTTTTTATTGGGGAATTGAGTCCATTGCTGTTAAGAGATATTAAGGAATAGTGATTATTTCTTCCTGTCATTTTTGATGTTCTTTTTGTTTTTGAGTGGTTATCTTCTTTTGAGTTTGATGGGAGAAGGTTACTATCTTGCTTTTTCTAGGGTGCAGTTTCCCTCCTTGCATTGGAGTTTTCCTCCTATTATCCTTTCTAGAGCTGGGTTAGTGGAAAGATATTGTGTAAATTTGGTCTTGTCATGGAATATTTGATTTCTCCATCTATGTTGATTGAGAGTATTGCTAGGTATAGTAGTCTTGGCTGACAATTGTGTTCTCTTAGAGTCTGCATGAAATCTGCCCAGGATCTTCTAGCTTTCATGGTTTCTGGAGAGAAGTCTGGTGTTATTCTGATAGGTCTTCCTTTATATGTTACTTGGCCTTTTTCTCTTACTGCCTTTAATATTATTTCTTTGTTTAGTACATTGGAGTTTTGATTATTATGTGACAGGAGGTATTTCTGTTCAGGTCTAGTCTGTTTGGAGTTCTGTTAGCTTCCTGTATATTCATGGGCATCTCTCTCTCTTTAAGTTAGGGAAGTTTTCTTTCATAATTTTATTGAAGATATTTGCTGGCCCTTTAAATTGTAGATCTTCACTCTCATCTATCCCTATAATCTTTAGGTTTGGTCTTCTCCTTGTGTCCTGTATTTCCTGGATGTTTTGGGTTATATGCCTTTTGCATTTTGTATTTTCTTTGACTGTGGAGTCAATGGTTACTATGGTATTTTCAGCATCTGAGATTATTACCTCTATCTCTTGTATTCTGTTGTTGATATTTGCATCTACGACCCCTGATTTCTTCCCAATGTTTTCTATCTCCAAAGTTGTCTCCCTTTGTGATTTCTTAGCTGTTTCTACCTCTGTGTTCAGATCTTGGATGGTTTTGCTCAGTTCCTTCACTTGTTTGTTTGTGTTTTCTTGCAATTCTTTAATAGGTTTGTGTGTTTCCTCTTTCATGACTACTCCCTGTTGACTCAATTTTTCCTGCATTTCTTTAAGTGTTTTTTTTTCATTTCCCCCTTATTGGCTTGTGTCTGTTGATCCATATTCTCCTGAAATTCTTTAAGTGATTTTTGTGTTTGTATTGTCAGGGCTTCTACCCTATTTATGTTCCCCTGCATTTCTTTAAGAGATTTGTTTATGTCTTTTTTGTGTTCCTCTAGCAGCATCATGACCAGTGCTTTTATATCCAACTCTTGTTTTCATGGTGTGTTGGGGTATCCAAGACTTGCTGTGGTTGGCGAATTGGATTCAGATGCTGCCATATTGCCTTGATTTCTGTTAGTAATGTTCCTATGTCTGCCTTTTGCCATCTGTTTATCTCTGGAGTTAGTTGGTCTTATTGTTACTGGTTGGAGTTTCAAGCTCCTATGAGTCTGGCCTTTGGTGCTGCTGTCGTAGAAGGAGTCCGTGTTCCTGAAGTGGAGACAGGGAGGTTTCTGCTACTGGGCTCCGAATTACCTCCTCAGCTCTGCTGGGCTGGACCCGAGTCTTCCCCAGGCTTGCTGCTGGATCTGCAATTGGCCTCCTGCGGTCGCCTCCTGTCCTGTCTAGTTACCAGCTCTTAAGAATCAGATCTTTTTTTCCCCCAACGATCTGGGCTCGTCTGTTAAGCTTTATGGTGCCCTGGGCTCCTCTGTTGGTTCTCTATGGTGATCTGTTCAGGCCACCAGCTCCAAGATGGTGGCAGGTCTCAGGGTTCTGTCTAACCATGAGATTCCCTGCAGGACCGGAGGATCACTGGTTGGACTGCTGGAACCTAGATAGTGGCACTTTCAGACCACAGGTCTCTGTCTGGTTAGCTGTCTGTGGTGTCCTGAGGCAAGATGTTGGCCTCTGGCTGTACTCCAGGCACAGACCCATGAGCAGGTTGTTGTACACGTTGGTTGGTGCAGAGACTGCCCGCCAAACTGATCTGGCTCTGGGTTCAGGCAAGAACATGACAGGGTAGTCGATGCTAGGCTAGGTCTCTGTTCATGCACCTGACCCCAGCCACCAGTTGTCCACAGTGACCTGAGGCAAGATGGCGACCTCACTGCAAGCCCAGAGAGCTGGACCCCAGCGGTCAGCAACAGCTGCGCTGAGCTGTAGGTACCCAAATCTCCCGCCGAGCTCCTCTGGCTTTGTGCGCAGGCAAGAGCCTGATGGGGTAGTCTATGCTAGGCTAGGTCTCAGTCCACGCCCCTGACCCCAGCCGCCAGCAGCCCTCAGTGACCCAAGGCAAGATGGTGGCCTCACTGCAAGCACAGTGAACTGGTCCCCAGCAGTCAGTCACAGCCACCGAGCTGTAGGTTCACAGACCTCCCACCGAGCTCCTCTGGCTCTGGGCACAGGCAAGAGCCTGACGGGGTAGTCTATACTAGGCTAGGTCTCTTTCCATGTACCTGACCCCAGCCGCCATCATTCCACGGTGTCCCGAGGCAAGATGGTGGCCTCGCTGCAAGCCTGTCGAGCTGGTGCCCAGCGGACAGCAACAGTCACCAAGCTGTAGTTGCACAGACCTCCTCCCACCAACCTCCTCTGGCTCTGGGCACAGGCAAGAGCCTGACAGGGTAGTTGATGCTGGGCTAGGTCTCAGTCCACGCACCTGACCCCAGCCACCAGCAGCCCCCCATGACCCGAGGGAAGATGGCAGTCTCTATTCTTTGATTCTTGTGGGAAGCATTGTCATTCCTGGTGCTGTGTGTGTATGTGTTTGTGTGTGTGTGTGTGTGTGTGTGTGTGTGTGTGATATAAGCTTATATTTATTGTATATGATTTTAGGTAAACAAAATAAGAAGATTCTATGCAGCCTTATCAAACAACCTTGGTGTTATCTTGACCTTTTTCCCTCCTCCTGTAGTGACTTCTCTCCCTGTACCCTAATTAAAACCTTCCTCCTTGTTTGTTTGTTCTCTACTTCCTATCACCTGGATCCTGCTATAGCTATCCCCTTTCAATCCACTTGTCCATTTCATGGTCTCTTGTGGTTTCTGTGACTGCTCCAGTCTATGTACTCAGATCTGAGGAACTGCAGGTAGAAACTTCAGTTGAGAGAGAACATCCACTATTGTGTCTTTCTGAATCTGGGTTACTTCATTGAATATGATCTTTTCCAGTTCCAAGTATTTACCGTTGAATTTCATGACTTCGTTTTCATTTATAGCTGCCTAGTATCTCTTAGCATATGTATGTAGCACACTTGGGGAAACCTTGGTGGTTTCCATTTCCTGGCTTTCTTAAAGAGAAAAGCAATGGACGTGGCTGAGGAGTTGTGGGGGTAGAATCTTGAGTCCTTTGACAATATGCCAAGGTGTTAGTATAGCTGGGTCCTATGGTAGGTTTATCATTAAATTTTGAGGATTCTCCATGTTGATTTCCAGAGTAGCCTTAACAATTTGCATTCTCACCCACAGTGAATGTGAGTTTTCCCTTCCCCCAAATCTTGCCAGCATTTCTCACTTGTATTAATACTAGTAGTTCTGACTGGGGTAAGATGAAATCACAAAGTTGTTTTAATTTGCATTTTTCTAATTGCTAAGGGTTTTGAAGGCTTGGGGGGGTAATTTTTAGCCATTTTTATTTCTTCTATTGAGAACACTGTTTAGCTTTCTCAATACCCACCACCACCTGCTACTTTTACTAAACTGAGTCATTGATTTCCTTGAGTACTTGGATTTTTTTCCTGACTTCTTTGTATAGTCTAGACACTATAGCTGGCGATGCATAGCTCCATCCTCTGAGCTTCTTCTACATTCACTGGATTGTTTCCTTTATCTATCACTAAGCACAGAAATTAGTTCCAAGCAGATTAAAGAATTCAATTTGTAACCTGAAATGTTAAACCTGCTAGGAGAAAACATGGGTAGGACCCTAGAAGATTTAGGTGTAGGAAAAGACTTTCTGAGTAGGACTCCATCTGCTTGGGAAGCAAGGCCAACAATGGACAAGTAGGAGCTTATACACTAAACAGCTCTGCACACCTAAAGAAACAGGCAAACCAGTGACAGAAAAAAATCAAACAAGGGGAGAAAATCTTGGACTCATCTGTTCTAGTCTCAGTCTTGATGCTTACAGTAATTTGAAAGCTACGTGGTTCTGAGAGTTTGGCAACTATTTGTTCAATGATTAGACAAACCTGGAAAGCTTGACAATTACCATTGTCCTCACAGGTGCTTGTATAAGATTGTCTGTGAATATACAGGAAAACAAAAGGAGCTATACATAGATATGGTATAAGAACTTTATAGGTGGATTTAGAGAACTCTAACACATCAATCTGGTCTCTGGAAGACATTCTCCATTAAATTACTCGTTGAAGGTAGGAAATAAAAAATATGAAAGTAAGGGTAATGCTGATCTTTTTGTAGCTCTTGCTTGACTTTAGCTTTAGAGTTATAGGCTGTTGAAGCTGAAGGATCCTGTGGAAGGACAACGTGATTTACAGGAGAATAACATCTATTTTCCACTAATGGTGTTCTCCCACTAAAACCAAGGGCAGCTGTTTAACTTAAATTTCACAAACTGTAGTCTGTATGTTGGAGGTTGATAGGGAAACATATTAAATGCCCCAATTCTAATTATGTACAAAGGGATTTCAGGCCTCACAATATCAGTAATAACATAGACTACTTCCTTGCACTGCTACCAAATCAGATGATGAATACATACAACCTTTCACTAAATAAATATATTCAATTAATACCAGAATGTGCTGGATGGTGTCTAAAGCACTAGCGACTTGAAGGACACAAGACTTTGAAGGATTGAGCCTTTGGAGAGGGCAACTCATAAAAGATAAGTGTTAATAAAAATAGCACAGAGATTGTGCACAGCCAAATAGGAAGGGAGTTGACTAAAGGAATCATCGAAATCTGACTGTGATGTACAAATATTACTTTCCACACTTTAATGAAAGAATGTTTGGAAAAAAGAATCATGTGCATTTAAAAATGATTTATCTAAAATGTGATGTATGTTAACAATGATAGCAGTAGAAAATGCTTTCATAGCATGAGAAGATGCAAGCAGTTGTTACTTTTTATACCTGCCTTTCGTTTGATCTCTCTAATGACCCTACAGAGAAAGCTCTTTTACTGTGTGCATTTTACAGATAAAGTAAGTTGGTTAAATGTTTCCTGAAGGAAAGTTAAGACAAGGTAATGTGTTCAGTTTATTACTGAAAACACTACAAGGGAATAGAAAGAGGAATTCAGGAAAGGCCCAGAGGCCTTCCAGGCTATGGTTAGCCAAAAATCAAAAAGAAAGTGAGGAAGAGCCTTGAGCACACGGGCACAGGGAAAAATTTCCTGAAGAGAACACCAATAGCTTATGCTCTAAGATTAAGAATTGACAAATGGGACCTCATAAAATTGCAAAGCTTCTGTAAGGCAAAGGACACTGTCAATAGGACAAAACAGCAACTAACACATTGGGAAAAGATCTTTACCAATCCTACACCTGACAGAGGGCTAATATCCAATATATACAAAGAACACAAGAAGTTAGAGTCCAGAGAACCAAATAACCCTATTAAAAAAGGGAGTCCAGAACTAAACAAAGAATTTTCAACTGAGGAATGCTGAATGGCTGAGAAACACCGAAAGAAATGTTTAACATCCTTAATCATCAGGGAAATGTAATTCAAAACAACCCTGAGATTCTACCTCACATCAGTCAGAATAGCTAAGACCAAAAACGTGGGTGACAGCAGATGCTGGCAAGGATGTGGAGAAAGAGGTACACTCCTCCATTGCTGGTGGGATTGCAAACTGGTATAACCACTCTGCAAATAAGTTTGGCGGTTCCTCGGAAAATTGGACATATTACTGCCTGTGGACCCAGTTATACCACTCCTGGGCATATATCCAGAAGGTGTTCCAACATGTAATAAGGACACATGCTCCACTATGTTCATAGCGACCTTATTTATAATAGCCAGAAGCTGGAAAGAACCCAGATGTCCCTCAATGGAGGAATGGATACAGAAAATGTGGTATATTTATACAATGTAATACTACTCTGCAATAAAAAAGAAAGAATTCATGAAATTTGTGGGCAAATGGTTGGAACTGGAAAATATCATCCTAAGTGAGGTAACCCATTCACAGAAGAATACACATGAAATGCAATCACTGATAAGTGGATATTAATCAGTCTAGAAGCTCTGAATACTCAAGACACAATTAGCATATTAAACAGTTCCCAAGAAGAAGGAAGGAGAAGGCCCTGGTCCTGAAAAGGCTTGATCCAATATTGTAGGGGAGTACCAGGACAGAGAAAGGGGAGGGGGGTGATTGGGGAATGGGTAAAGGGAAGAGAACTTATGGGACATATGGTGGGGGGGGGAACTGGGAAAGGGAAAAGCATTTGGAATATAAACAAAGAATATAGACAATTAAAAATTAAAAATTAATAATAATAATAATAAGAAGAAGAAGACGAAGAAGAAGAAGAAGAAGAAGAAGAAGAAGAAGAAGAAGAAGAAGAAGAAATACATGTGTGCATACTGTTCAGAAGATTCCCCAGCATGCAATAAGGATACATGCTCCACTATGTTCATAGCAGCCTTATTTATAATAACCAGAAGCTGGAAAGAACCCAGATGTCCCTCAACAAAGGAATGGATACAAAAAATGTGGTACATTTACACAATGGAGTACTACTCAGCTGTTAAAAACAATAAATTCATGAAATTCTTAGGCAAATGGATGGAACTAGAAAATATCACCCTGAGTGAGGTAACCCAATCACAAAAGAACACACATGGTATGCACTCACTGATAAGCAGATATTATTTCAGAAGCTTGGGATACCCAAGATACAATTCACAGACCACACGAAGCTCAAGAAAAAGGAAGACTGATGTATGGATACTTCAGTTCTTCTTAGAGGGGGGATCAAAAGACCCATGGCAGGATACACAGAGACAAAGTGTGGAGCAGAGACTGAAGGAAAGATCCTCCAGAGACTGCCCCACCTGGAGTTCCATCCCACATACAAACCCAGACACTATTGTGTATGCCAAGAAGTACTTGCTGACAGGACCTTGATATAGCTGCCTCCTATGTGACTCTGCCAGTGTCTAACAAATAGAGAGTTCAACGCTCTCAGCCAACTACTGGACAGAGCACAGGGTCCCCAATGGAAGAGCTAAAGAAAGGACCCAAGGAGCTGAAGGGGTTTGTAGCCCCATAAGAGAAACAACCATATGAACCACCCAGTACCCCCAGAGCTCCCAGGGACTAAACCACCAACCAAAAACTACACATGGAGGGACCCATGGCTCCAGCCACATATGTAGCAGAGGATGGCCTTGTAGGACATCAATTGGAGGAGAGCCCCTTGGTCCTGTGAAGGCTCGATACCCTGGTATAGGGGAATGCCAAGACAGGGAAACAGGAGTGGGTAGGTTGGTGAGCAGGGGAAGGGGGATGGTTTAGGGGGTTTTCGGAGGAGAAAGGAGGAAAGGGAATAGCATTTGAAATGTAAATAAAGAAAATAATACAAAAAATGTTTAGAAAAAAAGAAAAAGAAAAGAGTAAAGACCCTTGGGTGGGAGATTTTTATCCATGAAATCCAATCTGGCAAAATTGTGTAAGGCCAATTGGAGTCTGACTAGAATCAGGTCTGAGCTGAGTCCACTGATGCCCCTATAATGATACTGAATTAATTTTTCTGCTCTTTTCCATCCTTTGGTTAAGATGCTTACATGAACATGGGGTGGGAAGTGGGAAATACTTCACAGTCTGCTAGGACTGTTCACCAGTCCTTCAAAAGTCTAAGAGGAATGTAACCTCAACCACCACCACTTAGTGAAAATACTAAGGAGCTGCAGAATGACCCACCAAGTTCACAGACATGATAAGCAACAGAATACTAGAAACGTTGGTAGCAAAGATATGCTTAGCAAAACTTAAAAACGAAATACTCATCTGGTAACTAAGTAATAAATGAAAGAACACAGTGAAAAGAAAATGAATTTGGACAGCACAGGAGGACTCTGATGCAATCATCCCCAAAGCAAACTTCAAAAATCTAAATGGAAGAGAGTAGCAGCTGAGAGTGGGAAGATTTAGTCAGTGAAATCAACAGGGCTCAGTGACTGACAGGATGTAAAATAGAGGGAAGACTGGAAAACATCCTGAGTGTTTCTCGTTCAGCTGCTGAGACTATTTGCAGCAAATGAGAGCATAAGAGTGGCTTGGAGAAACAACGCAAGCTTCCCTTTGCTCGCATATCTGAGGCTTTGCCAAGCTTCCTGTAATGCTATCAAAAAACATAAGGCTTATTTTTGCTTTTTGCTCAGTTCCTATAACTCACCACCACTATAAGAAATACCACCGGATGGTATGTATGCTTCTAAGTAGAGGCATTTTATTGACATGGAGATAGACAGTAGGGCTAGCTACTTTCCCATTGTTTTTTATATAGCTTATGAATGACAGCTACCTGGCTCTTCCTCCTCTATGAAGTACTTTCTTTAGCTGTGAGGGGTAGACATTAAAGATATACGAACATAGTAAGCTTTAAACAATGGGGAAAAGAATAAATTACATTGCATGAAGCCACGACAAGTTATCATGCATGGCATGAACATATACAATCTCTTTACTGTACTTCCAAATTAGATCCACGTGTACAGCCATAAATCCATCTTGCAGATATGGATACAAAACCTGGTCCCTCTCCATGAATTTTTCCAATGTCATGAAGACTTTGGGTCAAGTACTAAGAAATGCCAGTTTTCTATGTTCTATATTTACTTGGTTTCTGAATTCTAACTTGGAGAAATTATAGTTATGTCTGAGGAGAATTTAACTAGTGGCAAGAGATACAAATGAGTACTGACTGACATATATGCATGTTAAATATACAGTCTATAAATGAGAAATTACTTTCATCTTTATGTACAACACCACAAAACAGAAAAACATCAGTGTCCCAATGTGGAATATTAATGATGATGATGATGATTGACAGCTGATTACAATTGATTTGGTAATACTGCAATTCACCAGAAAGTTGCTTGACTTATAACTTCTGTTGATATAACGACTTGATAAACTAGTTCTTGGCTTCCATCGCAGGCTTCAAAACTAGGCCTTGTGAAAACCATGAATACAATTCAAAATTGCTTGTCAGGGGTGATATTCCATTTTCCCAGGAAGCACATTTTTATGTTTGTTTACAATAAGCATAAAGGATTTTGGAAGCTAAGAAGATGAGTCAGTGGGTCTAGTGCTTGAGGCAAGGGCATGAGCACCTGAGTTAGGATCCCTAGGAATCTTGTGAAAGAGTAAGGTCATGCATATGTGAACACAGCACTGGAGAACAGAGATAGGAGAATGCCTGGGACTCACCAGCCATCAAGTCTACTTAATCATAAAGGTCAAGGATGCATGAGATGCTGTGAGTCAAATAAAATAAAATAAATAGTGACCGAAGACCCCAGTGCTGGCTTCTGTTGTCCACATCTTTGTGCACAGGCAAGTATGCCTAAACACACATGGATACATCACACACACACACACACACACACACACACACACACACATGTGTGTGCGTGTGTGTGTGTGTGTGTGCTTGTACACTCACTAGCACATGCATATGCACACATGTAGGCATTACCATACACACAGAGACAGAAATCAAAACAGATGGGAAACAGAAAGGAAATCAGCAAACCAGTGAGAAATATACAATAGGAAACAAAGTCATGGAATTTAAACCTAGTTGCAAAAGTTCTCTCCTCAAGGGAAAAAAAATTCCTATACCGAAGAATTTATATTAGCAGATATTCTGAAGACCAGTCAGATGTATCAGAGTGATGGAGAGACAGTTAAACCACTCTATGCCACTGCTGTAGAGAATCCTGGATGATTAGAGGTATGATGAAGTGTGATGGTTTGTATATGTTTGGTCCTGGGAGTGGTACTATTAGAAGGTGTGGCCCTGCTGGAGTAGGTGTGTCACTGTAAGAGTGGGCAATAAGACTCTACTCCTAGCTGCCTGGAAGGGAGTCTTCTACTAGCAGCTTTCAGATGAAGATGTAGAACTCTCAACTCTTCCTGCACCATATCTGCCTGGATGCCGCCATGTTTCTGCCTTGATGACAATGGACTGAACCATTGAGACTTTAAGCCAGCCCCAATTAAATGTTGTCTTTTATAGAACTTGCATTGGTCATGGTGTCTGTTCACAGCAGCAAAACCCTAACTACGACAGGGAGGAAGGCAGATCAGTGATGGAAATAGGTGAAGAGGAAAGTTTCAGTGAAAAAAAGTTTAAAGCAAATATAGCAAGCTAACTGCCTCAGCTGCAGTGAAGGCCCTTGTACACAGCAGGACTATTTAGAATTACATGTTCAATTATAGGGCAAGATGTAATTTCTTTGTACCATGTATCTGCCAATGCTTCCAAATCTCTTATAAAATTCTCCTGTATATTAATGCCTTCTGTCAGCGGTGCTTTGGAGACAGAAGCGATGAGGCATACTAGAAAGGGATGTGGATAGTTTTGAGAGGACATGTACCCCCAGGCTAACTGAATCCCACTGGACCCCCTTTCTCTGCTCTAGCAAAGCTGAGATATCCCCTTTATTTTATATCATATTCTCCACTGCATCCTCATTTGCCTTATACTTTTTCTATAACCAGTGCACCTAGACCCTGAAATGGAGTATTTGTATTAGCTTTGGGATCTCTATTATGGCCTCACCTCCCCCCAAACACACATGGTTTCATAGAGTTTTGTCACTTGTAACATTCTGGATTTAATGTCGGAATCAAACTTCACCCCTTCATATGGTCATTTTTTTCTTCTGAATATAAGAACACTTAACATGAGGTCAGCATTCAGTGAGTCTGTGTCATTGACTGTTGGTTTGTAGAGCAGATTGGGAAGAGCTTACTCATCTTGATATACTGTCACTCTCTGCCCATTGGTGAGAACCTCTATTTTTTTACTGTCTAGCCCCATTGCATTTTAATTGTATGAATTTGGCTGTTTCCATTCCTCATGTAAATAGCCTATGCAGTATTTGTCTTCATGAGACTGCCTTATTTGACATACATCATGTCCTAAGAGTTAATCCATATGTCTTATGTACCATGAGTGGCAAAATTGTGTTCATTTGAAGAGCTAAAGTATGTGTGTGTGTGTGTGTGTGTGTGTGTGTGTGTTTGTGCGTGTGCGTGTGCATGTGCATGTGCTTGTATGTATGTGTGTGCTCTTTATCTATCCATCTACTGATGGACACTTGGGTTACTTCAACATCATCGCATCATCACTATGAACAAAGCAGTGCAAACACCACTATGAGGTTTTGTTTTTAATCATTTTAGACTTATTTAAGAAGAAAGGTTTCTGTAAAACATGCTAACTCTAATTATTGTGGAATACCATTCCATTAACTATAGATTCCCACTATGTTCAAAGGTCTCAAGTTCTCCTGATAATGGTCACCACCTTTTTGTGACAACAGCTAAGCCTATCACTGTGGATTAGATTTATTTTTCCCTCAAGATTCATAATTTGAAACATTTTTTTATGTCATGTAATCTCACCATGTTGGAGGTAGATGTAGGAAGATTTAGAGTTCAAATCCAGATTTTACCTACACATCCAGTTGAAGTCTAGGCTGCACTATAAGAGATACTGTCCTACAAACAAAGCAAACAAGATAAAATGTTTTCATATATCCATGAAGCGTTTTAGGAGAAATGTCTATCCAAGTCTTCAGTTCTTTTTAACTTGCTCAGGTTAACATTGTCCTT
This sequence comes from Apodemus agrarius, assembly GCA_964023405.1. Taxonomy (NCBI): domain Eukaryota; kingdom Metazoa; phylum Chordata; class Mammalia; order Rodentia; family Muridae; genus Apodemus; species Apodemus agrarius. The sequence goes on from OZ030016.1 coordinate 65,450,096, forward strand.
GCATCCTGCTGCCTTTCCTCCTGAGAAGTTAGGATTGCAGGTCTGCATGCCCCGGCCAAGCAGCCCTATAGTAAAACTGGCTTATGCTAGGCTCCTGATTGGCAGGAGTGTGGTCCTCGGGGGTTAGGCCCTTTATTAAGCACCTGGCTAACATGCATCCTTCTCAAACATACTGATTACTGCTATGGTTGAGTATGTACTTTGAGGGTTCCTCAGTCCCTGGAGTCATAAGGGTGGGGAAAATGTTAAGTGATTTAAGAGCTAGGATTTAGTGGAGAGTCCCTAAGTAACAGAGGGGCAGTCATAGACAGGGGTTAAATAATTTTTATGTGACTCCTGAGCAATTTCGAGAGGAGGTGGCTAAAAATGAATGCCCAGCTCATGAGTCACACCCTGTCAGTTTTGTGATGTGACCTCAGTGGCACATATACTTCCACCCCTGTGCTGTCGGATCCTTACCAGATGCCAGGTCGGCGAGGCTTCCAATCAGGGACTCTCAGCCTTCCTTTATAGAGGTATATATTTTTCTCTTTTATTAAAAAAATATTTCAAAAATATATGTTATTTTTATACTTTTATGTCTCTTACACTCCTTCGTGATGATTTTTCCATTACTTTATTTATTTACTGTCTCCCTCCCTGAGTACCCCCTCACACAGTCTTACCCCTATTCTTCCCTCCTCTGGTACTCTTGTGAAAGGAGGATTGAGGGCCCCAAAGGGGATAGGAACTCCACAGGAAGACCAACAGAGTCAACTAACCTGTACCATTGCAGGCTCTCAGGAACTGAACTACCAACCAAAGAGCATATATAGGTTGGACCTAACCCTTCCCCACCAGAACATATGTAGTGGTTATGTGGGTTTCAGTCCAACTGGAATAGGGTTATCCCTAAAGCGTTTCCTATCCATTCATCCTTTCCCCTAACTGGGCTGCCTTGTCTGGTCTCCTTGGGAGAGGATGCACCTAGCCCTGTAAAGACTTGATGTGCCAGGATGGAGAGATACTAAGGAGGGGCCTCCACCTTCACAGAGAAGGGAAGCAGGGAGAGGGGGCAGAGACTTTGTAAGTGGGGACTGAATGGGAGCAATGATCAGGACATAAAGTTAACAAATTAATTCATGGGAAAAAAGGAAAAATTATAAAGCTATCTTGACTCATGTATTTTATTATAGTACTGCAAACTCAGCCAATATATTTACCTTCTAATGTTGTCTCAGTCATTTTTGTTTTTATTATTTGTGCATTTGGTGAGATATTCATGAATTTATTGTCAAACTCAAGGTTAGAATGGTTTTCCCTGTGCTTTTTTTGTTCAGGAATTTTATACTGTGTGTTTCTATGCTTAAAAGTATAATATTTTCAGTTGTTTTTGTCTGTGCTATAAAGGTAGGTTTAAATGTCATTCTTTTTGTGAGTGTATATACAGCTTTCTTTCTCAGTATCTTCTGTTGAATAAACTATGCTTCCCACTCTGAGTTCTTGGTACATTTACAGAAGGCTAGTGCACTTTGCATGTTTGAATTTATTTTTGACACAATATTCTGATTCATCAGTTTATTTCTCTGCTTGGGATTGCTTATAAAAAATATACTCTGTGTGGAGTAGAGGAGAAGGTCAAAGACATACATCAGTCACACCTCCTGTCTGCGTTCTGCTCTCTGTAGCTAGACTATCCCAGAAACATTAGACCTTCAAGGTTGATGAGGCAGAAGTCAATATTCTACGTTCCTAAGATCCTGATTATACAAACAAATCACATCTCGCTTTGGTGAAGCTGTGTGGGGGACATTTCCCCCTAGTGTCATGTTGAGGGGTTGGAGGCAGAGGTCCTAGGAAAAATAACTAAGTAGGAACCAGGAACCACTCAATTAGGATCTGAGTCATCACAAGAATTTGCCCATGAGTTCTTGCCCAGTTGGTGTGTTGGAAATGAGGAGAAGAGCCAACGACTCCATATCTACATGGTACTGCTATCAATCTCACAGGGCCATTCTTTATTGACACTTCTACATCCAAGTGCTCTGATAGAAGCCCCATTATTTTATTTTATGTAGACATATATTCCCACTTGATATTATTCACTCTATGTGCATATTGACCGCCTTCTGTAGTTATTCCATAAACTATAACACCCATGAGATAAAGCACCTTAAGTGTTTATTCCAAATTAAAAAAAATTCCTATATCACTTTTTAATTTTGGGGGTGGCCATTGTGATGGCATTGAGGTTAGACACATTTCTGAGTCTCTCTACAAAGTTCTTTCAAGAGAAGATTGGTATGTGAGAGAATGACTGAGGAGAAAGAGATCTACCCTGAAGGAAGGTGCAGAACTATGAGATAGGCCAAGGTTCTCCAGCTAGACAAGAGGAGCCTTGCTCTCAGATTGACTGGCTTTTTATCCTCCATGAGGCAAGCCACATGAGTTCACTGCATGTTCTCTGCACAGTGCTCTTCTTTGCCATGTATAAGCCTGGGAGCAAATGGGATAAAACGTCTGAACTATGAACCAACATAAGACATACCTCCTTTAATGGTGATTTTCTGAGGTATTTTATCACAGAAACATAAGCTGATTAACCCAAGATATATTTAAACCATGTAACTACAACACAATCTTCCTCATGTGTCTGAAACACTGAATGATGCTCCAGATAATTTCATGAACTCATGAAATTTTACATTTTAAAGAAATCTTAGATTCTAGATTTTAAATTTTTATGAGTGGGGTCTGGAGAGTTAAGGGCACTTGCTGTTCTTGAAGAAGACCTGGACTGAGTTACTAACTCACACATGACTGCTCACAACGATCTGTAACTTGAGCACCAGGCAATCTGACATAATCTTCCAGTCTCCATAGGTATAAGCACAAACATTCATTGCACATAAACATACTTTTAAAAAGTAAGGCTTTGAAAATGTTTCATGAATACTTGAAGACATCTTAAAATTGTGAATGTAAATTCAACCCTTCAGTTTTGAGCCCAAGTCTTGTTCTAGGGATATGTGTATCACAAATATCTGTAAATGTAACTAGGCACATACATGTGTGTGATAAAATACAATGGAAATATGAAAAGTGCCATTGTTTATCAAAGGTCATGACACTAAGAAACAAGAGGCCATTGGGACCCAGTTATCTTTAATGAGTAGACACTTTGAGAGTACACTGTTCTATTTTCTTGTTGGTAAACTAAACAAGTGCATGTACATATAACCTGTCCCCTGTGTGATGGGTCTTAAAATTTACAGAGTTAACTTAGCTCTGAATCCAGGAGCAATGTGTAATTCTCCTTTGCTTTATTATTTTACATTTTATTCATTTTAGTTGTAATTTTAAACTTTGTCCTTCCTTTTCCTCTTCAGAGATTACTGATTCTTCATAGTCCAAAGTGGTAACTGTGGTTGTATACAGGTATTACACATGAAAAAGCAACAGCTTGTTTCTTCTGTCTTCTGAACCAAAGTTATCACTCATCTATTACCTTCCAGTGAGTACAAGTGAGTTATCTTCCACTGACTTTGCCCCAAATGAAACTTCTCTTAATATTGAAAAACTGAGATTTCCAAATTATGAACGAGGATGGTTTAATATTTTGCCTTACAATATATAATTAAAAATAATGACTCCAGTTATTTAATATAAAGGATACAATCCTAAATTTTTAGCCTCACATGTACACTGGAGGGAAACTAAACCAATTATATATAATATTGCACTTGCTCCCACCTTGATTTCTGTCTGGAACTCCAGCCCACAGCATGCCACCACTTACATTTAGAGTGAGTCTTTCCTAGTCAGTTAAATCCCTATGAAGCATCTTCAAAGGCATGCCCAAAAGTTAATCTCCAGGTCCCATCACGGTGACAAGCATGATTGATCATTGTAAGTCTACCCTGCCTCAATGTGATAATTGATCATATCATCTTAAATTATAATATTCCATTTATGTACCAATGGAGAGACAATTCAATGTACAAAATGATAAGATAAAGAGGAAGTTTCAGAGAGATGCCTTGGCCCAGAGGACACAGCAGCTGCAATATTCCAGGTAAAACTTCAAAGGCTAAGTATCCCAGACCACAGCACAGCTTCCAAAAGTCTGTTTTAAAAGCATTGAAATTGGACTGAAGCTTAAGGATGTCCTTGACAACACTTCATGAACAGTGAATTGCACATCTAGAAATAAATTAAAGGAGATGCAGGAAGATACTAAAGGGGAAAGAGGATGAAAGACAAATGGAGAGAAGGAAAAGTAGAAAAGTAAGATAATCCAGGAAAAACAAGAAGGAATAAATGAAAGAAGAAAATAATAGTAGAAAAGGAGAAAACCTAGTTAGAACATCAAGTTGGTTGTGATGGCAACTTCCCTGGGTGAACATGTCATATTTAATTACTACTATACATGCAAATAAATATTCAACAGAGAGTCAGATGAAGGTAGTTAACAATGACAATTTATTACGTATCTTATTTTTCCTAATGTATATTCTAAATATACAATAACATATTTAGATATGCTATTCTGTATTGTCATTTGACAATGTTTCCCTAATGTTAATGCCTATAATTAGTATAATGGGTATGATATTAAAGCCTATAATATAATCCTCTGAACGATCTTACAGAAACTTTATTAATTAACATCACACTGGTAGGCACTCAGGTGGTTTCTTATCTGCTGCAGTTGTGTGTGTATGTTGAGGGCGTGGATTTCAAACACTTGATATATTTGCTGACTCTTGATTTCTCTGCATCCAAAGAGAGAAGCTTTGTGATTTGACTGAGCATGTCTGATGAGTTCTACAGGTGAGACAGCAATGTATATTTTCAAGACTGAAATGCTTGTATACTCTCTATATAGCCTCATCTCAAGATTACAGTAGTAAACCTCAATCTCTGCTATCCTTTTGTGTTAAGGACAGCATGTCTTCACAGCTATGTATATTTATAATATTAGGCAGATAGATTTGAATTCTAATTTCTGATCCATAATATACCATTGTAATTGCTTTTTGTAATAGCTCTTAGTTATATTTCCTGCTTAACTGGATAATTAATTGGGTAGTATAATTATACCTATCTGAACTCAAATGCTAAGTATTAGCTGAATGTATATATCAGTATACAGAATAATTGAGACTTCACTGAATTTCCTTTGCTGTGAGCCTTGCATAATGAGAACTGAGTGGTCCCTTACTACATGAATAATAGTGCATACTATACAACTCTGGTAGGATCCAGAGTATCTCTGCTTTGTCTGAGATGTGTCACCAATCCCATTGATTGTCATTAGTTTTAGTAATAATAAATAATCTCATGAAAACCTTCTCTCAAAATTCTCAGTAGTGAAGTAAATGCATCGTATACAGAGACAATGGACAATAGTGAAATGGAAACTTCTGGTTTCTTTAGAAAGTCAGTTATGTCTAATGATGTTTTGCTGGGGCACATGGGTGAAAGAATGTTTTGCTAAAGCAGATACAGATGAAAGAATGTCTTCTTGAAGCAGACACAGGTGAAACAATGTTTTGCTATAGCAGACACAGGAAAAGTCATGTGATGAAGGACTATGAGTATGACCCCACACACAGTGGGAGCTGGAGCATTGGTTTGCTTTTCTCTACTTCACTATTCTTTGCTAAAGACAAGCATGCTTTAGTTTGCCTTACATTGTGTTGCTGAGCCCCATGTTGTACACCACCTATAGGCATAAATTTTCTCAACCTACCTTAATAAGTGTTCAACCTCTCTTCTAGCCCACCACCTACCAGAGGTGGTGGAAGAGAAAAATTATCAAGACATGTGGGAAGTAGACCTGTTTAGAAATTGTTCCTTTGGGATGAGTCCAATCTTTGTTTACAGGATATCAGCAGTTCAGTTCCATAAGAAACACCAACCACAAACCAGCAGCTGTAGTCCAGTCTTCTTGGAAGACAGACACCATGTATATATTCAATCCTGAAGAAACCTCGAGGCTCGCCAAACAGTCTAAGGCTGCAGAAGTGGCAAAAAGCAGCAGGAACCTAGCAAGGAGTTTTTTGGCGAGTTTCTCTGTGGTGTCACCTCAAGCAGAGCTTGAAAAAGCAATGTGAAGTGAACCAATACATGTGTGTCCTTAGCAAAGAATAGCAGGATAGAGCAAAGCAAGCCAACACTCCAGCTCTCACTTTTTTGTAGGATCATATTTATCTTCCTTCAGTAGACATCCTTTCATGTGTCTGCAATAGCGAAACATCCTTTTACCTGTGTCTGCTTCAGGAAAACATTTTCTCACATGTCCACTTTAGCAAAACATCCTTTCATCTGTGTGCCCCAGCAAAACATCATTTGCCATAACCGACTTTCCAAAACAAAACAAACCAAAACAAAACTACCCAGAAGTTTCCACTGCACATAATATTTGTCTTCTGATGTACACTTCACCATCCTAATGACTGTGACTAAAGTGATGTCTCCTGATTTGACATATATCTGATAAGATAGGGCCTCCTTTGTCCTCCTGTCTTTTGTTGTATATGGCAAAACTGAGGGAAGAGGCAGAATAAATTAATTTAGAATTTTGGGTAAATGGATTGTAGCATTTCATCTCAGCTTACGCTGTGTCATAAAACTAAAGTTCATAGAAGGATATTTGTATGAATATCCTCTTTTCTTAAACTCATAGTCTTTTTTAACCTATAAGCTGTGTCACTTATATAAGTATTTTATAACATGCTGCATGTGGAGAGTGCTTTGTCTCTGAATTGGCAATAACTCCATACATTCTATGCATAACCTCTAATCCCACACTACCCCTGCTGTGGCAAGCAGATGAAGTCCTGAGAGAGGGTATCATGTGTTTCACATGAGCATGGTCATACAAGAACTCCAGTACATCAGACCTACAGAAGTGGCGAAGTGTCCCCTTGTCTGTGTGTTAATATTGATAGAATTTAAAGAAAGTGTAGACTGCAACTTCCTCCTCCTTGGTGTTTACAGTCTGAGACTGCTTCCCTTCTGCTTTGCCTACTGAGATGTGCCAAGTTTGCCTCCTTCTTCGGCTGTATCCAGTATATGCATATGCTGATTCAGAAATCTAAAGTAAGTTGAGTTTCTGTGTTGCTGCTGATGCAGCCACATCAGAGCCCACAGCCCAGTGCACCAGAATTTCTGTCTTCTTTAGTCCTTGTCATTCCAGCTAGGTCAATTCCCAAGTCAGGCAGACCACAGCAGTCAACTATTTTACATTTAATGGTTTGCAGTGTTATAATATCTAGTATTTTACAACTGATAAAATACTACCCTGCTACTATGCTCTATCAAAGATATTCTTAAAGACCATCATCCTGTATCCATATATGCACAAAACTTCAAATATGTTTTTGCGACTTTATATAACTATATGAAATATTATGAAGATGTGTGTACTCAATTTTTCAATTTCATGTGATCTGCTGAGTCCTAGTGAGGTATGCGTCTGCAAACTCACTGCACCAATCTCAAAATTTAAACACAGCCTGCAAATATCTAAACTTTTACTTCAATTTGCACTAGTTTTCAAGAGTTTGTAAAGACAAACCGGTTAGTCTCCCCTTTTCTTAGTCTTGGTGGATTCTATTTTCTCCAAATCTATATAAAAAATTAAATAAAAATCTTAAAAAATTTAAATTTTTTGTTAGTTCATAAGCTTACCTTAATTTGTGCCTGTTTTCTTTCACTCTTTCTGTAGATATTAAGAAAAGTCAGATAATTTTTTTCTTATTTCCTTACTATTTTTTCTCATTTATTAAGAAATCTTTACATGACATTTTGGCCCTGAAATATTGTCAGAGCCCTTGAAGACATCTCTCTTTCATGTTACCAACTCCACTGAAATCATTCGTTCTCAATAAGCTCTATACCACAGTAAGTCTGACTCTTTTTCTGGTCTCACCACACTTCCCATTTTCAGCCATATTATGAAGTCATGCCCTAACTTTAGTTTTCATTTTGGTTCCCAGTATCTCCCTAGTACTCTGTTTTTTCGACACAGTACCAAAAATGCTGAGTTCAAGGATCATAGACAGTCATCTCTCACTTCTCCTCTTGTATTTATGAAACAGTCTTAAATTGTTTTCTGAGGTTAATGCAGAATTTGTCTACTCCTTTCAAGGTCTTATAGAGTTCTTTACTTTTTCTTTCCTTCAGCTGTCTGCACTCAGTGTGGACATCTCTACTTGAGATGCAATAAATAGTTAAACTCCCCAAAGTCTTCTCAGAGACGTGGAAATATAATCTGTGAGGGTGGTTTGTTTGCTTGTTTTCGTTATCACTGTTTATTACACAGATTTATTGATTGATTGATTGTGTGTGTGTATATGTGTGTGTGTGTGTATATATATGTGTGTGTGTGTGTGTGTGTGTGTGTGTGTGTGTGTATGTATGAATATTTCACATTGCTTTAGACATGTGGAAGTTAGAAGACTACTTTAAGGAGTCAATTTTCCCTTCTACTATGTGTATCCGAAGGACTGAACTCAGTGATCACTCTTAGAGGTAGGTGCCTTTGTGAACTGAGCTATCTCAAGGGCACAGGCACAATTGTTTGTTTTGTAAGAGAGGGTTTTTGTAATGCAGCCCTGCCTGGATGACCTAGAACTTGCTAGAACTAAGTTAGCCTCAAATGGCAGGAACTGCTTTAGTGCTTCTTGAGTGCAGGGATTCTAAGTGTGTCCCAATACAGCTGGTCTTCTTGCTGTCCCTCCTCATCTAAGTCATTCATTTATTCACTGTTCTCCTTGCTCACATTTTATTTTTCTAAATGTATCTGACAATCATTTCTCTTCTGTTTTTTTTTGTTTGTTTGTTTGTTTGTTTGTTTTGTGACTGTTCTGGTTTAGGTCACTTCCTAGGAAATGCGTCCTTTGATTTTCAAGGGGAACATTTCTTTTTTAATACACTGCTGTGGTATATTCCAATTTTGTCTTCCATGAATACTTACCCAGTTTCTAATTACCACCCAAGCTCGATCCCTTTATCAGAGTATGCACTTGAAAAGAGAGGTAAGGGTAGTGCCCATAGCTTCTTTGTACACTGCAATATTTCCAATCAACATTACTATTATTCTGCTCCAGGATACATACAGAGATCTGTTAGTAACACCATGGTGTTCCACTCAGATAGCATGTATATTCCTCTTTCCCAGAGGTTAATGAAGGACTTATCTGAGTGATGAGTTGGTGTAGGATTTTGAAAATGTCTCTGTTTCTGAGCTTGTCTATCAGACTAAAAGTAGAACCTTTCAACAATTAAATAAGGACATTTTATTTCCATCCATCAAATCCCTGGTTAAATTTATCGACTAGTTTCCAAGTAAGACAGGAAAATAATTTTATTTATTGGGGATTTTAAAATTCCCAAACATCCTAACTTTTGACACATTGCAGCTACACATTTGTGAAATAAGTTTATAAAGGACTTTATTAATGAACTAAATTGAAGTTTAAAAACTCATAAGAGAATCAAAATGGATTTGGATTTATGTTTTATGTTTCTCTCTCTCTCTCTCTCTCTCTCTCTGTGTGTGTGTGTGTGTGTGTGTGTGTGTGTGTGTGTGTACATGCTTGACATTTTCTGCAGAAGCCAGAAAGAACAGTTGGATCTCCTGAAGCTGGGGTTAGAGGAGCTGTCATCTGCCTTATGTGGGTACTCAGAATGGAACTCCTTTTCCATGTTAGAATTGATAAATAAGTTACTTATCTATGGGTTCATTATTCTTGATGAGTGCACACCAATGCAGTCTCTTCTATTAGCAATGCCTTCTCTCTGCTAAACAAACAAAAAAACAAAGAAACAAAACCAATAAAATTCTACTCTTATGATTCCCCAGTTCTTTGATAGTTCACAGGAAGATTACCCTAAGAATTACCACGATAGTTTACCAATGGTATACAAACAGAAACATTCCAGACATCACAAGACCATTTTATAATGTTCCTTCATTTACTTCTCTTTTATTTATCTCTCTCTCCCTCTCTCCACCTCCCCCCCCCCGCCTCTCTCTCTTACATCCTGGTCACAGTTTCTTCTCCCTTCTCTCCTTCCAGTCTGTCTCTCTCACCTCACTTCCACTCTACAACCTTTTCTTCCATTTCTCCGCAGAAAATGAGAAGTCTCCCATGGGTAGCCACCTGCCTTGGCATATCAAATTGCATCTTCTCATATTGAGGCTGCACAAGGCAGCCCAGTTAGAAGAAAGGGATCCAAATGAAGTGAACAGAGTCAGAGAGAATCCCTGCTCCTGCTGTTAGGAGTATCACATGTAGACCAAACTGCACAAAACTTACATATATGCAAAGGGACTAGGTCTGTCCTGTGCATGCTTTCTGGTTGGCAATTCGGTCTCTGTGGGCACCTATGGGGCCAGATTAGTTGATTCTGTAGGTTTTCTTGTGGTATCTGAGTTCTCTGGCTCCTTCGAACCTTCCTCTCCCTCTTTCACAGAATTCCCCAAGCTCCACCTAATATTTGTCTGTGGATCTCTGTATCTGTTTTCATCAGTTGCTGGGTGAAGCATCACAGATGACAATTACGTTAGACTCCTATGTGCACGCGTACCAGAATATCATTAATATTGTCAGGGGTAGGCTCTCTCTCCTGGCATGGGTCTCAAGCTGGGCCATTAATTGGTTGGCCATTCCCTCAACTTCTTCATTTACTTTTCTTTTATTGAACTATCAAGCCAAACTCCCCATACACAAATCAGACACATTAGTTATAAGCACAGGGTGACAGCACTGGATTTATAGAGGGGTGTTCCTTTTGGAATAAGAATCCTTTTTCTCTTAATGCTACTGCAAGAGTAGCCTGAGGGAAGAGCAGAAGCCAGTCTTAAATATTTAATTTCCATCTTTGAACTGGATGTAGGGAATAGTGAGGGTGGCCCCACATACAAGCTCACCAACCACAGACGTTCCCCCATCAGGACAGAATCGCCAATGTCAAAAAAAGTTATTTTTTAAATAAAGTTTGTTTTAAAAAATTAAAAAAAAACTGGTGGCTTTCATTTTGCTAAAAATATTAACTCACTCTGCAAATCCAACCTAACTCTTATGCCATTGCACATATAGTTACCCTGCCCCATTTTGGACATTCAGCTTTTAGCACATTTCAAGTATAAGGGTTAGAAGATGACTCAGAGGTTAAGAAGGCTTACTGCTCTGTGAGAGGACACAAGTTTGCTTCCCGGAATTTAGATCTGGAGCTGACAATCACCTTAACTCCAGCCCCAAGACATCCAGTACCTTATTCTACTCTTAATGCATACCCACGCAGATAGCATATACACACATGCAAGAACACACACACACACACACACACACACACACTCAAGCACAGATACACACACACATACACACACACACACACACACACACACACACACACGATTAAATCTTAATTTTTAAATTTTAGATATTCATGAGTCTGAGATGTTTATAAATTCATTGCTATTTTTATTTGCATTTTATTTGCCATTTTAGCGTGTAATATAGTTTATTTAGGGCATGGGTGGGGAAGCTGATGAAATAGAGACAGAGAAAGACAGAAAGAAACAGGGAAAGGGACAGAGACAGAGAGACAGAGACAGATACATGGATAGACACAGAGACAGAGAAAGTGAGAGTAGAGGGAGAGAGGCAGGCCATGTACACACATAGAGAGAGAGGCAGAGCGGAATGGAGAGAGAAGGAGCTTAGAGGGTGTAGGGAAAGAGAGTAAGGAAGCAAGAGAGCAAGAGTGTTTGCATTATTTTATTATTGCTGCCTTTTGAGATAAGAAGGGGAAAGCAGGAAAGTAATTCCCTTTAAAATGATAGTATATTAGGAGTATCTAAAGGTAAAATGACTTGATATTTTAATGACATCCATTTAACTTATACAAGAAGCCTGCAAGGATTTCGCATGTTCAAAAATAGTTACCTGTTGCCTGTTTACCTTCTTCTGAGTATTTAGTGGTTCCCTTCTTAATATTTTTAAATTTGTTACTTTCTCAACATTGTACTAACATAGGTTATATCTATCAAGTCTCTTGTTCATAAAATCATTACTGAATTGTGTGAAGCTCACAAATAACCACCGTTGAATTTCACACAGTTATTTTAAAAAGATAAATGTTGAAAGTAGAAATACACAGAGAAATCTTGGTTTAAAAGTAGCAAAGGAGAAAAAGGAAACAAAGGTACCAAAACAAAGTGAGTTAACAGGCTGTTCCAAGGAGAGAGTACCCTGGTAGCATTAGAGTGACCTGGGGTTCTCCCCAAAATAAATAAAAGCATCTTGGGAACTAATTTAGAATAGAAGCCTTGTTCTATGTCCAGATTCTGGCCTTTACCACACCATTTCTTAGTTCACTATGTACAAGTCAGCCCAAGTTCCCAAAGGTAAACATTTTAAAAGGGAGGATTTAAGAGCCAGGTTGTAAATATGCCTTGGTGTTTTGACAATGACTGTAACATTAAACTCACAAATATGGTGACTGTATGATACAGCTCTACCCAAGGAATTGAAAGACCACATACCAAGAAAAGCTTTCAGAGTAAATGCTGCTATTTGAGATAAAAAGAGGAATGGGGAAAAGTGGTTCCCTGTAAAATGATAGTATATTAGGAATATCTAAAGGTGAAATGGCTTAGTATTTCCATGACATACATTTGACTTATACAAGGAGCATGCAAGGATTTCACATGTTCAAAAATATCCAAACAGCTACCTGTGACTCGAGTCCTTATCTGTTAGACATGTTGCCCCAAATTATAGAATAAGTGGTTCTCATTTAGGGGAGAGCTCCCAAGGGAGGTATTTTTATCTTTCAAAGGCCTTTTTACCTTCATTCAGAGAGAAAAGGGAAATGCAAAGCGAAAGTGCCTTTCTATGTCACGTCAGCAAATATTTCCAATTTTCCTTTCATGACCTCTCAGAAAGACATAGTCTCAAAAGTGCTGTTCTGTTGGAAAAAAGAAATTGCTCAACAATTATAGATTCACTTGATACAAGGTATGTGGTTTCTGGAAAATGCAAGAACAACAAAACATCCCTCACATGCCTGCCATTTTAGTGGCTCATAAAAATTTGTTGAAGGCCTCATACTTTGTAATAAAAAGTAATTTTCACTAATATATTCCCTAGACATGAGGTTTTGGGTTGTGCTGCATTGCATACATTTGGCAAAATCTCTCATTCTACAATTTGTGCATTTCTAAGGAGTCCTGCTAGTTTTGACTCTTGATGGGCTTTGTTCACTGGCCCTTACAAACAAGTGCTTCTTGTTCTTTATGAAGAGTAGTAGAAAGGGGCACCACCGGAGTGCTGATGGAGAGATGAAGGAGCAGCTGAAATTCCCATTTCCTTCCTTATATCCAGAAATGGTATAATCAAGAAGCGTAACTACCTTGTTTTACTGTAGGGATTTTATTAATGTGAACATTAATCTATTGTGCACAATACTCTATCAATTACATATATTATCATATTCAGTCATCTTAAGGTTTACGCCAAATCCTTATATCAGTACAACTTTATTTAATTTTTATTTTCTATATTCTATGTTTACATTCCAAAGGCTTTCCCCTTTCCCAGTTCCCCCCACCTTATATTCCATAATTCCTCTCCCCCCAACTATTCCCCAATCATCCCACCCCACACACGATTGATTTCTCTGTTCTGGGTCTACAAAACTGGATCCAATCTTTACAGGCCTAGGGTCCTCTCCTTTCTTCTTCTTGGGAATCATTTGACTTGCTAATTATGCCTTGAGTATTTAGGGCTTCTGGGCTCATTAATATCCACTTATCAGTAATTGCATTTCATGTGTATTCTTTTGTGATTGGGTTAACTCGCTTAGGATGATATTTTCCAGGTCTAACCATTTACCTACAAATTGCATGAATTCATTATTTTTAATTGCTGAGTAGTATTCCATTGTATAAATACACCACATTTTCTGTATCCATTCCTCCTTTGAGGGATATTTGGGCTCCTTCCAATTTCTGGCTATTATAAACAAGGTTGCTATAAACATAGTGGAGCATGTGTCTTTATTGTATGCAGGGGAATCCTCTGGGTATATGCCCAGCAGTGGTATGCCAGGGTCCTCTGGAAGTGACATGCCCAATTTTCTGAGGAACCGCCACACTGATTTCCAGAGCGGGTTTACCATTTTGCAATCCCACCAACAGTGGAGGAGTGTTCCTCTTTCTCCACATCCTCTCCAGCACTTGTTGTCTCTTGAGTTTTTAATCTTAGCCATTCTGGCTGGTGTGAGGTGGAATCTCAGGGTTGTTTTGATTTGCATTTCCCTGGTGACTAATGATGTTGAACATCTCTTAAGGTGTTTCTCGGCCATCCGAATTTCTTCTGGTGAAAATTCTTTGTTTAGCTCTGTACCCCATTTTTTGATAGGGTTATTTGTTTCTTTGGGGTCTAACTTCTTGAGTTCTTTGTATATATTGGATATTAGCCCTCTGTCAGATGTGGAGTTGGTGAAGATCTTTTCCCACTTTGTTGGTTCCCGTTTTGTCCTTCTGACAGTGTCTTTTGACTTACAGAAACTTTGTAATTTTATGAGGTCCCATTTGTCAATTCTTGATCTTAGAGCATAAGCTATTGGTGTTCTGTTCAGGAACTTTCCCCCTGTGCCCATATCCTCCAGGGTCTTCCCAAGTTTCTTTTCTAATAGTTTCAGTGTGTCTGGTTTTATGTGGAGGGAACTTCATGCAACTGGCTAGGTGACTTCTCTGTGATTACCTCTTTTATTAGTAGTCTGATTTTTTACTGGTAGTGTACTTTTAGGTAGGTGTTGACAGAGAGATTACTTTTTTGTAAATGTGTATTTAACATCATTTCTAGTCTTAGATCTTATGGACTTCACATTCTGGAGACTTTTAAGCAAATCTCCTTGGTATATTTATAGTTTTTTATTATAGTATTATGGATAGATTTGCTACATCATATGTTATGGATTCAGATATATTTTTCTATTCAGTTTTTCTGCATATTCCTGACTACATAAAAGATACATTGTCCTCATTTACTTTAGTTCAGAAATAGGAAGATAGCAAAGGTTACAAATAGGCTACAACTAACATTACATATATCATTTTTTACTAAGCTGTCATAGTCTTTATAGGCATATAGAATGCTAGTTAATATTCAAGAACTAATGCACATCTTTCTTTATCTTTTTTTATTCAGTACATTCTCTCTCTCTCTCTCTCTCTCTCTCTCTCTCTCTCTCTCTCTCTTTTGGTTTTTTCGAGACAGGGTTTCTCTGTGTAGCCCTGGCTGTCCTAGAACTCACTCTGTAGACCAGGGTAGCCTCAAACTCAGAAATCCACCTGCCTCTGCCTCCCAAGGGCTGGGATTACAGGCATGTGCCACCACCGCCTGGCTTCAATACATTCTTTATTTATATTTCAAATGATTTCCCCTTTCCTGGATCCCCCCTCCCCAAAAGTCCCAAGCCCTCTTCCCTCCCCCTGTTCCCCCATCCACCCCTTCCGACTTCCCTGTTCTGGTATTTCCCTACAGTGCTACACTGAGCCTTTACAGAACCAGGTGCCACTCCTTCCTACTTGGACATCATTTGATATGTTGATTGTGTCTTGGGTATTCCAAGCTTCTAGGCTAATATCTGCTTATCAGTGAGTGTATATACCATGAGGGTTCTGTTGAGATTGGATTACCTCACTTAGCATGATGTTCTCCAGCTCCATCCATTTGTCTAAAAATTTCATGAATTCATTGTTTCTAATAGCTGAATAGTACTGCATCGTGTATATATAGCACATTTTTGTATCCATTCCTCTGTTGAGGGACATCTGGGTTCCTTCCAGCTTCTGGCTATTATAAATAGGGATGTTACAAACATAGTGGAGCATGTATCCTTATTACTTGCTGGGGAATCCTCTGGGTATATGCCCAAGAGTGGTATAGTAGGGTCCTCTGGAAGTGTTGTGCCCAGTTTTCTGAGATAACACCAGACAGATTTTCAGAGTGGTTGTACCATCTTGCAATCCCACCAGCAATGGAACAGTGTTCCTCTTTCTCCACATCCTCACCAATACTTGCTGTCTGCTGAGTTTTTAATCTTGACCATTCTGACTGGTCTGAGGTGAAATCTCAGGGTTGTTTTGATTTGCATTTCCCTAATGACTAATGATAGTGAACATTTCATAAGGTTCTTCTCAGCCATGTGAAGTTCTTCAGGTGAAAATTCTTTGTTTATCTCTGTACACCATTTATCTTAATATCCATTTTATTGATGTATATTCATTGTACCAAATGTTGGGTTTGTATACAATGAATGTATTTGAGCTATAATGCATACTTTCACTGGGTTCACTCCTCCTATTCGTTTTACCTAAGCTTTCCTGCATCTTCCTCCTCTGTCTCTATTCCATATGTACTTATGATATATCCAGATATAACTAAAGATATGTATATGTGTTATTTCTAGGGCTTAAGAATACAGAAAACACAATGCAATAGACATTGCCTTTCTACATCTTTTTATTTGTTATGGCATTTTCAAACTGATTCTCACACTAATTATTACCCATACATTGCTCAGGCTAATTATAAACTCACAGGCTCAAGGAATCCTGTTGCCATAGGATTGTAATTTTTTTCTCTCAAAAAAAACTAACAAGTTTTTTAACATTTATTTTATTTTGGAATTATAATATAATTATAGTACCTTTCTATTCCCTTTCCTCCATCCAAATCCTTCCATATACTTCTTCTTGTTCTTTTTCAGAGTTATAGACTCTTTTTTCATTAATGTTGCTATATTCAAATGCAGAGTTGTGGATCCCAGTCTTGTGGATAAATCTATAAAATACTCTTGCACTGAAAACTCAAGAAACATTGCAGAATAGAAAACCAACAGATTATCAGAATTATATCAAGAGGTTTGTGGTAAGGTTTTGTTTCCTGATAATTTCATATGATACTGTCAAAAAATTTCAGCAACATGAATACCCACACAAGAACTTAACGAAGATGATAGTGATTTGGATGTCAACATGGATAGGGAAAATTCCATAAGGCCTTAACGCTAGACAAATTACTACCAGCAATCAAGGAATATTGGTAAAAACTATGGGGAAAATAGTATTCCTTAGGAAAACACAGGAGTAGAAGTAGGAGTAGTAGAAGACAGGAAGTCATCAAACTCAGAGCTGAAATCAATCAAGTGGAAACAAAGAGATCTATACAAAGAATCAACAAAAACAGGGGCTGGTTCTTTGAGAAAATCAACAAGATAGATCAACCCTTAGCCAGCCTAACCAAGGGGCACAGAGATAGTATCCAAATTAACAAAATTAGAAAGGAAAATGGAGATATAACAACAGAAACTGAGGAAATTCAAATAATCCTGATTCTTCTACAAAAGCCTATACTCAACACAGCTGGAGAATCTGGAGGAAATGGACAATTTCCTAGACAGAAACCAAATAACAAAATTAAATCAGGATCAAATAGATCATCTAAACAGTCCCATAACCCCTAAAGAAATAGAAGTGGTCATAGAAAATATTCCAACCAAAAAAAAAAAAAAAAAAAAAAAGCACAGGACCAGAAGGTTTTAGTGCAGAATTCTATCAGAACTTCAAAGAAGACCTAACACCAATATTCTTCAAACTATTCCACAAAATAGAAACAGAAGGAAAACTACCCAACTCATTCTACAAAGCCACAATTACACTAATACAAAAACCACACAAAGATCCAACAAAGAAATAGAACTTCAGGTCAATTTTCCTTATGAACATCGATGCAAAAATACTAAATAAAATTCTTACCAACCAAATCCAAGAACACATAAAAATGATCATTCACCATGAACAAGTAGGCTTCATCCCACGGATGCATGGATAGTTCAATATATTGAAATCCATGAATGCACTCCCCTACATAAACAAACTCAAAGAAAAAAACCACATGGTCATTTCATTATATGCTGAAAAATCTTTGGACAAAATTAAGCCTCCTTTCATGCTAAAAGTCTTGGAAAGAAAAGGAATTCAAGGTCCATACATGAACACAGTAAAAGCAATATACAGCAAACCAGTAGCCAACATCAAACTAAATAGAGAGAAACCTGAAGCAATCCCACTAAAATCAGGGACTAGACAAGGCTGCCCTCTCTCTCCTTATCTTCTCAATATAGTGCTTGAAGTACTACCTAGAGCAATTAGACAACATAAAGAGGTAAAAGGGATACAAATTGGAAAGGAAGAAGTCAAACTATCACTATTCGCAGATGATATGATAGTATACTTAAGTGACCTAAAAAACTCTACCAGAGAACTCTTACAGCTGATAAACAACTTCAGCAAAGTGGCTGGTTATAAAATCAAATCAAGCAAATCAGTAACCTTCCTGTAGTCAAAAGATAAACAGGCTGAGAAAGAAATTAGGGAAATGGCACCCTTCACAATAGCCACAAACAATATAAAGTATCTTGGTGTGACTCTAACCAAACAAGATCTGTATGACAAGAACTTCAGGTCTCTGAAGAAGGAAATTTAAGAAGACCTCAGAAAATGGAAAATCTTCCATGCTCGTGGATTGGCAGGATTAATATAGTTAAAATGAGCATCTTGCCAAAAACAATCTACAGATTCAATGCAATCCCCATCAAAATCCCAACTCAGTTCTTCATAGAGTTAGAAAGAGCAAATCTCAAATTCATCTGGAATAACAAAATACCTGAGATAGCTAAAACTATTCTCAACAGTAAAAGTACTTCTGGGAGAATCAGTATCCCAGACCTCAAGCAATACTACAGAGCCATAGTGTTAAAAACTTCATGGTATTGGTAGAGTGACAGGCAGGTGGATCAAAGGAATAGGATTGAAGACCCAGAAATGAACCCACACACCTATGCTCACTTGATCTTCGACAAAAGAGCTGAAAACATCCAGTGGAAAAAAGATAGCCTTTTCAATAAATGATGATGGTTCAATTGGAGGTCAGAATGCAGAAGAATGTGAATTGAGCCATTCTTATCTCTTTGTACTAAGCTCAACTCCAAGTAGATCAAGGACCTCCACATAAAACCAGACACACTGGAACTAATAGAAAAGAAACTGGGGAAGACCGTTGAGGACTTGGGCACAGGGGGAAAGTTCCTGAAGAGAACACCAATAGCTAATGCTCTATGATCAAGAATTGACAAATGGGACCTCATAAAATTACCTTTATATAAGGCAAAGGACACAATCAAAAGGAGAAAACATCAACCAACAAATTGGGAAAAGATCTTCACCAACCCTACACCAGACAGAGGACTAATATCCAATATATGCAAAGAACTCAAGAAGTTAGACCCCAGAAAACCAAATAACCCTATTAAAAATGGGGTACAGAGCTAAACAAAGAATTTTCACCTGAAGAACTTCAGATGGCTAAGAAGCACCTTAAGAAATGTTGAACATCCTTAGTCATTAGGGAAATGCAAATCAAAACATCCCTGAGATTTCACCGCAGACCAGTCAGAATGGCCAAGATTAAAAACTCAGGAGACAGCAAGTGTTGGTGATTACGTAGAGAAAGAGAAACACTCCTCCACTTCTGGTGGGATTGCAAGATGGTACAACCACACTGGAAATCAGTCTGGTGTTTGCTCAGAAAACTGGGCATGACACTTTTGGAAGACCCTGCTATACCTCTCCTATGCAAATACCCAGAGGATTCCCTGGCATGCAATAAGGACACATGCTCCACTATGTTCATAGCAGCCTTATTTATAGTAGCCAGAAGTTGAAAAGAACCCAGATGTCCCTCAGTGGAGGAATGGTTATAGAAATGTGATATATTTTCACAATGGAATACTACTCAACAATTAAAA
This sequence comes from Apodemus agrarius, assembly GCA_964023405.1. Classification (NCBI taxonomy): domain Eukaryota; kingdom Metazoa; phylum Chordata; class Mammalia; order Rodentia; family Muridae; genus Apodemus; species Apodemus agrarius. Next base: position 65,469,971 of record OZ030016.1, read on the forward strand.
ACAATGAATTCACGAAATTTTTAGGTTGGAACTGGAAAATATCATACTAAGTGTGGTAACTTATTCACAAAGGAACACACATGGAATGCAGTCACTGATAAGTGGATATTAGCCCAGAAGCTCTGAATACCCCAAACACAACCCACATATCAAATGATTCCCAAGAAGAAGGAAAGAGAGGGTCCTGGTCCTGGAAAGCCTGATGCAGCATTGTAGGGGTTTGTCAGGACAGAGAAGTGGGAGAGGGTTGATTGGGGAACTGAGGGAGGGAAGAGGATTTATGGGACTTAGGGGGAGGGGGAAACCAGGAAAGGGAAAATCATTTGGAATATGAACAAAGAATATAGAAAATAAAAAGAAAAATCTATTTTCAATAAAATGAAAAAAATAAAACATTTAAGTGCACTTTCTTATTCATATTTCCATATAAAAAGAAAAAAGGGAAGTGCACACCAATACTGAAAGGTCATCCTTAAAAACATAACATACAAATAACATTATACAGACTAAACAAAGTAACTGTATATGTATATTATGCATGTATATATGTGTGTATATACATATTTATAATATATGTATATGAGATCATATATTAAAAGAATTCATCTATTTTCTTTTTTTCTGAGACAGGGTTTCTCTGTGTAGTCGTGGCTGTCCTGGAACTCATCTTGTAGACCAGGCTGGCCTCGAACTCAGAATTCAGCCTTCCTCTGCCTCCCAAGTGCTGGGATTAAAGGCCTGCATCACCACCACCTGGCAGTCATTTATTTTCTTATGTAATAAAAGAACTTCCATTAATGGCAGTGTGCCCGAACCAGAGAAGCAGGAAAGGCTCAGGCTCGATGCCCCCATTCCATAACCTTGTATCCTTTTTAAGAGTTATTTTTTTTTCTAAATATAATACTTTTAGTTATTACTTGGGACTTTCAAATGTTTGGATCATATTTAACTCCCTTTCCCCAACATTTTCTAAAGCTCCTTACCACCTCCAACTTTCTACCCACCCAACTCTGAATGTTTTATTTCGGTGTAGAACAATTTGTTTTGCCCAACTACTCTCGGGAGTGGGGCCTGCTGTTAAGTGTAGTTTATCTACCAGGGGTTACACTATTAAAGAAAACTGATTCTCAGTCTCCTAGAGGCTATCAAATGCTAATAGTTCCTCAACTAATGAACTCCCAGCAAGTGTTACAGAATGCTTAAAACCTGCATAAGCTCAAGCTAGACAAAGCCCCATCATTGAGGTGAGGCATTCCTCATGAAATCGCAGCACTAGCCTTCTTCTTTAACTTTCCTTGGTCACTTTTATATTTCATTTGACTGCTTGCCTGTGTTCATTCTATTATTGCATGCATTGCGTGCTCCACACAATGAAGATAGCATCCTAGATGATATAGATCAAGAATTTACTTATCAATATTATTGCTTTCAAGCAGCCCACAGTCTAGTGTAACAAATACATAATAAAGAGAAGAGAAGCAAGGTCTGACTACTGAAAGAAGCAAGAATTTCATGGAGATAGGAGTTTCAGGATAAAGGAACAAGCAAAGAAAGGACAGGGAAATTCACAGACAGTTTGTCACCCATCTCCAGTGTATACTGCTGATGAGCCCTGTGGCTGTATCCATGTGTGCCATGTAGCTAATGCAATACTGTGGTTTTTTTTTTGGCAAATATATTATGTGACAGTATAAACCTTTCTACATGATAAATCTCCATCAATAGAACTACTGGGTTAAATACATGTATTTCAGATTTTGTAGAATACTACCAAATAAAAAATGTTCTCTCACAACCTGCTGAATTCAACAGTTTGATGTAATGGACATAATACTGGTGGTCCCTCACTGACTTACAAGTCTTGATCAGAACATGTGCCCCTGCAAATGGGACTTTCCAGAAGTAATTGAGCTGCTAGGCTTACATGTGTAGCTCATCCTGTTTACCTCAGTGGACATAATGTAACCACAAGGAGGAAAAGGAAGGTTGGAAACTTAGTCATTGAGCAATGCAATCTGGTCAAAGAGATTCTACCAGCTATGACTACCATTAAAGATGGAAAGGAGTATGGGCAGCTATTAAAATTCAGAAAATACTCTCCTACAAAACTGGATCCAGAGAAATGGTAGGGTGATGATTGGGGAATAGGGGGGGTGGGGTGGGGTGGAAGAGGACATATGGGACATATGGTGAGGGGGGAATGGGGAAAGGGAAAAGCCTTCATAATGTAAACAAAGAATATAGAAAATTAAAAAAAATGTAAAAAAAATAAAATAAATATGTATAAAGAAAAAAATTCAGAAAATACAGAAGAGCTGATCAACATCCTCTGCCCTTCCACTGTAATGAAATCAGTCCTACTGACACCATGGCTTGGGTCCTGGAAGAGTTGTTTCAGACTTCTGACCCCTAAAGCAGTCCACTGGGTGCACTTGTTACAACTGTAATAGAAAGCAGTGCATTTGGTGGCAGCGCCTTTAGCAGTGTGGCAGAGCATACAGCCACATGCAAGCTGGAGCTGGGATTCCCGAGCTGAGTCCTCAGCCATAGGACTCCTTACTTACACAGCCAGGTGCTGTGCTTATGCCTCCTTGTATTGATTTATTTGAAATTGCGGTGATTTTAATCATACTAACACCAGAGTTTCATTTCTGTGATTGTTCCTATCAGATTTTTAAAGAGCTGAAAACCAAGTCTACTCCTATACAGAGAGTCTGTACAATAGGTACTTTATCATAATTATATAAATATGTAACCTTCATCTCCTATAAATCACATTTTTATGCTTTATAGCCAAACCAGGAGAGGCATTGAAATAGAAGTTTCTATTATACCCATACTTTTCAAGGTCAGTGTAATTACAGTAGGCATCTTTTATCATTTTGTGTACACACACACACACACACACACACACACTCAGTTACCAATAGCCAATTACAGTTTAAAACAGTAACGGCAAAATTTCAGAGAAGTAATTCATTAATTTTAAATAACTTACATATATTCTTATAATTATTCCATATTATTTAATTATTAGATGATTTACTAATTATTAATTAAATTTATTGCTGATAATGTTTAATTATTAATTGTATTTTGATGTGCATAATTTTTAAATTGTTTTCTAAATTTATATATGTGTGGCATTAAGCATAATATCTATTGAGTTTTAATTATCTAGAGCTGAAGTATCTTGGAATGTTTTTTCCACAGATAAATAGAATTATTGCAAATAATTATGTGTGTGTGCATTTACGTATTTATGCAATAACCCTTGTTGTTCATATAGTTTATGGCCTGCTTAATGTACATACAGGTATATGTAGTCACACACACACACACACACACACACACACACACACATTATACAACATGTACCTTTCTTTGTATCCTAGGATTCATCTCAGGGGCTTCATTAAAATACAACCATTGTTTTAAAGACTGATAATCACATTGGTGCATTGGCTTGTGTTTTTAATTATAAAGATTGCAGAAAATACAATGGCATACACACATACACACAATGGGTATAGACATAGCCATGTGAAAACAGACACACTAATTAGAATACTGAAGGGGTTCAATAAATATTATTTTGAGCCTCATGTGGGTTACGGTAATACTCAAGCTGAGTTCAATTCATAGAAGGCCAAGAATTTATGCTTCCTTTTCCCTTGAATTTCATCCAGAAAATAAAGAAGAAACCAGCCAGAGAAAGCAGTAAACCTTTGTCATACTCAAGGGCTAATACAAATACACACCACAAAAAAATGCCATCCCTCCACATTTGTTTGTCCTCTTCCTCTTTGGAAACAGAAAATTAAATTCCCCAAAGGATCCAGCATTGTCCTCTTCTGTCATGCTACAGCCATCTCTGGTGCCTATCAGGCCTGTTTCCAGCACTTTTATGTCTTCCAAGGTGCTGATAATTAAAGCCTAGGCACTCTTATCTTCTCATCATAATGAATTACTGGTTTCATTAGGGGATAGAGACTGTTTGTTGCTCTCTGTACTGCTAAAGTAGCTTCAAAGCAGATAAATAAGGCAAAGGATTATTAGATACCTATTTAAGCTCCCTCCATGGAAAATGCCTGCTGCGGGCTTTCTCATAAATCTGGGCCTAACTTGTGTTCTGGAACTTTCTGTTAAGAGAAACCAAGCCTCTTCATGAACACAAGACGGCTAACGTTGTCTGTTAGAAATATAGTAAATAGAGGTCCATAAACCAAGGTCCTGTATTCAATACTTATGTACAATGTGAACAGCCAAGGACTGAGGTAAAATTGTAGAGTAAAACACAATGAAGCCTGTGCCAAACATCCCTTTGCCTTCTAAATGCTAGGAAGAAGACTATGAGATACTGTGTCCATGACTGTGTGCAGCTCATAGAACTGCTGGGAGCCAATCCTTTTTCACTGGCTTCTGAGGCTGAAGTCAATGTCTGTTCCATTGTATTTGTTTATGCCCAGCATAATGTGTATCATAGGCACAGGCACATGATGCATATTAATGATGGTAATGAATCACACAGCCCACTGACTTGTATGTTAAGCTGTGAGGCACTGAGAGAACTTAATGATGTTGTATGTCTAAATACATTCTCTACAGCTCTAGAAATATTAAAACCCTGAACGCAGAGGTGTCCCTTTATAGTAGACATTTGGTAGACCTACTAAGAAACATCTTCCCCTCTCACTCCCACACACCCCTATTTTGCCTCAGGTGCTTCTGGTACCTTGTTTGCACCACAGCATGACAGGGGACTCACTATGTCTTAAACAGCCTTGTCTCAGCTGCTTGTCCCACAGAGGCTGGCTGGTGCTGCAGTAAGAGAAGGCAGGGGACCCATGCATCAGTTATGCACAGTTTTTGTAGTTTGCATAACGCATAAAAACGTTTTACAGGTGTTACTTTGCATTGAATTTTTAAAAATTTTTCTACAGCTTTACTGAAACAGTATAATTAGAAGCTATTAAGGGTGCTAATGAACTTGCCAAATTTTTGTACAACTGCTGAGGGCTTTCTCAGTAAAAGAAATGTAGTTCTCGAAGCTAGCGGTCCTTAGAGATGACACCCTCTGGAATGTATCTAACCTAATATACCTTGAATTCTTCTTTAAAAGAATAAGGCTGGATAGCCCTGAGACCAAAGAGAAAAAAATCAATAAAATGACTACTAATGATATTCTGCTATATTCATAGATTGGTGCCTAGCCCAATATTCATCAGAGAGGCTTCTTCTGGCAGCTGATTGGAGCAGATGCTGAGACCCACAGACAACAATTCAGCAGAGAGAGAAAGAGAACCTAAATTGGAGTTCTCCATTGGGACCCTCCTCTTGAGCTCAAGGGACCATGGGGTAAGGGGGTGGAAACAATTATAGGAGCTAGAGGGGTCAGGACACTAAAATATCACAGCCCACAGAATCAAATAAGCATGATTCTTAGAGACTCCAGAGACTGAAGCAGCAGTCATGGAGCCTGCATGGGTCTGCAAACACAATTTCTGGCCCGGTCTATTGAGAACTACCTGTAAATTTCCCTAGTCCTATTGTGTAGCAAATTCCCTAGTCTCACAGAGTTTGGCTATATTTGGGAACACATACTTTTAAGACAATTATATTGATCAGACAATAAGACAAAATTTATAGCATCTGACAGTTAATTAGAAATTATTAGGCACACAAAGAAGCAAGACAGTATGACTCCTAATGAGGAAAAATGAGCAACCAAACCAAATAAAACTAATAAACAGACTTAGACATGACACAGAGGTAAATGCAGATGTTATAAAACACACAACATCGATGAAATGACCAGGGATGGAGTGCATGCCTGTAATCTCACCCCATGGGATGCAGAGTCTAGAGGATACTGGGAATTCAATGTCAGCATGCCCTGTGCTAAAGATAAAGATCTGTGTGTTTACTTACCTAAACTGTCTCAAAAATAATTAAAAGGTATAGATAGATACATACATAGATACATAGATAATAAATATATTAGATAGATATATTAGATAGATAGATTATAGATAGATAGATAGATAGATAGATAGATAGATAGATAGATAACCAAATCTAGTATTTGGAAACAGTAAAAAGTGAGACCAACGATATGCTTAACATTGCAGAATAGGAAGAGATGATTGACCATAAAGACAGAAGTAGAAACTTTGGAAAATGGAACCCAGAGAAAAAAATGAACCCAGATGGGGAGAGGAGGATTGGGAGGGGTTAGGAAGTATCATTAGAAAATATATAAATAAAATATTGTAACCTTGATAAAATAAAACTTTGTTTATAAAATAAGGTATTCACTTCAAGGGCTGAAGTTTGCTGACTTCTATTGCAGATTAAAGCAGCAACCAACTCAAATGCTCCATCAGGAATGTTGAAGTAAGTCTACTTTGCCTCTTATACCAATAAAATGTATCTACTTCTTAGCACAAGTCTTCAGTTCACAGGTAGGTCCTTTGTGAATTATTTACTTAATGAATGACTGAACATTGAACAAACTTTTGCTGCATGAATGAGTGAAATACTGAATTCATATAGTTGAAAACATTCTCAGAAAACATCAACCTTTGAATTTCTTTCTCCTATAAAATAGCTCAAATCTGCTAACTTCTTTTCCCTCCAAGGGTATAGCCTGGTGTGAAATGTTTACATCCAGCTTAATGCTTTTATGGGACAAGAAAATAGTTTTCGGGCACATTCTGCAATCAATTTCTGGAAATGGAGAGGGAACTCATTCTCCATTTATCTTGAATGAGGTAAATGCCCTTCATTTGAAATTCATCAATGTTGTGAATGCCATTCCTGGGGAAAACACAGGTGCTGTTTTTCCATAAATTATTTGGGCCTCTGTGGAGCCCAAGCAAAACAGAAACGGCAGGGAGTTTATAAAATTGTTTTCTATATTTGAAAATGCCACCTAAATGGAAAATGAAATGGAGAAGCATCTGCCTGAGCACAAGCTTTTGTGGAGGAGGGAGGAGGAGCAGGAGGAGGGTGCAGACCCCAGAAGAATTTCATCTCAATTCAGGATCCTTCTTTTCCCATAGGAAAATTCTTTAGTGCTTGATGAAATAGAAAATGCCATATTGCAAACTCATAAAATACAAAAATCCTCACAAGGAAATGCACCCTGAAGATCAGCTATTGTCGTCCAAACCTCATTTTGTACTTGATTCTTCTGTCTCCTTGTGCCTGTATACCCTGGAGACAAAGTGCTTATTACAACTGAGTGTTTTCCTATGTATAAATACAAGTACATATCTGTGTATATATACATGGCTTTTTATGCTAATATTTATGGCAAGATCATATTCCCAGTTTTTAAAGCCATTTTCTCTTCTAAATATAAGAAATTCTTGACGTCAATAACTCCCAAGCAATCCCAGCTAGAAGGATGACATAGAAGGAAATAACACTGAGCAAACTCTGGAAGCCAGTACATTTGCTTTCTGAACTACACATTGCTGGACTGTGAAATTTTCTGAGATCCTGTTTCCCTATGAAAACGTAATTTTAAGATAGGGAAATCTCATCAAATGTTTTTATCCATTAGAATAATCAAAAGAGAATGTTCAAGTACAAGGCTTTAGACTGCATAGTCTGGTTTCAGATTCAGAGGATTGGATGGGACCTACGATTTGCATTTTTAATTAGTTCTACTTGATGTTGATGCTGAGGCTTGTTCACACACTACACAGTGAGACTCTTGGGAACTGGAAGATCCTAAAGGAGACTTAAGCCACACACTCAATCAGACCTGGGAAGCACTGAGGTTCCACCCATCTCTCCAAGCAGAGGTTTTGAAGCTGTGACCCTTCAATACAATTCCTAACATTGTGGTGATCCCCAACCAAAAAATTATTTTCACTGCTACCTCATAACTCTAATCTTGGTACTGTTATTAACTGTAATGTGAATATCTGCACTTTCTGATGGTCTTGGGTGACCTCTGAGAAACAGGCATTACCCAAAGGCATTGGGACCCACAGGTTGAGAATCACTGTCTTAAACCATCATAGTTTTACATTGCTTATATTTGCTCTGAAAAAGCAAAAGTACACTAACATGACTTCATTTGACTGAATGTTCATTTACCATTGTGATTTTTTTATTTTGCTTATCTTTAGAGTTGGAATCGTACCTATGAAGGGTATCATTACTATAGTGTAGAAGTTACATGGGTGTTTATCTTTTAGATGAATACTTGCTGTGCATCATGTAAAAGACATCTAAATTCATGCAGCAAGCATTTAGAATGATGTCGACTCATTTCAGGTCTATTCCTGAGCCAGCAACCCTGAGTTCGTTACTATATGGTTGTACTCAAGTCAGGAGATAGAAAACACACAGTAAGGCAAACAAAGTGCTTACACTAAGTAGTTGCTTAACTATAAAAGGAAAATTTCAATGATAGATTGGAAAAAGTGTGGGCTAAAGGACATCATGAGCAGGTACTGCCCTTAGGTCTGAGATACAGAATCTGAAGAAGGAGCTTCTATAAATGCTGAGACCAGACCTTAGAGAAGACATGCCAGAGACTCACTAAAGATCAGAGCAGCCTCTGTACTGCCGTGTCAGTGGAAGTCTCCAGAAACATATTCTGTGAAAGTTGCTAGAAGTCTGTCCTGTACTGTGCTGAACAAACCTATTCATCAGAAGATGTCTGAGTGGAGATGCTCTTATATAAACTTGTCTAACAGAAGAATAGCAACTTCTCAGGAGAAATTTGTGAGTTGCTGAGGAATGCTGAGAACTATATATTGTGTGCAAGTACTGGCTAAGCTGCACTTCATCCATGCCAAAAGGAAAATGGTTTTGCACTAGGAGCTAAGTACAAAGTAGGTTTTGCTCCCTGCAAGATCTTTCCAAGTCTATCCAGTAGACCAGACTCGTGTGTGTGTGTGTGTGTGTGTGTGTGTGTGTGTGGTTGCATTATCATTCTTGTGACTGCTACTACAAACCTTTATCACAGGAGTTTATAATATCTCCCTAGGCTAAAATCTTTGAAGAGACAGGCACTACTTTCATAAACACCAATTTTTTCAACCCAGAATTCACCAGTTCTGTAAAACTTTCAGTTGTGAAAGGCAAATGATGTAACCTTTGAAAAGATCCTAAATAAACATTTTCACATTCATAAAAGTTTGGCACTATGGTAAATACTGAAGATGAAATGGTCTCCTGCATCTCTGAATTCATAAATCAGACAATGAAGGATAGATGAAGAAGTGGGAGAAAAGAAGTTGATCAGTGCTACCTCTGCCTTACTAAAGTACACATCAGATATCAGGTATTCTAACAATGAATCAGTTTGGCATTAGTAAAGCATTGTTCAGGGCAAAAAAAAAAACCCACTAAATGCATAGAAAAGGCATTATCATCAAGTGGTAGAGCTTTGTGGAAGTGATTAGATCAAAGGGAATCAAAATTCAGAGTCCTCTCTCCCAGCCCAGCAAGGTATTAACCCATAAAAGAGCAAACATGCATTGTGATTATTTTATTTTTTATATGTGTGCACATTTGTATATGCAAATCAGTGTACATACGTATGTATGTCTTTGGTATGACAGTATTAGGTATGTTCCACTGTTTGTCAACCTTATTTTTCATATGGAGTCTCTCACTAAACCTGGAAATGCTATTTTGGCTACAACTGCTGGCCAGCATGCTCCAGGGATCTTTTTGCATGTGCTTTCTGTGCTGTGATTGCAGGAGTACCCTGCAATTTCAGGTTTATATGGACTTTCATCAGAACTTAGGTCTTTTTGCTTATAAATCAAGTATATTACCAACTGATGTATGTCTCTAACTCATTTATTTTGGTCTGTTTTCTTCTCTTTTATGTTTTTTTTATTTTATACATTATAATTAAAGTATAATTATGTCACTTCCCCCTCTCCTTCCTCCTTATATATTCTCTCCCAACTCTTTTCCCTCTAATCCTTCGATGTCCTTTCCGTTTTATTAGGAGAATTACTTGAGCTACAATACACAACTATTCTAAAAGAGATTTCCCATGCCTGGTCCTGAGAATTTTGTTATTCTTTGATTTTTTTCTAGTTTGATGGGTTTTTATTTTGTTTTTGTTTTGTATTATTTATTGGATATATTCTATATTTACATTTCATTTCCCAATTTCTGGTTGCCCATCCCCCAAAGGTCTCACATGCCCTTTTCCCACCCCCTGTTCCCCCATCCACCCCCTCCCACTTCCCTGTTCTGGTATTGCCCCACACTGATGCTTTGATCCTTTCCAGCACCACTGTCCACTCCTTCCTTATTGTCAGATATCATTTGATATGTGGATTGTGTCTTTGGTGTCCCAAGAGTCTAGGCTAATATCCACTTATCAGTGAGTGCATACCATGGGTATTCTTTTGAGACTGGGTTACCTCACTTAGTATGATGTTCTCCAGCTCCATCCATTTCTCTAAGAATTTCATGAATTCATTGTTTCTAATGGCTGAATAGTATTCCATTGTGTATATATACCACATTTTTTGTATCCATTCCTCCGTTGAGGGACATTTGGGTGCTGTCCAGCTTCTGGCTATTATAAATAAGGCTGCTATGAACATAGTGGAGCATGTATCCTTATTGCATGCTGGGGAGTCTTCTGGGTATATTCCCAGGAGGGATATGGCTGGATCCTCCGGAAGTATCATGTCCAGTTTTCTGAGGAACCGCCAGACTGATTTACAGAGTGGTTGTACCAGCTTGCAGTCCTACCAGCAGTGGAGGAGTGTTCCTCTTTCTCCACATCCTCGCCAACACCTGATGTCTCCTGAGTTTTTAATCTTAGCCATTCTGACTGGTGTGAGGTGAAATCTCAGGGTTGTTTTGATTTGTATTTCTCTAATGACTAATGATGTTGAACATTTTTTAAGATGTTTCTCAGCCATCCGAATTTCTTCAGGTGAAAAGTCTTTGTTTAGCTCTGTACCCCATTTTTGGATAGGGTTATTTGGTTTTCTGGGGTGTAACTTCTTGAGTTTGTTGTATACATTGGATATTAGCCCTCTGTCGGATGTGGGGTTGGTGAAGATCTTTTCCCAATTTGCTGGTTGCCGATTTGTCCTTTTGACAGTGTCTCTTGCCTTACAGAAACTTAGTAATTTTATGAGGTCCCATTTGTCTATTCTTGATCTAAGAGCATAAGCAATTGGTGTTCTGTTCAGGAATTTCCCCCCTGAGCCAATGTCCTCAAGGGTCTTCCCCAGTTTCTTTTCTATTACCTTTAGTGGGTTTAGTTTTATTTGGAGGTCCTTGATCCACTTGGAGTTGAGCTTAGTGCAAGGAGATAAGAGTGGATCAATTCTCATTCTTCTGCATGTTGACCTCTAGTTGAGCCAGCACCATCTGTTGAAAAGGCTATCTTTTTTTCCACTAGATGTTTTCAGCTCCTTTGTCGAAGATCAATTGGCCATAGATGTGTAGGTTCAATTCTGGGTCTTCGATCCTATTCCATTGATCCACCTCCCTGTCACTGTAACAATACCATGCAGATTTTACCACTACTGCTCTGTAGTATTGCTTGAGGTCCGGGATATTGATTCCCCCAGAAGTTCTTTTACTGTTGATGATAGTTTTAGCTATCTCAGGTTTTTTGTTATTCCAGATGAATTTGAGAATTCCTCTTTCTAACTCTGTGAAGAACTGAGTTGGAATTTTGATGTGGATTGTGTTGAATCTGTATATTGCTTTTGGCAAGATTGCCATTTTTACTATATTAATCCTGCCAACCCACGAGCATGAAAGATTTTTCCATTTTCTGAGGTCTTCTTCAATTTTCCTCTTCAGAGACCTGGAGTTTTTGTCATATAAATCTCTCACTTGTTTGGTTAGAGTCACACCAAGATACTTTATATTGTTTGTGGCTATTGTGAAGGGTGTCATTTCCCTAATTTCTTTCTCGGCCTGCTTATCCTTTGAGTATAGGAAGGCTACTGATTTGCTTGAGTTGATTTTATAACCAGCCACTTTGCTGAAGTTGTTTATCAGCTGTAGGAGTTCTCTGGTGGAGTTTTTTGGGTCACTTAAGTATACTATCATATCATCTGTTAATAGTGATAGTTTGACTTCTTCCTTTCCAATTTGTATCCCTTTGACTTCCTTATGTTGTCCAATTGCTTTAGCTAGTACCTCAAGTACTATATTGAAGAGATATGGTGAGAGAGGGCAGCCTTGTCTAGTCCCTGATTTTAGTGAAATTGCTTCAAGTTTCTCTCCATTTACTTTGATGTTCGCTATCGGTCTGCTGTAAATTGCTTTTACTATGTTTAGGTATGGGCCTCAAATTCCTGTTCTTTCCAAGACTTTTAGCATGAAAGGATGCTGAATTTTGTCAAATGCTTTTTCAGCATCCAGTGAGATAACCATGTGGTTTTTTATTTTGAGTGTGTTTATGTAGTGGATTACGTTGATGGATTTCTGTATATTGAACTATCCCTGCTTCCCTGGTATGAAGCCAACTTGATCATGGTGAATGATCCTTTTGATGTGTTCTTGGATTCGGTTGGCAAGAATTTTATTGAGTATTTTTGCATCGATGTTCATAAGGGAGATTGGTCTGAAGTTCTCTTTCTTAGTTGGGTCTTTGTGTAGTTTTGGTATCAGGGTAATTATGGCTTCGTAGAATGAGTTGGGTAGTGTTCCTTCTGTTTCTATTTCATGGAATAGTTTGAAGAGAATTGGTATTAGGTCTCCTTTGAAGGTCTGATAGAATTCTGCACAAAAACCATCTGGTCCTGTGCTTTTTTTTGGTTGGAAGACTTTCTATGACCTCTTGTATTTCTTTGGGGGTTATGGGACTGTTTAGGCAATCTATTTGATCCTGATTTAATTTTGGTATTTGGTATCTGTCTAGGAAATTGTCCATTTCCTAGAGATTCTCCAGTATTCTTGAGTATAGACTTTTGTAAGTAGGATCTCATGATTTTTTTAAATTTCCTCAGTTTCTGTTGTTATATCTCCCTTTTCATTTCTAATTTTGTTGATTTGAATACTGTCTCTGTTCCCTTTGGTAAGTCTGGCTAGGGGTGTGTTTCCTGTATGCAGCAATATGTAGGGTCCTGCTTCTGTATCCAGTCTGTTAGTCTATGCCTTTTTATTGGGGAATTGAGTCCATTGCTGTTAAGAGATATTAAGGAATAGTGATTATTTCTTCCTGTCATTTTGATGTTCTTTTTGTTTTTGAGTGGTTATCTTCTTTTGAGTTTGATGGGAGAAGGTTACTATTTTGCTTTTTCTAGGGTGCAGACTCCCTTCTTGCATTGGAGTTTTCCTCCTATCATCCTTTGTAGAGCTGGGTTAGTGGAAAGATATTGTGTAAATTTGGTCTTGTCATGGAATATTTTGATTTCTCCATCTATGTTGATTGAGAGTATTGCTAGGTATAGTAGTCTGGGCTAACAATTGTGTTCTCTTAGAGTCTGCATGAAATCTGCCCAGGATCTTCTAGATTTCATGGTTTCTGGAGAGAAGTCTGGTATTATGCTGATAGGTCTTCCTTTATATGTTACTTGGCCTTTTTTTCTTACTGCCTTTAATATTATTTCTTTGTTTAGTACATTGGGGTTTTGATTATTATTATGTGACGGGAGGTATTTCTGTTCAGGTCCAGTCTGTTTGGAGTTCTGTAAGCTTCCTGTATATTCATGGGCATTTCTCTCTCTTTAAGTTAGGGAAGTTTTCTTCCATAATTTTATTGAAGATATTTGCTGGCCTTTTAAATTGTAGTTCTTCACTCTCATCTATCCCTATAATCTTTAGGTTTGGTCTTCTCCTTGTGTCCTATATTTCCTGGATGTTTTGGGTTACATGCCTTTTGCATTTTGTATTTTCTTTGACTGTGGAGTCAATGGTTACTATGGTATTTTCAGCATCTGAGATTATTACCTCTATCTCTTGTATTCTGTTGTTGATATTTGCATCTACGACCCCCTGATTTCTTCCCAAGGTTTTCTATCTCCAAAGTTGTCTCCCTTTGTGATTTCTTAGCTGTTTCTACCTCTGTGTTCAGATCTTGGATGGTTTTGCTCAGTTCCTTCACTTGTTTGTGTTTTCTTGCAATTCTTTAATAGATTTTATGTGCTTCCTCTTTCATGACTACTGCCTGTTGACTCAATTTCTCCTGCATTTCTTTAAGTGATTTTTTTCATTTCGCCCTTATTGGCTTGTGTCTGTTGATCCATATTCTCCTGGAATTCTTTAAGTGATTTTTGTGTTTGCATTGTCAGGGCTTCTACCCTATTCATGTTCCCCTGCATTTCTTTAAGAGATTTGTTTATGTCTTTTTTGTGTTCCTCTAGCAGCATCATGACCAGTGCTTTTATATCCAACTCTTGTTTTTATGGTGTGTTGGGGTATCCAAGACTTGCTGTGGTTGGCAAATTGGATTCAGATGCTGCCATATTGCCTTGATTTCTGTTAGTAATGTTCCTATGTTTGCCTTTTGCCATCTGTTTATCTTTAGTTGGTCTTATTGTTACTGGTTGGAGTTTCAAGCTCCTATGAGTCTGGCCTTTGGTGCTGCTGTCGTAGAGGGAGTCCGTGCTCCTGAGGTGGAGACAGGGAGGTTTCTGCTACTGGGCTCCGAATTACCTCCTCAGCTCTGCTGGGCTGGACCCAAGTCTTCCCCAGGTTTGCTGCTGGATCTGCAATTGGCCTCCTGTGGTCTCCTCCTGTCCTGTCTAGTTACCATCTCTTAAGAATCAGATCTTTTTTTTCCCCACCGATCTGGGCTCATCTGTTAGAGCTTTATGGTGCCCTGGGCTCCTCTGTTGGTTTTCTATGGTGACCTGTTCAGGCCACCAGCTCCAAGATGGTGGCAGGTCTCAGGGTTCTGTCTAACCATGAGATTCCCTGCAGGACCGGAGGATCCCTGGTTGGACTGCTGGAACCTAGATAGTGGCACTCTCAGACCACAGGTCTCTGTCTGGTTAGCTGTCTGTGGTGTCCTGAGGCAAGATGTTGGCCTCTGGCTGTACTCCAGGCACAGACCCATGAGCAGGTTGTTGTACACGTTGGTTGGTGCAGAGACTGCCTGCCAAACTGATCTGGCTCTGGGTGCAGGCAAGAACATGACAGGGTAGTCGATGCTAGGCTAGGTCTCTGTTCATGCACCTGACCCCAGCCACCAGTTGTCCACAGTGACCTGAGGCAAGATGGCGGCCTCACTGCAAGCACAGAGAGCTGGACCCCAGCGGTCAGCAACAGCTGCGCTGAGCTGTAGGTGCCCAGATCTCCCGCCGATCTCCTCTGGCTTTGTGCACAGGCAAGAGCCTGATGGGGAGTCTATGCTAGGCTAGGTCTTAGTCCACGCCCCTGACCCCAGCCGCCAGCAGCCCTCATTGACCCAAGGCAAGATGGCGGCCTCACTGCAAGCACAGTGAACTGGTCCCCAGCAGTCAGCCACAGCCACCGAGCTGTAGGTTCACAGACCTCCCACCGAGCTCCTCTGGCTCTGGGCGCAGGCAAGAGCCTGACGGGGTAGTCTATGCTAGGCTAGGTCTCTGTCCATGTACCTGACCCCAGCCGCCAGCATTCCACGGTGTCCCGAGGCAAGATGGTGGCCTTGCTGCAAGCCCGGCGAGCTGGTGCCCAGTGGACAGCAACAGTCGCCAAGCTGTAGGTGCACAGACCTCCTCCCACCAACCTCCTCTGGCTCTGGGCACAGGCAAGAGCCTGACAGGGTAATCGATGCTGGGCTAGGTCTTAGTCCACGCACCTGACCCCAGACACCAGCAGCCCGCCATGACCCGAGGGAAGATGGCAGTCTCTATTCTTTGATTCTTGTGGGGAGCATTGTCAATCCTGGTGCTGTGTGTGTATGTGTTTGTGTGTGTGTGTGTGTGTGTGTGTGTGTGTGTGTGTGATATAAGCTTATATTTATTGTATATGATTATTTTAGGTAAACAAAATAAGAAGATTCTATGCAGCCTTATCAAACAACCTTGGTGTTATCTTGACCTTTTTCCCTTCTCCTGTAGTGACTTCTCTCCCTGTACCCTAATTAAGACCTGCCTCCTTGTTTGTTTGTTCTCTCCTTCTTATCACCTGGATCCTGCTATAGCTATCCCCTTTCAATCCACTTGTCCATTTCATGGTCTCTTGTGGTTTCTGTGACTGTGCCAGTCTATGTACTCAGATCTGAGGAACTGCAGGTAGAAACTTCAGTTGAGAGAGAACATCCACTATTGTGTCTTTCTGAATCTGGGTTACTTCATTGAATATGATCTTTTCCAGTTCCAAGTATTTACCATTGAATTTCATGACTTCGTTTTCATTTATAGCTGCCTAGTATCCCTTAGTATATGTGTGTAGCACACTTGGGGGAAACCTTGGTGGTTTCCATTTCCTGGCTTTTTTAAAGAGAAAAGCAAGGGACGTGGCTGAGGAGTTGTGGGGGTAGAATCTTGAGTCCTTTGACAATATGCCAAGGTGTTAGTATTGCTGGGTCCTATGGTAGGTTTATCTTTAAATTTTGAGGATTCTCCATGTTGATTTCCAGAGTAGCCTTAACAATTTGCATTCTCACCCACAGTGAATGTGAGTTTTCCCCTCCCCCAAATCTTGCCAGCATTTCTCACTTGTATTAATACTAGTAGTTCTGACTGGGGTAAGATGAAATCACAAAGTTGTTTTAATTTGCATTTTTCTATTTGCTAAGGGTTTTGAAGGCTTGGGGGGGATTTTTAGCCATTTTTATTTCTTCTATTGAGAACACTGTTTAGCTTTCTCAATACGCACCACCACCTGCTACTTTTACTAAACTGAGTCATTGATTTCCTTGAGTACTTGGTTTTTTTTCCTGACTTCTTTGTATAGTCTAGACACTAAACCCCTGAAAGATATATAGCTGGCGATGCATAGCTCCATCCTCTGAGCTTCTACATTCACTGGATTGTTTCCTTTATCTATCACTAAGCACAGAAACTAGTTCCAAGCAGATTAAAGAATTCAATTTGGAACCTGAAATATTA
The DNA here is from genome assembly GCA_964023405.1 of Apodemus agrarius. Lineage (NCBI taxonomy): Eukaryota > Metazoa > Chordata > Mammalia > Rodentia > Muridae > Apodemus > Apodemus agrarius. Next base: position 65,486,971 of record OZ030016.1, read on the forward strand.
AACCTGCTAGGAGAAAACATGGGTAGGACCCTAGAAGATTTAGGTGTAGGAAAAGACTTTCTGAGTAGGACTCCATCTGCTTGGGAAGCAAGGCCAACAATGGACAAGTAGGACCTTATACACTAAACAGCTCTGCACACCTAAAGAAACAGGCAAACCAGTGACAGAAAAAAATCAAACAAGGGGAGAAAATCTTGGACTCATCTGTTCTAGTCTCAGTCTTGATGCTTATAGTAATTTGAAAGCTACCTGGTTCTGAGAGTTTGGCAACTATTTGTTCAATGATTAGACAAAACTGGAAAGCTTGACAATTACCATTGTCTTCACAGGTGCTTGTATAAGATTGTCTGTGAATATACAGGAAAACAAAAGGAGCTATACATAAATATGGTATAAGAACTTTATAGGTGGATTTAGAGAACTCTAACACATCAATCTGGTCTCTGGAAGACATTCTCCATTAAATTACTCATTGAAGGTAGGAAATAAAAAATATGAAAGTAAGGGTAATGCTGATCTTTTTGTAGCTCTTGCTTGACTTTAGCTTTAGAGTTATAGGCTGTTGAAGCTGAAGGATCCTGTGGAAGGACAACGTGATTTACAGGAGAATAACATCTATTTTCCACTAATGGTGTTCTCCCACTAAAACCAAGGGCAGCTGTTTAACTTAAATTTCACAAACTGTAGTCTGTATGTTGGAGGTTGATAGGGAAACATATTAAATGCCCCAATTCTAATCATGTACAAAGGGACTTCAGGCCTCACAATATCAGTAATAACATAGACTACTTCCTTGCACCGCTACCAAATCAGATGATGAATACATACAACCTTTCACTAAATAAATATATTCAATTAATACCAGAATGTGCTGGATAGTGTCTAAAGCACTAGCGACTTGAAGGACACAAGACTTTGAAGGATTGAGCCTTTGGAGAGGGCAACTCATAAAAGATAAGTGTTAATAAAAATAGCACAGAGATTGTGCACAGCCAAATAGGAAGGGAGTTGACTAAAGGAATCATCGAAATCCGACTGTGATGTACAAATATTACTTTCCACACTTTAATGAAAGAATGTTTGGAAAAAAGAATCATGTGCATTTAAAAATGATTTATCTAAAATGTGATGTATGTTAACAATGATAGCAGTAGAAAATGCTTTCATAGCATGAGAAGATGCAAGCAGTTGTTACTTTTTATACCTGCCTTTCGTTTGATCTCTCTAATGACCCTACAGAGAAAGCTCTTTTACTGTGTGCATTTTACAGATAAAGTAAGTTGGTTAAATCTTTCCTGAAGGAAAGTTAAGACAAGGTAATGTGTTCAGTTTATTACTGAAAACACTACAAGGGAATAGAAAGAGGAATTCAGGAAAGGCCCGGAGGCCTTCCAGGCTATGGTTAGCCAAAAATCAAAAAGAAAGTGAGGAAGAGCCTTGAGCACACAGGCACAGGGGAAAATTTCCTGAACAGAACACCAATAGCTTATGCTCTAAGATTAAGAATTGACAAATGGGACCTCATAAAATTGCAAAGCTTCTGTAAGGCAAAGGACACTGTCAATAGGACAAAACAGCAACCAACACATTGGGAAAAGATCTTTACCAATCCTACATTTGACAGAGGGCTAATATCCAATATATACAAAGAACACAAGAAGTTAGACTCCAGAGAACCAAATAACCCTATTAAAAAATGGAGTCCAGAACTAAACAAAGAATTTTCAACTGAGGAATGCTGAATGGCTGAGAAACACCGAAAGAAATGTTTAACATCCTTAATCATCAGGGAAATGTAATTCAAAACAACCCTGAGATTCTACCTCACATCAGTCAGAATAGCTAAGACCAAAAACTTGGGTGACAGCAGATGCTGGCAAGGATGTGGAGAAAGAGGGACACTCCTCCATTGCTGGTGGGATTGCAAATTGGTATAACCACTCTGCAAATCAGTTTGGCGGTTCCTCAGAAAATTGGACATATTACTGCCTGTGGACCCAGTTATACCACTCCTGGGCATATATCCAGAAGGTGTTCCAAACATGTAATAAGGACACATGCTCCACTATGTTCGTAGCGACCTTATTTATAATAGCCAGAAGCTGGAAAGAACCCAGATGTCCCTCAATGGAGGAATGGATACAGAAAATGTGGTATATTTATACAATGTAATACTACTCTGCAATAAAAAACAATGAATTCATGAAATTTGTGGGCAAATGGTTGGAACTGGAAAATATCATCCTAAGTGAGGTAACCCATTCACAGAAGAATACACATGAAATGCAATCACTGATAAGTGGATATTAATCAGTCTAGAAGCTCTGAATACTCAAGGCACAATTAGCATATTAAACAGTTTCCAAGAAGAAGGAAGGAGAAGGCCCTGGTCCTAAAAAGGCTTGATCCAATATTGTAGGGGAGTACCAAGACAGAGAAAGAGGAAGGGGGTCATTGGGGAATGAGTAGAGGGAAGAGGACTTATGGGACATATGGTAGGGGGGAACTGGGAAAGGGAAAAACATTTGGAATATAAACAAAGAATATAGACAATTAAAATTAATAATAATAATAATAATAAAAAGAAATACATGTGTGCATACTGTTCATAAGATTCCCCAGCATGCAATAAGGATACATGCTCCACTATGTTCATAGCAGCCTTATTTTTAATAGCCAGAAGCTGGAAAGAACCCAGATGTCCCTCAACAAAGGAATGGATACAGAAAATGTGGTACATTTACACAATGGAGTACTACTCAGCTGTTAAAAACAATAAATTCATGAAATTCTTAGGCAAATGGATGGAACTAGAAAATATCACCCTGAGTGAGGTAACCCAATCACAAAAGAACACACATGGTATGCACTCACTGATAAGCAGGTATTATTTCAGAAGCTTGGGATACCCAAGATACAATTCACAGACCACACGAAGCTCAAGAAAAAGGAAGACTGATGTATGGATACTTCAGTTCTTCTTAGAGGGGGGATCAAAAGACCCATGGCAGGAGACACAAAGTGTGGAGCAGAGACTGAAGGAAAGATCCTCCAGAGACTGCCCCACCTGGAGTTCCATCCCACATACAAACCCAGACACTATTGTGTATGCCAAGAAGTGCTTGCTGACAGGACCTTGATATAGCTGCCTCCTATGTGGCTCTGCCAGTGTCTAACAAATAGAGAGTTCAATGCTCTCAGTCAACCAATGGACAGAGCATTGGGTCCCCAATGGAAGAGCTAAAGAAAGGACCCAAGGAGCTGAAGGGGTTTGTAGCCCCATAAGAGAAACAACCATATGAACCACCCAGTACCCCAGAGCTCCCAGGGACTAAAGCACCAACCAAAAACTACACATGGAGGGACCCATGGCTCCAGCCACATATGTAGCAGAGGATGGCCTTGTGGGACATCAATTGGAGGAGAGTCCCTTGGTCCTGTGAAGGCTCGATACCTGGGCATAGGGGAATGCCAAGACAGGGAAACAGGAGTGGGTAGGTTGGTGATCAGGGGAAGGAGGATGGTTTAGGGGGGTTTTCGGAGGAGAAAGGAGGAAAGGGAATAGCATTTGAAATGTAAATAAAGAAAATAATAAAAAATGTTTAGAAAAAAAGAAAAAAAAGAGTGAAGACCCTTGGGTGGGAGATTTTTATCTGTGAAATCCAATCTGTCAAAATTGCGTAAGGCCAATTGGAGTCTGACTAGAATCAGGTCTGAGCTGAGTCCACTGATGCCCCTATAATGATACTGGATTAATTTTCCTGCTCTTTTCCATCCTTTGGTTAAGATGCTTACATGAACATGGAGTGGGGAGGGGGGAATACTTCACAGTCTGCTAGGACTGTTCACCAGTCCTTCAAAAGTCTGAGAGGAGTGTAACCTCAACCACCACCACTTAGTGAAAATACTAAGGAGCTGCAGAATGACCCACCAAGTTCACAGACATAAGCAACAGAATACTAGAAACGTTGGTAGCAAAGATATGCTTAGCAAAACTTAAAACAGAAATACTCATCTGGTAACTAAGTAATAAATGAAATAACACAGTGAAGAGAAAATGAATTTGGACAGCACAGGAGGACTCTGATGCAATCATCCCCAAAGCAAACTTCAAAAATCTAAATGGAAGAGAGTAGCAGCTGAGAGTGGGAAGATTTAGTCAGTGAAATCAACAGGGCTCAGTGACTGACAGGATGTAAAATAGAGGGAAGACTGGAAAACATCCTGAGTGTTTCTCGTTCAGCTGCTGAGACTATTTGCAGCAAATGAGAGCATAAGAGTGGCTTGGAGAAACAACGCAAGCTTCCCTTTGCTCGCGTATCTGAGGCTTTGCCAAGCTTCCTGTAATGCTATCAAGAAACATAAGGCTTATTTTTGCTTTTTGCTCAGTTCCTATAACTCACCACCACTATAAGAAATACCACCGGATGGTATGTATGCTTCTAAGTAGAGGTATTTTATTGACATGGAGATAGACAGTAGGGCTAGCTAGTTTTTTATATAGCTTATGAATGACAGCTACCTGGCTTTTCCTCCTCTATGAAGCACTTTCTTTAGCTGTGAGGGGTAGACATTAAAGATATACGAACATAGTAAGCTTTAAACAATGGGGAAAAGAATAAATTACATTGCATGAAGCCACAACAAGTTATCATGCATGGCATGAACATATACAATCTCTTTACTGTACTTCCAAATTAGATCCACGTGTACAGCCATAAATCCATCTTGCAGATATGGATGCAAAACCTGGTCCCTCTCCATGAATTTTTCCAATGTCATGAAGACTTTGGGTCAAGTACCAAGAAATGCCAGTTTTCTATGTTCTATATTTACTTGGTTTCTGAATTCTAACTTGGAGAAATTATAGTTATGTCTGAGGAGAATTTAGTGACAAGAGATACAAACGAGTACTGACTGACATATATGTATGTTAAATATACAGTCTATAAATGAGAAATTACTTTCATCTTTATGTACAACACCACAAAACAGAAAAACATCAGTGTCCCAATGTGGAATATTAATGATGATGATGATGATTGACAGCTGATTACAATTGATTTGGTAATACTGCAATTCACCAGAAAGTTGCTTGACTTATAACTTCTGTTGATATAACGACTTGATAAACTAGTTCTTGGCTTCCGTCGCAGGCTTCAAAACTAGGCCTTGTGAAAACCATGAATACAATTCAAAATTGCTTGTCAGGGGTGATATTCCATTTTCCCAGGAAGCACATTTTTATGTTTGTTTACAATAAGCATAAAGGATTTTGGAAGCTAAGAAGATGAGTCAGTGGGTCTAGTGCTTGAGGCAAGGGCATGAGCACCTGAGTTAGGATCCCTAGGAATCTTGTGAAAGAGTAAGGTCATGCATATGTGAACACAGCACTGGAGAACAGAGATAGGAGAATGCCTGGGACTCACCAGCCATCAAGTCTACTTAATCATAAAGGTCAAGGATGCATGAGATGCTGTGAGTCAAATAAAATAAAATAAATAGTGACCGAAGACCCCAGTGCTGGCTTCTGTTGTCCACATCTTTGTGCACAGGCAAGTATGCCTAAACACACATGGATACATCAAACACACACACACACACACACACACACACACACACACACACACAGACAGACAGACACACGTGTGTGTGCATGTGTGTGTGTGTGTGTGTGCTTGTACACTCACTAGCACATGCATATGCACACATGTAGGCATTACCATACACACAGAGACAGAAATCAAAACAGATGGGAAACAGAAAGGAAATCAGCAAACCAGTGAGAAATATACAATAGGAAACAAAGTCATGGAATTTAAACCTAGTTGCAAAAGTTCTCTCCTCAAGGGAAAAAAAATTCCTATACCGAAGAATTTATATTAGCAGATATTCTGAAGACCAGTCAGATGTATCAGAGTGATGGAGAGACAGTTAAACCACTATATGCCATTGCTGTAGAGAATCCTGGATGATTAGAGGTATGATGAAGTGTGATGGTTTGTATATGTTTGGTCCTGGGAGTGGTACTATTAGAAGGTGTGGCCCTGCTGGAGTAGGTGTGTCACTGTAAGAGTGGGCAATAAGACCCTACTCCTAGCTGCCTGGAAGGGAGCCTTCTACTAGCAGCTTTCAGATGAAGATGTAGAACTCTCAGCTCCTCCTGCACCATATCTGCCTGGATGCCGCCATGTTTCTGCCTTGATGACAATGGACTGAACCATTGAGCCTTTAAGCCAGCCCCAATTAAATGTTGTCTTTTATAGAACTTGCATTGGTCATGGTGTCTGTTCACAGCAGCAAAACCCTAACTACGACAGGGAGGAAGGCAGATCAGTGATGGAAATAGGTGAAGAGGAAAGTTTCAGTGAAAAAAAGTTTAAAGCAAATATAGCAAGCTAACTGCCTCAGCTGCAGTGAAGGCCCTTGTACACAGCAGGACTATTTAGAATTACATGTTCAATTATGGGGCAAGATGTAATTTCTTTGTACCATGTATCTGCCAATGCTTCCAAATCTCTTATAAAATTCTCCTGTATATTAATGCCTTCTGTCAGCGGTGTTTTGGAGACAGAAGCGATGAGGCATACTAGAAAGGGATGCGGATAGTTTTGAGAGGACATGTACCCCCAGGCTAACTGAATCCCACTGGACCCCCTTTCTCTGCTCTAGCAAAGCTGAGATATCCCCTTTATTTTATATCATATTCTCCACTGCATCCTCATTTGCCTTATACTTTTTCTATAACCAGTGCACCTAGACTCTGAAATGGAGTATTTGTATTAGCTTTGGGATCTCTATTATGGCCTCACCTCCCCCCAAACACACATGGTTTCATAGAGTTTTGTCACTTGTAACATTCTGGATTTAATGTCGGAATCAAACTTCACCCCTTCATATGGTCATTTTTTTCTTCTGAATATAAGAACACTTAACATGAGGTCAGCATTCAGTGAGTCTGTGTCATTGACTGTTGGTTTGTAGAGCAGATTGGGAAGAGCTTAATCATCTTGATATACTGTCACTCTCTGCCCATTGGTGAGAACCTCTATTTTTTTACTGTCTAGCCCCATTGCATTTTAATTGTATGAATTTGGCTGTTTCCATTCCTCATGTAAATAGCTTATGCAGTATTTGTCTTCATGAGACTGCCTTATTTGACATACATCATGTCCTAAGAGTTAATCCATATGTCATATGTACCATGAGTGGCATAATTGTGTTCATTTGAAGAGCTAAAGTATGTGTGTGTGTGTGTGTGTGTGTGTGTGTGTGTGTGCGTGTGCGTGTGCATGTGCATGTGCTTGTATGTATGCGTGTGTTCTTTATCTAACCATCTACTGATGGACACTTGGGTTACTTCAACATCATCGCATCATCACTATGAACAAAGCAGTGCAAACACCACTATGAGGTTTTGTTTTTAATCATTTTAGACTTATTTAAGAAGAAAGGTTTCTGTAAAACATGCTAACTCTAATTATTGTGGAATACCATTCCATTAACTATAGATTCCCACTATGTTCAAAGGTCTCAAGTTCTCCTGATAATGGTCACCACCTTTTTGTAACAACAGCTAAGCCTATCACTGTGGATTAGACTTATTTTTCCCTCAAGATTCATAATTTGAAACATTTTTTTATGTCATGTAATCTCACCATGTTGGAGGTAGATGTAGGAAGATTTAGAGTTCAAATCCAGATTTTACCTACACATCCAGTTGAAGTCTAGGCTGCACTATAAGAGATACTGTCCTACAAACAAAGCAAAAAAGATAAAATGTTTTCATATATCCATGAAGCCTTTTAGGAGAAATGTCTATCCAAGTCTTCAGTTCTTTTTAACTTGCTCAGGTTAACATTGTCCTTGCATCCTACTGCCTTTCCTCCTGAGAAGTTAGGATTGCAGGTCTGCATGCCCCGGCCAAGCAGCCCTATAGTAAAACTGGCTTATGCTAGGCTCCTGATTGGCAGGAGTGTGGTCCTCGGGGGTTAGGCCCTTTATCAAGCACCTGGCTAACATGCATCCTTCTCAAACATACTGATTACTGCTATGGTTGAGTATGTACTTTGAGGGTTCCTCAGTCCCTGGAGTCATAAGGGTGGGGAAAATGTTAAGTGATTTAAGAGCTAGGATTTAGTGGAGAGTCCCTAAGTAACAGAGGAGCAGTCATAGACAGGGGTTAAATAAGTTTTATGTGACTCCTGAGCAATTTCAAGAGGAGGTGGCTAAAAATGAAAGCCCAGCTCATGAGTCACACCCTGTCAGTTTTGTGATGTGACCTCAGTGGCACATATACTTTCACCATTGTGCTGTCAGATCCTTACCAGATGCCAGGTCGGCGAGGCTTCCAATCGGGGACTCTCAGCCTTCCTTTATAGAGGTATATATTTTTCTCTTTTATTAAAAAAATATTTCAACAAATATATGTTATTTTTATACTTTTATGTCTCTTACACTCCTTTGTGATGATTTTTCCATTACTTTATTTACTGTCTCCCTCCCTGAGTACCCCCTCACACAGTCTTACCCCTATTCTTCCCTCCTCTGGTACTCTTGTGAAAGGAGGATTGAGGGTCCCAAAGGGGATAGGAACTCCACAGGAAGACCAACAGAGTCAACTAACCTGTACCATTGCAGGCTCTCAGGAACTGAACTACCAACCAAAGAGCATATATAGGTTGGACCTAACCCCTCCCCACCAGAACATATGTAGTGGTTATGTGGGTTTCAGTCCAACTGGAATAGGGTTATCCCTAAAGCGTTTCCTATCCATTCATCCTTTCCCCTAACTGGGCTGCCTTGTCTGGTCTCCTTGGGAGAGGATGCACCTAGCCCTGTAGAGACTTGATGTGCCAGGATGGAGAGATACTAAGGAGGGGCCTCCACCTTCACAGAGAAGGGAAGCAGGGAGAGGGGGCAGAGACTTTGTAAGTGGGGACTGAATGGGAGCAATGATCAGGACATAAAGTTAACAAATTAATTCATGGGAGAAAAGGAAAAATTATAAAGCTATCTTGACTCATGTATTTTATTATAGTACTGCAAACTCAGCCAATATATTTACCTTCTAATGTTGTCTCAGTCATTTTTGTTTTTATTATTTGTGCATTTGGTGAGATATTCATGAATTTATTGTCAAACTCAAGGTTAGAATGGTTCTCCCTGTGCTTTTTTTGTTCAGGAATTTTATACTGTGTGTTTCTATGCTTAAAAGTATAATATTTTCAGTTGTTTTTGTCTGTGGTATAAAGGTAGGTTTAAATGTCATTCTTTTTGTGAGGGTATATACAGCTTTCTTTCTCAGTATCTTCTGTTGAATAAACTATGCTTCCCACTCTGAGTTCTTGGTACATTTACAGAAGGCTAGTGCACTTTGCATGTTTGAATTTATTTTTGACACAATATTCTGATTCATCAGTCTATTTCTCTGCTTGGGATTGCTTATAAAAAATATACTCTGTGTGGAGTAGAGGAGAAGGTCAAAGACATACATCAGTCACAACTCCTGTCTGCGTTCTGCTCTCTGTAGCTAGACTATCCCAGAAACATTAGACCTTCAAGGTTGATGAGGCAGAAGTCAATATTCTACGTACCTAAGATCCTGATTATACAAACAAATCACATCTCCCTTTGGTGAAGCTGTGTGGGGGACATTTCCCCCTAGTGTCATGTTGAGGGTTTGGAGGCAGAGGTCCTAGGAAAAATAATTGAGTGGGAACCAGGAACCACTCAATTAGGATCTGAGTCATCACAAGAATTTGCCCATGAGTTCTTGCCCAGTTGGTGTCTTGGGAATGAGTAGAAGAGCCAATGACTCCATATCTACGTGGTACTGCTATCAATCTCACAGGGATTCTTTATTGACACTTCTACATCCAAGTGCTCTGATAGAAGCCCCATTATTTTATTTTCTGTAGACATATATTCCCACTTCATATTATTCACTCTATGTGCATATTGACTGCCTTCTGTAGTTATTCCATAAACTATAACACCCATGAGATAAAGCACCTTAAGTGTTTATTCCAAATTAAAAAAAAATCCTATATCACTTTTTAATTTTGGGGTGGCCATTGTGATGGCATTGAGGTTAGACACATTTCTGAGTCTCTCTACAAAGGTGTTTCAAGAGAAGATTGGTATGTGAGAGAATGACTGAGGAGAAAGAGATCTACCCTGAAGGAAGGTGCAGAACTATGAGATAGGCCAAGGTACTGCAGCTAGACAAGAGGAGCCTTGCTCTCAGCTCGACTGGCTTCTTATCCTCCATGAGGCAAGCCACATGAGTTCACTGCATGTTCTCTGCACAGTGCTCTTCTTTGCCATGTATAAGCCTGGGAGCAAATGGGATAAAACGTCTGAACTATGAACCAACATAAGACATACCTCCTTTAATGGTGATTTTCTGAGGTATTTTATCACAGAAACATAAGCTGATTAACGCAAGATATATTTAAACCATGTAACTACAACACAATCTTCCTCATGTGTCTGAAACACTGAATGATGCTCCAGATAATTTCATGAACTCATGAAATTTTACATTTTAAAGAAATCTTAGATTCTAGATTTTAAATTTTTATGAGTGGGGTCTGGAGAGTTAAGGGCACTTGCTGTTCTTGAAGAAGACCTGGACTGAGTTACTAACTCACACATGACTGCTCACAATGATCTGTAACTTGAGCACCAGGCAATCTGACATAATCTTCCAGTCTCCATAGGTATAAGCACAAACATTCATTGCACATAAACATACTTTTAAAAAGTAAGGCTTTGAAAATGTTTCATGAATACTTGAAGACATCTTAAAATTGTGAATGTAAATTCAACCCTTCAGTTTTGAGCCCAAGTCTTGTTCTAGGGATATGTGTATCACAAATATCTGTAAATGTAACTAGGCACATACATGTGTGTGATAAAATACAATGGAAATATGAAAAGTGCCATTGTTTATCAAAGGTCATGACACTAAGAAACAAGAGGCCATTGGGACCCAGTTATCTTTAATGAGTAGACACTTTGAGAGTACACTGTTCTATTTTCTTGTTGGTAAACTAAACAAGTGCATGTACATATAACCTGTCCCCTGTGTGATGGGTCTTAAAATTTACAGAGTTAACTTAGCTCTGAATCCAGGAGCAATGTGTAATTCTCCTTTGCTTTATTATTTTACATTTTATTCATTTTAGTTGTAATTTTAAACTTTGTCCTTCCTTTTCCTCTTCAGAGATTACTGATTCTTCATAGTCCAAAGTGGTAACTGTGGTTGTATACAGGTATTACACATGAAAAAACAACAGCTTGTTTCTTCTGTCTTCTGAACCAAAGTTATCACTCATCTATTACCCTCCAGTGAGTATAAGTGAGTTATCTTCCACTGACTTTGCCCCAAATGAAACTTCTCTTAATATTAATAAACTGAGATTTCCAAATTATGAATGAGGATGGTTTAATATTTTGCCTTACAATATATAATTAAAAATAATGATGCCAGTTATTTAATATAAAGGATACAATCCTAAATTTTTAGCCTCACATGTACATTGGAGGGAAACTAAACCAATTATATATAATATTGCACTTGCTCTCACCTTGATTTCTGTCTGGAACTCCAGCCCACAGCATGCCACCACTTACATTTAGAGTGAGTCTTTCCTAGTCAGTTAAATCCCTATGAATCGTCTTCAAAGGCATGCCCAAAAGTTAACCTCCAGGTCCCATCACGGTGACAAGCATGATTGATCATTGTAAGTCTACCCTGCCTCAATGTGATAATTGATCATATCATCTTAAATTATAATATTCCATTTATGTACCAATGGAGAGACAATTCAATGTACAAAACGATAAGATAAAGAGGAAGTTTCAGAGAGATGCCTTGGCCCAGAGGACACAGCAGCTGCAATATTCCAGGTAAAACTTCAAAGGCTAAGTATCCCAGACCACAGCGCAGCTTCCAAAAGTCTGTTTTAAAAGCATTGAAATTGGACTGAAGCTTAAGGATGTCCTTGACAACACTTCATGAACAGTGAATTGCACATCTAGAAATAAATTAAAGGAGATGCAGGAAGATACTAAAGGGGAAAGAGGATGAAAGACAAATGGAGAGAAGAAAAAGTAGAAAAGTAAGATAATCCAGGGAAAACAAGAAGGAATAAATGAAAGAAGAAAATAATAGTAGAAAGGAGAAAACCTAGTTAGAACATCAAGTTGGTTGTGATGGCAACTTTCCTGGGTGAACATGTCTTATTTAATTACTACTATACATGCAAATAAATTTTCAACAGAGAGTCAGATGAAGGTAGTTAACAATGACAATTTATTACGTAGCTTATTTTTCTTAATGTATATTCTAAATATACAATAACATATTTGGATATGCTATTCTGCATTGTCATTTTGACAGTTTCCCTAATGTTTATGCCTATAATTAGTATAATGGGTATGATATTAAAGCCTATAATATAATCCTCTGAACGGTCTTACAGAAACTTTATTAATTAATATCACACTGGTAGGCACTGAGGTAGTTTCTTATCTGCTGCAGCTGTGTGTGTATGTTGGGGATGTGGATTTCAAACACTTGATATATTTGCTGACTCTTGATTTCTCTGCATCCAAAGAGAGAAGCTTTGTGATTTGACTGAGCATGTCTGATGAGTTCCACAGGTGAGACAGCACTGTACATTTTCAAGACTGAAATGCTTGTATACTCTCTATATAGCCTCATCTCAAGATTACAGTAGTAAACCTCAATCTCTGCTATCCTTTTGTGTTAAGAACAGCATGTCTTCACAGATATGTATATTTATAACATTAGGCAGATAGATTTGAATTCTAATTTCTAATCCATAATATACCATTGTAATTGCTTTTTATAATAGTTCTTAGTTATATTTCCTGTTTAACTGGATAATTAATTGGGTAGTATAATTATACCTATGACCCACAACTCTGAACTCAAATGCTAAGTATTAGCTGAATGTATATATCAGTATACAGAATAATTGAGACTTCCCTGAATTTCCTTTGCTGTGAGCCTTGCATAATGAGAATTGAGTGGTCCCTTACTACATGAATAATAATGCATACTATACAACTCTGGTAGGATCCAGAGTATCTCTGCTTTGTCTGAGATGTGTCACCAATCCCATTGTTTGTCATTAGTTTTAGTAATAATAAATAACTCTCATGAAAACCTTCTCTCAAATTCTCAGTAGTGAAGTAAATGCATAGTATACAGAGACAATGGACAATAGTGAAATGGAAACTTCTGGTTTCTTTAGAAAGTCAGTTATGTCTAATGATGTTTTGCTGGGGCACATGGGTGAAAGAATGTTTTGCTAAAGCAGATACAGATGAAATAATGTCTTCTTGAAGCAGACACAGGTGAAACAATGTTTTGCTATAGCTGACACATGAAAAGTCATGTGATGAAGGACTATGAGTATGACCCCACACACAGTGGGAGCTGGAGCATTGGTTTGCTTTCCTCTGCTTCACTATTCTTTGCTAAAGACAAGGATGCTTTAGTTTGCCTTACATTGTGTTGCTGAGCCCCATGTTGTACACGACCTATAGGCATAAATTTTTCTCAATCTTCGTTAATAAGTTTTCAACCTCTCTTCTAGCCTACCACCTACCAGAGGTGGTAGAAGAGAAAAATTATCAAGTCATGCGGGAAGTTGACCTGTTTAGAAATTGTTCCTTTGGGATGAGTCCAATCTTTGTTTACAGGATATCAGCAGTTCAGTTCCATAAGAAACACCAACTGCAAACCAGCAGCTGTAGTCCAGTCTTCTTGGCAGACAGACACCATGTATATATTCAATCCTGAAGAAACCTCGAGGCTCGCCAACCAGTCTAAGGCTGCAGAAGTGGCAAAAAGCAGCAGGAACCTAGCAAGGAGTTTTTTGGCGAGTTTCTCTGTGGTGTCACCTCAAGCAGAGCTTGAAAAAGCAATGTGAAGTGAACCAATACATGTGTGTCCTTAGCAAAGAATAGCAAGATAGAGCAAAGCAAGCCAATGCTCCAGCTCTCACTGTTTGTAGGATCATATTTATCTTCCTTCAGTAGACATCCTTTCATGTGTCTGCAATAGCGAAACATCCTTTTACCTGTGTCTGCTTCAGGAAAACATTTTCTCACATGTCCACTTTAGCAAAACATCCTTTCATCTGTGTGCCCCAGCAAAACATCATTTGTCATAACCGACTTTCCAAAACAAAACAAACCAAAACAAAAATATCCAAGAAGTTTCCACTGCACATAATATTTGTCTTCTGATGTACACTTCACCATCCTAATGACTGTGACTAAAGTGATGTCTCCTGATTTGACATATATCTGATAAGATAGGGCCTGCTTTGTCCTCCTGTCTTTTGTTGTATACGGCGATACTGAGGGAAGAGGCAGAATAAATTAATTTAGAATTTTGGGTAAATGGATTGTAGCATTTCATCTCAGCTTACGCTGTGTCATAAAACTAAAGTTCATAGAAGGATATTTGTATGAATATCCTCTTTTCTTAAACTCATAGTCTTTTTTAACCTATAAGCTGTGTCACTTATATAAGTATTTTATAACATGCTGCATGTGGAGAGTGCTTTGTCTCTGAATTGGCAATAACTCCATACATTCTATGCATAACCTCTAATCCCACACTACCCCTGCTGTGGCAAGCAGATGAAGTCCTGAGAGAGGGTATCATGTGTTTCACATGAGCATGGTCATACAAGAACTCCAGTACATCAGACCTACAGAAGTGGTGAAGTGTCCCCTTGTCTGTGTGTTAATATTGATAGAATTTAAAGAAAGTGTAGACTGCAACTTCTTCCTCCTTGGTGTTTACAGTCTGAGACTGCTTCCCTTCTCCTTTGCCTACTGAGATGAGCCAAGTTTGCCTCCTTCTTCGGCTGTATCCAGTATATGCATATGCTGATTCAGAAGTCTAAAGTAAGTTGAGTTTCTGTGTTGCTGCTGATGCAGCCACGTCAGAGCCCACAGCCCAGTGCACCAGAGTTTCTGTCTTCTTTAGTCCTTGTCACTCCAGCTAGGTCAATTCCCAAGTCAGGCAGACCACAGCAGTCAACTTTTCTACATTCAATGTTTTGCAGTGTTATAATATCTAGTATTTTACAACTGATAAAATACTACCATGCTACTATGCTCTATCAAAGATGTTCTTAAAGACCATCATCCTGTATCCATATATGCACAAAACTTCAAATATGTTTTTGCGACTTTATATAACTGTATGAAATATTATGAAGATGTGTGTACTCAATTTTTCAATTTCATGTGATCTGCTGAGTCCTAGTGAGGTATGCGTCTGCAAACTCACTGCACCAATCTCAAAATTTAAACACAGCCTGCAAATATCTAAACTTTTACTTCAATTTGCACTAGTTTTCAAGAGTTTGTAAAGACAAACCAGTCTCCCCTTTTCTTAGTCTTGGTGGATTCTATTTTCTCCAAATCTATATAAAAAATTAAATAAAAATCTTAAAAAATTTAAATTTTTTGTTAGTTCATAAGCTTACCTTAATTTGTGCCTGTTTTCTTTCACTCTTTCTGTAGATATTAAGAAAAGTCAGATAATTTTTTCTTATTTCCTCACTATTTTTTCTCATTTATTAATAAATCTTAAAATACTTTACATGACATTTTGGCCCTGAAATATTGTCAGAGCCCTTGAAGACATCTCTCTTTCATGTTACCAACTCCACTGAAATCATTCATTCTCAATAAGCTCTATACCACAGTAAGTCTGACTCTTTTTCTGGTCTCACCACACTTCCCATTTTCAGCCATATTATGAAGTCATGCCCTAACTTTAGTTTTCATTTTGGTTCCCAGTCTCTCCCTAGTACTCTGTTTTTTTGACACAGTACCAAAAATGCTGAGTTCAAGGATCATAGACAGTCATCTCTCACTTCTCCTCTTGTATTTACGAAACAGTCTTAAATTGTTTTCTGAGGTTCATGCAGAATTTGTCTACTCCTTTCAAGGTCTTATAGAGTTCTTTACTTTTTCTTTCCTTTTGCTGTCTGCACTCAGTGTGGACAAAACATCTCTACTTGAGATGCAATAAATAGTTAAACTCCCCAAAGTCTTCTCAGAGACGTGGAAATATAATTTGTGAGGGTGGTTTGTTTGCTTGTTTTCGTTATCACTGTTTATTACACAGATTTATTGATTGATTGATTGTGTGTGTGTATATGTGTGTGTGTGTGTGTGTATATATGTGTGTGTGTGTGTGTGTGTGTGTGTGTGTGTGTGTGTATGAATATTTCACATTGCTTTAGACATGTGGAAGTTAGAAGACTACTTTAAGGAGTCAATTTTCCCTTCTACTATGTGTATCCGAAGGACTGAACTCAGTGATCACTCTTAGAGGTAGGTGCCTTTGTGAACTGAGCTATCTCAAGGGCACAGGCACAATTGTTTGTTTTGTAAGAGAGGGTTTTTGTAATGCAGCCCTGCCTGGATGACCTAGAACTTGCTAGAACTAAGTTAGCCTCAAATGGCAGGAACTGCTTTAGTGCTTCTTGAGTGCAGGGATTCTAAGTGTGTCCCAATACAGCTGGTCTTCTTGCTGTCCCTCCTCATCTAAGTCATTCATTTATTCACTGTTCTCCTTGCTCACATTTTATTTTTCTAAATGTATCTGACAATCATTTCTCTTCTGTTTTTTTTTGTTTTTTTTTTGTTTGTTTGTTTTGTGACTGTTCTGGTTTAGGTCACTTCCTAGGAAATGTGTCCTTTGATTTTCAAGGGGAACATTTCTTTTTTAATACACTGCTGTGGTATATTCCAATTTTGTCTTCCATGAATACTTACCCAGTTTCTAATTACCACCCAAGCTCTATCCCTTTATCAGAGTATGCACTTGAAAAGAGAGGTAAGGGTAGTGCCCATAGCTTCTTTGTACACTGCAATATTTCCAATCAACATTACTATTATTCTGCTCCAGGATACATACAGAGATCTGTTAGTAACACCATGGTGTTCCACTCAGATAGCATGTATATTCCTCTTTCCCAGAGGTTAATGAAGGACTTATCTGAGTGATGAGTTGGTGTAGGATTTTGAAAATGTCTCTGTTTCTGAGCTTGTCTATCAGACTAAAAGTAGAACCTTTCAACAATTAAATAAGGACATTTTATTTCCATCCATCAAATCCCTGGTTAAATTTATCGACTAGTTTCCAAGTAAGACAGGAAAATAATTTTATTTATTGGGGATTTTAAAACTCCCAAACATCCTAACTTTTGACACATTGCAGCTACACATTTGTGAAATAAGTTTATAAAGGACTTTATTAATGAATTAAATTGAAGTTTAAAAACTCATAAGAGAATCAAAATGGATTTGGATTTATGTTTTATGTTTCTCTCTCTCTCTCTCTCTCTCTCTCTCTCTCTCTCTCTCTCTCTGTGTGTGTGTGTGTGTGTGTGTGTGTGTGTGTGTGTGTACATGCTTGACATTTTCTGCAGAAGCCAGAAAGAACAGTTGGATCTCCTGAAGCTGGGGTTAGAGGAGCTGTCATCTGCCTTATGTGGGTACTCAGAATGGAACTCAGGTTCTCTGCAGGAGCCACAAGCCTGCTTAAACTATGAACTATATTGTCAGCCTTCAAAGAGGAATTTGGAATAGATAGAAGACTAAAACCAAGATCGGAGAGGAAATTAAAAAGAGAATAAACAAAGAAAGTGATTTTTTTCTTTAATATTTAATGCAGATAATTTCATTAATGGTAAGAGCAGTTGGATGGGAAACATGGTAATGCGTTATAACTAGTTAAAGTAGCAAAGTACAAAGAAATTTTAATGGGTTTTCATTTTACAATACAAAGGGCTGAAATTCTAGGTGACAAATAATCAGAGATAAAGTCAAAGGGGTTTACATACTGAGTAGTATATTTTGTTTATTGATAAGTAAAAAAATGGTCCCTCAAGTCACAAAATGGAGTAAAAATCAGTCAGAGGCCACTATCAAGTATGTTATCAATGACCTCACAACTCTTTGCCCCAAAGGCTGCCTGCCTCTTGTGAAATGTGAAGAATCTAAATAAAGGTCAAAGAGAAAGATATATAGGGAGGTTTGGAAAATCAGATGAATAATGGAAAGTGTAGCATGGGATAAAATAAACGAATAAAAATATGAAAGAACTCATTTCTAATTCATGGATGTTCCACTTTATTCAGTGTTCCGTATCTGTGATTTACTGGTGGTTTGGCACATGCACCAGAAGAAGAGCAAACACAATGAAAATATGATGCCAGCACAACCATCCATCACTCGGAGATATAATGTCCTGGCAGGTCTGAGTTCAAGATCAAAAGTCTCAGCTTAGAACAGCCTAGGATGCTCAATCAAATACTGCAATATCATAGTTCTTTTATGTAAATTAGAAAAATAAAAGTCCTCTATCTAAAACATGTCCCCTATTGTGGTCAGCATTGAGAAATACAAAGCAGGCAAAAGTAAAAGGATAAGCACGCCTTTGTGAATAAACTTGCTTAGCTCTATTTCTTAAACATCATGGATTGGGAAGTAAATGAAGGCAATTTTCACTTAGAAGTCAAACTTGCTTTCTTATTCAATGGTGATTTTATTTGATAAGTAATATGGGGCCTTTCACAGGACAGAGCTTACTGCTTTTCTGAATTCAATTCAATTGTGTGTATATTAAATATTTAAACCTGCTATTGTAGTTTGCATATCTTTGGGCCTTGTGAACATATGATGACTATCCAAGAGGATGAGGAAAGAAGAGAGTGCATATGAGTACATGCAATTATGTTTGTTTTGTTTTGGTTTGGTTTGTCTTGTTTTGTTTTCAAATAACATAGATTAGCGTTGAGCAGGAAGGGAAATGTTTGGTAATAGAAGTAATTAACTTTCCTAGAGCTGTTGATGTCTGCCAGGTATTGTCCCCAGTTTTTGCATTTCTTCATTTAATCCTCTCAATGTCCTTTGCATACATCGCTTCTTATTAAATCTGTAACTCAAAGGAGAATTCTAGGGCACAGAGACAGAAAGTCACTCACCCTAATTTCCATAGCTAGTGAAGCATACTGATTGATTTTGTTCTGAGAATAGGAACTTCACAATCAGGCATATATTTACGAGAACTCAGATAAAACCAACCACAGGTCATTTTACCGAAAATGCATGATTGTTTATATGGACTCTGGAGATTCACGTGAAACTCTAACCCAAGGAATTCTGAGACCTGTTCATATAATTTCTCTTAAATCATCGTATGACAGAAAAATATTATAGACTTAAGAGCACATGGGGTATGGAAGTGAGAGATTAAGTTCCAATATTTAGTCCTAGATAAAAGGAGGCAGTTTTAAGGTCATGCTTAGGATAATGCGTTCTGGTTATCTCAGCTCTTGCGAGACAGAAGCAGGAAGATCAGGAGCTCAAGGTTATCTTCTGCTACATAGTGATTTCAATTCCAGCCTAACCTATATGAAACAATATTCACTCTCAAAAACTAAAATTACAAAGGTGAAAGAAAAAATATACATCCTTGTATTCTGCTGTATGACATTAGCATCAGTGTTTCAAAAATAATTAGAGAAGACTGGATATTTCACCATAAAGTTGTAAGGGGTGTTTGAGGTGGTGGTGGCCTATATTGAAACAACACATCATGTCTTCTTTTTTAGGTAGAGAGAGACAGAGAAAGAGAGAGAGAGAGAGAGAGACAGAGACAGAGACAGAGACAGAGACAGAGACAGAGAGACAGAGAAAGACAGAGAGACAGAGAGAGACAGAGAGACAGACAGACAGAGAGACAGAGAGACAGAGACAGAGAATAAATTATAAATAATTGCTAAGGTAAAAATCTGTCCATGAGTGCACAGACATCTATTTGAAAGGTAACTTACTGAATAAGAATGGAAGAAGGATGCTCCAGCATCAAACATATCATGCATCAAGCTCAAGATAATGAGGAAGGGACAGTCTGGTGAAGCTCATGTGAAAGATTAGCTTGACACAGCAGGTGGCGGGGGTTGAGCATCAATGAAACTTTTAGATTCAAAGTAAGGACCCAAGAACAATGCAGATATTTAAAGCCTCTTTTTCTGCATCAATAACTATTGAAGTTCCTAATTAATCAAGATTCTTGCTGTTTAAAACAGACCTAACCTTATGAATAGCTTAAACTCAAGAATCTTTTAGAAGTTCATTAAAAGTCTCAAAGGCTTTTCCAAATACCCAAAGATCCAAGAACTCCATCTAAATGTGAATACATTCAAGACTCAAAAATTCTAAGATTTCAGAATGAATTGAGAGAAATTCTTAGAAATGAATGTTCTTTGCAAGAGTAAAATGGAAAACCAATGAAGGGTGAGCAACCAGAATAAACTTAAATGATGTGGTTTCTACAGATGACCTAAGCATCATTGCAGTTCTCCAAGAGGAGAACAAAAACAAGCCACTGGACATTGAACTATAAGAGAATAAGATCTCAGAGTAAAGGATCAGATGGGTCTGGCAGAGTCTTTCTTCTAGGTGGCTGTTTTTATAGAAATCTGTCAGTCTGAGTCCATAGTGATGAGACAACCTAGCTGCTTGTCTGTAGAGAAGTCGTGGTTCCATTCAGATGGCACACATGTGTGCTTGGTGATCCTAATCATCCATTTGCTTCTCAATAGGATCCATGCCAGTGAAGTCTAGGGACTCAGTGTAACAGAATGTTGTCTTGGAGACAAGGAGATAATACATATTGAACATTTTGATAGTTCTTTGTTGAAAACAGAATTCAGAGAAACTAATTAGGCAAACTAAAGGTACACTTGACATTGTTTATAACAAGAAGTATGTGGATATAGAGTTTTCTCAGTGTCATTTCAAGAAGATGGTTTTCCCAAGGCATGCTGATGGCTCTGTTGTCAAGAGTCAGATTATTGTACCTAGTGGGCTTATTAGGCTGTCCTCCATCCTACTCTGCTGGTTTAAATGTCTGTTTTTCTGCCAGTATAACCAGTACTGTTTTCTTACTGTGACTCTGCTACATAGTTTGAAATTTGATACTTCAGGTACTTCTAGCATTTTTCTGTTTTGATTTCAAATAAATTTAGTATTGTTTTCCTCCAAGGTCTGTAAGAAGTATTGATGTTTGCACAAATCTGTAGTTCACTGCTATTATATGATATAATTAATGGGCACCAATGAAGCATATGCAAAGCTGGCCATGAGGGCTCATGTTGCTAATCACGACACTAGGAAGGATGAAACAGGATTCCAGAGAATCCGAGTTTAGCGTATGCTGTATGCTGACTTCCTATCTCAAAAGAGCCAAATCAGAACAAGGAAAAATGCACATACATGCTTCTAACATCTACCTTTCCCTTTATCACTGAATATGTTGTTAAGCATTTAATTTTGTTTATTAAATTATACTTTTTATATAGCTACATATTTATGTTTTTTATAAATACATAATTGTGTTAAAACTCTGCTTCCATTTTATTTCTTAGGTCATTATTCCCTTAGGTATCTCTTCTGAACTATTCTCTCCTATCTACCCCTGACACAGGGGAAAGCCTTTGGAAACATTCATGAACCTCTGGCACATTGGTTTGGTCCCTTTGTGTCATAGAGCAAGGACATCCTCTGTTCTCTGTCCTTAATATTATCATCTCACCAGGCCTGGCTTCTGCTAAATCATCCAATGTCTTCATAATTCTAGCTCTATACATGTTTTTCTTATTTTTTCTTTCCTATTCTTGATCACCCACTTTCATTATATATACATATTATTTATCTCTTTAAAATTCTTCCCATTTTGTCTACATTTTCCTTTACTATAATCTACCTAGTCATTTTTAAAAGACCTTTCCCATTAAGTCCACAATCCTGTGCCTTGGGTAGATTTCTTCCTAATCTCTGTTTAGCCCTTCTTTTCATTTGCATTTTCCTTCATCTTTGTTCATCCAAACTTCCATCTATAGATAGAAATATTGGAATAATGTGATGGATCATGCATGATAAAAGGTAAAGAGGCTCTTATTTTCTTCTACTAAATAGGTGGAATGATGATCAATAATCCCAATCTAAGAAGAGACTGTTCTGGGATATGGTTGAATTGCTTTCTAAGTATGGGCCATCCTTGTTCCTCACATTTGGCTTCTAGGAAGAAGAACATTGACAGACCAATGCAAATGTCTGTCTCTTTAGTACTAAAAGATTGTGGGGAATTTAACCAATTGAATAATGTTGTCTAAGTCTCATACATTTATAACACAGTGAATTTTGGCCACTTTCCCCTGTATCCCATCTTCCATTCTCCTCCCTCTTCCATTGACACTGTCTCAACAGTCTTCCCATTGAGCTCCTAGTCTACCCAGTCTCGTGCAAATAGCTACAGTTGCAGTAGTGCATGGGTGTAACAGCCATTTCATGTCTAGAAAAAGGTTAATTTCTTCCTACAGCTAACAGTCTAGTATGGAGAAAAGTAAGGGCAGAAACTCAGAAACTCAATGCAGGATCCTGCTGTTAGGAACTGAAGCAGAGAGCATGGAGACATGCTATTTACTTCCTTGCTCCCAGTGGCTTGCCTAGCCTGCTTTCTTATACAATCCAGAACTACATGACTATTTGTAGCATGGCCCACAGTAGACTGTAACCTTCCACCCTAATCATACTGTGCATCTGCCTATCTTCCACACTGATATTCTTTCTGCACCTTCTTTCACAGTGTTTTCTGAGCTTTAGAGAGAGTGTTAACTCCCTGCCTTTCACAGTTTTCAGTTGCCATACAACCATACAAGTTTCCTGTGCTTATGCGAAGCATGCTGTTACATCCTGGTGTAATTACTCTGCAATGGGTATGGTTGTCCATTTTGGAGTTTTAGATTGAACCTTCTTGATACTCAAGAATGAGAAAAGTAAAACATGGCTTAAAGAGACCATGGGCCAAAAAAACTACACATTTTTCTGATATAAACCCATTGTATAACCTCTAAATGAATGATATGAGTCTTAGAAGTTCCTTGTTCCTTTAGTGGATTTTTTTTTTTTTTGCATGAGGAAGCATGACTTTTTCCAATTGCACTTTATAAGAGAGTTAAACAGGAAAGGTGATTCTACCATTGATGAACCAACCTCTGAAATGATTCTTCTTCTGTGAAATCTTTTATTGACTTGCTTCCATAGTTCTTCCTGTGTCTAAAGAAAATGACATTTACCAGTGTGATCCAATCATCTCCACTCTAGGATCTAAAACCCAAGACATTGTTTTCATGAACAATGCTAATAAGAAAATCTTATATTTGATAATGTAATATATTGACAAAACTATGGAAAAAATTGATGCATTGCTGGACCAATTCACTAAGGAAATATTCATATACTATAACCAACACTATAAACACTCTTCCTTTGTTTAGTCTATCAACTGCAATTATAGGAATGTTATTTATACATTTCAAAAATGATTAATAATTAATTAATTAATAATTAATAACATAATTATTAATAAGTAATTAAAGAGTTTTAAATAAACAAACAAACAAATAAATAAATAAATAAATAAATAATCAGGATGTATTTTCAAGAAAATCAAAAGACAGGTAACAGTATAAGGATGTTGTTTTAATTTATTTCCTACTGCTGAGATAAAATATTGACCAAAAGCACCTTGGAGAGAAAAAGGTTCATTCCATTCTACAGCTAACAGTCTAGTATGGAGAAAAGTAAGGGCAAAAACTCAGAAACTCAACACAGGGTCCTGGTGTTAGGAACTGAAGCAGAGAGCATGGAGACATGCTATTTACTTCCTTGCTCCCAGTGGCTTGCCTAGCCTGCTTTCTTATACAATCCAGAACTACATGACTATTTGTAGCACGGCCCACAGTAGACCGTAACTTTCCACCCTAATTATTAATTGAAAACAAAGCCACACAGACTTGCATATGGACCAATTTGATGGAGTCATTTTCTCAGTTGCGGTTTCCTATTCCCAGACGACCCTAGCTTGTGTCAAAATCGTAAATTGGTCATTCCAAAGAGTACAGATTTCTATTGAACTGTGTAGCAGACAACTGAAATATGTAAGAGACTAGTGATATTTAATACTTTTAAGTGAATGGAAGAATGGAAATGGATAAGTAAAAATAGAAATTTTTGATATAAATCTTAAAAGTGGATAAATACATGTTAAATAATTTTTGACTCATTCACAAAATTTAATGTCTGTATACTTAAAGTAGTAATTAATAATAGCATCCCTGCAAAACAAGGACAAATGTTATAATTCCACTATCATGCAGAATTTCTTGTTAACACTTCACTTTGTTTCCCAAATGTATCAAAAATTTGTAAACTGGGCTGTGAGACCAAGAAATGAGAACAGAAAAATAATAAAGGCAACATGTTTACTTTTCTTCTATTCATGAGCAACCTTAATGCTAAAACTCACATTATCAACTTTCCTTGTGATGGGACTAGAACATCTTTTCTAACTCATCAACCTAATTCTTAGTGAATCTAACCTGTACAACCAAATTGGATTTTCCAGAATTGGTTTTATGCATAAAAACGTTTAGAACATAAAGTCATTTCAAGGTAAGATAGATAATATTCATCCAAATAGCAAAGAATTGCGTAATAAAGGTCTTAGACATGACATCAATTGACTGGGTATAAAAGTCCATTTCTAACTAGGAGAGAAGAAAACCTTGCAAGGACTTTCTAGCCTGGTGCTTTTCAGTGGCATTTGCAAAATTAAGGGTTTGTAATCATGCTTAACATTTGACGCTGTCTCAGAATTCAACTGTACCTCTCTAAGGGTCTCATTACCTTACAAGTGGCTACCTCTAGATCCAAGGTCAGAAGACAGATTCTAGTATCTAGTGGGTATGACTTAACCTAGGCATACCCCAATTCTCTGTATTCACCGTTTTGTTTTTTGTTTGTTTGTTTGTTTGTTTGTTTGTTTCTGCAAAATAAGCTCTTTGGTCTATATGATGCCTGCAATTCCTTGGGTTTTGCATACTGTAACTTTACTTTTATTTTTATACTGAATAGAAAAGGGCACCCAGTTGGTCTGCACATGCTCTCTAAAAACAGGCTGGTTTAGAAGTCTGGACCAGGCCGGGTGTGGTGGCACACACCTGTAATCCCAGCACTTGGGAGACAGAGGCAGGTGGATTTCTGAGTTCAAGGCCAGCCTGGTCTACAGAGTGAGTTCCAGGACAGCCAGGACTACACAGAGATACCCTGTCTCGAAAAACAAAAAAAGAAGAAGAAGAAGAAGAAGAAGAAGAAGAAGAAGAAGAAGAAGAAGAAGAAGAATTTCTGGACCAGTTTCTTCTCTAGTTCTGAGGTCCTTCAATTGCAGCACTAGGAAAGTTGATAATAAACCCTTAGTATACTTGACATGAACTGTGTGGTTCATAACCTGTAGTTAAATTATGTTGGTGACTTTTATGCTAGAGAGCTATTTAACTTTGGTCATCCTGTGATTTTATTCATATATTAAATAAAAACTCTTTTAGCCCAAAATATCCAAATGCTTAGAAAACTTTTTGACTTCCTCTTTCTCCTTTCCAGTTCAACCAGCCCTGATAATCACAATTCATTCAAGGTGAAAGAATAGAAAATTAGAAAATAAAAGGGAAAACTGGACCTTTAGGCATGTGCAGCTCAGCCTCACTAAGAGCAGGAAAGAATAGCAATAATATCTCAGTAAGATATTCTTTCCCTAACAAACATCTGTGAGTTGGAACAAATAACCTCTTCTGTGTGATCATTAGAGTCCAAACAAACATATCACCTAATGCTTCCTTTTTATTTACCTACTACTCACAGGACACCTGTCTTAGTTAGGGTTTTTATTGTTGTGATAAAGCACCATAGTGAAAAAACAAGTGGACCAGGGAAGAATTTATTTGTCTTATACTTTCATTTCATTGTTCAGCATCAAGGAAGTCAGGACGGAACTCAAATAAAGCAAGAACCTAGAGGCAGTTGATGGAGAGGCTGTTTACTGGCTTGCTCAGCCTTCTTTCTTATAGAATCAAAGGCCACCAGCCCAGGGACAGCTCTGTGAACAACTGACTGTGTCCACCACCATAAACAACTAATTAGGTTAAACAACTAATAGCCTTATAATATTGCCTAGAACCCTACCTTATGGGGTATTTTCTTAATTGCAGTTCCCTCCTCTCAGATGACTTCAGTTTGTGTCAAGTTGACATTAAGTTATCCAGCTCAGCATGTTTTCTTAGCACTTTGAGCTGCCATGAGTCTGGATGCACCACCATTTATTAGAGATAGAGGTCTGTCTGATTAATGTTTATTAAAGGTTTTCAGGTGAATAGAAGGTGACCTGAAAGTGGAAGAGATGATGAAAAGTAAGGCTGATGTGTTCACATATGAATTATTCTTGTTTATAATTTGTGGTGGGCCTATGAGTTTCATCAGTGACCTACTTAAAGCTATTGATGATTTTGGAACAAGAAAAGGTGTCTCAGGTCTTTGGGCTTGGAACAATAGCTGAATGAATTCTCTGCCTCTTTGAATAGTGGCTCATTTATCAAGAGCCTTCACCCTGGGTCAGAAAGTGGAGAAACAGGATTGATGGGGATATCTAAGGATATTTATTTCTCTTGTTTCTAGACCACATCAACTAGATAAATTGAGAGGATGTGTCCTACTTTGCTTCTCTGTTTCCATGATGAAGGCCATAATAAAAAACAAGTTGGGAACAAAGGGTTTTATTTGGTTTACAAGGATAGATCATAATCCATCATTGAGGGAAATCAAGGCAGAGAGTCAAGAAGAAGCAGAGGCAGGAACCATGGAGTACTGATGCTTACTAATTAGCTCCTTTTTTCTCCTTTCTTATAAAGCTCAGACCCACTTGTCCAAGGCTGTCACCACACAGGTCACTGGGTGGTACCCTACATTAATTAATAAATGATAATGCCCAAAAATATGCCTACAGGTCACTCTGATGAAAGCAATTCCTTGGTTAAATGTCCCTCTTTCTAGAGTTGTCTTAGTTTGTATAAAATGACAAAATTTAATCCTGATAGAATGTCTAGTTTTTTTTTCAGACATATCGACTCCTGTGTAACAAACTATGCTTTTGTGAAAAGGAATCTAGGAAGAATCAGAGGCCTTGTTAACTTGAACAAAAGCCTCTAAGCTGCTAATGATACTACTTGCTGGTGCTGTAAGCATCTCTGAGCTCAATTCATTTTCCAAGACAATCTCGTGTGCTAGAAAAGCAATCACCCTTTTGAATCATATTTGTGCTTATTAATATCTCTTTGAGAGTTGACGGTATAGGAGGAAAGAAAAGGCTTCAATGCTCAGGATAACTGTCACTGCTATGTTTTATGTTTCTCCCTAAGATGTGTAGGTGAAGTTTCCTTGACTTTGGATTCTTATCCCTGAAGTTCATTAATTCATACCTATACATTATGATCAGAGCCAAGATCCTCTCCATTGATCTTCTTAATGTATAACACCAATTCCTTTTCCTAAATACTCCTAAGTGAGGCAGATATTATCTAGTAGGGCATGGTGGCCTCATTGTGTCCACTTGTCTAAATTTGTATTTTGCTGAAATTTCAAGTCTGACTCTCCACAGAACTCATTGTTATCCAGCATGTAAAGCCTGCCAGGGCTATCTAGTAAGCTCTCCATCTGTAGATATTAGCTTGTATTTTTTGGCAAGATAAAGTCTGCCTTGTTGCTCGTGCATGCAGACACACACACACACACACACACACACACACACACAACCCCAAATTCTGAGCCCATCTACCTATACATTCCATGTATAGCTTCTGTTATCATACTTTTCTCCCATATTTTGTTAAAATTATTGACTTTCACAGAGGTTTAGATGTAAAATCAAGCAAACAACCAAAAAAAACTACAATTGACTTGAGGCATGTCTATCAGGTTGGTCTGACATATCAGTCTATGTGCTGACTTGTGTGTTGCCCCTTAGAAATGCCAAGTTCAGAAAATAAAAGCAGCCAGTAAACTAGACCATGAGTGACCACGGTTAAGTCCTATAAGTGATAAGTGTGCATATTTGATAGCATTGTGAGGGAAAGAATATAGAATTGGAGGAGAAAAACAATAGAAAAAACTTTCAACTGTAAAGTGAATATGGGCTGAAAAAAATTACCATGAAAGATAATTGTAAAAACTCCATGACCTAAGAGTGTAAATTTCTGGATAATTGCAACATGTTTAACAAATAAGAGTTATTAATAAAACCCTAAGAAAATTGAGTACAATATGATTGGCCAGTGGGAAACAAATTTTTAAGATAAATCTATATTAGCTAATTTCACAAGTCTATGAACAGATGGTCACAATACCATCAATACTATTAACACAATTGTAGATACTGGACTATACATAAGTATTTCTGTGTATTTTTAACAAACAAACAAATTGATTTAGCAATATTAGATTGCCTTTGTTCATATGTGTACTTATATCATTCGTACTTGCTTTTGTAATTACAAATTTAAATTAAATATTAAGTCACCGAAGGCTTCATAAGTATCAATGAAAAGTTCCTGAATATTGTTCCTATTTAAACAAAGTTTAATACTTCACATGGAGTAGAAAAAACAAGACACTTAAAAAAATTAGACTAAGTTGAACCAGCTCGCCGGCCCCTAGACCAGCAGTGTAGCTGCGGGCCTCCATATTGCAACCAGGACACAGCTGGAAAGGCCCAGGTAAACACCCCTTCCAGGGCTACACTCACGGGGGTATCTGCTAGGGTCTCGGAGCCAAGCAGGCGGAGTCCCGCCTAGGCTCTGTGAGACATCCCCGAGCCCTCTGGTGAGCACCAAGGCTGCTTCTGCAACCAGCTCGCCGGCCCCTGGACCAGCGGTGTAGCCGGCCCCTAGACCAGCGGTGTAGCGGCGGGCCTCCATATCGCAACCAGGACACAGCTGGAAAGGCCCAAGCTCTGTGGGACATCTCCGCCCTCTGGTGAGCACCTAAGCTGCGTTCTGCAACCAGCTCGCCGGCCCCTAGACCAGCGGTGTAGCTGCGGGCCTCCATATTGCAACCAGGACACAGCTGGAAAGGCCCAGGTAAACACCCCTTCCAGGGCTACACTCACGGGGGTATCTGCTAAGGTCTCGGAGCCAAGCAGGCGGAGTCCCGCCTAGGCTCTGTGAGACATCCCCGAGCCCTCTGGTGAGCACCAAGGCTGCTTCTGCAACCAGCTCGCCGGCCCCTGGACCAGTGGTGTAGCGGCGGGCCTCCATATTGCAACCAGGACACAGCTGGAAAGGCCCAGGCTCTGTGGGACATCCCCGCCCTCTGGTGAGCACCTAGGCTGCGTTCTGCAACCAGCTCGCCGGCCCCTAGACCAGCGGTGTAGCGGCGGGCCTCCATATTGCAACCAGGACACAGCTGGAAAGGCCCAGGTAAACACCCCTTCCAGGGCTACCCTCACAGGGGATCTGCTAGGCTCTCGGAGTTCCTTGCAACCAGGACACAGCTGGAGAAGCCCAGGTAGACAGACTCCAACAGGGGCTACAATCGCATGGGTGGCAGCCAGCTTATGATCCCTTAAAGCAGCAGTCACACATATTCACCAATAGAGAAACAACAGGTGAGCCCAGCCTCACAGGAGATTCAAACACCAGCCACTGACAACAAGGCCAACTAAAACCAGAAATAACCAGATGGCAAAAGGAAAACGAAGGAACGTTACTAACAAAAATCAAGGCAACATGACAGCATCTGAACCCAGTTCTCCAACAACAGGAATCCCTGGATACCCTAAAACACCAGAAAAACAAGACTTGGATATAAAATCACTGGTCAGGATGCTGGTAGCTGAACACATAGAAAAATCTCGTAAAGAAATAGAGGAGAAAATGGATCAAAAGTTAGAAGCCTTTACGAGGCAAATACAAAAATCACTTCAAGAAATGCAGGAGAAGATGGATCAAAGAGAAGAAGACAATAAGGAAGAAAGACAAAAGTCACTTAAAGAACTACAGAAGAACGTGGGCCAACAAGTAGAAGCTATGAAAGAGGAAGCACAAAAATCTATTAAAGAAATACATGAAAACACAATCAAGCAAGCGAAAGATCTGAGCACATCCATCCAGATACTAAAAACAGAAGTAGAAACAACTAAGAAATCACAGAGGGAGACAACATTGGAGATAGAAAACCTGGGGAAGAAATCAGGGGCCATAGACGCAAGTATCAACAATAGAATACAAGAGATAGAAGACAGAATCTCAGAAGCCGAAGATACCATAGGAACCATTGATTCAACAGTCAAAGAAAATACTAAATGCAAAAAGGTGGTAACCCAAAACATCCAGGAAATCCAAGACACTATGAGAAGACCAAACCTAAGGATTATAGGTATAGACGAGAGTGAAGATTTACAAGTTAAAGGGCCAGCTAATATCTTCTATAAAATTATGGAAGAAAACTTCCCCAACCTAAGGAGAGAGATGCCCATGAATATACAAGAAGCCTATAGAACCCCAAACAGACTGGACCAGAACAGAAATACATCCCGTCACATAATAATCAAAACTCCAAATGTAATAAACAAAGAAAGAATACTAAAGGCAGCAAGAGAAAAAGGCCAAGTAACATATAAAGGAAAACCTATCAGAATAACACCAGACTTCTCACCTGAGACCATGAAAGCTAGAAGATCCTGGGCAGATATCATGCAAACTCTAAGAGAACACAAACTTCAGCCAAAACTACTTTACCCAGCAAAACTCTCAATTGCCATTGATGGAGACATCAAGGTATTCCATGACAAAACCAAATTTGCAAGATATCTCTCCACAAATCCAGCCCTACAAAGGATAATAGGGGGAAAACACCAAGACAAGGACGGAAACTACACCCGGGAAGAAGCAAGATAGAAACCTCCTCTCATCAAACCCAAAAGAAGATAACCTCTCGAATATAAAAAATAAATAAGATAAATAAATATAATTTCAAAAATGTCTGGAGGTAATAATTACTATTCCTTAATATCTCTTAACGTCAATGGACTCAATTCCCCAATAAAAAGACATAGATTAACAGACTGGATACAGAAACAGGACCCTACATTTTGCTGCATACAGGAAACACATCTCAGTGTTAAAGACAAACACTACCTTAGAGTAAAAGGCTGGAGGACAATTTTACAAGCAAATGGTCTCAGGAAACAAGCTGGAGTAGCCATTCTAATATCAGATAAAATTGACTTTCAACCTAAAATCATCCAAAGAGACTCAGAAGGTCACTTCTTGCTGGCCAAAGGGAAAATCCACCAGGAAGAGTTCTCAATACTGAACATCTATGCTCCAAATGCAAGGGCACCCTCCTTCGTAAAAGAAACCTTACTAAAGCTTAAATCACACATTACACCTAACACAATAATTGTGGGTGACTTCAACACCCCACTCTCCACAATGGACCGATCAGGAAAGCAGAAACTAAACAGGGACACAGTGAAACTAATTGAAACTCTGGACCAATTGGATTTAACAGATATATATAGAACATTTCATCCTAAAGCTAAAGAATATACCTTTTTCTCAGCACCGCATGGTACCTTCTCCAAAATAGACCATATAATCGGTCACAAGACAGATGTCAACAAATACAAGAAGATCGAGCTAATCCCATGCCTCTTATCAGATCACCATGGAGTAAGAGTGGTCTTCAATAGCAACAAAAACAACAGAAAGCCCACATACACATGGAAACTGAACAATACTCTACTCAATGACACCTTGGTCAAGGAAGAAATAAAAAAAGAAATCAAAGACTTTTTAGAATTCAATGAAAATGAAGGTACAACCTACCCAAATCTATGGGACACAATGAAAGCAGTGCTAAGAGGAAAACTCATAGCTCTAAGTGCATCCAAAAAGAAACTGGAGAGAGCATACACTAGCAGCTTAATGGCACACCTTAAAGCCCTGGAAGAAAAACAAGTTAATTCACCCAGGAGGAGTAGAAGACAAGAAATCATCAAACTCAGGGCTGAAATCAATCAAATAGAAACAAAGAGAACCATACAAAGAATCAACAAGACCAGGAGCTGGTTCTTTGAGAAAATCAACAAGATAGATAAACCCTTAGCCATACTAACCAAAGGACACAGAGACAGTATACAAATTAACAAAATTAGAAATGAAAAGGGAGACATAACAACAGAAACTGAGGGAATTCAAAAGATCATCAGATCCTACTACAAAGGTCTATACTCAAAACAACTGGAGAATCTGGAGGAAATGGACGATTTCCTAGACAGATACCAAATACCAAAATTAAATCAGCATCAAGTAGACCAGCTAAATAGTCCCATAACCCCTAAAGAAATAGAAGGGGTTATAGAAAGCCTCCCAACCAAAAAAAGTACGGGACCAGATGGTTTTAGTGCAGAATTCTACCAGACCTTCAAAGAAGACTTAACACCAATACTCTCCAAACTATTCCACAAAATAGAGACAGAAGGGACACTGCCCAACTCATTCTTCGAAGCCACAATTACGCTAATACCTAAACCACAAAAAGATCCAACAAAGAAAGAGAACTTCAGGCCAATTTCTCTGATGAATATAGATGCAAAAATACTAAATAAAATTCTTGCTAACCGAATCCAAGAGCACATCAAAACGATCATCCACCACGATCAAGTAGGCTTCATCCCAGGGATGCAGGGATGGTTCAATATACGGAAATCCATCAATGTAAACCACTACATAAACAAACTGAAAGAAAAAAACCACATGGTCATCTCATTAGATGCTGAAAAAGCATTCGACAAAATTCAGCATCCTTTCATGCTAAAAGTCTTGGAAAGAGCAGGAATTCAAGGCCCATACCTAAACATAGTAAAAGCAATCTACAGCAAACCAGTAGCCAACATCAAAATAAATGGAGAGAAACTTGAAGCATTCCCACTAAAATCAGGGACTAGACAAGGCTGCCCTCTCTCTCCATATCTTTTCAATATAGTACTTGAAGTTCTAGCAAGAGCAATTAGACAACATAAGGAAGTCAAAGGGATACAAATTGGAAAGGAAGAAGTGAAACTATCATTATTTGCAGACGATATGATAGTTTACCTAAGCGACCCAAAAAACTCCACCAGAGAACTTCTACAGCTGATAAACAACTTCAGCAAAGTGGCAGGTTATAAAATTAACTCAAGCAAGTCAGTGGCCTTCTTGTACTCAAAGGACAAGCAGGCTGAGAAAGAAATTAGGGAAATAACACCCTTCACAATAGCCACAAACAACATAAAGTATCTTGGCGTAACTCTAACCAAACAAGCGAAAGATCTGTACAACAGGAATTTCAAGTCCTTGAAGAAAGAAATCGAAGAAGACCTCAGAAGATGGAAAAATATTTCTTGCTCCTGGATTGGCAGGATCAATATAGTAAAAATGGCCATCTTGCCAAAAGCAATATACAGATTCAATGCAATCCCCATCAAAATCCCAACTCAATTCTTCATAGATCTAGAAAGAGCAATTCTCAAATTCATCTGGAGCAACAAAAAACCCAGGATAGCTAAAACTATTCTCAACAATAAAAGGACTTCTGGGGGAATCAATATCCCTGACTTCAAGCAGTACTACAGAGCAATTGTGTTAAAAACTGCATGGTATTGGTATAGCAACAGGCAAACAGATCAATGGAACAGGATTGAAGACCCTGAAATTAACCCACAGACTTATGGTCACTTGATCTTTGATAAAGGAGCCACAACCATCCGATGGAATAAAGATAGCCTTTTCAACAAATGGTGCTGGTTCAACTGGAGGTCAACATGCAGAAGAATGCGAATTGACCCACTCTTATCTCTTTGCTCTAAGATCAACTCCAAGTGGATCAAGGACCTCCACATAAAACCAGACACACTGAAACTATTAGAAAAGAAACTTGGGAAGACCCTGGAGGACTTGGGCACAGGGGAAAAGTTCCTGAACAGAACACCAATAGAGTACGCACTAAGATCAAGAATCGACAAATGGGACCTCATAAAATTACAAAGTTTCTGCAAAGCAAAGGACACTGTCCGAAGGACAAAACGGCAACCAACAAAGTGGGAAAAGATCTTTACCAACCCCACATCCGACAGAGGGCTAATATCCAATATATACAAAGAACTCAAGAAGTTAGACCGCAAAGAATCAAATAACCCTATCAAAAAATGGGGCACAGAGCTAAACAAAGAATTTTCACCAGAAGAAATTCGGATGGCCGAGAAACACCTTAAGAGATGTTCAACATCATTAGTCATCAGGGAAATGCAAATCAAAACAACCCTGAGATTCCACCTCACACCAGTCAGAATGGCTAAGATTAAAAACTCAAGAGACAACAAGTGCTGGTGAGGATGTGGAGAAAGAGGAACACTCCTCCACTGTTGGTGGGATTGCAAAATGGTAAAACCACTCTGGAAATCAGTTTGGCGGTTCCTCAGAAAATTGGGCATGGCACTTCCAGAGGACCCTGGCATACCACTCCTGGGCATATACCCAGAGGATTCCCCTACATGCAATAAAGACACATGCTCCACTATGTTTATAGCAGCCTTGTTTATAATAGCCAGAAATTGGAAGGAGCCCAAATATCCCTCAAAGGAGGAATGGATACAGAAAATGTGGTATATTTATACAATGGAATACTACTCAGCAATTAAAAATAATGAATTCATGCAATTTGTAGGTAAATGGTTAGACCTGGAAAATATCATCCTGAGTGAGCTAACCCAATCACAAAAGAATGCACATGAAATGCAATCACTGATAAGTGGATATTAATGAGCCCAGAAGCACTAAATACTCAAGACACAAATAGCAAGTCAAATGATTCCCAAGAAGAAGAAAGGAGAGGACCCTGGGCATGTAAAGATTGCATCCAGTTTAATAAAGAAACCGAGGGAGGAGGGGGAATGATTGGGGAATAGTTGGGGGGAGAAGAACTATGGGAACTATGGTGGGTGGGAACTGGGAAAGGAAAAAGCCTTTGAAATGTAAACATAGAATATAGAAAATAAAAATAACTAAAAAAAAAATTAGACTAAGTGAAAGCAAGACTGATTAAAAAATAGAAAATTAATATTGTTCCCCAAAGATTAAACTCGGAGAATGTCAGAACTGTCAGTATGTCTTACTTACCCCATTTTAAGACAGCTGATCCCAGTCACCATGAAGTATTCATTAGGATCCAGAGGTATAGAAAAGATATAAAGGAGGTGTTTTCAAGGGGCTGGTTTTTAAAGAAAATGGCTTGTCCTGACATCTAAACACTGCTTAGTCAGTGTATACTATTCTGCTGAAAATTATATAGAATGTTTAAGAAATGCATATGTCATTTCTTATGATTTTCTAATCTAACTGGCTTTTCTTGTTAGCCAACTGATAACTAGTTCTGATGATAATAAATAAAAGAATTTTCACTGAAATTCAAAATATTAAAAGTATGCTGCTGGGTTATAAAAGAGAGAAGGGGTATTAGAGAGTGTGGCATGGTGGTGTAGGGGAAGGGGGGTGCCTAGGCGGGCCCAGGCCCAGGCACCTCTTTCCCCTGAGGGACCACACACACAGAGACATGGTATAGAATAGAGTTTATTCAGGGAAGAGGATGGGAGTTAATGGTATAGTGGAGGCAGAGAGAGGCAGAGAGAGAGTAGAGAAGTAGAGAAGAGTGCAGGGCTGCCATGACCACGTGGAGAGAGGGGGGAGGGAAGGAGAGCCCAAGAGGGGCAGAGAGGTGAGAGTGCAGAGAGGTAAGAGGATGAGAGAGAGAGAGGAGGGGCAAGCAGCCCCTTTTATAGTGGGGCAGGATCTATGGGGCGGGCATACCTGGCTATTGCCAGGTAACTGTGGGGTAGAGCTTGGACAGAGTACCAACATATGCCTTATCAAATAGATAGACTAAGAGGGGGAGAGGTCATGTCCTTAATAAGAACAACATCTTTTGATTCGAGGTGTGCTTGTACTACTGGCTCCTTCCATTTGCTGGATCTATTCTATTTAATATCTGTGCCTAATATTGCAGTATGTGTGGAACAGTATCACCTGCATGCTGAGGGAAATTCTGCTCCAGCTCTGCTTCAAAGAGTGGAGAGGTTGCACTCTTCATGACTGGAATAACTCATGATTCCCACGTTTCATCACGTTGCTAGGAACAGCTCAACTTGGAGCTGTTGCAGGAATGGATGAAACCCATGCTGAGTCTGACACCTGCCCTTCATCCTGGACTCCGAGGTCCAAAGCAAATCCTCGTCCATCATTCAGATCAGTGAAGCTTGAAAGTGATAGCCAAAGCCACATACACCATCTGGGGAAAAGTTTTAAAAAAAAAAAGGTCTTTGAGGTTTGGCTATGGCCCTGCTTAGTAGGAAGAATCTAGAGTCTAGGAGAGCCCTGAAATTGCAGGGGTTCAAAATCCTCCCTGTCCCTCTACAAATTACTTATAATTTTTATGCTGTTTTCCACAAGAGTTCCTTGTGCATGAACAAAGTAGTTCTTCCCAACACTCCTGCTCTGAAGTTCCTCAAACAGAAATCTCTCCCCTTTTCCTCCTGGCTTTGCCTCTTTACCTTTTCCCATTGTCTACTTCAAAGTAAGAGAAGATAATGACTTGTGACCATGAGACCTTTAATGATCTATGCTCCAATGGGACTTCTACATCAGCATTTGCATGCTGTCTTCAATCTCTGATTAGAGTCTGCTGACTTAGAGAATTTATTGATAGTGAGCTTTGCATACATATTCACGACATTGCATCCATAAAGAGTTATAGAAAGGCATTTAGTCAGAAAATGTTGTGACAGTTTGTTACAGTAAGTTACTGAAATTATAGTACACAAGTACCTAATTTTTAACAATCAGATCTAAGACCAACTTTCTCAGGCTAAAGTCGATATGCATGTAGATTTAATGTCTTGGATACTCTTGAAATAGTATAATCACATAAAAG
Organism: Apodemus agrarius; assembly: GCA_964023405.1. NCBI lineage: Eukaryota > Metazoa > Chordata > Mammalia > Rodentia > Muridae > Apodemus > Apodemus agrarius. Next base: position 65,523,964 of record OZ030016.1, read on the forward strand.
CCAACAAATATTTTAGTTGTACTGGTTATATTCTAATAGGGACATTGAAAATCAGTGAAGGTTTATTGCACATTAAGTATATCTTTGGATATTTTATCCAAGTTTTGTCCTGTTACTAATGTAGGAACAAGTAACAAAGGACATGGGTGAGAATACAATAGAAGTTTATACATTGTCAGTTTTAGCACAAATGTTGTAGACATAGATTCTGAGGGCAACAAAAGTATGGATCTGATAATAAATAAAAATGTACCACTTCCTAAAAATAGAATAAAAATATAGATCCAAAATCATATCCTTTAATTATGCTTTGGATATTCCAGAAGATCAATTATCAGCATTCATCTGGAAAAAACTGAAAGATCCAGTAAAATAGAAGCTTCTTTCCTGTTGCACTCCAAACACCCGATGGTCCCCCTCTGCTTGCTTCAGAGCCGGTAGCTGAATGAAATTCATGGAAACTCTACTTTTTCAGAAGTCACTTACCATCTTCATTGTTGTAATTTAAATATGATGCCTACTGGCACAAACCTCCAAAATATCATTAAGCATTAATTCATATGGCCAACACCTAACATGTAATAGAACTACATGTATTTCCTCTGTCCTGCTAGATATTCTCCAAGTGTTTAGTATAATTTATATTGTAAGTTATTGTTTCAAATTATATGATCCTCTTGAAAATCTTTATGCATATGACTTCCTCAAGGGCTCTCACCTATGCCTTAGGATTAACAGTTAGTAAATATGGATGTATGCTTTATCAGTCATCAACTGTGTACCAAGAGAGTGTTTACTCTGCTGTGTGTGTCCTGGGATATTCCCTTAGGTCCTTTATCATTTTATAATTCCATGTTGCTATTTTTTAATATACAAGTACTTGATAAAAACTATTTTGGGGGAAGAGACATTTTGAACTTGGAAATAAACAGTATATCACTAAAATCATCCTTGACCACAAAGTTGTGTGGATTGTAGGAATGATGTCTCCTCTCTTGTCACACTCCAAGGGCCTGGGTAAGAAAAACTGCCACTTAGCCCCGTCCAAGCTGTGCTGAGATCAATGTTTACATTGTGTGCAAGCACATATAAAATAAATGATGTGGGAAGAAGGTTCATCATCTATTTTAAAATGCTACCTTCTATTTTAGACTGAACATGTACAATTTCTGTTTAGCAATTTCAGCTAATTGTTGGATTAACATTTTGGGGAACAGATTGCAAACTTCAAAATGGAAAAGATCATTTTAGGGAGGGAAGCTAGGCAGCTGTCAGGGAGTCAGAATTAACATACATTTGCATAACAGATGTACAGTAAGGTGTCTATGACAGACAATCACTGAATATTAATGCTGTAGACCACGACATCATTTGCGTAAATGCTGTCTGCTGGGTATTGAGGTTGGTGTGCTCTTTGCAGAAGACAAAGGGCCAGAGAATGGAACAGATGTACCAGATACACTGATGCATCTTAATTTATGACATCCTCATGAAAGACCTTGTGGTGCGATTTCAGATTTTATTACAAATAATTTGGAGATAAAGGAACTAAGTAATTATCTTTTTCCCCTACAGTTAGACTCTCTCAAAGGATGAGGGTTCATTTGTGAACTACCATTGTGATGTCTCAAGAGAATAGCATTCTTTATGTGGCAAGGGGGTGGGGAAAGGCTTCAAAGAAAAGCTTTCCTGAGAGTCAACATTGGGCTTTCAATAGATTTAACTGCTAGCATGTTGTCGGACACCTGTCACACAGAAACTCATCCCCTACGCACATTCTTGAATGAAGCAGCAGGTGAGCCTAGAGCAGGAATCAAATGGTACTTTCTAAAAAGTTAATTGTGTTAAAGTATAAAACTCACTTTGTCAAATCAATATTATAAACATATGTTGAGCTCATGCTGAGTACAGAGCTTTCCTTAGGATACTAATTGACTATTTTTTTTCTCTTTTGCTCTCTTTCAGTCAGCCTTTACTGGACACCCTCACAAGTAATGGCAGTCCATGAATTTGTTTGCCTTCTTGATCTTTCATTGAATAGATAGTCTTGGTTGGCTAATTCACCATCATGCATTTGATCAACATATATTTAAGTGCATAGCACATGCTGGGGCTTGTACCATAATCTGAATATAGAGAGTACAGCTTCCGTCATATGGCAGCTTATTGTTTAGTGGGGATGGTAGTCAAGTCAACAAATGTTTACTGAAAGTAACTCTGCCGAGGATATTCTTAAGGTAAAGAGATGTAGTAATAAATAACACTGACAATCATCACCCTCAATGAACTGTTTTTATTTTCTAATGGAGAAAACAACTGATAACAGTAAATAGGATGATATCATATATACAGACAAAACAGGGTAGTGGGAGAGAATGTAGCAGTGGGAAAATGGCAGAGATTTGAAATGGGCAGGCTGGCTTTATTTTCAATCATGAAATATATCTCTAAAAAGCAACAGTTGCCCTGGCACCTGAGTATTGAGAAGCAAGCAGTCACAGAGAAAATGGAAGTGATATCATTCAAGTCAAAAAATTGCAAATTCATGTTTCCTGAGACAGAGTGCCTACAGCCACACATAATTTGATCCGGAGAAGATAAGTCCTGTGTATTAGGCTGTTCACAGGTGCTATAGATAAGAACAGAGGGAAAAGACTGAGTGAGCCGAGATAGGCTGAGAGAGTTAGCAGAAAGAAGAAAATTCTATGGAGTTTGCTGTGATTGTGTGTGTGTGTGTGTGTGTGTGTGTGTGTGTGTGTGTGTGTTTGAAGCCTACAATATGAGAAGTGATTGTGTAGTCTTAAAAGAGGAAACCACATAAGCAGATCTATTTTAAAAGAGATGCAGGAAAGTGAGACATAACTTTGATAATTTTACTGTCTGTATATGTAGAGAAACATATTTTCTGTGACATGATAATAAATTATGTAATTATGTGGGTGCTACAAAGAAAATTCGAAGAAGGGGTCACATTTAGATTAAGAACTTCAAAACTAAATTACCAAGAATTTATTCAATAGTATGATTAGATTTTAACCTAGAAATCTCTTCTGGGCACACTGTGTGGGCATAAGCAGAGCTATAAAACAGCGTGACAAGTTCAGCTCTGACTTGGGTAAGCTTCTCACTCCTCTGGATAGGCAGTGTGCCCTTTAGTAATAAGCCATGTTATTTTGACTCTCAGTGAGTGTCTTCCTTTTTATTGAAAATGGGAAGAGGAAACATTGATCTTTGCATTCCTTTTCTTTTTATCTTTTACAGTGTTTCTGGTCCACAAATGGTTCAGTGAAATTCTTGCATCTGTGGACTTTGTCCACTGGAAGGATTCAAATACCAGCGCCAAGAAAGACACTTTACTGGTACTTGCTCCCTGCAAGAGGTGGTGTTGAACATCTTCACATCTATAAGAAGAGGTTGGATATTTTCATCCCGAGTAACACCATATTTGGCCAAACTGTAACTATTCCTATTACACATGGAGTCTCAATAACATTTTTTGATCTTTCTCTCCCTGTAACTCTTCATTTTAACTGCTAACACATACTGAGAAAATACTGTTTTAAGCTCTGCCCAATATTTAATCTTGAAGTATTTTTTTTTCATTCTGCTGGTGAAAAGAGGACCCAGGGACAGCCCGTTCAGGTAATGCTTCTGAAACCATCACCATTTAATGAAGATAAAAGAAATACCCTGGCTGGAGAGTATGGATAATTATCTGTGTTTTGGCATTGTACATGTAGGTCTGTGTTTTCAAAGGAGGAGGCTACAGTGGGTTCAAGTCAAGCAAGGTGGTGTATGAAGAGGAAATATTAAAGATACAGAGAAGAGAATATTAAATCAAAATGGTGAGGTTATTGGAAAAAGTTATTCCTTTACAAAGAAGGTGACATACCATTCCATCAGTTGGGGACATGGATATGCTTTGTAAGTTTACTGGCACCTGAAGGTTTTCTATCGCTTCAGGAGCTTCTAATTTCTTGTTAAAATAGGGAAAATTGTGTGACAAGTGTGATCAAGTCAGATGATGACCTTCTAAAATTTTAGACAAATCCAAAATATTTGAATTAGATATTCTTCCTGAATGACTGCTGATTGGGAAAACCTCAAACAGCAGAGAATGACTTCAGATTCCCATGAACTTTTCCCTCTGATTCATCTTGTCTCCCCCTCAGACCTCTTTGCAGAGCTGTGATGAAAGCCACTCTCTTCAAATTGCAAGGAAGTGGTTCCTTCATTTATAAAGCAGAAGGAGTCACTTCTCATCATTGATCAATTGGATGGTGGTTCTGCCAGTATCAAAGTCCCAGTACTATTCTCAACTCACGTTTTTACTCTCCAATCAAATAGTCATATACAATGTTGACCGGTTACTATAGAGACAGTCATGGGAGTGTGTGAATCACACACTGACAAATCCCATTGTTTTAGCACTTCCCCATTAAAAATTTCCTAGATGGACCTCCCAACAAATCTGATGCCCCACCTCAACTTATAAACACACACACACACACACACACACACACACACACACCACTGATTGCTGTTCTAATACTGTACTGACCAAGACAGTAGTTGCTAGGCATATGTGAGCATTACAATTTATATTATTCAGTATAAATAACACTAAGTGGCATTCTAGTCTTGCTAGGCACTCTTCAAATGTGCAGTGGCAACATGTGGTTAATACTTATGTGAGACATGACAGACAAGACACTGTTATAGTTTAGTTCTTAAATGCTCATCAAAATTATGTTTTGGAGACTCTGTCCTCAGAATTTTAGGAGATTGTATTTCATTGGAAGAATTAGGCCATTTGGAGCAGGCCCTTGAAAGGTATCTGCACTGGCTAGTTTTATGTCAACTTGACAAAGAGTCGTCAATTAGGAAAGTGCTCCTAATTGGATTGGCCTGTGTAGGAGCCTGTGGTGCATTTTCTTGGTTAATGATTAAGGAGGGAGGGCACAAGTTACTGAGCGGATGGTGTTGGGGCCTTTAAGAAAGGATGGGAAAGCAATGAGAGCAAGTCAGTAAGCAGCATTCCCCATGGCTTCTGTGAGGGGAAGTAAGTCCTTTCTTCCTCAAATTACTTTTAGTTACGATGTTTTAATCATAGCAACAGAAATCCCAAGACAGTGTCTTACTCCTTTGTGTGTGTGTGTGTGTGTGTGTGTGTGTGTGTGTGTTGCTTTCATTTTAACAAAAGCAACTTAAGTAACACTGTCACTTAAGCATCTAATTTTCTTCACAGCTTGAAGGTGTAATTTACCATGACACACCAGTGGGAGCCTGAAGCAGCTGGTCAGTCTTACGGTGTCCATGGTCAAGAAGAGAATAATGTATGCTGGTGTCCAGCTAACTTTCTTCTTGTTATGTAGTCCAGAATACAAGCCCACTTATAGAGAGATCCTTCCCACCTCACTTAAGCTAATTGAAATAATCCCTTACAGGCATTACCATAAAAGACCATTTACAACCTTTTACAAAATATTTTTCACAACTATTCCTGAAGATTTCTTCAAATAACTACAGATTTTGTCAAATTGGCAAGGAAGAGCAGCCATTACAAAGGGTATATTGAGAGCCTTTGCCTGCAGATTCTTTTTTCTTTCACTGATCATCTGACATGAGCAGTTTGACTCTGTCACATACCAGCATCCTCTGCTGCCTCAAAGGCACAAAATGATGGGGTCAGGATATCATGGACTAAAACTTCTGAAACCATGACACGGAAAACAAAACTCACAACAAACAAAACTCAGCAATAACCTTAATCTCTTTCTAAGTTAATTATCTCTGAAATTTGTTTGCATCTATAAAAGACAATAAACACAAAAATGGTTCTTATCATTACAGAAATTTCCACTGTTCAGCATGACAAGTAGAATTAGAGATAACCTATTAATAATATCTTTCCAGCACATATTATATTTCTATACATAATTATAATTTTGATTATTTTGTTAAAATTAATTTTTAGGAATAAATGCTAAACTCTGTACTAAGTGTGTTATATATATTTGGTATATTTTTACTCTGTGATTAGAAATGAGATTATTCTTATTCTGTGAAAGAGAAAATGATTCTTCTAATAGATTCTAATCTAATAGATTCTTCTACTTCTTAACTAGATAGTCAAGATTGTATAATCTTGATACATATCATAAATTCTTATAATGACTCAAAAAGTACAGAAAAAGGGTTAATCAAAAAGGTTTTCTTTTTTTTCAAATCTCATTAAATTGCCAAATCTTGTCCTACTATATTTTTTTGCAGTGGCTTTTATTTATAGGCTTCAAATATCACAGAACAAAAGCAGCTGTGGTTAAAGTGGAAGTTGAAATGTTTAACAGTTTGGTGAACAAAAGGACAAGAATGAGGTTAAAAAAAGACGTATTTATAAATAAATGAAGATAAAGTAGGGAGGCTCTGAGGTCTGTAATCTTGGCTGGTACATTTCTGAAACGTCTTATATTACATGTTCCTTCCCTTCAGAGATAATTGGAAGGTATGGTTATTATTGCAAGAAAAAGAGATACTTTCTCTTTTTGTCTTGACTGATCAATACGTGCCCCTTTGTGGAGACCTAAGTTCTGAGTTACATGTGGAGAGGAGCAATTTGATGCTGAAAGCACAGAAATGGGTTGGGAAAAGCACAGAAGTAGTTGAGTGTGGGATCTTATCAATAAAACAAATTGTGCTCTTAAGAAGCAAGGTCTTTGTCCACGTTATTATCTAGGCTCCAGACCTTTCTATATTAGTTCCAAAAGAAATAAACCAGAAAATGCAAATAATAAACATAACTGTGTCTTGTTAAACCCCGTGCTTGATTATAAGGCAGCAAATAACAAATGAAGCACAGGAATATGAAAATATATGATAAAATTAATGTCACGATAATTTACACCAGTTGTGTTTGTCAGGAAGGAGAGTGTCACTGTAATAAAACATCCTAACAAACAACCTTAATTGGGGAAGGGCTTGTTTGGTTGACAGCTCTAGGTGACAGTCAATAGCTATGCAGAGTGGACAGGAACTTGAAGCAACTGCTCCTACTACATCCTCATCCAGGAGTAGAGAGGGAATCAATATACATGTTCCTGTTTGTGTTTGGCCAATTCTGCGCCCTTATACAGCCCAGGGCCCAAATCCAAACATTGCTGCCTATCTATGAAGATCTTCCCACCTCAATGCAAACAATTGTGACAGTCCCCCACAGCTATGTCTGCAGGCCAACCTGATCTATACAGTTCTTCACTGATACCCCATTCCCAGATGATTTTCTATCGTAACAAGTTGGCAATTAAAACTAAACATCACATATATTCATTAAATATACACCCTAACATCCTCGTGTTTTAAGTTAGAAAAAAATTCTTATGTCTCATTCATGTCACAGCAGAAGTAAATAAATGTAATTCATTTTTAGCTATGCTGTGCTTGATGATTTCCCTCCAGATGTCTAAGAGCTCTGTCATGTAGATCTTGCCCTTTCCAGGAACTATAAATTCACATAAGATACCTTGGGGTGGAGGGCAAACATAAGTATGACATCTGCTTACTTAGCTTGCTTTCACCAATGCCCAGTCACATGGTCCAATGCTGAATTACATAATGTAGTAACAAGGGAGTACACTGCCAAAGTTCCAAGGGCCAAGCATATGTGACCTTGCCTCTGAAGAAATGACATTAGCTTATAAGCATTTGGAGGCTATTCATTAAGAAAACAAACTGTTTTCCTCCTACTAGCTTTCTAATTAAATGTCACCTTCCTTGTCCTTACCAAATAGACTAGGTTTCTGTTTGAGTAATAATATCAACTTCATCAAGTTTCTACCTGTTCTTTTCAGCCTTTTAGACTTTCTTCCAGAGGAATTTTCTTTTCTGAAGCAAATCCAATTCCTGATAGGAATCGCTGGGCTCCTTTATGTCTCACAAGCCTTGTCTTATCAATTATCCCTCATTCTTCTTGTGTAATTACCAATGTGAACCTTCACTATTATTTTTCATACTTCTCACTGCAAAAGTTCCCTTGAATTAAGGTTGTATTCTGAATATTAGTTTAAGTCGGTTTCAAAAGAGCCCTTGATGATAAAGTCTCAAAAGCATATTCTATTGACTCTTCTATTTATTTTTTAAAACCTATCTTCATAACACATCAGCAAAGTAATTGCTTTTATTCCACATGGGGTTGTTTACGATGTCCTTGTCACTCACTCGAGTCCAGGTTCCCCACCGTCTACACCTGCTTTATTCACCCTGATCCTCAGTGCTCAGCCCAGTGCAGGATAGTAAGTGAATAAATATCCAATGAATATTCAACAAATAGGTCCACAGCGATTGACACAAACTGAGATTCTAAGTGACATGTTCATGATTAGATCTAGTGGATATGTTTCCATTTTTAATTTCCTGGACTGTCCTGTACCCTGCACCCTCAGATGGATCATTTTGTTTGAGTTTTCTTACTCTTTGATGACCCTGGCCCATTAAAACTCTTGCTCTTTGTGATGGCTCCTTCTCGGCCTACTGAATGGCTGCCTCCATCTTCTCTTCTGCACTTAAGAAAGGACATTGGAGCGTCTTGTGTGGGCTGCAAACTTCAGTCTTTAAGTTACTATGGAAGATGTTATTTACCTTAAGGATTTGGTCTGTCACTTACATGATGATAATCATGTGAAGATATATCATTTCTAGACTTTTCTTCTGAGCTACAGCATTTTTTTTAACTGAATTAATTGCTCAGTCTTATTGATGTCTGAAGTTCGGTAGGATAGAATATGAATCATGTGTTTTTAAGTTGTTAAGGTTATCTTTCTCATTATCTGAAAGTCAGATTGTTATCAATCTGAAGAAACAAGGGTTTATAACCTAACTTTCTTGCCTCCTTCATCCTGTCAATCACAAACTTGCTCTGTCATTTATAATTCCAATATTTTTGTTCGTTTTTTTTCCTCTTCATTCTTCTCATTTTTCTAATTATCTATCTTGGACACTGGATATTCAGCACTTGTTAGTCTCCTTGTTCCCTTGTTCTCAGGTCCTGTCTCAATAAATGTATTACCTATACAAAAGCCAAGTTGGCCTCCAGAAATAAATTTGACTATTTTATACTCTGAAATAGGCCCCTTTAAACTCCCTTCCTACATACCTTAAAGTTCACACTTCCAAATGTCTATCCCTTCTAGTAACTTGACCCTTTCTTTTTTCTTTTTTCATTATCTTTTTATGTTCATTTAATGGCATGCCCATTTTTTCTCTTTATTTCTTTTTTATTGGATATATTCTTTATTTACATTTCAGATGATTTCCCTTTTCCTAGCTCCTCGCCCCCCCAAAGGTCCCATATGCCATTTTCCCTCCCCCTATTCTCCCATCCTCCCCTTCCCACTTCCCTGTTCTGTTATTCCCCCACACTGATGCATTGGCCTTTTCAGATCCAGGGGCCATTCCTTCCTTCTTCTTGGAAATCATTTGAAATGTGGAACCCAGTCTCAAAAGAATACCCATGGTATGCACTCACTGATAAGTGGATATTAGCCTAGAATCTTGGAACTTGACTGTTTCTAGTTTTTTTTTCTTTATTGTCTTTTGGAATCTGACTTCAAAATGAGCAATGTTAATATTCTGCATACACCTGAACTTTTTTATATTGACAGATGCACTTAAAGTTCAGTAATTATAGCTAACTTCTTCACATCCATACCATCGTATCTCAGGCTTTATATGGTCCAAAATGACTCTTTGTCCCTATTCAATGTGGTTTAAGTACCATTCTTCTGTGCTTATATGATACCCTGTACATACCTGTGACAGTAAATTATATAGAACAAATTCAATTGGGAGAAGATGACAGACTTAATATGTTCAGGAAATGCAACTTTGTGTTGTCATTAGGATTTAAGGGCAATTTGCTCCACTGGCACAACTTGGTAACTCCAGAATAAATTACACTGAGTGTACTAAAAAGGAAGAATGGGGCTTAGAAAAGTTAGTTCTCCTTCCTGCTAACACACTCAAGGCACATTTCTTTTGTGCTCTCTAGTTTGCATATTCACTGGAACAATTTTGCTAGGAAGTGTTCAAACAGAGCCAACTTGATTCTAGAAGGAGATGAAGAAAATGATGGGAAACGGCTTTTCCTAAGTATAGCAAACATTCGTAGAATTAATGAGTTTGCAGTTTATAATCTGTTTTCCACTCCAGCAAAGCTGGTACTGTTCCATCTGAGCTGAGAAATTGCTGGAGCTTGAATTATCCATGAAGGCACTGACTGTTTGTTATGCAGACTAGCTCACAGAGGACAGGGTTGCCACACTGAAATGCAATGCATTCTGAAAACCCAGCAAATGCTATTGCAATTTGATGGTCAGAGCATCTTGTGTCTATCCTTGTTTTGGGGAGTCTTTCAAGACACATTGAGAAATAGAGCCAGGGAAATGGGTCTTCAGAGAATGGCATAGTCTTCCTTCTTGCTGTATCTGCTGCTGGTACAGCCAAGGGTTTCAGAGGCAGTAGAATGCTAAAGATTAGTTTGTAGACTCCTGCTTCCACAAGAGACGAAATTTTCAACCTTCTCTTGCGAATAAGGGGTAAATATAACGCAACCCATCCAGTATTTACTCATTCAACAGGCATAGGGTATCTTCAGAGAGCTTGTTTCTACTTTGAGTATCATTGGTTACTGTTGTAGTTTACGTTAGAGCATATTGCTTTGCAATTTTCTGAAATTTATACTTTTATCTAGTATTTAGTGAATTCTTCGGAACATGACCCTAGTGATAGGAAGAACCTGCCTCCATCTTAGAAGCCAAAAGGCCATGTGTGTGCTAGACTTTTGGGATTCAGCATATCCCTAAATATCAGGTAATCAAATGCTCACAATAGAGAATGGCGCAAAAGAGCAGGGGTTTAGAGAATATGGGTTTAGTGGCTATGGAGGCAGCATTGTCAAACTTCTTGGATAGTAGAACTGAAGATAATCAAAGAAACTACATGTGTTACAACATAACGCATAATAATGGCAATGCCTACCACATGCACATTAATAATGATTTTTGTTAGTGTCCTGACCAACAGCCTAGATTTCTTTTGTGTTGTTCTTGTTGCTTTTTGTTTGTTTGTGTTGTCATTGTTATTGTTTTGCTTTTTTTTGCTCTGTTTTTGTTCTGTCCCTGACTCTCCAACATTCATAGCAATTTTGCCTTCCTCAAAGAGCCTTTATAATAAAGTCCTCTGCTTTTGTATCAGTTAAAGTAAGTTTCTGTATTTCTCCTAAAACTCTGTATTTCCATTAAAACTCCTTCATGCTCATGGTGTATGAAAAGTTAAAACAATTATTATAAAAACTATTAAGGAATTCTATTCATAAAGTAGATGAAAGGAAATGGTATCAATATACAAAAGCAGTTTACTTTGTCATAGACTAAGATTGTGCTTTCTTTTGGCTTAATTTATTATCTTAGATTAGTGGTTATCAACAAGGTACAATATTGTCTAAGTCTGCTTGATTGTCGCAATAAAATGGCAGTGCTAACACTGAAGACAGAGATATTGTTTGACATCCAACAGTGCACAGATTAGCTATAATGAACCTAATGGCCCAAGAAGTGCACCATGCCAATGATAAAGGGAGGATTTAAATTTGGGAGGCTGAATGGAACTTAGGACTTATTGGTGCCATGACATTCCTGTTTCCTTACAAACGTTTAAGCTAATAGTGGTTATACCAAAATGCTTCCTGTGTTTTGTTATTCTTGGGCCAATAAGTAACTACAGTGTCAGTTCTCTGCCAAGTATGATGCCACAAGAGTGAAAAACAAACAAATAAACAAGCAAACGTGATGATCTCTTTTAAGAATCTTCACAGAAATGGGAAGGTTACAATAGAAAACTGGATCAACTAACATATCCATAGATGGAATTTTAATAAAGATAATAAGGGGAGAGAAAGCTGGGGTTAAATGTTAAGGAAGGAAAGATAAACTTCAACCCTGCACCTCCTCTGGAAAGTAGCATTCATATCAAAGCTGGATGGAAAGCATTTTAAGGAAAACCCCCACTTTAGCCCTTCAGTGAAAACTCTTGAAATGGTTACCTCAATGAAATGGGATGCTTTACCCATCGCCCTGAACAGGCCCCAATTTAGCTCAAGGACTGCCCTTTAAAAGCAAGTCATTGGTTCTTATCACCATCAGATAAGATGTCTGGCTTCAACTGTTTCACTGGATGCAAAAAACTGTCCAAATGTTCTTGCCAAATGAACTTTGCATCAGGTAATCATCAGTTTCCTCTGTGACCCTCAAGGGTGGAAGACTATGCTAGCTTTTTACTTTATATCTCCGGTTAAAAATTTTTACTGCTGCATCAATCTCTGGATTGATTTTCTAACAGCTAGTTAAAATTATATTGTTCTTGTAGTTGGTGACTATAAGATAGAAGTTCCAGGAAATCTAGTAGGCACAGGAACTTATGTGGAAAGCCCCTGAAAATCCATTACCTACTGTGAACTTTCCCTATGCTACAATGGTTTACTTCTCAGAAGAATATATGCTCCTAATCAGGCTTCCAAATGGTATGGAATTAACTATTAACTTTGTTCTAGAATTAACTATTAACTTACCTCCTTGCATAAAATTTAATATCAGTGCTCTAAAGTTCCATTTATCCATTTATAATGGATACGTGATAATATTCAAAATGTGTGTAACATTTATGGAACCATTAATCTAGGCCTGATGATTCTCTGTGTATGCAATGAACAAGGATAGGAGGTATTAACACCTTGGTTAAAACGGCAAATAAAAATAAGCTCTTGGGATGTCTTGTCCCAGCTTATACAAATAAAAAATAGCAAAGCAGTTACATTCCAAAGCTTGTCTTTACAAAAACATGAATCTGCAGTCTAGTTATTTTGTTTTTCTGTTCTTTTTCTGGCAAAAAAATAAATAAATACAAAACTCAGAGATAAAAAATGGAAAAGCTTTTAAATGCCATTGCTGCACTTATTACTTCTGTCTCATTCTTCACCCCAGTGTATTTTCATAAAAATCATGTTACCCTAACAGAGAAATCCATTTTCTGGTGGAAAGAAAAGTCTCTGGTAGGTTGATGACAGCTCAGTGATGGCCCCATGGCTATGAACATATGGAAAACACAAATTGAACTCAGTGGACTATAAAGATAATAGAAAAAAACTGGGCATGATGTTGAGAGCGGTGGGAGAATGGGGAGAGGAACTGGGAAGAGTGTGGTGAACATGCTCAAGATACGCTCTATGCATACATAAAACTTTCAAAGAATTAATAAAATGGTGTATTTAAATGCATTTGTTTCTTAAGCTATTGCAGATAAATTGAATTGCAGACAAATGGGCATACAAGTATTTATATTTAGTTTCTAGTGCTTTGAACATGGCTGGAACTCTGAAGCATGCTCATGGGATGGGAAACACTCTTGGCTATGAAGTGAGTGTGGGAATGTATCATGCTTTTCTCAGAGATGGCCCCCTTTTCTTCTCATGCAATAATCTCGTAGACCATCATCCTAGGCTGTTACACTGAAACTATTCCCATACTGCATTGATTTCCATGATATTACAGCACATCAATTCTCTCTTACAGTGACTCCTAACTGCCTTTCCCATTTCTTATTTACCCTGGCCTACCCTGCCCTATAATGCCCCCAGGCTTTTTGGTATTATGGCCTTTCTCTTCATATATCATTCAATGGTTTCTACTTGCTTCTGTGTCAGGATGGGACAGGTTCCCCTACCATCTGTAGGACCTAGATCCTGTTTTCATCTCCCACCTTAGTTCCCATAGCTTCTACTCCACTACCCACCTGACACTCACTTCTCATCCACTTTCTGCTCTTCACGCTAACTAGGAATATACCAGTATTCTACTAACAGTAAATAAGAACATATTCATAGCTGTAGACTTTTATTCACTTTACAGTTCATTTCATATTAGCAAAGGAAGCTACTCTCTTCCTAGCTCTAACACTCCACAACTAATCCCTTCTTTCTGACACATTATGCATATTTCTTTCTTTTCTTAATAATACATGCTACTTGATGCTCTGCTTATAAATACTAAAAGCCACCAGGATATATATATATATATATATATATATATATATATATATATATATAACATTATAACAATATTTATATATATATATATATATATATATATATATATATATATATATATAAAACATTATTCTAGGGCTACTGTTTTCCTTGTATTTTCCAGGATTCTTAAAGCCTCCCTTTCTCATAAGGAATTCTCCTAAAACAACTCCTATGACTAAATCACTCCCTGCCATTTGCATTCCCAGCCCACAGAAGAGTCATCTATGATGAAAATACTCTTCCTTGAGGAGCCAAGTGCCACCTTTCCCTAGGTAACTGGAACTAGAACCAAATAGAAATGGTGAGTCTTTCACATAGGTTGCATACAAGATATCTTGTAGATCAGATATTTACATCTCAATTCATAGCAAAAATTACAGTGGTGACATAGCAACAAAATAGTCACGGTTAAAGATAATAATGTGGGGAACTGTATAAAAGGGCCTCACATTAGGAAGGTTGAGAACCACTGGTCTAGAGAAAGAAAGAAAAGTATGAATTAGGTACACTAGTAAAAAGTTTATAACAATAATAGTAGTAAGAAACAGAAGCATCTCCTTGGCCTTGTAGTCCCTCTTTCCCATTTTTGTACCATCTACAAGCTGTTTTTTAACCTTAGTTCCATAAAATATGCATGCATTCACTATTTTTTTTGCATAAGTTATTGTGTATTCATCTCTTTTGTATTCTATTGTACTGTAATATTATGTAGATATATGTACATGTAATATTTATTATATGCATGTGTATAATATAACACACAAAGCATCTCATTCAATAACACTATACCTCCGAATAAATATATTATGCTTCTTCTATTTTATAGATGAAATAAGAGTCATAAGGATTACATCCCAACCATAAGACCCCACTGCTAATTACTGTGGAGCTATATCAAGTTTGTTTTGGCTCTCAAATCTTTTCCCTATATTTATGCCTTTAAGTCTGCTCTTAGCATCCTAATATCAGCTTTTATCCATGCATATATGCATTATTTTACCCACACACTGATGAACCATGAATCCATTATTACCTCTATGGCAGATAGAGTACAGGGAAATGTTTTCATAATATTTTTTTAAATACTCTTGAGAAGTAATTTCCATGTATCTTGCATGGTTTCCTACACATTTTGGAGCAACCATTCTTCTGATTTATTTTTCATTTTTTTTTGTAATTTGCCTAAGAAGGTAGAGTTAGTGTCTCCCTTCTAAGCAGAGAAAGCATTTTTTCCCTGAATAGTGTAATAAACATTTACACTTGATTCAAATGTTGGAAAATCTTCATATCCTTAGATACAAAAACACAGATGCTTCCTAAGCAGTGACTGGATGGGATAAGGACATCTTATTTGAGGATGAAACTCCTGTTACCTGCAGGGTTAACACTGATAAAGGCCATGCCTCTGAGCCAGGATTCTCACATATCTTGCAGACATATTCTTATGACACACTAACATAACATGTTGCCTTGCAAAAGGAAAGAAACCCAAAGCCAAACCAAAACAAAATATCCTCCCATAACCTTCATTCTTTTTGACAGATGTAGCTGGCATAGTCACTACAGATTAATAATTATGAACAATACAACTCGATTCAACCATCCTACCACAAGCTTGTTAGTACTACAGCCAATGCTTGAATCTAAGATTTAATATAATATACAAAGAAGTTAAAGGAGATGATTAGAATTAATCAAGCAGGCAACCCTACCTGTTCAGCCTTGTGCTATTCTACTAAACAATGAGAACCCGAAGAGTAACTGGGATTTGTGAAGTGACTAAGAGCCCAACAAGGGAGAAGTGAACTTCTGGTTGAGAAGATGAGTTAACACGTTAAGAGACTCAGAGTCAAACAGCCCTAGGTTCAAATCTGACACTAAATAAAAATGAACCATTTATTCAATGTGTTTGAGTAGTAATTTTCTTACCTCTAAGGCACAAATAAGGATCCTGTCTCACAAGAGGCTCATGACCATTAAACATGGTGATATATATGAACATTAAGCATGAAGTTTTACAAGTAAAAAGTAATTACTAAATGGTAGCTATTACTACTCCTAAAAAGTCCTTGGTGAATATTGAGTGAGCGATTGACTGATTTACCTATATCAACGTAACTGGGCCTTAACTCTCAGAATATTTACTATTAATATTCCTAGAATTCAGCAATGTAATCAGGTTACTAAATACAGATTTACTATCTGAACCATTGAAGCTTTGGGAACTTATGTGGCCCCTGACTTTAAATGTGATTGACACTAAAAATCCTTTCATGTAACCAAAATATCTCTAGGCTGCAATTGTGAGATAGCATTGAGGTAAAGACTCACATTTTGCCTTTCCACAAATGGTATGAGGAATTACAAGGCTGGAGGTTTTCCTGGTTATCCATTTGTCTCTTTCCAATTTTACAAGGGAAACCAGGATTGCTGTTGCCAAGCAACAGTGTGGTGTTGA